>OX453010.1:14012425-14639390 GCA_949699075.1 Asteroscopus sphinx
AAGGATAATGCATCATATATCGCATTTAGTATAAAATTATCATATGAACAATTACTATTCTATTTAAGGGGAATTTAGCAGCCAAGTGGCGCCCCCGTCAGTAAAAACATATTACTCGCTGAATACATAATTTATCGAAAATCCTTTTTTAACAATTGAAGTACAGGTACTGTAGTTTCATTATAAACTATTAACTCTGTAAATTATAGTTCGCTGTTAGTTGTAGATATAAAATATGCATAAAACGGCCACTTTTGGCACTTTTTGTATCTACAACTACAGCGAACCATAATTTACAGAGTTGATAGTTTCTAATTAAACTACAGAATCGTTAAAAAAGGATTTTCGATTAATGATATATTCAGCGAGTAATATTTTTTTTACTGTTTGGGGCACCACTTGGCTACTTACTATATTCCCTTAAGGTGAATGCTACAGGGTAGCCCGCGAAATTCAAATTATTTTGCGTTTTTTGCAAATTGTAGCTTTATTTCGCGTTGTATATTGGTCAAAATATGATTAGCGGAAATAATAACAATATATTTTGGCCGATATAAAACGCGAAATAAAGCTACAATTTGCAAAAAATACCAAAATTTTTGAATTTCGCGGGCTACCCTGTAGCATTCACCTTAATATAATAATAATATTATGAAACGAGATTTAATGAGCACATCTATTTCAATCACATTTCAACAAGGTTCCAGGTAACCTGCAACGTAGAATCTAGTGATTCAAATGTCAAAACCTCGTCTTTGCAATCGGGAAAATATACGGACTAAGTGGGTTTTGTGTGCAAAGGCCTTACAGTGAATTGTATACCTAATAAACCGAGGTTGGATAAAAATTCTTCCACCTCGAAATCGGTGTGACACCGGTGCTTCATTCCGCTCGTTTCCATGATCAGTCAAACCTGGTCAAAACGTCAGCTTAAAATAAGTATTTGTGCGTTAGTTCCCGTTTCATATTATAATAATAAGTTATAATGTAACCCGGAAGAAAAAGTAAATAATTACTGTTCTTCTATTATACATAACAGGATACGTAGGTGTATAAAAATTATGCAAGCGCTTAAGATAAGTTGTCTCTGATGAAGGCGTCCCCGCGTTTAGTATGTAATCTGACAGCAGGATTAAAGATGTGCACGAGGTAGAGCAACTTACCAAAATTTACATTTATAAAGTTTAGGCCGCGCTTACTTTGCATGCTTTTTCGTACAAAATTCAGTCGCGCGAACCTGTACGAAAACCTACGAACGATCCCGATCCTTCAAGTGCTATGGAAGGGCACACACTGGATGCTACTCAGGCTGAGGCCAAACGAGCCTTATTTTGGTCGCGCAAAATGAGCCATGTAATTTACGATGCATTCGGTCTCTCAAAAAAAGTCTAGCTTTTGCCACACGACGACGCAAAGTGAGTTTATTTATTATATGGAACCAAATATTTGCGACTCACTTTGCGCAATCGAAATTACGCTCGTGTGGCCTCAGCTTAAGTCGTACGTATAAGTACGTGTGTTTAGTTCCGACGTCCAAAATCGATCTCAACTTGTTAGGATATTTTGCTGACGTCGAGGGTTTTATATACAAATACCTACAACTGGAAGACTCCCTTTCTGACGGAGTAAAACATAACCAATGTGCGCATTCAATTTATACGACTAGTGTCGTACGTTAACATACAACACAAATTCGTATCGAAAGTGAGCGCGGCCTTACGTTGCAAGTCTAACATATTTATCAGGGAAAACTGTCTTTTATGCGCCCAGTGCGAGCGCGCATATCTGCGCTTCTATAACCAAAAACTTGGTCCTAGTCTGTTTATTTCTGCGCCCCTCCAAGGTATACACCCTGGGCCTGGGCATCACTAGCACCGCCCTAATTACGGCACTGTACCCAGCCCAGCCCAGTCTTGACATTCAGTATATCAGATACTACGAAAAATAAATATTAATCACGGAGCAACTGCCATCGGAACTTCGCAACCCAATTATTGGGAAATACCGTTATCTTATGGCTAGACAGGTTGTCAGACTTCGGGCTTCTGGCTACCCGTAACAAGTAACAGTTTTCAGTTAATTTAAGGCGACGATATACGACTTTTAATGACTTAAAACTAAATATCACGCCTACAAGAGAAGTATTTACGATTTGAAAAGAATATATGTTAAACTAGAAAGAAATTCTAATAACTTAGTATGTGAATATTTTTGATTCACCTGTAATAATAAACTGTATCAACTCAAAAATCATGATTATTGGGAAATCACCTTTAAAGCTCAGAAATTCTATGCTTTAAAGTTTAAATCTTAAACTTAAGTTTCCAATAGTTATTTACAGATTTTATTACAGATGTGTTATTTACATTACATAGTCTTATTTAATTTCTAACGCAGAAATATAATCCAGTATCGCACAAAAACTGTCGAGCGTATTTTTATGAATCCTTCACCATTTTAAAGAAAATTTAACTATCTTTTAATATGTGTCTTTTTTTGGTCAAAGAATAATGTAAACAATAAACTTTACTGTATTGTACACGGCCGAAGGGTGGCAGTACAGTACAGATATCTATGAACATGGACATACCTACAGACGGGAGACGGGAGAGAGGGGGACGGAAATGCTCAAGATCATTGTCGCTTATGCCTTAAGCATATGTAGGATGTTGCTTTGCATGTTGCGAACATTCCAATGATGATGAAAATAAATGTAGGTTCTTATTACGTACAGGTTATATTTTGTTTTATTTTACCCATTGGGGGACAAATTAATAATATGACATCAGAAACTTGTTATTTCCTGTGTAGGATTTTAAAATCTTTCAAAGAGGTTACCGTCCCGTTAGCACAATTTTTTACAACAGTATTTGTTTTTTGTTTTCTTTAATTATATTCAGACATTTTTAGTTTTGAGGCAATTCTGTAATGGAAACGCTTGAATAAGCTCAAAATAATGTAAATTTATTATTAGCTACTTTATCTACGAGCACATTAGTCATTTTCCTTATGTAGAAAATAATATTGAAGATAACATTTGTAAAGGAAACACAATGTAATCTCACATAATATCATTATTACAACCCCACAATGAAATGTCAACTCATCATGGCTGTATGTGAAACGTCACATTATTGTAAAACGCAAATCCTCTAAACACGAATTACGCATTACGTCATCAGATAAGACAGGTACCTACGCTTAAATATTAAAACCCTTCACAATGTTTCGAAAACCTCGCAACAGCTAATTGTGTTGGAAACTGTTTATGTTCGTTGGATTCTCGTCTTTATAACAAGGTGGTTAAGGGTCATAAGTGGTGAATATGTAAGTTTTTCATGCGAAACTGGAACCTCGCGACATAATTGTGACAGTGCCCGGAAGTTAATTGCGTGTTCGTTGTCAAGCCGCGGGATGGGGATGATTCAAGCCTCGGATCATAGAAATAAGGGAGATAAGACGTAGGGGCTTTATATACACCCATAATTATTTATATCCTGTAAAGCTTGAGGGCTTACACAAAAATGAATTGTCGTACAATCATGATTATCTCCACCAACACACGTTTAATGTTGTTTTATATATAAGTAGTAAGCATGTCATATACAGGTTCCCAGATAAATAGGTAAGATTTGTTACATTCGTATTTTTTTAGTGGGTTAAAACATAGTTTTAGTAAATGACAGAACTGTCAGGCATGTCTTCTCTTATTTCTCTGCTCTTAGTTCAATGCAGACGGTTTCTACGTGGAACGGAAGTTCTAATCTATTAATATTTACGGATCAAGTTTTTGTTCCGCTTTTGTTTTGTCTTCATATTTCCTATAATATGAAAATTCTCTTTTAATAACTGTAACGACAACAAATGCCAACCCGCACTAGGCCCGCGTGGTGGACTAAGGCCTTAGCCTTCTCGTACCTAGAAGAGGCCCGTGCCCAGCAGTGGTACAGTAATGAGCTGGTTATGTAACTGTAACGAAGATTTATGCTAACTACCGAAAAATTAGATTGCTCATAGAAATTGCGTCGGCAATCCGTACGCTGCGGATCAATGGACTTGCGAACGATGCCGATAGGTGAACGTGAGCGGCGTGCCTTTAGTCAGCGGCTTTAGAAGGTGAAAAGTTTTTTTTGTGTCTATGTAGCCCATAGAAATCTAAATAACAAGGTTATAGAAGTGTTAAAGGAACGTGTACTTGTTGCTGCGTACAGGTGTCTCTTAGGATACCAGTGCACGAACCGTTTGCTTGATCATCAGTGCTGTTTTGACGATGAGTGACAGAGTCACTAAAATTGTATTTGCAGCAGCATATCTAACAGCTTTTTTTACAGGTTATTTTATTTTGCATTGAATGCTTGAAACGTTGTGGGCGTAATTTCGTATTGTATTTTTGTGTTGGTAGTGGCAAACCGGCGACACGCGTTCCGGATGTTCCGGTATTAAAAGACCGTAGATAACATTTCTATTACCTTATTATTTAGATTTTAATGATGTAGCCCAATTTGAGAGCTATATCAACATGCGTATAATGTTTACTTGCATAGATAGTTGGAAAAGTATACATTATTGTATAACATAACATAACTTAACCAACGCATTATCGTCCCACTGCTGGGCACGGGCCTCTTCTCAGTACGAGAAGGTTAAGGCCTTAGTCCATCACGCTGATCTAGTGCAGGTTGGCGGACTACACACATCATTGAGAAATGTATGGAGCACTCTCTGGTGTACATTATTTTATGCATACCAAAACAAAAAAAAAACGTTACAAAATTACAAACATGACCTCTGCGGTCACCGTCATTCTGTACAGAACTTATTGGAAAAACAGAAACAACAATGTTTTAAAACATTGATTTGTTTTGTGTCTTTCTTATGTCTTCTTAATTTAATTTATAATATTTTGTAAATAATAGAGATTGTTTGCTTCAAAGCATGTTTTAAGAGATTCGTTTAGATTTTTTTTCTATAGAGAAAACTTCAAGAAAACGTAATTTGGGCACAATAGTGTTTTTGAAAATGCGATCAAGATTAACATATTTTTTTCACTCCCACATACTAAATAGATACGGCTAAAAATGTTTTTAAAAGAAACCTATTTGAGGTAAATGGATGTTGTCAGCGTCTTAAAGCAAAAGTTACGAGTATTTAGGTAATTTTATACTTTATCGAAACAACAACAACTTTATTGATACAGTAATAATTCAACACCAACCTAATTTTAGCCGG
The DNA here is from genome assembly GCA_949699075.1 of Asteroscopus sphinx. Lineage (NCBI taxonomy): Eukaryota > Metazoa > Arthropoda > Insecta > Lepidoptera > Noctuidae > Asteroscopus > Asteroscopus sphinx. Next base: position 14,017,655 of record OX453010.1, read on the forward strand.
CTAAATCTAAATGTAGCCACATTTCAGCTTAAATCTATAGAAGCTGATGTTAATGAGACATCCAATGTCCCGCAGACCCCGTTGTCGTTGGCGCCCTGTCTGGAACTATCGACGCGACACTCGGTCACACAAATGTCAATCAATCTCTCACTGATATCTCATTTGAGATTTATAGGCATTTATTATAGGCACCCCTGTGTCCAGTATGTGTTGATTAGAAGGTGTGGTTGAACACGATTTGACCGCAAGCCGAAGGGTGTTGGAACGCCTGACGATTTAATGAAAGCAACGAGCGGCGATCTACTGTCCACGACTCGATGCTATATGCACCTACATGTATTCATATTTTTTATTCATTATAAGCCTGTCACCGAACCGATAGGAGCATTTATTTTTTACCGTTCCCAATTTCGTTTTTCCTGGATTATTCCCGCACATGGTCCATTATCGAGCTGGATGATAATGAATATAATTGGAGGATCAGCTAAAAGATTGAAGATTGATAAATAATCAGTGGAATTCGGAATTAGCTACACGACGATTAACCAACTTGGAGGTATTTTGTGGTTAGCGTGGAACGTGCTTCCTATTTTGTGTAATATCATCACCCAACACTGATTCAGGTAGTATATAGGTTAAATAAAACCATTATAAAAGGTTAGTGTACTTTTTATTATGTTACTACCAATTATTGTATAATGTTTGACCAAATTCATTAGGTTCCGTTTTGCATTGTGAATAATTAAATGGTGTCTTTGTGATAGTTAATTAGCAGCAATTAAGTTAAGATCATACTTAAAAGTTATTAGGTATAGTATGCAATTTGTGCTACATTATTTTAACTTAATTGATATCGCAAGCGATGACTAAGTATTCACGTTAAGTTGTTTATGCACGGATTTTGTAGGTAACATTATAAATGTTAGTGTTAGATATTACTACAAGTTATTAACGGTGTTTTATACGGTAATTAGTGACTGTTATTTTCCATAACATTATTGTGTTATATTGTGCCCAGTTTGACAAAAACTTTTGATTAGAACATACAACTTTGTAACAAAATAGTTCATTATTGGTTGTAATTAGCAAATTAAATTACTGGTTGTTTATAGATCTGTTAGGTTATTTATGTACACTTGCATCTGCTTTTCTTCAACGTAGGTACTTTAACCATTAGTTTATTTTGACTTTTGTTAATATATACATTTCAGGTTGACGACAACCGACTCCCAAAATGTCTGCAGAAAAGGAATTAGTAAAGAAACGAGGCAGTTTCAAAGGACGTTTGACTATGTTCATCAACCATTTAGACGCGCTGAATGACACAGCATTAAGTCAGTGTGACGTCACTGAATTGCAGCTGCGTGTGGCGAAGATCGAGTCGTTGTACGACCAATATGATGAGGTACAGTTGCGTCTTGAATGTATTGTGGATGACGTCAAGACACAGCTTTCTGAACGTTCTGATTTTGAGTCGCAATATTATAAATCGTTGTCAAGGGCTCAAAATTTATTGGGTAATGTTAATAAAGATAATAAGTCGATATGTAGTGATAAAAGTACTCGCACTAGTGTACATAAGCCAGTTAAGTTGCCCACTATACAGCTACCTAAGTTTAGCGGATGTTATAACAATTGGTTGGAGTTTCACGACACCTTTACTAGCCTCATTCATTGTAATGATGAAATAGATGACGTAAATAAATTTCATTATTTACGAGCGTCTTTGGAAGGATCCGCTGCTGTTGTTATTAAATCGTTCGAGTTTTCAGCCAGCAACTATACTGTGGCGTGGAAATTATTATGCGACCGGTTTGATAATAAAAAGTTATTAGTACAAAATCATGTGTCAGCATTATTTAATATTGATCCTATTACCAAAGAATCTTCTGTTACTTTGAAAGGCTTAATTGACCAATTAAATAAAAACCTGCGAGCGTTAGAATCGTTGGGCGAGCCAGTTAAACAATGGGACACTCTTTTGATCTATATTGTTACTCGCAAGCTAGATCAGAAGACGTTCCGTGAGTGGGAGGAGTTTAAAGGTCGATTAGACAAGGATAGCATAATAATAACATTTGATTCATTCATTCAGTTTCTGCGTAACCGTGCTGATTTAATCGAAACTTTAGAGTTGTCACGTAACCAGCCCCATACGGTAATCAAATCGGGTCCCAAGCTGAAGTCTATGGTATTAACTGAAAATTCTAACGATTCTAGCACAGATTTAAAAGCATGTCCTAACTGTAAAGGTGACCATAATTTAAATAACTGTCCACAATTCCTCGCATTAAGTAATGACGCCCGTCTTAAATTATTGCCAAGTTATAAGGTATGCTATAATTGTTTTAGAACAGGTCATTTTGCTAACAATTGTAAAAAACCAGGTTGCAAATTATGTAAACGAAGGCATAATACACTTGTTCATGTATCGGATTCTAAAGGTGTTGTTGCGAATAATCAATCAAACAACAATTTATCTAATAACTTGTCTCCAACAACATCTTCTGCATCTGGTAACACTGATAAAATAATGTATCTTTGTCAGCAAGTGTTACATCTTGTTATGGTAGTAGTCATAAGCAACACGATGTGTTGTTGTCAACCGCTTTAATTAAATTATACGATCATAATGGTTGTGAGCATGTAGTTCGTGCAGTACTTGATAGCGGTAGTACATCATCTTTTATAACCGAAAGATTGTGCAGTCAGTTAAAGTTGACAACCAATCAGGTAGACAAGTCGATTCTTGGCATAAATAACGTGACGTCTCACGTAGGCAAAACATGTCGTGTAAACATGAGGTCATTAAATAACCTTTTTACTGCCGAATTATTTTGTTTTGTTTTGCCATTTATTACTAGTAATGTGCCGTATCGCGAAGTCAACATATCTGAATTTAAAATCCCTTCAAATATCTGTTTAGCCGACCCTACTTTTTACAAGCCCTCTGATGTAGACATTTTGATTGGCGCTGACCTGTTTTGGGACGTGCTAGGGTCACAAAGAATAAAGTTGGGTACCGGAAAGCCAGTTCTATGTGAAACCAGGTTAGGTTGGATTGTCTCCGGCCCTATCACTCATAATTATGTTGAGTTGGTAATGTTGGTATCAAATGACATTAGATGTAATTTTGCTAAAATCAATACCTCTACTGACAGTGACTGGGTGAAACTTAGAACCGGTTTAACGCGGTTTTGGCAGCTAGAGGAGGTCGGTTCGAAGTCGTCTAATTATTTGCCAGAGGAGAAATCATCTGAGGATCATTTTATTAAGAATACGACGTGTTTGGACGATGGTCGGTTTTGTGTTCGTATCCCTCTCAGACAGAACCCTTCTGTTTTAGGCGATTCACTTAAAAGGGCTACTCAATGTTTTTATTCTAAAAATAGAACAAAACGTGATTTACTATCTGTTATTGCACGAATCTTTGACCCCTTAGGGCTTATATCTCCTTGTATAATCAGCATGAAAATGTTGTTGCAGCAAATGTGGTTGGATAAATTTTCATGGGATGAACCACTGACTGAAGAGATCAGCTTACGTTGGAATACAATAGTTAAAGCTTTGCCTTTTTTAAATAATGTCCTTATTCCACGTGTTGTAGTCTGTGATTCATACAAGGAGCTAGAACTCCATATATTCACGGATGCATCTGAACGAGCGTATGGCGCATGGGTCTATGTTCGTAGCATTAATGATGAGGGTGAGTGCATGGTTCGTTTGTTGATAGCAAAAAGTCGAGTAGCACCAATCAAGCCCACAACCATACCAAGGTTGGAGTTGTGTGGCGCAGTGGTTGGAGCTCGTCTTTATGAGAAGGTTTTAACCTCACTTCGAGCAACGATCAGTCGTGCTTATTGCTGGACTGACTCGACCATAGTGTTGGGATGGTTACAGATGTTGCCTTCTAAACTTCAGCCGTTTGTACGCAATCGCGTACAAACGCGTTGCTAAGATTTTGGATAGGGCGGGTAACTGTACCTGGAGACACGTCCCAACCGACAAAAACCCAGCAGATCTAATATCTCGTGGTGTGGATATTAGTACCCTGCAGACTTTAGACTTATGGTGGTCGGGTCCTGATTTCTTACCACTAGACCAGACAAGTTGGCCTTCTCAGTTAAAATGTTTAGGATTAGAGACACTGCCAGAAACTCGAACCAATGTTTCGTTAAGCGCTGTTGTTACCAACCCTATTTATAGTAATGATACTTTTATAGATTTTAAACGCTTTTCAAACTATTTACGGCTTGTGCGTTCCGCAGCTTATGTGTTGCGATTTATTAAATCTTGTAGAAAACATACTTTTGATAATGTATTCTTATCACAAGAAGAGTTACAGGACTCATTAAATTTATTAATTTTTAAATGCCAAAGCGTATCATTTCCCGAGCATAATTAACTGATCAATAAACAAGATTTACCTAAAAAGAGCGTCCTCCTAAAATTTAACGTTTATTTAGATAGTAACAATATAATACGCGTCGGAGGACGTCTCGATAATTCAAATTTTAATTATGATAAAAAGCATCCTATTATTTTACAGTCCACTCATGAATTTACTAAATTATTATTTGATTTTGAACATAAGATTGATGCATGCAGGTCCACAGTTATTGCTAGCTTCTATTAGGGAATCGTATTGGCCTATAGGAGGTTGAAATTTAGCAAAAGCCTGCTATCATAAATGCGTCCGTTGTCAACGGATGAAAGGTAAGATCGTTACTCCCTTGATGGGGAACTTACCTCAGCATCGCCTTCTTCCAGGTTATCCCTTTGAAAGCGTTGGTGTTATGTGCGCTAGTCGGCAAGGTCGCGGATGTAGGCTAGTAAAGGTGTATATTGCCATTTTCATTTGCTTTACCACCAAGGCCATTCATTTGGAGCTGGTGGGTGATTTAACCAGCAATAACTTTTTACTGGCGTTATACAGGTTCATTTCACGAAGAGGGAAACCCGGTAATATGTATTCCGACAACGGTACCTCATTTGTTGGTGCGTACAACGATTTATCGAATTTTTTGAAATCTAGCTACTCTTCCTTAATTGAAACTATGGCCAATGATGGAATACGGTTCCATTTTATTCCCGCATATACTCCTCATTTTGGCGGTCTTTGGGAGGCGGGTGTCAAGTCAACAAAACACCATCTTCAACGAGTGTTGGGAAATTGTAATCTGACGTTTGAGGAACTTAACACCACGCTAACCCAAATAGAAGCCGTCTTGAACTCTCGTCCACTAACACCGCTGTCTTCGGATCCTGCTGATTGCATGCCATTAACGCCGGGACACTTTGTCATTGGTCGACCTCTTACTTCTCTACCACAGCCAGATTACCAACATTCTTCCGCAAACCATCTCACTAGATTCCAGAGGATAGAACAACTTCGTCAACATTTCTGGAACAGATGGAGTAAAGAGTACGTTACGGAGTTGCAACAAAGAACCAAGTGGCGTTCTTGCAAGGATGGTTTGAAGTTGGATTCCTTAGTTGTAGTCAAGGAAGATAATCTTCCGCCTCTGAAGTGGAGATTAGGAAGAGTTGTGGCAGTTCACCCGGGGTCTGATGAAGTTGTTCGCGTAGCTGATATTCGGACGTCTGCTGTAATCATAAGGAGGGCTTTCAACAGGATCTGTCCATTACCTGTATCTTCGGATTCTTGTTGAAAGTGAAGCTTTCAACGTCCGGGGGCATGTTGGAACGCCTGACGATTTAATGAAAGCAACGAGCGGCGATCTACTGTCCACGACTCGATGCTATATGCACCTACATGTATTCATATTTTTTATTCATTATAAGCCTGTCACCGAACCGATAGGAGCATTTATTTTTTACCGTTCCCAATTTCGTTTTTCCTGGATTATTCCCGCACAAAGGGTGTGGTATGGTCCAAATTATAGTCCAAATAATGTACCTATATAGGTACACTGTGGTTCAATTTTCCAACTAATGGGTTTTCTAATAGAAAGCTTTCATATTTCGTTACTATGAGTTGGATAAGTTTAGCTGTTGTTATAAGCACTTTGATGTGCCAATTTGTACGGAAAAGCAGAACCATATAGAATCTTTGTTCATTCTAAACGAAATTATAATGGAATTAATTACAGTCTTTGAATATTCTCTACATTCAAATACTGTAAATAATTCTTCTGAGTAAATATTAAAATGAGAATAATAAAAGTCCTCTGAGTTTGAGATTATTTTAATATTCAATACGAAAATTACAAAATAAAATTGTATAAAAGTTACAAGTTAATATGCTTTCATTAATTTAGATTTCATTGCAGATATAAAAGTGTATCATGGAATTTTTTAACAAAAAATTTAGCCTCGTTATTCACGACAGGTTCATTAATATTCAAATGGATGTAAAAGTTTCCAAGTGGAAATCCTCGTGCCCTTTTCTTTTCAGATGTTTAATGGATCCCACTCTCTCCTTCTTCATACTCGTAAAGATCTTGTTATACCACTTTTAACATCCCTCAGTTTGAAAATTATGAAGTTGTTGGACGTTTTCAATACTAACATTTTTTAAACTGTAACATGATTGAACAGAACGTTCTTCAAGCTTTGATCACTGTTAAAAACTAGTTTGAGTTGGGATTTAATTTTTGAACATTCCTCTAACATAGATTCACTGATCACAGTTCAGCTGAGCTTAGCTTTATTCTACACTGTCACCTATATAGGTGTTTAAGCAGAGATTTGATCTGTAATCACTTGTGGTCGAGACCACACTTGAGTAGAGATTTCTATACTATTTCAGGTTATATAACCTGACACACGACACGACAACAACATAACACACGAATATTCATGTGTTGTTGTTGAATTGAAGTTTATAATTACCGTATTGGAATAAGACCGATGCTCAAGTAACGATTCTATCCTTAAGTAGTGATCAGGTGATTGAAGATCAAACTTTACTTTTTTTTTATAGTATAGGATGGCAAAACGAGCTAAAAGCCCATCTAATGTTAAGCGGTTACCTTTGCCCATAAAAACTGCAATACCATCTAGGCTGTTGCCTAAATAGTACCGCAAGTCGGTTCGCCAAACTGAGACATGAAGATGGAAAGTCTCATGTGATTGTAATTTCACCGGTACCGTTCAGACCGAAACACAGCAATGCAAGCATCACTATTTGGCGGAGAAGTAGGCACGGTGGTAGTACTTCCCCAGCTCTTGAGAGAAACGTTCTGTAATACGGACCTAACACTCAAGGAATGGCGGACTGACAAAAGCTAGTAATGAAAATGCATTACTCACAATGTGGAATACTTTTTAAGTTATATAAAAATTATTTATTTATTCAAGACAACGCTGGGTCCAGTGATAGTGATGAATAATTATTTACAGTTACTACTTTAATTAAGTTAATTTATCTGTAACAATTTGCATGCTATGTGTTATATGGCGAAATTATTCTGCTCTACAATTAAAATGTACCATCTTCTGTCCCACATTTTAAGCAAATAAAGTTAATTTGAATAAGAGGGAGTCTGAAAGTAGCGCCAGTGACAGAGAAGTTAAGTAGCAATAGACTGTCATGGTATGGACATGTGATGAGGAGGAATGAGGAGCATGTTTCGAGGAAAGTTTTAAGTATGAATGTTGATGGCTATAAGAAAAGAGGGCGACCGAAGAAAATATGGATGGATTGTGTGAAAGATGATATGAATAGAAAGAAAGTGAACACGGAGATGACGGCTGATAGAGATATGGAAGAAAAAAACATGCTGCGCCGACCCCAAATAAATTGGGATAAGGGCAGGAGGATGATGATGAAAGTTAATTTGAATTTGAATAGCTATAAAAATATAAGACTATTTGAGAACCATTGGGCTAAAACAGTTATTAATATACGCGCACCAATAGTGAGATGTTTTTACAGTTTTTTTTTAATTTATTTCGCTTGTGTCCAATAGTTTACCAAAAGCCATATTTTGTCGCTATCTCCTCTGGTTTATAACATAACATAACATCACGCCTGTATTTCCCCGAAGGGGTAGGCAGAGGTGTAATAGTACACCCACATTTCGCCAGTTATGTTATAGTCCCATGTAATAGGGGGCGAGCCTATTGCCACTGACCGGGCACAAATCCAGACTCCGGGCTGCTACTGAGAATTTCCTAATGAAAAAACCCAATAACATTTTGCCCGACCCGGGAATCGAACCCAGGACCCCACGCTCAGCAGTCGCGCTTGCAACCACTATACCAACGAGGCAGTCTGGTTTATATATTTAAGTTAACATAAATTAAAAATCAAAATCTTGGAAGCCCAAAGGATGTTGCGCCCTCCGAGCAATCTGAGTAGGCTGTGACGTTTTCGGCATGATGGATAATCTTCGGCGAACAGCACAACGTACACTATCGTCGTCGGTGCGAGCGCCGGGCATTATCGAGAACCGTCTGTAATCAACACCCCTTGTGATTAATTGAAGTTGACAGGCTGTCATGTGTGACGTTTATGAGCTTATATCATGGTTACTAGGTATACCATCGTGTCTACGTAAGCAGATAATTGACAATTTCGATTCAACTTGATTGATAGTGTATTGACTTTGATTTAGATTCTATTTAATTTCATCTTTAACCAAGTTTAACCAGATTACATAATGGCTTCGCAGCATTCGTAGTCGCAGAAAGACTAAGATGACAAGCATCTTTACAGATATTTCTAAAAATATATTTTAATCTACCGTAAATTACTTTTAGTCTTCCTGCGACTACGAATGCTGCAAAGCTTGCGAAACGTCAGGAAAATCAGTTTAAATAATATACGCGCTGTAATCCAGTTAAACATTTTTTATTATGTGTGGTGATCGCGAAAACCTAAGATATTATTTCGTATTTAACCTTCATGTACAGTCGACTGCATGACAGTGGTAACACTTCAATTCTAAAACCGCCCTTACTGCTTACGAAATAAAGATGCTGCTAATGTCAAAGTGTTACCACCGACGTGCGGTCGACCTTACAAATTGCAATAACATTTTAATGACTTGTTTTGCAGTATCCAGACAGGCACTATCTGATTTATGAATTAAAAATTAGGAGACAATTTATATGAAATTAATTGCGAGAAGAGTTAACCGGAGGTGTTACAGTAAAAAGCTATAATATCTGCCTATTGACGGATTTAAAACTGCCTATATATTATCTGTCTGTCTGAACCAAGCCACGCAAATGAATATTATGACCATAGGTAGTAGGACCATTCATTCTATAATACACAGGCACATAATTATGCATTCTATGTTTAGTCAGATAGCCATTGTTTTCTATTTCAAAACCATCGATAAGTAGATATTATTGTTTTTGACTGTACAACAGACCCTTTATAATGGTCTTTCATTGCCAGATTTAGCAGCAAAATATTATAGTTTGTATCCTGTCTATGACATTAAATTTCATCCCGTTTCTTTCCGTCATTGCTGTAGAAACAAAACGATTAAAAGGGTATTTCAGATCAATGACCTGTAGCTGGAAAACACACAAGCTACTAATCGTTTATCCCTTTCCAACTTTTAATCAAATCCGTAAAGATTAGGTACTCTATAAACAAATCTAGGTGTAATAATATCAAACCAAGTAACGCCTATCAAGCAGGATACCAATATCAGTATGATTATAACATAATAATATGGTATGGTATGACTTATTACTTTAAAGTAATAAAGTAATAAGACATACCGTCGCCTCAGTGCTTGAATGTCCAACCGACCACGGACCAAATTTTACCGGAGACGCAACAAATACTAAAAATAAGACAAACATAGACATAAGTGGTGGTACCTGCGTAAGAAAGACATGCAAAAATTCATATTTTGCGCACTGTACGTTGATGTCTTTTGATAAACTCTCGTAAATTAAATCCGTTTTTATGGGGTATCAGGTCGTTGAGAGGTACGGAACCCTTACTGCGCGAGTCCGACTCGCACTTGGCTGGTTTTTTTAGTTTATTATTGATTTAAGAGAAATAATTTTAAAACTTTGAAGATTTAAGAATAGTGTAATATATACTATACATTATTCTTAAATCATCAAAGTTTTTAAAAGATTTCTCTTAAATCGATAATAAACTAAAAAAACCAGCCAAGTGCGAGTCGGACTCGCGCAGTAAGGGTTCCGTACCTCTCAACGACCTGATACCCCATAAAAACGGATTTAATTTACGAGAGTTTATCAAAAGACATCAACGCACAGTGCGCAAAATATGAATTTTTGCATGTCTTTCTTACGCAGGTACCACCACTTATGTCTATGTTTGTCTTATTTTTAGTATTTGTTGCTAATCTACATAATATGCACTATATTCTGACCAAGTTTGACGCTGGTATATATTACCGTTTTGAAGATAGAGCAGGAACAAAAACGATTAAAAAAATGCATGTTTTTTGAGGTTTCTTGTACGGGGTTCCTTTGGTTTTAGACTTTTTTTTGTTTTTAGTATTTGTCGTGATACACCTCATAGCAACGCAATTTCTGAGAAAATTTCAACCGGTTACCTACTACCGTTCAAAAGATACAGCCCTGTGACAGACAGACGGACGGACGGACGGACGGACAGCGTAGCGAGAATAATAGGGTCCCCTCTGGAACCCTTCGGGTACGGAACCCTAAAAACGTCTCCGGTAAAATTTGTTCAGTGGTCGGTTGGACATTCAAGCACTGAGGCGACGATACGAGTGATAGTTTCATTCAACCAACAAAGTTGAAGCACAAAAATAATCGATGTGTGTCCGCAAGCGGCACATAAAATTTTAGTGTTCGTTGATACACACATAGGCGCGCGTAAGCTGTACTGAACGGAGCCATTTCCGGCTCCAATTTAACTGCTTCAAATTATGCGCGCGATCTTGGTTTCTATGTCTATTTATAGAACTAGCTGGTCCTCTTTCACGACATCCAAGAAAAACAATCATAATTTTTTTTAACCTAATGTTCCATTTGATTATTGCTATATAAAAAATATTTTTTGACCTGGAAGCAGGTATGAGAGACATCCGCTTGAAGAGATGTTTGGCAGCTGATCTCAAATCATCGTCTTGCATTAGGCTAACCAAGTCCTTCTCCCGTTTCTCAAGAGGAGCATCCGCCGTCAGAACTTCTCCTTCCAAAGATACGTTCACACACTGCCAGGAAAAAATAAGTAATTATAATTATATCCTGTGACATCAGTGGTCATTGGCCAGAAGTGCAGTCTTTTTCCAGTAAAGAAATAAAACGCTTATGCCTTGCGCATTATTAAAAATAATAGTCAAAAAAGTTACTAACTATAGCATCCCAGGTACTGGAAATAATCCGGTAGAGCCAAAAATAAAAATTAAATGGTCGCACCGAAATTGTTCCAAGGACCACTTTTATATTCGATTCTTAAAAAAAACTAGAGCATAATCTCTATGAACTGAAATTTGTTTAGAGCTTGAAAACGTTAAACGTTTTCCTTTATTTTCTTTAATTTTCGGACTTTTCGGATTAGGTCCGCCATGTAGCACTTAGCTTATTAAAAGCGAATTATGAGAGAATTTTTGGTACCGACGTTTTATTTTTCTATTTTTAAGCTAAGCTCGCACAACGATTTTTATTCAGCGCTGTTTTTATTCGCGCACTGAGTCTCACCTATCGCCGCGATTTTAAATCGCGGGTACGGGCACCTGCATATGATTCCGTGTTTTAGCGACAAAAAATCACAGTGCAGTGTAGGCCTTAGACTCATGTCTTGGTTTTATATTTTTTAGCATTTTGTTGAATAAGGTCGTAACTAGACGTACTTTTACGATAATCGAGAAATAGGATTATTATAATAAGGGTTATTTTTATGAATTATTCAAAAACTCAGTATAACTAAACGTTTAAGTAACAATTTATTTAATCACAAAAATATCATAACAAGGCACGATTTAGCATCGTTATTATTACGACAAAGGATTTTACGAAGAAACCGTGATAAAGCACATCTAACTACCCTATTAAACGACCAACAATATTAATTTATGTTCATTTACGTCAACAATGTTCTATGAAGTACTTAAATATTTAAGGCGCTTACTGTGTCGTAGAAGTCGGCAACTTCATGGTTGGCGTAGGAGCGAGCCAGCCCCGCGGCTTCTAAGAGTACTGCCCTGGCTTCAGGTCGGTTGTTCTGCAGCAGATGGCAGCGAGCCAATAGGAATAGCGCGTTCAGAAGCCATGCACGTTGCTTTGATGCTCTAGCCTCTGAATGAAGTTAAATACTTGTTAATGTATATTTTGTTTCTCTAATTCATGACTTGATTCATAATTTCTATGAGTTAACATAACATAACATAACATCACGCCTGTATTTCCCCGAAGGGGTAGGCAGAGGTGTACAGTACACCCACATTTCACCAGTTATGTTATAGTCCCATGTAATAGGGGGTTCTATGAGTTAACCTTTGATAAAATATATTTTAGATTTACACGTACACGTTCTTGTACAAAATCAAACCCAAAAACGTATCTGCGATAAACTGTACTTGTAGGTAATTATGTTTAAACAAACTATATAAAAAACAATATAAATTTTCCGTGTGTTCCCCTATTATTAATTGTAAACTGAAAATACCACATTTTAATTCACCGGCAGCATTACAGTTGATAATAAAATCGTCTCATAGAATTTACAACGAATCATAAATGGATAAATCTTGTTTTCCCGTATGCATAACATTGCGAAGTTTATTCATTACTTTAATGCTTTTAGCGTAGACCTACGATTTTGGGCATGAGCTCCGTTTCAATTTACTTACTGTACGTAAATGGATAATATGACTACAGTTCTTGAAGTACTGACTTCTAACGTATATATACTACTACTAATTTGGAAACTATTCAAGATAAATAGAGACTAGTAAAACGAGTGTATCACCACAGAAAAAAAGAAAAAGAAAAAAAAGTGTGTCATCATGAAAGTGGACTGTTTATAAAGAAAAACTTGAATTTATTTAGTAAAAGAAAAAGGCAGCGGCATGCAGATAATATCGATAAATCCATTAGTAACATGGGTGCATATTGTTATTAATGTTTTCTATTGTAATTGACATTAACAGCTTTTTTTTTTTATAATATAGGATGGCGAAACGAGCTAAAGGCCCACCTGATGTTAAGTGGTTACCTTTGCCCATAACAACTGCAATACCACCTAGGCTGTTGCCTAAATGGTACCGCAAGTCGGTTCGCCAAACTGAGACATGAAGATGGAAAGTCTCATGTGATTGTAATTTCACCGACACCCGTACCCTTCAGACCGAAAGACAGCAATGCAAGCATCACTATTTGGCGGAGAAGAAGGCACGGATGTCATATTATGTCATATAAAGATGATTAAAAAATCTACACGCCTTGCATGCCAAAATATGAAAAGGACTTTTTATCAAATCAGTTTATTGTGAGCGTAGGTCAAAGTACAGATGGTAAAATTAACATTAACTGAAATGCTGAAATATACAATAATAAATAAATTACATGTAATTTTTTATTAGCATTTCATTGAATGAATACGTAATCTAACATCTATTACGTGCATATATAAGGTTAAATCAAATTAGTTTGCGAAACTTTACAGATCATATCATTAGATATCGATAACCTGGTGGGTATCGATATCTAATGATATCTATAAAACAAATAAATAATATTTTCTAAACTCACCATTTCATTGTAGTCAGCTGATCACGGCATCAAAAGACACGGGACATGTGACCTTGTCCGATTTAATAGTATTTTTTAAGAAATATCAGGTATCATAACATTTAAATTGTTTTTAAATACGTTAAAAGTTGTGTTTACGCGTTGGCCGGCCATTGACTCCGTGATCAGCTGGCTGTGGTTAAAATTAAGACTGTAGAAAATAATTTTTTTTTTATCATTAGATATTGAAACCTATCTGTGAAGTTTCGCCAACTAATTTGATTTAACGTTGTTTAAGGTCTTACTTTATTAAAGGCAAATATTTTAGGAGGTAAATCTACTCATCATAACGAACAACACTTTCTATGGGAGCAACACTGAAACGCGAAAAAAACTGCTGTTACCTGCATTTGTATTTACAAAAATCGATAAAATAAATAAACAAATAAATAAATATTTTTGGGACATTTTACACATCACCATCTAGTCCCAAACTAAGCAGAGCTTGTACACACGGCTACACATCAAGCTGTACTTTTCCAGTTTATGCTAACCTTGCATTGCATAGGCTTTCCGTACAATGCGAGATCAGCTTATACTGGAAATGTACAGCTTGATGTGTAGCCGTGCGTACTATGGTTACTAGACAATGGTTGTAATACTTAGATACTTTTTTTTGCAAATACTTACTTATAATACATAAGAAACACCCAGACCAACACAAACACTCATGTTCATCACACAAATATTTGTGTCCTGTGGGAATCGAACCCACCATCACCATTGACCTCGTGATCAGCAGTCCGACATTCGAACCACTAGACCACAGACGTCGTCAAAATGTATCGAAAAGCTGTATTTTTTTCACGATTTCGGGGTTGCATAGTAAATGTTGTTCGTTATGATGAGTAAATTTACCTCCTATATCATCATCCTCCGAGCCTTTTCCCAATTATATTGGGGTCGGCTACCTCCTATATATTTGGCATTATTAAATTACTAGCTTAGTTTTTTGCAAATAAAGTATTTGATTCGATTTGACATGCATCTATACTCTAAATGTTAATGTTACATTTTAAAAAAGCAAAAACCAAATCATTAAAAATAATAATACATTTGATTCAATCGTGGCAGTCTCATTTATTTCCTCGAATCAACGAACCGTTCACTGGCCCATAAATTCGTTGGGCACGAGTATTTTAGTGTTAACAAAGTGATAAATTCCGTTCTACTGAAAGTGTCGCAAATCTTACCCGTTTGACATTTGGAAGCGAAGACTCGAGCTTTCAGGGCTTGTTTTGTATCCACGTTCAGTCGGGCCAGTTCGTGCAACAAGTAACATCGTTCTGATTCTCGTGTGCTCATGGACAATGCACGCTCCAGGGTACGGATACGAACTCTGGACATAAAATAAGGATTAAAACGGTCTCTTGTCAAAACAATAAATACTTTGAACTATACTGAATGGTTTTGAAACGCGCCGAAGTAAATATAAATCACATACAAAATTCCGTGTGGTGCCGGACGTAAAGAATTGCACCACCCTATATCTTCTCATGGGTGTCGTAATAGGCGACTAAGGGATTCACCAGAGAATGGGTAGCAGCATTATCTGAGTATTTAACCAACCAACTGCGATCGCCAACCCACCTGCCAAGCGTGGCGATTATGGCATATCCCCCCCCCCTTGGGGGAGGCTTTTATCCAGCAGTGGACGTCTTTTGGCTGAAATGATGATGATGACATACAACATAGTGCGACATTTTGACAAAATGAAATATGCTACACGCATAATACGCACGCTCACACTCACCCACACCCCACCTACACGAACACCGCTCACACACTCACACAAACACAACACATAGTCCACATCACAAATAAATTTTGTAAACTGTATTTATTACTCACTATTTGTGTTAAACTAATGGGAGAAGACACTGACTTCTGTAACACAGGTTTGTACCTAGCTCAGAAGTCAGGGACTTTACAGATATTTGATGTAAAACTTTTTGTGAATATTTTTTTTTTAATATTTTTTTTATAATTATTCAAGTACCTTCTCTATGAGGTTATTCATATTCTAATGACGAGTTTTTTCAACATTTTTTTATTAATTGATGGAAAATTAAAAACCACAGAATTTTTGCAAAATACTCGGATAGTATAAGTGAATTGAAAGATTTTCATTGAACATATCGCTATTAAATTTTTAAATTAAAATTATCTTTATTCAGGCAAATTACACCCATATACAACAAAAAAAAACAAGGTAAATAAATGTCACAATCAAAAGCAATAATAATCAATTTACAAATTAATAATTAAAACAATGTCAACTAATTCAAAAATAAAATGGATTCAAAGTCAGGGATTCAATGGCAATAAAATTAAAATAATAAAATAAAATCAGAGAATTAAAATTAAATATAAATATATCACAATTGTTAGAGCTTTCTCTGCGGCAGTTGTACTGCGATGTGCCTGTCACAACAATGCCTGATTATGTGGCAGTCGAGCCTATCCGCGATATGCTATGATGGTCGTACTCTACTAAAATGTTTTTTTAATTCTATGGTTATAAACTAATTTTCTAACTGTTAATTTCTATAGTTTTAATTCGTAACTGTATTCACTGTTATGAATTTACGTATTTTATAAAAAAATATTAAAGAATAATACTTTTTATAATACCGAAAACACTTTTATTTTTGCTAACGCTTTACTTGAAGTCATATTAGGAAAGATGTAAGCCAAAACGGAGACATAAAATAACGTAAAAGTATGGTATAGGAATAATGCTTGCTAAGCTATGGCCTCAGATAAAATGTGAAATTAATTAGAGAAAGTTCAAGGCAAAGTTACATAATACTTAGTTTAGCTTCCATGTGTGCTTCCAGGCACCAAATGCGAGCTAATTTTCTAGGCTAAAGGGATAGCCGTAGGATCCTAGAACTGAAGATAACTAAGTGACGATAAATATCTGATAAAAATGGTGCAAACCTATTCTTTTCAGAATTATCTTCGAAGAAAAACCTAATACACGTTCTTGAGGATCAGTTCCAGATCCTTAAAGTGTTATTCAAAGCTGTTCTTCTTACTGACGCTATTAAGCCAAATAAAAGAAAGAAAGAAAGAAAGTTTTTTTTTTATTTCAGTCTTGGTACAGGCGAGAGAAAAAAATAAAAATAACATATATTATTAACAATAAACTTAAAATTGACATGCCTAAAAAGGCCCCCATCTCAACATTTATGCTACAACACCGAAATGTTACAGCGCTGGTTTTCGGATGGGTCCCGATATTGAGGCCACGGGTAAATACGAGCAAATAAATATAATTACAGTAAACCTAAATTGTGTATATGATACAAATGTGACAATTAGTTACAGATATAACTGGAATATTAAAATTACTTAGCGTCGCGAGGAGGGGCGGGTGGTCGCACTCGCAGCACGGAGTCACGGCTCGGCTCCCGAGACACCGACATGCCCAGAAGAATAAATGCCCTTCGTTCCCGATCCGACTCGCTCATACTTTCCCGAACACGTTTCTGGACATAAAATAAGAGAGATTTTTCACGGTCTACGTGACTTGGCAAACAAGCTCTATTAAACTTCCCAGCTTCGTAATGCTCATGGCTACACAATTTATAATAAAATACAGAAACAGAACAGAACTTACCTGGTCCAGGAAAGCGTTTGCAACTATATCGTGCAGTTTTTGCAGGAATTTATCTTTTCCCGGTAATAAGCTGGCTGGTTTTCTAGCTATTTGTTCCATTCCGAACTCGGCGTGTTCTAAACACTTGGCGGTGTCTCGTTCTTCGTAAACTGATTGAGTTGTCTGTATGAGGCGGCGTGCGTCGGTTTCGTGTTGCAGTTGCGTGTGTGCTAATTGCTCTTTCCGCGCGTGTAACAGGCGAGTGCGAGCAGCTGCCTCTGACGCGCGAGCAGCGTATAATGGTCTACGTTCACGAAGAACAGCCTGATCATATTAAACAAACGATCAGAACCTATAAAGCTAACATAACAAATAGTTCAACCATAAAGTGTTCCAGCCTTTCAGACAACGTGACAGGCTTACGCAATTTAAATGATAATATCTGTCTGGAAAAATTGACTAGGCGAAAACACAGACACCACAAAAAAGCTTAAAAATATTGCTGAAATATAATACACTGCTGTCGTCTCATTTTTTTTTTCCAAAAAATGGCGGTGTTATTCAATTAAGTTTACGGCTCTGCCGCGAATATTGTGAACACCGAATCAACTACAGGGTTAGATTTCAATCTGTACAAGTGCTATAAATTACAATTTAGTTGGCAATTTATAAAGAATGGCGGCGTGCAATGTATTAAATTTTGTGGGTCAACAGGGCACAGGTAATTTATTATGTTAGAGAGTGTAAAAGCGTACTTGTCGTTTCTTCACATCGGCGAGAGCTTTATTGGCCAATTCTTGCAATTTTTGAGATCCTTGTTTGTTGGCGGAGACCAATCGATCGTCCTTACATAAGGCAGTTAAGAAATATTTGTCATGTGCCATTCGCTCCAAATATTTCGAAGCCATTAAACGGGAGATTTGTTCGGCTCTCTGTTTTTCCGCGCGAGATGTTTCTTGGACCTAGAATTACGGTTATTGCCGACATATTTTTTATTTCTTGTTATAAACAGAGACGTATTTACACTTTAGTAAACTAGGTATAGACGTTATTTATACGGAAGTAGTTTAATAAATCTTTAGCAAATATTTATTACATAAGTAATAAATTATTTTGATAAAAACGGCGTCGTGGTTCGTAGCTCCTAGTTGAATATTTATGACACAGTGTATTAAATGTTACAGCCTAAAAAAATTAAAACCGCGGCACGCTATGATGGCGTTTTTAAGATTTTCCAATAGTGTTGTGACACATTTCAAATTATTATCTAAAAATATAGTCAAGTGCGAGTCGTATAAGTAAGTCTTTATGAGTAGGTAGGTAAGTAGTAGTATCTACAAAAAATGTTTTATAAAACACATGAAATATTTCTTATTACGATTCATCCATATTACTACATTCACGTTCCGTCGAAAAACAGTAGAAATAAATAGAATTTGAATAATAGATTCGAAATTCGAAAAATTATATTTCTGTAGCAGTGCATCACTATTGACAATAAAGTACGGCAATTGTTCCTTCATACGTAGCTGTCAATATTTACGGATTTTTATGAGCAGGCAAACATCAAAAACGCCATTATAGCGTGCCGCGATTATATTATTGAAACACTACTGAAGTATTTATTCGTGAACCAAGTGTTATCATTTGCTCGTAGATACTATGTATCAATCAACTCAGCCTATCGCAGTCCACTGCTGGACATAGGCCTCTCCCAAGTTGCGCCACAACGCTCGGTCCTCTGCCTTCCGCATCCAGTCCCCCTCAGCCACGTTCTTTAGGTCGTCGGTCCACCTGGCAGGGGGGCGCCCTACGCTGCGCATACTATGTATGTGTAGGTACATTTAATTTAGCATCTGCTTTGTGTGAAATCTACTTTGAAATACTGCGAAAACAACAGTAAACAAACAATGTCCATCAAATATATCAAAAGCCACTTCATAGTTTGTCAAAGTTTAGCCACAAAATTCACAGAACGACTTGGTTGGCAGTTATAATATATGATGCAAGTTCCAACCTGTTGTTCCTTTTGCGGCTGAATTCGTCGGCGATGCCTCATAACTATTAGTGCATCCTCGTCGACCGACTCCCTCTTTAGCTCCACGTTGCTTAGTAAAGACACAGCTGTTTGCAATACCGCACTGGCCGTCTTTCCAGCACATTCTCTTACCTAATGAAATTGGCAGTAAATTTGTTAATGTTATACAGATCTTTTATCTCACGAAAGCGGGTGAGCCATAGTTGGGTGTGTGTGTGTACATGCACATTGTCTTTGCGTGCGTAAGCTCAAGAGCGCTCAGTTTTGCTCGAGTTTTGTAGTTACGCACAAAAGAGCGCGTATCTATACGCATTACAACTATAAAAATGGCTCACCCGCTTTCGTGAGATAAAACAACTGTTGTTTTTACTTCTAAAACAACTGTAACTTCATCATAAATTGCAGCATGTGATCTAGATGACGCCGGCGGTACACTTTAAATGAGTTACATTACGTGACGACCTGCAGAAGACTGAAGCTGGTGTATTGTGCAAATGTGCATCTTAGAATAAGCCTTTCTATTTTATTACCTACAAGCTTTTAATTTTCTTCTGTCGTGTCACTTCAGAACTTCTGTTGTTTTGTGTCGTGTTTGTGAATTTAGTAGGCCAATTAAGGTAACAAAAGAAGTGCAGTTAAGGTCCAATTGCAGTTAACTTTCGATCAAAACAATGCTTTTCGTATTCTCTTACCTACGGCGATCGCTGTCTTTCTTTCTTTCTATTTCTAGTGGGTCTGTGTGTGTGCGTAAGGAACTTCATTCCTCAAGGGGGTTTCCTGACCACACACGTTTTTTTCAGTAATAGACTCAGTGAGAGTTGTTATTGTTGAGCTTTGAAGTTAGGTAGAGATTCCAAAATATTTACATAAATTAAAGATAACAATTTTATTACTAAAATATTTTTTATTCAGTTTTTTTAGAGATTGTCTTAAAATCTTGTCCCTCAAAATTTCTTTGGTATAATTATTAATACAAAACGTTTGTGTATTTTCTTATTTTCTTATCACCTGACGTAGCTATTTGCACTGAAATAGGTCATTACCAGCACATTTGAATTGTCAAAACACCTTTCCGGAAAAGTTTTACCTACTAAAAAGAGCAAGCAATGCGGTGAGCTTTATCTTTAGAGAAAATTGTGTTTTTCTACGTTTCGGTGAGAAAACATTCCATTAGAAGATAGCTGAATAGCGTAAAAAGCTGGTTATTTTCTTAGACGGCCCTAAGTGAGGCGCTTGGATTTTTTACTGAAATCACGAACGAAAACAAGTTGGGCGTTCGGGTTATTTTTCATCCGATTTTAGTGATGTTAGACATACGTAACAACGATCGGCTAATACTAATTTTGTAAAATGCAGCCCATTCGAATGTTTTCAACTATCGTACTCGTAGGTACAATAAGTACAGTCAACAGTACGACAGTGGTAACACTGTCTTGAATTACGAAAACCGCTCTTACTACTTAATAAAACTTTTTAACAAAAAATTGAACCGACGAAAACAGAAACTGAAAAGTGAAAAATAACAAATTATGAGTCGGCGCCAAACAAACTTTTAACAAGCAAGTGCGTGCAAGTTGCAAGTGGCCGAGCGACGAATGAATTTTTGGAAAGTTATTCGTTGAAAATTTCACGTTGTATTTGATGTTACGTTGTTTTTATTATTTATTTAAATTAATGTAATGATCTTCGTTGATTGTTTGTTTGGCGCCGACTCATAATTTGTTATTTTTCGGTTTTCAGTTTCTGTTTTCGTCGGTTCAATTTTTTGTTAAAAAGTTTTATTTTAACTTTTTTTGTGGTCAAAATCTAACTCCAGGTCTCCATTATGTCGTAGTGTCTAGAACTATATTTATGTGTGCCAAGTTTCAACAGAATCGGTTAACAGGTAAGAATTCAGTGGGTGAACAAGCACTCATCCCCTGTTTTCCCACCCTTAGGGGTGGATTTTGATTTTGAAATTTCGAGATATACCCTATCCATTAAAAAAAGAATCATCAAAATCGGGCCACTCTGTAAAAAGTTATGCATGGTACATAAAAAAAAAAAAAAAAAAACAAATATACGCGTCGAATTGAGAACCTCCTCCTTTTTTTCGTCGGTTAAAAAATAAAGACGCTGTCTAGGTCAAACTGTTACCACTGAAGTGCGGTCGACTATACGAGTAAGTATGGTGTAAGTACCACAAAAGTAAAAGAAAAACAAATGAATAATTTCATGTGTTTCTCGACTCAAATAACGAAACCTCTCTCTTCCCGAATTAAGAGTTTAATGCTAACTGCTAAGGGATTATTTCAAGGGGATCAGTACGATGCGCGTAGTGTTCCACCCGCGCCAGTCAGAAGGAGCGTGTGGCTGACGTTAGGGCCGCGCAGGGAGAAGGAACTCGCCTATTCGACGACCTCTGTGGTCTAGTGGTTCGAGTGTCGGACTGCTGATGGCGAGGTTGTGGGTTCGATTCCCACAGGACACAAATATTTGTGTGATGAACATAAGTATTTGTGTTGGTCTGGGTGTGTTGCCTATGTATTATAAGTATGTATTTACAACAACAAAAAAGTATATAAGTATTATATCCATTGTCTAGTACCCATACCACAAGCTCTGCTTAGTTTGGGACTAGATGGTGCTGTGTAAAAATGTCCCAAAGATATTTATTTATTATTTATTTATTTGTGGCCAGCTTGGACCTGTTGGGGGTGGGTGGAGAATGCAAAGTAGGTATATACCGTGACCTACCCAAAGGTAGTTGGGGAATACCGTGGTGGTTTTACTCGGTGAGAGGCCGACACTGGCTCCGTCTTCCCCGGGCGGAGTGCGTTCATGAGGATTTCCCCATGAAAAAAGGTTATCGGCACGAGTATACAACGAGTACGAGCACGAGTATATGGTTTTAAGACGTATACAAGATAGTGTTGCCACTTTTTCTTTAATCACAAGTGATGCTGCTGTATTTATTTATTAATAATATCACACAGCATTTGCTGTGTGATATTATTAATCACACAGTTTCCCCTCTCAACTAAGACAACAGTAACTAAGATTTTTATTTTTGTTGATTCTTACAGGACACAAATATTTATGTGATGAACATAAGTATTTGTGTTGGTCTGGGTGTTTCCTATGTATTATAAGTATGTTTATCCAAAAAAAAAAAGTATATAAGTATTATATCCGTTCCGTGTGTTGTCGGACGTAAAGAATTGCACTACCCTATATCTTCTCATGGGTGTCGTAAAAGGCGAGTAATGGATTCACCAGAGGATGGGCAGCAGCGTTCTCTGAGTATTTAACCAACCAACTGCGATCGCCAATCCGCCTGCTAAGCGTGGCGATTATGGCATATCCCCCCTTATTGGGGAGGCCTATGTTCAGCAGTGGACGTCTTTCCGGTGTAATGATGATGATGATGATTGACTTGATTCGGAGTCAGCGTGACGAGACCACAGATTAAACATTTTATTTTATTTTATTGTTACTATAGATATCGTGGCGAAGTAACAACCGCGTGGATTGTATGATCTGCGAGGTCAAACTGTACTTGCAGCGGTCATTTCGTGCATGGGTGACCGTTTCGTGCCTCGGAGAGCACGTTAAGCTGTTGGTCCCGGTTGTTATATGAACATCTGTGGCAGTCGTAACGGATAGTCAGAGCCTGAAAGTCTGACAGCTGGTCTAACCTCCGAATGTTAGTATTAGCCAGTAACTGGATTGGGGGGTCTGATAACAGTCGCTGCGTGCAAAAGACTGATGTTCAGCTGCATGTGGTTGGACTAGAAGCCAACCACTACATATTGGGACACGGCGCGGAGGATGATGATGATGATTGTTACTGCAGATTAATAGTACATTACTGTCGAGGCCTGAAATGAAGCAATTTACGGCCGAGTAATATTGGAAGTACGAGGAGAAGCCGAGTACTTCCCAAGTGATTTCGAAAGGACGAGGCGCAAGCCGAGTCCTTTTTAACTAAACGAGGCCGTTAATTGCTATTTCGGCCGAGACTTGTATAGTACTTTTCTCTCATTTGCGAGGAAAAACAACACAAATTAATTCAACAGTATCTCATTTTCATTCACACCAATTCGCCGGCGCGCGGTTCGTGTTCTATTTTCAAAGTTTAGAAAAAAAAAATGCGCATTCAGCCTGTATAATGATAAATATTCTGTACCTAAAAACAACTAATTTATATAAGTGTGTTCTTAAAAACCTCGGTAGCATAATTTAAAAAATAAAAAGTGTCCAGCAATTTCTATTATTGTCCTATTGGATATTACCGGTCTGTTATTTCGTTGCGTACAGAAAAGAACCGATTGTTGTATTTTTTTTTTTGAATAATGAACCAATTTCCGAGCAAGTGGGAGAAAAATATATTAAAGCTGCTCTTTTTCTAAAACAGCAACTTTGAATCCTATTTTCAGGAGAAACTTAACAGGGAAATATCTTCAAACTATACCTTTTGTATTTTATATTGTAGCAGTTATCTATTTTACAACTGACACAACACATTCACACTGAAAGCAGTTATATCCGCGGGCTCGCCGTCAAAACTTTTTAAAACTGCCTGCCTTTAGAGTGACTGTGTCGCGCTGCTCAATGCTCATGCCCCGCGCTGTTACTGACCTGCTGCCGAATTGCGGAACTCACTCGCCATCGCAATCAATAGGATTTCAATGTTCATTGCTCTGTTTTGACAATTCGTCTTATCGGCAACTATGTACCACGCAATGAATATTGTTGTCATTTCAAAATGAAAGCTAATGTCAAAGTGAATGCATTACACAATTACCCCACTGCAGGGCAGTTGTGTAACTGCATCGCAATCAACAAAATGTCAATTTTGACGGTTAAATCCGGAAAATTGATTACGATGTCTGAGGAATTCATCATGAAATTAAATGAATGATAAACCTTAAAACGCATACTTGCAGCAGCTTACTTGCATAACGAAACGTGATCTAACATACATGACGTCATTTACATCGCAATGGATTTCCCTCCTGACGTCATTTACTTCATAATGAAGTCCCTCTATGTCGTTACACAATTCCAATGTTTGGTTGCGATGTTATCAACATCGTCTTCAATTTTAAATCAAAAACCTGTCAAATGTGTTACACAATTGCCCTGCTGCTTTTGGTGTGTATTTGCCTTAAGGAAGGCAGTGTGGTACATCTGAATAACCAATGAAAGATGATAATCGTTACCGTTTCTTCTGCACATCTCGCGCATTCAGCAAAATCCGGTGGGAACCTTCTTAATCGCTGTCCACGATGCGCAAGAACTAAAGCACGTTCAAACGCACATTTTTCGTATTCTGTTTGCGCGCGTATTTGTAAAGCTCTTGAATTCCGAGGTTCCAATCCTGGGAAGAAATTAATTTTGATATTTTTAATTTTTTTAACGCATTTACGCATGCAAAGTGAAATCTTACGATTTAAATTGAGGAATGAAAAAATCGTAATTTTGATATTTTCTGTAGACGTAACATATAAATGCACACCATGGAATTAGATGCACGTAGTACTTAGCTCACTCACACAATCAAATTTCATGACCTACATCGGAAAAATCTTGTTCATTCCTATGTGTAAAACTTCATAATGTAAACCATTATTGCCTAGTTTTCGGAGCTAACTGTTACTATACGTGCATAATATTGTCTGCCCATTATTGAACCCAAAAAAGCACACGGCATGGATCGTTTTGTAAAACGTGTAAAGTAATGCCACCGCATATTATTGAAACACAAACACAAAGACATCAACGCCATCTATCACTGGGCTGGGCTGGACTGGGTACATACAATATGTGGCGAAACTTAATATGTTACCGGCTGCTTGTGCCGCGTCTGCCAAAGCACCAGTGTAGTGCGTTGACTTCGCCCGAACCAAACTTCGCCCAAGCAGAGAACGGACATCAGAACTCTGTGAATAAATAAAATACATGTTATTCTGGCTGTTACCGGGCTGAATTGGGTATAATTTTATCGTTAAAAATATGTTTAAATATGTATGTTTAATTTGCGAGTGAAGGAATATTATACGGGCGTATATTGAGCTGATTTTTTCTCTTCTGTATTTTATGCTAAAGTATGTTGTTTAATTGACATTATAATCAAGGCCAAAGATAATATTCATACTAACTGTTCTGTAGCATAATGTAAATTTTTGTGACAAAATTTTGATTTTTGACTTTTTGAAATTTTTATATTGACATTTTGATTTTATTTCATTGTTTGACATAATATAAATATCCATTTTGTCTATTTTAATTTTTATTAATGGGTACACACAAGCATTTTAAAATGTATTTAAATGATTTTGGTTTGTTATAGTATTTATAATTTAAATTTGACATTTTTTATTTTTTATTAACCTAATATTTACTGTAAGAATGTGTCCTGTTGTAAATTTATTGTATGCCAGTTACGGCGGGTCATAGCAGCACAACAAAATGTATTTAATATCTTTATTTTACCTATGTACCACAATATAAAATAAATTGAAATTGAAAAATTGTAAACATGTGACAAAGGAAGACAAAAATTGATACATTTGATGACGTATGTAGATGTACCTAACCTACTTCACAGCCACACTAGATACTTACTTTTGCTACTTTTTTCATCACAAAAAAGCGTTATAAACATTGGTATGTAATTCATATAATGTAGATATTAGTTTATCTCTATCAGGTCATTAACTCCTAGTACCTGAAACTAAAGAATCCTATCCTACTTGTGAAAGTATAGATGTTTATCTATTTGTCCTTCAATCACGCTTCACGCTGCAACGGCTGAATAGATTTGGGTGAAATTTGGAACACAGATAGACCATAACCTGAATTATAGGCTCAGCTTGATTAAATCGAGATGATACACAGTTCCCGAGGGATGCAATAAACCGAATAATACGCAGGCGAAACTGCGGGAAAATGCTAGTATTCTATTAAATCACGGTCCCAGCTCGTTTAAGATAACTTCAAGTAAACATTATCAACGCTTTGGTGCGCCTAATTGCATGTTTACTGACCGGAAATAGGATCTCAAGTTGTTTGTTCTTAACTCACATTCCACCGTAGAGCTTCATTGTAAGCGTGTGTTGATTTCTCGAACAGTTCCAGGCGTTGTAGGTAATTGCTGGAAAAACAAGTTAGAATCGCATGTTTAGGGATTATTTTGAAGTATAGTAAAACAACTGTGAATTTATTTAAGTACTTATGTGAAAAAAGATAGAAGGCACTCGTATATTTTCTATGTAGTATAGTAATGCTGGTATACGGCTGGCTTAAGTGGCAGTGAACGGGGAACATTGCTCACAGAATGGATGGCCAATGGGGCCGTAAAGTTCTGGATTGGCGACCACGTACTAGAAGGTAGACCCCCTTATGGTGAACCGACAACCTGGTGAAGTTCGCGGGAAACCACTGCGGAAAGCGCAGGACCGGTCGTTGTGGCGATGCCTGGGGGTGGCCTATATCCGTCGGACATCTTTCGGCTGAAATGATGATGATAATGAATGCGTTTTCGAACAGTAAGTCGACTATTTTCATTAGTATACAGTAATATTTTCTGAATTCTTGTATGTATTAACTAAGAGGTCATTATACTACTTGCCTTATTCTCGATTACGTTGGGGGCGGCTTCCAGTCTAACCATAAGTGGCTGAACATCAGTATTTTATACAGAGCGACTGCCATCAGACCCCCTAAACTTAAACACTGGGCAATACCGACATTCGAAGGTAGACTTTCAGGTTTCTGACTACCCGCAACGACTGCCATAGATATTCGTATGACAATCGGGATCGATAGCTTAACGTGATCTCCGAGGTACGGAGGATCGATTTGTAACAAAACGGACACCCACCTATTACGAACTGACCGTAGTAAGCGTAGTTTAACCAATAGATAACTTAGATCAGTTCAGTATGTTCTACAAATGTATGCCAAATGTGGCTAGACACAGTCATTTGGCACTAATTCTATCTCTGTTATTGCCATAGGTCATAAATATAATGCTGTGTCTGTGCCTATTTACAGGGAGTATTCTGTCCAAAACCACTGGGAAATAATGTAGCACTATTTGAGGTTTATTACATCTGTGCAATCTCGACATTATTAAGGACACTGCATTTCCCTGTTTGCGGCTTACAAAGTATACAATAGGTATAATGGCATGTAACTAAGCTCAGAACCGATTCAAATATTCAGATCAATTAGCTTGAGCTATTGAGCTGCAGTTCAATTTCGTTGATAGAGACGAGAGATAAAAGATATCCATATCAATAAAAACCTGTTTGAACAGGTAAGCGGAAGCGGTGACAGGTGAGTCACAGAGTGAGCGAGTGAGCGCACGCTCAAATAAATCGAACGCTCTGTAACCTCAGCGACTCGCATCACAGGTCATAACTCGAAGTAGGCAGAGGCACAGATTGAGCTGATCTGTGAGCCGGTTCATAGCTCCGGTTCACTTCAACTGTGAGCTGAGCTACAGCTCACACATTTTTGTTGAGTTACCCCATGTCTAAATAGGTATGAGTATATTAACAAACATACATCCTCTCTTAGGTCGTGAAACCAAAACTATGATTAAGAATTGGCTATTGGAACTAGATTATGAAGAAACAGAAATGTTATTGCTTTCTGTTCCCATGTATATTCACTCTACATTCATACTCACACTCACCCACACCACACCTACACGAACACCGCTCACACACTCACGCAAACACAACACATAGTCCACATCACAAATAAATTACGTAAACTGTACCTAAGTATTACTCACTATTTGTGTTAAACTAATGGGAGAAGACACTGACTTCTGTAACACAGGTTTGTACCTAGCTCAGAAGTCAGGGACTTTACAGATATTTGATGTAAAACTTTTTGTGAATAAAAATTTATTTATTTATTATTTATTTAGTATATGACTGTAATTTTTTTATAGAAATCTTAAAACTATTAGAGAAAAGATGAGCAACAATGAAAAAAACACTAATAAAATATTTTTACCAATGCTCAAGTTATAAGCGTGTCAAAATTGTTAACTAGACAGAGACAACACTACTGCCGTCTGACGTCAGATCTCATCGCAACTACACACCACTGAGTACAATGTCCGTATCGCACGACAAGTACAAAAAATAAACTAGAAAGCGTGTACCTCTTCCATTTTCTCATCGATTTTATTTATTTTTGAACAAACCGTGTTATATTTATTCTTTCCTCAAAATAAAATGGAAAAGTTACTAATAAAAGCAATATTCAAATACCCTATTAACAAATTAAATATCATATCAAACTCATATCCAAAAACCAAGAAAAATTATAACTCCAACCTTTTTTTACTTAACCTGGAACTGTATGAAGTAATCAATCATTATACCCGCAATATAATGTGATTTGGCAGGTGAAGGGTCGAGTGACCCTTCGTTATATGAACAGATAAAGAGGTTGGATCAATCTTTATGGCATAGTATGAATAGGCTTACGGCCAAAATTAATATCCAATCTATCCACGATTTACCCAACTAGAGATAGAAATATAATAAACTTATGTCAACAACAGAAGGATCCGTCTGGGCTGGGCAGCATTTGGCAAACTTCACCGAGTCTTCTCGTCGCCTATACCGCAAAGTTTGAAGACAAAGGTTTCAACCAGTGCGTCCTGCCAGTCATGACTTTCAGTGCCGAGACGTGGACACTGACAGTTGGGCTTGTCCACAAATTCAAAGTCGCTCAGCGAGCTATGGAGCGAGCTATGCTTGGAGTTTCTTTGAAGGATAAAATCCGTAACGAGATTATCCGGAGAAGAACCGGAGTGACCGACATAGCTTGTAGGATCAGCAAGCTGAAGTGGCAGTGGGCTGGCCATGTCTGTCGAAGGACCGATGGCCGTTGGAGCAGACGAGTCCTTGAGTGGAGACCGCGAATCGGCAAACGCAGCGTAGGGCGCCCCCCTGCCAGGTGGACCGACGACCTAAAGAACGTGGCTGGGGGGGACTGGATGCGGAAGGCAGAGGACCGAGCGTTGTGGCGCAACTTGGGAGAGGCCTATGTCCAGCAGTGGACTGCGATAGGCTGAGTTGATTGAACTTATGTCAAATTCCTATCTCTAGTAGGGCAAATCGTGGATAGATTGGATATTAATTTTGTGCGTTAGTGATCGCTTCTTCTCGAGGTTTTCATTCAAAACTCTAAGCTTTTACATAACTGCGTTAAAATAAAAGTATTAAGCTTATTATATTCTGAATCTATTAGCAAACATGAATTTTTAATAAAATAGGACTGAATGGGACGCTTAACAGCGGCCCAGATACTATCAGTATTACTTTTATTCCTTCGTTCGGTAATGACATTACTAAACCTCCACACACTGTAATTATTTTACATCATTTCTGCATTGTTCACGGTCGACTATGGAAGCATTGAAAAAAAGCTTGTGTGGCAATTAATAATTTAAAAAAAAGTACTAAAACAAAAAAATGGACCAGAAAGTGGCTTGTTGGATAAGATGATGTGATTAGACCGATAGTCTGCTAACCCAGGGGGAGGTGCTATGCTGGTATGAATACTGACGAATGAAATGATGCGCTCCACACACTAACAGTATAATGTAATTATATTGTCACTATTACAATACTGAAGTAAAATATCAAAATATTTAAATAACATCACTATGTGTCATCAATAACGAACACTGACAGTGATGATGATGCATCACTGTCAGTAATAATGTCATTAATTGAAGATAATGTAATTTTTACTGATAGTGTCTGGTCCGCTAATGGCGTTACAAAGCATGATCTGCCCCCCCTAGCCAAGTTGACAATCTACAATCGTCAACGCCATATCTCATGGGATGGGAATGACTCTCGTCATATCAATGGGTATGACATATATCTCAAAGAAAAAGTCATTCGTTGATATATGTCATTCCCATCCATTTTGATTGTTTTCTATAGCGTTGACGATTGTAGATTCTCAACTTGGTAGGGGGGCTGATGTAGTCGAAGATTAAATGACCTAAAAATTTATTGGCACTGCTTCGCATCAATATCCTCGCGGATAATTATATACGCTTGATATTTTTGCGTCACATCTACGGCTTTGTTTAAATAAATATTTATACATACACATAATTAAAAAAAAAACAACAGGACAAATAACATATAACAATACAGGTGATCCACCTTACTCATTCCATATTCTACCTCTTTGTCGTTCACCTGTGACGGTGGTTAGGTAAATCATGAAAATATACAACAAGGAACAAATAGACAATTTGTATCTACATTCTAAAGTGCGAAACTTTAGCTTTGTTTGTTAAACTCACCCTCTTTCGCGAAACACGTTCACCGCGTTACATATGGGTCTCTCTTCCTGCTCTAATTTCGTCTTCATGCTTCTGAGATCCTCCTTTGTCTCGTCTAGGATGTATACAGTTGTACGTCATAGCTACACTGACTGTTTTACGTCGTGAAGTTACAAATTCACACATAAATCTAGGTGACCTCGATTCTCTGAAGTATATAAAATTTGGGTTGGCGACGACTGTCCCAAATAACGATATTCGTAGAATTAAAATGTAGTATCTGTCTAAAAATGTAAATGTGTAAATGTAGTGTCTATCTTTACGACAGACTTTACTGGGGATAAAAACGATGTTAAATTCGAATGGTTCCGGGAATCCGTGTCAGAATGTTAAATATTAATTTGGAATCCTTAAAATATCTTATCTGCATTTTCAGTTTGCAATAATTTTTTTACTATGTAGGCTTTATTATATTGAAATGTTTTGATTTATAAATTTTAAATGCAAAGTAGATTACTTATTGCAATCGCTTGATTTTCTTCTGCAAGAATTTTTATCATCATCATCATCATTTCAGCCAAAAGACGTCCACTGCTGGACATAGGCAAGAATTTTAACTGTAGTATATTCAGAAGACGTAAAATTTACATTGTATACAGGGTAATTAATCACTCTCATATCATAAATGCAAAAGTTTGTGAGTGTGTATGTACGGACATATTAATGTAGGTTTGTTACTTCTCGTAACACAGGTTGACTCCTAGCATGGGAGTGGGTAGTCTTTCTGCACACCCGCTGCGATTAGACGTATCTACTTAATCCCTTGCGTAGTGCGCAAGCAGTAACAAATGTAGTATGCGAGATGTAACAATTTTTGTATTCAAATAAATATTTATTTATTATTTTATTTATTTATTTCTTCACGCTGTAACGGCTGAATGAATTTGGATGAAATTTGGAACACAGAATCAGATAGACCATAACCCGAGCTAACAGATAAGCAACTTTTCATCTCGGGAAGCTTTTTTTTTTAAATATAACCCTGTTTATTGAAGCATGTTTTCTCCATAATTCTGCTATTTAACGGAAAATACAGCAGAGAAAGAAGTGCCAGTAACACTGGCAAACGAACAAACATCAATCTGAAACATTTTCATTCTGAAAACGAACCATTCACAGACAAATGTAAAGTTTTATTGTTATTCATCTCAGTCGTAAAATATCTACGACGGACAATTTCTTGTCTTTGAAGACAGGACTACATAACTACGGTAGATATTTAAAGTCGTCACTAAGAAGTTTAAACTTGCAACTCTGAATCAGGAACTTCGTTTACGAGAGGATTGTAATGTTTGCAAAGTTAGACTTGTTTTTCCTAAATATTTTCATACGTAGGTACCTATATGCTTTTCTGAAATATCGCAGAGTTCACTTTCAAAACTTCCACGAGATCATAGAATATATACTAACGACAAGAAGCGACACGTGTGTGGGTAGGGGCGAGCGCGGGGGCCGTGCGCGGTGCGCGGCGTGTGGAACGGGCAGTCTCTCGGCTGCCCCAGCCAATATAATTATTGCATGTACAGCCTTCTCGTACGGAGAAGAGGCCCGTGCCCAGCAGTGAGACAGTAATATGCTGGTTATGTATGTACACGCGCTCCCTCAAGGTCACCGGCGAGCGAGCTCACACGTACAGGGGAGTGTCACCACTGTGACGAGATGGAATGCTTCTTATAAAGCTAACTTAAGCTTTACTTTTACGGCCTTAATATAAACGTTGTATAGCAGTTGAATAGTTACACGACGATTTCTCACTTTCTGTCATCAGTAATTTGACATTCGAAAGAAGAAGAAAGAAAACATTGTGAAAATATACAACCACTAAACAACGTTTATTAGTAAGGTTAGTGTAGTAGCTTCAAGCAGCACGAAAATTACACGCAGAAAACTTGTGACGTCATTGTCACACTATGTGCCTCGATGCCTGACAATTTTGTTATATTAATTTATTTTATTTATTGTATAATTGAGCGGAATAATGTCAAAACCCACTAAAATGACTTTCACAAAATGTCAACAAATTGAAAATGAAAATAAAAGGATTTGTATTTAAAATGCACTATTTTAGCGGAATCCGATTCGAAACTCACTTTTTACAAGCAATTTTAAGCGTGTTCCGGTGGGGTTTTTGTTACTACATCTTTAGTTAATCCTAAAGATAAATTCACGGTAGGTACTTTATTTTATTGTAATAGTTCAAAGAAATAAATTGACTTTAGCCGGTTTTGATACTATACTCATTAATGAAGCTATTTTTATGGCAAACTTTATGTTTTTTAGTACTCGTAGAGATCGTAATCAATTAACATTTTAACATAAATACTTACTTTGCTCGCGTAAAAAGTTTTAACATGTCCCGTATATCCCGTCAAACTTTTGTGAAAAATGTATTTTTCTCTTTATTATTCTTTACTTTAGCGAGTATTTGTGTTATGCTTTATTCTTGTGGCCGTACAAAACAGCAACATCAATTATGCAATAGTTTATAATAGCAATTCTTTATCTTGATCTATCTACAACGGGAACAGACAAGGGCTCCACCAATCCCGCTCCGTGGTCACATTCAGTGCAAAATATATCTTTATCATTACATTTATCGATCTTTTATTTGTGGGCCTCATCGTACGCCTAACAATCCTGTTAAAAGTCTTCATATTAACTTTAACACCTCATTTCACCAGTTTAGGGGTAGTATTTCCTGCCAGGTGGACCGACGACCTAAAGAACGTGGCTGGGGGGGACTGGATGCGGAAGGCAGAGGACCGAGCGTTGTGGCGCAACTTGGGAGAGGCCTATGTCCAGCAGTGGACTGCGATAGGCTGAGTTGATTGTTGAGGGGTAGTATTTATAAAAATCCATTTTTAGTTTTAAAAAGGATTTTTCAACCTTTACGTTACAACTAAAAACCATTTTCCCCTTTTTGGGTCCGCGTTAATGAATCAGTTAGTCAGTCAGGACATCTCACTTTTAAATTTTAGATTTTTTGACAACTCTTTCTCTGTATAGTATTTTTGTATATTTCTTGTTATCTACAAAGTCTTCATACTTTTTTGAATTAGTATTATTATTCTGTACCAATATTACAGAAAATATACGGTCTATTTTCTTAAAGTACCGTTATATCAGGCACATCAAAGACTGCCGCTCGACCGTTCGTCCTCACTAACTTGAATTTTATATTTTCAAGACCATAAACTTCGAGAAATCAAAAGCTCATTTTTGCAATATTGGCAACGCGTCACAAAATTTAACAACGTATGCCTAAGACTTACTTGGGCCATTTAATACTCTATGGGCCGTGTACAATGTCCATCTTTTACCTTTTTTATTGAAATTGTTGGACATAAAGTATATCATTGAAAAGCCTTAAAATTAAATAGATCTACATTAATGAGTAGATACTTTTAAACACACTAATCGAGGTCCACAGTACAAGGCTTTGGGATATTATTCATTAGTAGAAAGTGATGACTTTGAAATACAAACCATGCTAATCTGATGGTAAAGAAAGAAAAGACGAAATAGGCTACGTGGTTGCTACGGCGTAGTGGGTTTGCTACGGCGTAGTGGGACTGCTACGGCGTAGTGGGACTGCTACGGCGTAGTGGGACTGCTACGGCGTAGTGGGACTGCTACACCGTCGTAGCCAACAACCGACCTATTTGTCTTAAACTTTATGGCGCATTGTGATTATATTCTCAAAAGTAATTTTCTAAAGACTTAATTTGATGCCCATACGATTCCATCCTATAACAATAACTGATACTAGCTGTGCCCGCGGCTTTGCCCACGTTCTGAAATAAAATATAGCCTATGTTACATCTGGATAAAGTAGTTTTCTAATGGTCAGCAGTTCCAGAGTTTATCAATTACAAACAAACATACAAATTTTTCCTCTTTTTAATAATAGTATAGAGTATAGATAGGTACTTATCATTGTTTAAGTTAAGAAACACGTCTGACGTAGAACTGATTCTATTGTCATTATCGTCACCAGTAACAAATAATCAATGTCATTATATTGCAGCCGGTGGTCGTCAGATATGGGCCTCCACCATAGAATTCGAAAAGAAACTTCAAACGATTAAATATCGATCACTACACATTATAATAAAACAAAGTTTAACCTGATTAAATCGCGTATATTATTTAAATTGGTTTTCCTGACGTTTCGAAAGCTGTGACTACGAAATGCTGCAAAGCTTTCGAAACGTCAGGAAAACCAATTTAAATAATATACGCGATTTAATCCGGTTAAACTTTGTTTTATTATAATGATGAAATATCGTTTCACTCACGAAGTCGCGCCACTCCACATTAAATTGGTGTGCATTTTACCTATTAGTGTTTAATCTATGCATTTTACGGGCAGAGCTCGTTTATATACACGACGTCTTAGTGTGCGTGTCACTGAAGACGGTTACGTACACACAGATACCTTATGCAGATACGTTTACAACTATATTCAGTAAATATGGAGGGGTGAACCTTCGCGAGGCTTTGTACTGATAAATGTCTTGAAAATCCGTTGAGTGTAAGCGGTTACGCAGATAATGTACGAAAAGTAGTCATAGTGGAACATTAACATAAGATGAAATCAAATACATACAACTTTTAAAGGTGGATTCTAGCAAGGAATTTGAACAACTTTTTCTAAGAAACGTGGGTCGTCAGAAGAAAAATAGTTGATCTAAGGTTTTTGTATGTATGGGAAGTCAACTTGTCGAGGAAAAGTTGTTTCGTTTCATTAGTAGGTGGATTACCTTTAAAAAAATCGCATCCCCTGGAGTGTTTGAACGAATGGGCGCCATCGCTTATGGCTCGCGGTGGTTCCAATTTGCATTTTGTACGAAAACGTTGCGGACCAGGGTGGTTCCAAGAAACTCCTGGGGGGTTAAAATAAATAAATATTTTTGGGACATTTTTTACCCAGCACCATCTGGTCCCAAACTAAGCAGAGTTTGTACTATGGGTACTAGACAATGTATATAATACTTATATACTTTTTTTTTGTAAATACATACTAATAAGGAACACAATACAATACAATACAAATACTCTTTATTGTACACAAAAGAAGATAGCAACATATATGACTTATATAGAACACATGTATGTACAATGGGCGGTCTTATCGCTCAAGGCGATTTCTTCCAGACTACCTTAGGATGGACATTATGGGCAAGTAAAGAGAGGGGTAGTACGCAGTGTAACAACATAATAGAATACATATACTACATAACATAAATACTATACATATATCTATAACAAAACTACATAAATATAAGATACAATAAACATAATAAATACAATACAATGTCTAAATATTACATAATGTACCTGCCGGAAATTACAGTGATGATAGGTAATGATCTTTTACCAGTTTTTTAGGGTTCCGTAGTCCTACAAGGAACCATTATAGTTTCGTCATGTCCATCCGTCTGTCCGACTGTCCTAATCCTTTACAGCATAATAACTTCTACAGTTATAAACATAAGTAAATGAAATTTTGTTAAAAATTAGAATAGATATAGATCTCAATTTTAAAAGAATAAAAATATCATGATTACGTATTTTAGGGGTGGCGCCCATACATGTGAAATGGGGATGAAAATTTTTTTTTCGCTGCACCCCCTCGTTTGGGGTATCATTGAATAGGTCTACTAAAATAAAGGTAATGTTTCATACATGACTTTTTTATCAGGTGTACCATCTGCGAAATATAGCCTGCCAAAGTGGCTTACAATGTGTCCCCCTGCCATTTCTAAACTATGCAATGTAGAAACTTATAATCTTCCAAATTGATAGACCTTTGTAAAAACTCTCTTTTAAAATTATTTGAGCATATTGTGATTATAATTTTTTGAGTTATAGAGAGAAAACTGAAAAATACTTAAAACGTCCTAGTTCAAAGGTCATTGACCTAAGAGAAAAATGATCGTAGCAAGTAATGCTCCTTTAGCTACTTTCTATTTGAAAAAATCACAAAAGTAACTTTGTGTTATGTTGACGACACACTTCTTAAATTTTACGCCATCTAGCGGCGTCTAACAACACTCTCTGAGTCGCCAATGCTGCCGTCAAGTGCCGTCTATTGCATTTGGCACTGTATAGCGCTATCTAGCGGCTACTGACAACACTCTCTGAGTCGCCAATGCTGCCGTCTATTGCAAAAACTAAAATAGCCATGATTAATATTCGATATGATTTGTTTGTAACACCTACTTAAGGAACCCTATAATACTGAGCATGGCCCGACATGCTCTTGGCCGGTTTTAAATATAGGCAAAGATTGAGCACGCCTCACTTGTACTGGCAAAGCATTCCACAGGCGAGCAGCCTGAACTGTAAAAGAATTACCAACACCCAGATCAACACAAACACTTATGTTCATCACACAAACATTTGTGTCCTGTGGGAACCGAACCCACGACCTCGTGATCAGCAGTCCGACACTCGAACCACTAGACCACAGACGTCGTTGTTGATTTCATCCTGTACCTATAGCTGACAGTAAGCTTACTTGTTTCTAATATCAACATCATCGATATATTCTTCTAGTAATTACAGTGATTTACATTCCGACGTTACAAAGTTACAAAGTCGAACGCCCGTCTTCGCGTTCTTATAAAGTTGTACATACCACCAGCCTGCTATGAAACATGAAAAGACGCTTTGTTTAAGTTCTGTTGCACTTAAAAGCGATATGGAATTGTCGTGTTTGTTTTAAAATTACTTCATAGGTACTCATTTACTACATTATTATGGTCACATTGTTGATAAAAAAAATTTTGGGACCAAGGGTTGTGGCACAACTTGGGAGGAACTTATGTCCAGCAGTGGACTGCAATAGGCTGAGTTGATGATGGTATTTTAACAAATCTTAGAGTAGTTTTACATTTATTCAACCAAGTGGTTCAGCTTGCTAATTTAGCTATGATATTTTGTGAAAATTACCAATTACGAATTCAGCTGAGTGTTAAAAAATTACCTAACGAATCGATAAGACTTACTGTCATGCTGTAAGTTCACAGATTTTGAATTAAGTTTCAATTTCAGAAGTTTCTTATACAAAATACATTAACTTTGCAAGATAGACACATTGACTTGTAGTCAAAGTTTCAATCCATTTTATTGAATTTATAAGCAGTATTAGCTTCAAGCCTAGGCGTCAAGTTGTAAATTACGATTTTTTACGTACCTCAATTTATGTAGGACTATCATCAGGTTAGGCTGGACAGTGATGAATGGTTCAACGACCATTTCATCCAGCAGATGCGGGAAGCGCAGGACCGGTCGTTGTGTTACAAAAAAAACAAAAGCTGCATTCAGCAGTGGACATCTTTCTGCTAAAATAATTATGATAATGATCTTCAGGTTATTTTGATGAAGGTTAAATGTTAAAACTTTGAAGTAAATACTCTTTATTTTTTATATCATTAACAAAACTTAGGAATAACATTTCAATTTAAGGTAATTTATATCTTCCAGATAGGTAGTTACTGCGATAGTTACCTCTCTTTCTAAGCTTCTTGATACCCAAGATGTAGACTGTATTGATAACGCTTCTTCATAATCTTTCGCTTCTTTACGAGACTGGTTCATAATCTATGATGTCAAGATCATTAAGGTTGGTAGCGAAAAGTATCTACACCCGAGAACTCTTTTTTTGAGATGGAGGAAATGCCTATTGCATGTCACACCACCAGGGAGGCTGTGTGTTTATGTGGGACTCGCACCCATCACTAAAATCTCCGTCATGTGCCTACTTTCGCCTTGGGAGAATGGGCTATGAAAACAGCCGCAGCGATGCATGGTATTCGCGACCCATCTAGCGCGACCCACTTCAGGGCCTTCTACTTTCTTTCTAAACTCTCTTTCGGTGATGTTTGGGCATACTTGGGACATAACTGCAGCTCAAGGGCCGTATAACGGGCGATAGACTCTCCATTATATCGCCCGCTCGCCTTTCTAAGGTGGCATCAGATCGCCATAAGACCACCTGCGTTGACCTGTCCTCCTGTGGGAGGATCTAATCAGCGAGGGAACACATCTTTAACCCATTCCAGCTCAGCTTAGGTAACCGCTTAACATCAGGTGAGCCTTTAGCTCATTTTGCCAACCTAGACTATGAAAAAAGCTCAGCATACAGCATAGACATAGTAAAAAAGTATACAGCCAGGTGATGCGTTTATATCTTTTGTTCGTAAACGCTTCCCACTTGTACTGCTGAGTGAGTTGACGAATGTGTAGCGCTCTAAACCATACACACCGTGTGCTATGCGTGGGCTGGGCTTATATCTGTCTAGAGCACTTCGGAAATACTTGGATAGAGTCACTAGTAGAGACTCTTTTAACCTTCATCAGGTCTTTGGGTAAATTTTGACCTATGATTGGTCTTTTTTTTTAATAACGCTGCTCTTAGGCGTTAGGGTGGTATGCCACTCGTCATTTTTAGGGTTCCGTACCCGAAGAATGCCAAACGGGACCCTATTACTCTCGCTACGCTGTCCGTCCGTCCGTCCGTCCGTCCGTCCGTCTGTCTGTCACAGGGCTGTATCTTTTGAACGGTAATAGGTAACAGGTTGAAATTTTCTCAGAATATGTGTTGCTATAAGGTGTATCACGGCAAATACTAAAAACAAAAAAAAGTGTAAAACCAAAGGGGGTCCCCATACAAGAAACCTCAAAAAACATTCATTTTTTTCAACGTTTTTGTTCCTGCTCTATCTTCAAAACGGTAATATATACCAGCGTCAAACTTGGTCAGATTATAGTGCATGTTATGTAGTTTAGCAAAAAGTACTAAAAATATAACAAACATAGACATATTTGGTGCTACCTGCGTAAGAAAGACATGCAAAAATTCATATTTCGCGCCTATGCGTTGATGTCTTTTGATAAACTCTCGTAAATTAAATCAGTTTTTATGGGGTATCAGGTCGTTGAGTGGTACGGAACCCTTACTGCGCGAGTCTGACTCGCACTTGGCCGGTTTTTTTTGTCCAATGTGACTTTGATCAAAGAAATTGGATGATTTTCATCAAATGTTACATGTAATAAAACACTGATCAAGAAATAAATTGGATTGGACATAGAAATTCGTAAAATAAAAAAACCAGTAGCGTACCACACTTAGATACTAACCGTTTAAACTATTTAGGCTTGCATGTTGCATGGTTGATAGTTGTTTTCGTCATGATTGACGTTTGGCGTTAGGCGAAGGTTTGTGGTCACACCAGAGTCTAACGTTACGTAATTAGGTATATTTGTCTTTGGTATAAATCAATACTTGACAGTGTTACAATATATATAGTAGAGCTAAAATATTTTCCTGAAAATGTAGAATAATTTACAAAATTCCGAAACAAAATTCGTTAAGCACTTAAACCAGATAAATAATTTCACTCAAAATTGTATTAACTTAGAGCTTTTGTAAGCCAGGATTTCAGGTAATTTTGATACTTTTTGTCGCTGTTCTTTTAAAGGATTATGCTCAATGAATACTAAAAAGTTTCTTTTTTTTTTGTAGAAGGCCGAAGGTTTTTCCAATTAAATTGTATTTGAATTGTATAGGCTTGAAAGTACTTGTAGAAAGCAATAAACAACTAGTTTTTACCCGACTGCGCCAGAAGGATGGTTATGTTTTTCGAGTGTATGTATGTATGTATATTTCTTTGACACGCTCTGTAGCCTAAACGGCTTGATGGATTTTAGCTTGAGAGGTGTCGTTAGATTTGGCTTAACTGTGAGAGTGACACTGGGTGTATCAAAATTATAAAAATTAAAATGGCCGCTTTATGGCGCCATATTATATCCTCCTTCCCTCAAAACCTATCGAGTGGGGTATCAAAATAAAGGGTTTTATAAATGCCGTACAAAAATATATACAACTTATATGTTCAAATGTAATTTGGAATGAGAAATCCTAAAAAAACAACAAAATATTCAACGTTAAAAATGAATCATTTTTATGTCTGTATTTAATATAACATTTGTAGGTAAATATATGTGAAAGTATCAAATCAACACGTATGCGGATGCTACCTATGTATACTTACCTACAAAAGTCTTGTTTACCTCTTTTCAGTTATATTTACACGCAGTCGGGTTTTTTGGTTTAGTTTTTTATTTTTTAACCGACGAAAAAAGGAGGAGGTTCTCAATTCGACGCGTATATTTTTTTTTATTTTTTTTTTTATGTATGACCACGCATAACTTTTTACAGAGTGGTCCGATTTCGATGATTCTTTTTTTAATGGATAAGGTATATCTCAAAGTTGGTCCCATTTAAATATCAAAATCAAAATCCACCCCTAAGGGTAGTAAAACAGGGGATGAGTGTTTGTTCACCCACTGAATTCTTACCTGTTAACCGATTCTGTTGAAACTTTACACACATAAATATAGTTCTAGACATAATGGAGACCTGGAGTTAGATTTTAACCACAAAAAAATGAAAAATAAAACTTTTTAACAAAAAATTGAACCGACAAAAACAGAAACTGAAAAGCGAAAAATAACTAATTATGAGTCGGCGCCAAACAACCAATCAACGAAGATCATTAAATTACTTTAAATAAATAATAAAAACAACGTCACATCAAATACAACGTGAAATTTTCAACGATAAACAATAACTTTCCAAAAATGCGTTCTCCGCTCGGCCACTTGCAACTTATACGCACTTTGCTTGTTAAAAGTTCGTTTGGCGCCTACTCATAATTAGTTATTTTTCGCTTTTCAGTTTCTGTTTTCGTCGGTTCAATTTTTTGTTAAAAAGTTTTATTTTATTTGTAATAGAAGTTTTTATCCTATGATTATCAACAAATTATAACCCAGACATATTTTCTAGGAATAGTTTGAAATATCGTTTTTTTTATTCAACAATAGTACATTACTGTTGAGGCCTGATATGAAGCTACTGACGGCCGAGTATATTAACTTTCGAAGTGATTTTAAAAGGACGAGATGCTAGGAGAGTCCTTTATAACCAAACGAGGCAGTTAATTGCTATTTCGGCCGAGACTTGTATAGTACTTTTCTCTCATTTGTGAGGAAACAATACACAAATTAATTCAACAGTATCTAATTTTCATTCGCGCCAGTTCGCCCGCGCGCGGTTCTTGTTCTATTTTCAAAGAATTGAAAAAAAAATACGCGTACAGGCTTTATAATGATAAATATTTTGTACCTAAAAACACCTAATTTATGTAAGTGTGTACTTAAAAACCTCGGTAGCTTAAGCAAAATTATTTAAAAAAGTAAAAACTGTCCAGGTATTTCTATTAATGTCGTGTTGGTTATTACTGGCCTGTTATTTCGTTGCGCATGGAAAAGAGCAGATTGATGAATTCTTTTTTTTTTTGAACAATGAACCAATTTCCGAGCATGTGGGAGAAAATAATGTTTTGATTCAATAACGTAGAAATTATGACATGATTGTATGTATCGATAGATTTCCTGAGTCCTTAGCCTGTTATTTTGTTAGTAAATTGTAGTCTACAGATCTTACTACTAGAACTTAAGATTAAGTACGAACTTTTAACTGGACCAGCAGAGAACAGTACCAGTAAGAATAAACAACTTTTATATAACATACAAGCACTTTCACAAAACACTACCAACCTCTATTTGATGTCTGACCACTGTTCGACCGCATTAGTTCGGACCCACTTGATATTCACTGATTCAAATACGATTTGGGGAATCAAGCATGAGACGTGGATCTATTTTCTATGCAAAACTCGTTCAAGCGAGAGTAGTGACGTAAATAGAATGGACAAATGGTCTTGCGGTATTGAGATCAAACATTTTAAGGCATCTGTCATATTTGACTTATATTTTGCAGCTTTTTGTTTGCGCGGTATCAGTAGGTAGACTTCCGTGTTTCGTGTGTAGAAATCTAAATAATAAGGTAATGGAAGTGAAATTGTACGTTAAATGCACAGTTTTGTTGGCTTCACTATGATTGTTCGCAGCACTTTGTCTATATTATTTACTATGTCTGTGAAAGTGATACAGAAATTCTG
Source organism: Asteroscopus sphinx (assembly GCA_949699075.1). Classification (NCBI taxonomy): domain Eukaryota; kingdom Metazoa; phylum Arthropoda; class Insecta; order Lepidoptera; family Noctuidae; genus Asteroscopus; species Asteroscopus sphinx. The sequence continues at coordinate 14,060,431 of OX453010.1, forward strand.
ATCAGTAAATGAATTCTAAAAGTCGCGTCGTCCGGGTTCTAGATTTACGTACTAAAGTTTTCAATCACTGTGTGACTACAACTAGATAGCCATGAAAGTACTTAAATACATGCAATCAACCTATTTTAGACGTTGAGTAGTTGGCAAAATCCGCCTTCAACAGAGCTTCTCATTTCCTGTTGTCACGTTGATGTAAGTAATGAGAAAATCTAATTTCATGCACCCTCTTTGGCTCTGCCAGGTATAGCTGTAATAGTGTACTGTTGTTTATTAATCAATCTATTTTTGGTTAATAGTTACAGGGGGAAAAGTGAAGCACATATCTTTATTAACAATCAGTTTTTCCAAACGGTTGTTCACTGGAGTTGGTGCAAACCGAAGAGGTTTTTTTTTTCGTGGTGAAAATCCTAATGGACGCACTCCGCCCGGGGAAGGCGGAGCCAGTGTCGGACTCTTACCGACTAAAAACCACCATGGTGTTCCTCTACCGACCCTTGGCCGGGGGTGTGAGAAACTTTACTCGCCCAATCATCCCCGGCAGGTCCCGGCTCGCCACTAACAGGCGAGCCCCTTCACCCCGTGCGGCACCCACATCGGCCGCACCCTCCTATTGACTGGCGCGCGTGGAACACGACGCGCCACCGTCACGGTCCTTGCCTGGTCGGGCGGCGGGCCACCCCGAGTCCGCCACCCGCAGGCCCACACCTAGGGTGGCTGGAGGTCGGCATACGCCCAGGTCACCTTCTACGGGAGGGAAGGGACGTAATCACCTCTCAAACTCTCTCCGCCACCTCCTTAGCGAGCATCACCTCCTCGTAAAAGGAGACGACGCCTTCCCAAGCGCTCCCGCTCCCAACCATCGACCGACTGAACCACGGCCGGAAGTGAGAGATCGCTGCCGCCTACTGCAGTGATGAGGTCACGGCGCTGCGTGGCCCAAGCTGGGCACTCTTCCAGTGTGTGCCGCACCGTGTCCTCTGGGCAGCTCCCGCAGTAATGACACTCGGGCGTCGGCTCGATCGACACAGATAGTTCCCGATGCTACCGTGCCCCAAGAGCGTCAGCCGGTAGGTGAGGGCACCATGGCTCCTCTCCAGCCACTCCTCCATGACGGGCCTTACTGCCACGATTACGGCGTGCCCTAAACCGAAGAGGATGACGTGACCCCAATCTAGCTAGCAAGCACATAGTACGTCCAGTATGCCAACATTGAACGGTATCTTTATTTTTCTGTGATACACCAAAATAGACTCCAAAAAGAAGAAGCTGCTATTTATCATCATCATCCCATTACTGTCCCACTATTGGGCACGGGCCTCTTCTTAAAATGAGAAGGTTAAGGCCTTAGTGGCTAGTGCAGGTTGGCGGACTACACATATCATCGAGAACTGTAAGGAGCATACAAATATATTTCACAATAGTTATAGACTTTTCGGATTAATATGCGGATCGGAATTTAATTATTAGGAATTTGCTTTAGCGGTTAAGGAAAACTTCGTGAGGAAACCTGCATAGCTGAGTTCTTCATACACTTATCGATGGTGTGTGTATGTGTGTAGAGTAAATCCTTTTCATTTTGAGAAGTGACCTGTGCCCAGAAGTAGAGCAGCAATGGGCTGGTTATGTTTCATGTTAATTAGGTATTTGGTAGTAGTCTAAGTTATACAATGTGTCATTTAAATAACTGAAAACCTCTTAACGGATCATTGTACTTAATATGAACATCTTATCCTAAAAGAAATCACTAAAAAATCAGCTATTGCCTACATGCTGTCGAGTTGTGCCTTCTTTCATTTACTTTTCTTTTTTCTTGTGCGCGTAAATTTCACTTTTAAGATATACAGATGTGAGGGACCAGCTGAAAATCAGTGCTGTGCATTTGTGCATACCTACATGCACAGCAAATACTGAGCTGGATCCTTTGCCACACATATTATGTGGTATACATGTTATATTCTCATTAATTTGTCCTGTCACCTTTGCATGTAATGTGTATATTTTGTGTATGTGTGGCAAAATAAATGGTTTAAATGGTTTTTATGTGAACATAAATGTATGGGGAAGCGGGGAAGCTGTTTTTTTTCGTGATTTCAGGGTTGGTCTCATAGTAAAAGTAGTTCATAACGATGAGCCCTTAAGAGGCATTAAAAGAGCCTCCACGAGTGACGATATTTAATTGATCGTCCGGCGCACCCTGGGCAGTCAGCCCCGCTACCAACCTGCTGACTGGCTAATCTTTTTCTCACGGCATGAGCTATCATCGTTATGTAGCTCATGTCGACACGATAGAAGAAGAGGTTTTCAGTTATTTCAGTTATATGTTGTATACTCATATAACTGAGTAGAAGTAGTAGAAGTAGTTCGAAGGCAGATCCAAGAAAGAAAACATAAAACATTATTCAGTTTATGTACGACTACATTTCTAAGTAAGATACGTTTCCGTTTAGTAACAGAATAATAAAATAAAATAATATCATATTTAACAAAGTATAAATAATTTTAAGTAGTAACATTTGAATTCGGAATTAAACAATTAGCCATTTCTGAGCAAGTACTTCTAATTTGCTTGTCTACAAACATAAACAAGGTAATATAGCCAAGCTAAGGCTTAAGTTGTTTCAAAAATAAATTGCAATACTTTAATTAAAGTTCACGAGAAGAGCCGAACGTTTTCCAAGTTTCCTTATTAAGCGGAAAGAATTAAGTTCTAAAACCCTGGAGAAAACATGGAAAAGGGTAGGTACAAGATGAAGATTCTTGATTAGCTCAGCACCCTTTTACCATCATTCCGTGATTAAGGCAGCATAATGAGCACTTGTGTGGAAACTGGATCACGCAAGCCACAATGCACTTATTAATAAGTATCCCTAAATAAAAACCGTAGATAAATAGAGTATACTTTATTGTTTGCACACCATAAAAATAAAAATAAAGTTATAACAAACATGAGCACAGTACCACAGTATAAAGAGATACATCCTTACTCTGTGACAGTACCACAGACCAGTAAACCTCAAGACGCCGCTGAAACAAAGTTTTGTATGAGAACGCAGTCGTATAATGTTGGTGGGGACCGGGGGGCGGACGGTGCGTTATGATTGGTCGGCTCAAAAGTTTGGTGCTATGATTCCGTATGATTGGTGCCGCTCGCTGACGGACTGACGTCCTGATTGGTGGAGAGGCGTATGATATGCAGTGCTACTGCATATGCGTTGTGACCGGGGGTGTCCGGCTAATCGGCGTCTAGAAGCTTACTGGTCTGTGGACAGTACTATCAATTGGTGTACCGTACCTGTCAAAAAATAAGTTTCTAAACTCGTTTTGAAACAAATCTGGCTGTAAAGCGTCATTTTGTGCTCGGCCGACGGGGAATAATCCGAGAAAAAACGTCACCGTTAAATCGCGCGCTCATTCTATCATGCTTGCAAAAGCTTCGCTTCCGTCGGGCGTCCTCGAACGCCACCCATTTTTTTTCTTTTCAAATGGACTAGTCAATAGATCCTTTCATGGTAAAAAGAAGTACCTATTTCTGTTCAATACATCGAATTATGTCTCAGCCCGCTTTATTGAATTGCGTATAACTGTGTCTCAGCGATACCTTATCTTACTTTTGAAGTTTGATAAAATCGTATTTGAATATAAAGTAGGCAAAATTTAATGACGGCAATTTTTTTGCACTTCGCAAAATTTAAAAGAATTTAATATTACAACGCGAATTTGATTACCAAGTTACTTCATTATGGAAAAGAAAATTGTTTTCGTTATCATTCTACTGTTGGTAACTAAATGTGGTTATAGGCTGTTGACAGTCGATTCGGCCAGTAAATATAAAAGTAGGTATGCGGTTCAACCTCAGAGCAACAGAATACTAGAGAGGGAGCAAGCCGCCGTGTAAAGGCTGACCGTTGTATGCACAGCGGGCATATACTGCTGCAAATTCACCGTCACTTGCACCCGAGTGAGTATGCGCGCTAGTTTGAGAGAAAACTTTCTTTTATTTCCAAAATGCCGTAAGGTAACAAGTGTGTGTGTTTTATGATGCGCGTGCTTTTTGTTTAAATTTATTGATGCGTATCTTGCGTTGTGTACGTAAGTTGAGCTTGCGACACTCGAACTCCATGCAAACTAGACGGCTTTCCCATTGCCCAATCTCTTTATATTCCGTTATCTGTGGGTTCAACCTTAACTTTGTATAATAGTATGCACCAGCAGTTGAGTTCTAAATGCTAGATATCAGTGGGTCTGGCGTTTACGATAGTATTATCTAGTAGATACAAGCTTATACCCGCGGCTTTGCGCGCGTATTTTGGCTAATCACAGAAATCACAGAATATACACAGAACACACACACAAGCAGCACACAGCCTAATATGTTAATCCAGGTTATGGTCTATCTTAGTGCCCATCCAAATCCGTTCAGCCATTTCAGCGTGATTGAAGGACAATCAAACAGACTCCCATACTTTCGCATTTATAATATTACTAGACTATACTTGCGGCTTTGCCCGCGTGGATGTCGTTTATCGTACATCCCGCGGGAATTGTTCATCTTCCCGGGATAAAAAGTAGCCTATGTGTTAATCCGGATTATGTTCTACCTGTATGCCAAATTTTACTAAAATCCGTTCAGCCCTTACAGTGTGATGGAGTAACAAACATCCAAATATCCGAACATCCAAACATCTTCACTAGCTTTCAGTAATATTAGTAGGATTAGGATGGTTAGTGGCATTCTGGCAAGACTAAGGTTAGGTAGATTTATCTTCCAAGAAAGTAGCAAAAGGACTACATTGATTACTGCTGCGTCCTGATTTTTTAAATTAAATACAACCTCTCGTATGCCGTAATACCAGACACAATTAAAATTCCATTATGTCTCGCGTGGATCCACATTCCAGCCATACGACAGGATCAACTAGAGTTGTACCTACATATAGTAACTGCATTAACTACGTAAAAGACCTGGAAGCATAACTTTATTCAAGACAAGTTTATTATACCCTCTTCATATCCCTGCCTATCAAAATAAAGCCTTTTGTTAGTTTTTTTATAAAGAACTATGCCTCAAAAAGCTTGGAGCACATTGAATAGAACTGCTGTTTGAAGTTATTTTCCTGTACTTAATGCCATGCAAACTTTTAGAGGCAAGATTCATTCGCGCTTGGCTTTCGTCCAAATTCCAATACCGTATCTTCATTTCTCTTTACTCTATTTTCAAGACAAACTAACAATTAAGTAGTCAAATAAACTACAATGATTATTATTCTTAGAGCTTATTATTGTGTGTATAGGTAGGCTTAAGGATAAATGTCAGAAGGCTTTGTAGAACGAAGCCTCTAGCTCAACTTTGATCTAAAGATTCAATGATTCGGTAAGGTCAAGGTGAAAAGCTTATTTGCCGGAATTCGTGATTTAAATAGACTTGTAGCAATCTATAGGTGAAATGTATGAGACAAGTTATAACGAGCGCATGAGGCACGTGCCCAACGCGCGTCCTGCGGTTCAACAGAGGACGGTGCTTGATATAATTCGTTCCATACAATTTCATAGAGCGTCTGAAACGCGGGTGCATTGGGCGCGCCCCGTATGCTCTCGTTATAACGTTATCGTGACCCAAATCCGGATTGATGTTCAGGGTGAGTTTTGAAAATAGAGCTGGATTAAGTAAATCTAAACCTATGTAGGTAAATTGCCAAACTTAAGTGGCAGTGGGCGGGGCACATTGCTCGCAGAACGGATGGCCGATGGGGCAGTAAAATTTTGGAGTGGCGACCGCGTACTGGAAGGCGCAACCTCGGAAGGCCCTCCACAAGGTGGACCGACGACCTGCAGGGCAATTGTGTAACAGCATCACAATAAAAAAAATGTCAATTTTGACGTTTGAATCCGGAATAATTATACAGTTCAAATTGCGTAACTAAATAACTGTTGATTTCGATTTCGGAGGAATTCATCATGAAATTAAATGAATGATAAACCTTAAAATGCATACTTTCTGCAGCTTACTTGCATAACGAAACGTGATCTAACATATATGACGTCATTTACATGGCAATGGATTTTCCTCCTGACGTCATTTACTTCATAATGAAGTCCCTCTATGTCGTTACACAATTTCAATGTTTGATTGCGATGTTATCAACATCGTTTTCTTACATCAAAATTTAACTGTCAAATGAGTTACGCAATTGCCCTGCTGGTGAAGGTCGCGGGAATCCGCTGGATGCGAAAAGCGCAGGACCGGTCGTTGTGGCGATGCTTGGGGGAGGCCTATGTCCAGCAGTGGACGTCTTTCGGTTGGAAAGATGAATGATGATGAAACCTATGTAGGAGATACTGCTGCCTAATTGCGTAACTGTTGCTACACTGGTGTATTACACGTATTTTATTTTGTTATTTACCTATTTAAGAATACTATTTGTTGTTAGATTTGTATATATTGTATATATTTGCTATGTATTTATGGATATATATTAGAATTTATTTTCTATATTTATACATGTAATATTTTCTATGGTAGGTAAATATTTATTTATTTATTATATAACATATTAGTAAACTTTATGAAAGTGCACCACATACTGCCCCCATCTATTTTTCACGTCTTCCTTGTCCATCCAAAGGTTGTCTGGAAGATATCGCTATTAGCGATAAGACCGCCAAAATACCCTTATTTTACGTGTTAGTTCTAAGTTTAATAATGTTAATGGTGTACAATAATAGTAGTTTATGAAACTGTTGCATAACAGGGGTTTTTAAAACACGACTGTGAGTTTAAAACCCGAGCCGTAGGCGAGGTTTTTAATAGTATCACACGAGTGTTTTAATACCTAGTTATGTCAGTTTCATACACTACTTTATCTAAACTCATACAATTTTAAATAAAATACCAAAGTCAAAATCTTGCTAACAAATCCAATCCAAAGCCAAATCCAGTAGGCCATGGCGTGCGGCCGCGCACACGCCGCGCACGCGCGTCTACACAGATTATAAATATAGTCTGGCGAAAACATTATAATCGGAACTAATTTTCTATCCTTGTCAGGATTCCGTCAATCTCTGTTTTATCATACAAAAATATGCCTGTAAACACTTAAATATAATAAAAAGCAATATGTCGATCCAAAGTACTGCCAAAAACGCGATTTTAAACGATAAAATTTTTCAATGTATGACTAGAGGCGCCACCCTGAATTTTGTGTACTCATTGGTGCCAAACTGTACGACTGCTAAAAAAAAGGTTTGAAAACTCCTTGGTTGGGTCGAAGTGGCATTAAAAACTCCTTAGTTGGGCTGAAGTATGCGGTTATGGAAAAAAAATAATTTACCGCATTTTTTTGTTCAGCAAACTGTATCGTAATGAAACTTTTTAAATTCATTACAGGTGCATGTGCGTAAAGTATGTCATTATGACATTACTTTCAAGTTCATAATTCGAATTTTACGATACGAGTGTAGATAAAGAATATTCTATCTATTCTATCTTTCTATCTAACTCACTCACGATCGTAATTAACAGGATTTCAATGTTCATTGCTCCATTTGTTTTGCTCCATTACACCACCATTACACAATTACCCCACTGGTCTGGTAGTTGGTACTTTCCTAATATGTAGTTTTGGCTCGATTTTCAAAACATGTCCTATATAAAATCAGCTGTATCGCTCGATGCTCAATGTTTATCGTGGATAATTAATTGCTTAAATATTGAATAAAACAAATTTCTCCTGCTTTATCTAGGTCACGGGTTATGTTAAAAAAAAATCACAATCCATTACAACAAGACTAGCCTATGCCTGCAGCTTCACCCGCATATAATTAGATTAATCCCAAAAAGATGTTATCGCGCATCCCTCGGAAACTGTTTACTTTCCCGGAATAAAAAGTAGTATATGTATTAATCTGGGTTATGGTCTATATATGTACCAAATTTCATCCAAATCCGTCAGCCATTTCAGCGTAATTGAATGACAAACAAACAAACAAACATCGATACTTTCGCATTTATAATTTAAGTAAGAATTGGGGTGCATTAAAAGAGCCTCCACGAGTGACGATATTTAATTGATCGTCCGGCGCACTCTGGGCAGTCAGCCCCGCTATCAACCTGCTGACTGGCTAATCTTTTCCTTACGACATGAGCTATTATTATTATGTAGCTCATGTCGACACGAAGAAGAAGAAGAAGTAGGAATTTCATCCAAATCCGTCAGCCATTTCAGCGTGATTGAATGACAAACATACATCGATACTTTCGCATTTATATAAGGAGGATAATATGCAAGCACAGAATACATTATTATGTAGTCTAAGCAAAACATTGGGTGTTCATTCGAATTTTCCAATTTCCGATTCTAACAGCAGGAAAGAAAACCAACATGACTATTCAGTCCCTTAGCTCCATCAACGAACATTAAACCCAGCCAGTTTTTGTATAAATAAAACAAACCGATGCCTCTTCACTCACGGTACATTTAACAACAATACTGATTTCCACCATCTTGGAACACGTTCACTCACATTAATGTAAAGAAAAAAGAAAGAAAAAACATTTATTTGACACAACTGAGACACAAAATAAATACATGAAAAAGAAAAAGATTGTATTTAGTCCGCCACAGTGATAAGTAGTAATAACATTATTTTATCATTTTTAATGCATTTAAGCATGCGCAGCGAAATCTAACGATCTAAATTATGGAAAGAAAAAATCAGCAAAGCAGGATTCGCACTGGCGACTCCTGGCTCAGTACGCCAGTGCTTTAGCCACTAAGCTACCGTGAACACTGCTCGTGGTATCGAATACTGAGCCAGGAATCACAGGTACGAATCCTACTCGTGGACGATTTTTTTCTTTCCACAATTTAAATCGTTAGTAATACTAGTAACATATTACCATCTTCAGGTATTTTGTTACATACATCATAAACGCTGAGTTTAAAGTCGTTCTGGAAAATCGACTATAAAGTGCCCGCAACACCGTCCGTTTGTAACTTTTATAATAACATAATTTAGTTTTCGAACACAATTGATTTTTTACCAAATTTTAAACTAGTTATATACTTAACTAGCAATAGGCTCGCCCCCTATTAAATGGGACTTTAAAAACATAAATGGCGAGATGTGGGTGTACTATACACCTCTGCCTACCCCTTCGTGGAAATACAGGCGTGATGTTATGTCATGTTAGATACTTAAATATAGTGTTATACAGATGCTAGACGGTCACAACACAACGTTTTGATTTTTACGATTTAAAACAACCATAAGAAGAGGCCCGTGTCTAGCACTGGGCAATAATAATGGTCTGGTTAAATTAACCTCTCGTCTGTCCATACTCCTTTTAATGCTGACGACGTCCATTATTTAACGTTATATTCTTTGTACAATGAATAACGTTATGTAGCTGGTAAAGAGAAATAAGGAATAGGAAGATTATCCAGAAGTTTTAATATTGTAATGATTTTTTTCAAGCGAAGCTACCTTGCGCGTTCGGCCACCGATGGGTAAACCGAGAAAAATGCGTGACCGTTAATTCTCGCGCACGTTCTATCCGCGCTTGCAAATTTGATTTCGCTTCTGTCGGGCGTCCCCCGATGCCACCCATTTTTTGTAAAGATTGAAGAGACTAAAAACTAGATAATTAATTCCCAACAGCAAAACTGTTTAGAAATTTGTTTTTTTTTCTTTCTCTTAAACTTTTTGGAGCTTCATCTTGATGTGGGGTGTAAGTAAACGCTGCATGTAATGTAAGATCGACTTATTAATATTTTACTGCTAGTACCGTTGACCGCGCATCTGTGGTAACAGTTTGACATTGACAGTGCCTTTAATTCGTAAGCAGTAAGGGCGGTTTTCTAATTCAAGTGTTACCACTGTCATGCAGCCAAATTTACCTATTATAAAATAATATTTAAGAATCTTTTTAAATTTTAAAAGATATTGCAGCCAAATTTTCATCGCAACGAATTCCACTCATCACAAATTCTAAATTTTTTATGCTTTATAACATTATCAACTCAGCCTATCGCAGTCCACTGCTAGACATAGGCCTCTCCCAAGTTGCGCCATAACACTCGGTCCTCTGCCTTCTGCATTTCTGCATCTAGTCCCCCCCACCACCTTCTTCAGGTCGTCGGTCCACCTGGCGGGGGGGCGCCCTACGCTGCGTTTGCCGACACGTCTGCTCCAGCGGCCGTCGGTCCTTTGACAGACATGGCCAGTCCACTGCCACTTCAGCTAACTAATCCTACAAGCTATGTCGGTCACTCCAGTTCTTCTCCGGATAATCTCGCGATTTTTATAACATGAGTAGATATTATTATATCTTTAATATACACTTCATAAAAAGTACCTACAACGTAGAAATAGCCTTGACATAAATGCTATTTACACATGGTAGGTACACAGGTAGGTACAACGTCACTTATATTACCTGAACCTAACACTGAATAGGTACCTAGCTCAAATGACACGTAAAAAGACCGCATCACTCAGTTTTAAATCGACAACAAAAAAAATCGCCAATTAGGTCGCGCTATTAATTTCACCGTTTTCCCGCGCCGTTATCTATTGAGTTACGAGCAATTTCGATATCAATTTATCACACCGGTAAATTCAAACTGATATTGCCTTACAGATTTATTAAGTGCTTAACGAGAGGGAACTCCATGGAATACTGAAAATTGATAAAGATACCAGTTAAAACCATAATAAATTGTTTTTTGGGCCATTTGTGGTAGCTATAGTTGGAAAGGCGGACGGACCAAGGGTTTATTGACTACTTCAGATGAATTAATTAGCATATAGGTATACAAAGGATATTGCTAAAGTTCTATAGTGCCCAGCCTTGGGAAATGATGATGCTCACCATATAAAATTATATGAAGGCAATGCATTGCAATATATTTTAATAAACGGACAGTACTCAACAGATTTTATTAATTAACATGTTAACTATTTCGAGGTTATGTTTTGCTTACCAAAACTTATATCAAACAAGTGGTTGCCCAGCAACTAAACAGTTTTACCCTTCTATTCCTGTAGATGTAAAGGTGCCAAAAAGAGATTGGCTATCTTTAACTAATGTCCTGCCGGCCGAATTTCGGTCACGGCGGCCAATCTCAATGGAGACAAGCCATCTGCGCGGGACATATAGGGCACAAGTGTGTGCGCAAACACAGGTGCACTCTCTATTCCCTAACTCTCATAATCCGATGGAACGGCAATTCGACACGACCGGAGAGAGATCAGGCGCAGGACCGACGGCTTTCGGGCTTTACGTCTTTAACTAAACAGTGGCACCAACATATTTTTTTCAAAAACCATAGAGTACTTACAAGGCGCAAGGAGTGGTCAAAAATATGAAGTCAAATGGAGTATCGTAGCTGCTCACGTTATTATTGTGTTGATGAATTATTTTTAAAAGATTGTATGTACTGTCCAAGTTAAATACGATAAATAGTAAACTTACATTTTTTATCTTTGTAACAGACTGAGGCTATTCCTAGCAATGTTGTTTACATATGACTGCAACTTTGGAGGGGATTAAAGATATGATAGGTAAGTTCTGGAATCTCGGTCGATCAGAGTGGAGGCTCTGAATGTACACTGCGTGACTTTAGAGATGGCGGTGGCATACAGTGGTCACGTGTCGCCGTGAGCACAAGGAAGGTGTACAGGGTGTTTTAAAATGAATTTTAATAAAATGTTTTTGCGATAATGGTAAAAATAACAATAATTAATTGCCAAACAATATTACAAGTTTTTACATTTCCTTAAGAGTAACATTACAGGTAAATAATGTTGCCATAGTAGATATCACAAAAGGAAACTTTTAACTGGTGGACTTCACACTAGGACAAGCCTGTCTCATAGAAACAAGCCTGTCTCGTGATAATGAACTGAGTGGCTACATAGTGAGAGTTTGACGATGCATTCGATCTAGTAGATATGTGGTAAGTGTCATACTCGCACTAGGTACTCAGATACTGAAATACAATGCAAATTTTCCGCACTAGTTCAAAAGTATCCTGTTTTGTAATGATATAATTAATTAGTAAGGGTATAAGCAAATCTGTACGACATTGAATTAACTGCAAAGTTAATCAAGTCATCCTGCTCGTGAGCAATTTTTTCTTTCCACAATTTGTATCTTTAGATTTCGCTTCGCATGCGCAAAAGCGTTAAAAATAATAAAATAATTAATCAAGTCAGTTAAGGGAAGCACTGTTTCTCAATAAGATGTTACTGCCGTCACCCTAAAATGCGCAATAACCTCTCTCTGTGATAAACCGAATTATACGCGAACGAAGCTGCGAGCATAAGCTAGTAATATAATAGAGGTAGAGGAGGAGGGGGGGTGGAGGTAGAGGTTGTTTAGCAATGTAACTGGGAAAACGTAATGATTAACAGTAGAAGAACCCAACCCAACAATTTACTAATTAAATTCCCAGGCCTTCAAATCTTTTTGAAAACGTTATTAACGTTGCCAAAATTGTCGCCTTAATAAGGCTCTCCCATTTTTCAACCCTTCACAGACAAAGGAATATTAATTATAAAGACTATTAACTCAAGCCTACACAATAAATAGGTACTTGTTGCTTTCATTCCCGGATGTAAGGTTTCTAATAATCTACCTTACAACCCTTTTAAGTCTACCTAACTAAAGACTGTGTACTCTAAAAGGGGCGAGGCTAAATAGCGAACATTTGTCCAGTCCGGCGTGAAAAGGGACCATCGGCTGGACGTAAAGTGAAGTCTTAACGAGCTTCGAAGCAAAGTACTTGTTTACTGTGTATCTTTTAAAGCATCAACAAAGTCCAATAGGGTAAATTTAGTGTCTCGGAATGTTTTAATCTCGAACGGATTTGACCTGCGCTTCCAGCGCTTTAGTTAAATATTATTAAGTCCCCTCCCTAAAGTTTGGTAACATGCAGCAGTTTGTTTTGCTGCAAGTATGAGTGGTACTTATTTATTATAAGTTACCTAGCTGCAGAATTTATACCTTGTTTGCGGAATAATAGTTTCCAAAACAAGCTGCTTAGATATGTTGTAACAGTGATAGTGGAAGCTAGATTAGGTCAAACGATACCAATCGTATGCCTTTCGGATTGCTATCTGTTTTGCGAGAACTGGGGCGCGAAGATAGTATATACGTAATAATAGATTGGGAAATACATCCGGACAAAGGAATGTTGGAATGGATGTTACCCGAGTACTCGGGTCAGAGATTTGCATAGGCAGATACTAATACCTAAGGTATCTAAATCCAATGGAGTTAGGGTCTTTTTTTAGACAATTTGCTATGAAATAATTTTATGTAGTGTTGCCGTTTCCACAAGACTTTAGTGAATACTTTAACGTTTATGTCAAACAATTATGTATAGACTAGACTGTGCCCGCGTAGTCACCCATGTGTAATTCGGTTTATCACAGAAAAACGTTACTGAACTTCCATTTTTTGCCGTGGGGAAATCCTCATAGACGCCCTCCGCCCAGGGACAGCGAATTCAGTGTCGGACTCTTATCGACTAAAACCACCACGGTGTTCTTCCAACTAGGTACGTTTGGCCGGGGGCGTGGGAACCCTCTGTATCCGCACAATCACCACCTACAGGTCCCAGACAGGCAGGCAAGCCCCTTCTCTCGATGTGGCCTACCTAAGGTCGGCCGCACCCTCCCCGGTGGCGCACCCAAAGTACTGCGCGCCACCTCACGGGTTGCTGCGACCATGCCAGCCACGTCTGCCTCGCCAGCCACACCAGCCACGGGTGCCACGCCAGCCATGCCTGATTCGTCAGCCTCACCAGGCATGGGAGCCAGGCCGGCCACGCCAGCTTCGCAAGCCTCGCCAACCCCACCAGCAACACCAGCCACGCCAGGCAGCAGACTACCCCGAGTCTGTCGCCCTATCCTCTCATTTTTTATAGAGGTTCTCCTCCTCATCCTTCCTCCCCCACTGCTAATTTCAGAGGGACACGCGGAGTCACGCCCCATTGGCCCAGATCGAGCCACTCTCATACCAGAATATTCGGCACGTGCAATCCCCCAGTCCTAAGATGAGTTAATGCCCGTGCCCAGGGTGCACTGGGTCAACAACTGCTGTTCCCTCCAGACGTATCGAGAAGGACCAGCAGCCGTCAAGCACATGAGGAGGTTTTTATCGCACATCCATATGAACCTTACGTACTGGTGTCTTCTATAATTCGGGAACTGCTTATCTTCTTCTTTTTCTTATGCAGCATATACATGTTGAAATTCTAATGGCTTCTTTCCCGAAAAGGGATCCAACTAAATTTTTTCGCGGTTTCAGGGTTGGTCCCATAATAAAAGTTGTTCATAATGATGAGTACAATGACCCCTTTTCGGGAAATAAGCGATTAAAATTTCAGCATGTATATTTGGTTTTATTTTAAAAATTATAAATAAAATTATATTTTGCATGGCGCCTTAGTAAATGCTAAAGATGATGTACAGTCGACTGCATGACAGTGGTAACACATCAATTTGAAAAACGCCCTTACTGCTTACGAAATAAAGATGCTGCTCATGTCAAAGTGTTACCACCGACGTGCGGTCGACCGTACATACCACAAAAAACTGATGGTATACATAAATCTTATCCGTTAAATAAGTAATTTTATAAATCAATCAATCATCAAACTTCTGCGTTAACTATCAATGAGCGAGGAGAAAAACTATACTCGTTTCTTTCTAAAACTGGTTTATAGCTGGTTTTTGTGTTAATGGTAAGTAATTTCAATTCAATTTCATTTATTTATTCAGAGTAATGATGTGATTTTTTTTTTGTGGTACCTACATTTTCTTCAGCATGCAAAATATCGTGGACTATTAAAGTAAGACTTTCTATATTAATCTGGGTTATGGTATATCCGTGTGCCGTGTATCCGTTTCAACTTTATTGAATGACAAACGAACAAACATCCATACTTTCGCATTTATAATATTAGTAGGATTAAATAGGATATTTTCTAACAAAAACACGATGATAATAAATTTACCTTCTCAACCAGTAAATATGAAATAATATATGACCTATTTTTACTAAACAAGACAACATAAAAACTAGTTACAGAATTAACCCACATAAACAATCTACCTATCTCTTATTAAAGAATATTTTATATAATATTCAATATTTGCAGACAAATATTATGTTGGTAATGTTACTTCGGCTTCGGCGCTGTTATCCACAAGATAGGATAGAAATCTGAATATTCGTACGTTCTCAGTATATTTTAATCCCAACTAATATAATTTAGTTCGTTTGTTAACTAATTTAAAGCTCAAGTAGACCCGTAGAGAGTTCAGAATAATCGGTTAGTGTTCATGACGAAAAGCTGGTATTATTGAGATATTTTTAGATACTGACTACATCGAAACCTCGTTTTAGGAAAGGCACTCACAATAGATTTTCAGTTGTGACAACTCTGCCCCCCTAGTCAAGTTTTTTTTTTTTTTTTTTTTTTTGTGGATCTGCAATCAGTACTCTAGTACTATAAGCGGATGTTTTGTGGGCTGCTTGTCTTTGTGAGCGTGTCCTCCAGTGAGGGCAACTACTCTTATAAGTATCACCATTCATGGCGTTAAGATGTCCTTTCTTTTGAGCCGTTTTTCATAGCTTCTGGTGATCAGCTTTGCCGCAAGTTTGTTTGGATGCCTTTTTAGTCTCTCTTGGTATCTTTGGGTGGAATTGAGGATTTCTTCCTTAACACTGTTCATGCCCAGATGTTCATGGATTTCAGTGTTTCTTGTAAACCATGTTGCATTGCATATTGTTCTTAAAATTGTATTTTGCATTCTTTGCAGTATTGAGATATTGGAGTTGCTGGCGCTTCCCCATAACTGTATGCCATACATCCATACTGGCTTTAGCATACTTTTATATATGAGGAGCTTGTTGTCGGTGGACAACTTGCTGTTTCTACTCACTATCCAGTACAGGTTCTTGTACCGCATGTTTAGTTCCTCTCTCTTTTTTTTAATATGGTGGCTCCATGTAAGGCGTCGATCAAGATGCAATCCTAGGTATCGCACGCTATCGTGATGCGGGAGTGTGACGTATTCTAGCTGTACGGGAGGACAGTTCCCGTTTCTCAGGGTGAAGGTGACTTGTATGGATTTAGACGCACTCGCCTTAATCCTCCATCTCTGTAACCACTTAGTTATCTCATGAAGTCCTTTTTGTAGCACTAAAGATGCAGTAATGGAGTCCTTGTTGCTCGCAAGAATGGCTGTATCGTCAGCGAACGTGGCAGTGGTGATACCATCCATTTTTGGTAGGTCCGCCGTGTAGATTGTGTAAAGTACAGGGCCGAGCACTGAGCCTTGAGGAACACCAGCTTTGATTTGAAACAGCTTCGAAGTTGTTTCCGTTTCCTTTACTCGAAACAAGCGTTCTGTTAAGTATGAGTTAAATAACAGGTAGAAGCTATGAGGAAGGTAAGTCCGTAACTTATGTAACAGTCCCTTGTGCCAGACTCTGTCAAAAGCTTGCTGTATATCTAGGAAAACAGATGAGCAGTATTCTTTTTCCTCAAGCGTTTTCCTTATCCTGTCGACTACTCTGTGAACTTGTTCTACTGTTGCGTGTTGGTGCCTAAAGCCAAACTGATGATTAGGTATCGCGTTGGTCTCCTCAAGGATAGGTAAGATTCTGCGCAGCAGAAGTTTTTCGAAGAGTTTCGACAGTATAGGTAGTAGACTGATTGGTCGATATGAGGTCACTTCATGAACTGGCTTACCCGCCTTGTGGATCATTAATATTTGTGATACTTTCCACAGACTTGGGTAGTATTGCACTCTTAGTATGCCATTATACAGCGTCGTCAGGAAAACTACAGCCTTTCTTGGCAACTGTTTTAGGATTTCCTTTGTTATAAGGTCGAACCCTGGCGCTTTTTTATCTTTGAGATCCCCGATAGTTCTCCAAACTTCTCGTACCGATACATGGGCTGGAGGTGGTGACATTTGAAAATCTTCATTAAGGGTGTTGTCGATTTCTTCCTCAAATTCTGTGTCGCACGTCTCGTTCGGGCAGAATACTTTCGCCAGGTGTTCTGCGAAAGTATCAGCCTTTTCTTGAGACGTTCGTGCCCATGTAGAATTTTTTCTAAGAGGAGGCTTAGCCATTTGCGGTCTGTCGTAATCTTTAGTGAATTTCCATAGTGAGTAATTAGTCGCCGCAGTTGCAGTTACAGACTCCATTTGTGTCTCAAGCGTATTATTATGCCAGTTGAGTAATAACAATTTCAGTTTTCTAGCCTCTCCATTCAGCGTTGTTTTGTCTACTGCTAATCTACTTTGGTGCCAAACTCGTCTCAGTCTTCGTTTCTCAAGTATAGCGTTCTTGATTTCAAGGGGATAATTTTCATGGTGCTTTGTGAAGTCGATTACCGGAGTACTCAACCAGCAGGCTTCTTGAATTAGGGTTGTAAGGTATTTTGTCGCATTTTCGATGTCATCAGGTGATTTAAGAGCAATTTTTAACTCAACCTTATTATTCAAGAATACTCTGAAAGACTCCCAGTCGGTATATTTGTTGTAAAGTGATAGTGGCCGATCACACTCTATCAGCATTGTGCTTATAGTTAATAACACTGGAGTGTGGTCTGAGGAACTGTCGTAACATGGTTCCGGCTTCAAATAGTGTTTCGATAATCCTTTAGTTATAAAGAAATCAATAAGTTCGGGGATTTTATTAGGATCTTCTGGCCAATGCGTCGGTTCGCATGTAGAAGTTGCCAGCAGTTTATTGCTGTCAATGCTTGCCTTTAGCTGTCTTCCTCGGGTGTTCGTTAGTCTTGATCCCCAGTGTGTGTGCTTCGAATTCCAGTCACCACCGGCAACAAATCGATTTCCAAGAGTTTTGAAGTATTCAGAGAACATTATATCGGTAACTTTATGCTTGGGAGGACAATATATCGCTGAAACATTAAGATATCCAGTATAGTCTGTAACCGCTATTGTGGTTGCTTGAATGTGGTCAGTTTTATATTCCGGCATAAGGTGATGTTTAACCAACCTACATTTTCTTCAGCATGCAAAATATCGTGGACTATTAAAGTAAGACTTTGTATATTAATCCGGGTTATAGTATATCCGTGTGCTGTGTATCCGTTTCAACTTTATTGAATGACAAAAGAACAAACATCCATACTTTCGCATTTATAATATTAGTAGGATTAAATAGGATATTTTCTAACAAAAACACGATGATAATAAATTTACCTTCTCAACCAGTAAATATGAAATAATATATGACCTATTTTTACTGAACAAGACAACATAAAAACTAGTTACAGAATTAACCCACATAAACAATCTACCTATCTCTTATTAAATAATATTTTATATAATATTCAATATTTGCAGACAAATATAATGTTGGTAATGTTACTTCGGCTTCGGCGCTGTTATCCACAAGATAGGATAGAAATCTGAATATTCGTACGTTCTCAGTATATTTTAATCCCAACTAATATAATTTAGTTCGTTTGTTAACTAATTTAAAGCTCAAGTAGACCCGTAGAGAGTTCAGAATAATCGGTTAGTGTTCATGACGAAAAGCTGGTATTATTGAGATATTTTTAGATACTGACTACATCGAAACCTCGTTTTAGGAAAGGCACTCACAATAGATTTTCAGTTGTGACAACTCTGCCCCCCTAGTCAAGTTAACAATCTACAATCGTCAACGCTATAGAAAACAATCAAAATGTATGGGAATGACATATCTGAACGAAAAATTCATTCGTTAAGTTATGTGATTCCCATACATTTTGATCGTTTTCTTATAGCGTTGAAGATTGTAGATAGTCAACTTGGCTAGGGGAGCTGTGTTCGTTACTTATCGTAGCCCCATTTAACTAACATAGCTTCTCTGTCCAACAGGTCAGGGTCAGAAGTCATCAGGAGCGAACTCACCGCGAGCATTCGTGTGTAACAATTCAAAATTCAATGTTGAACATTACATTACAATAGTGCGCCAACTCAACGTACTGACCGAGGAGCATCCGCTTTTGTAACCGCTCGACATTCAGTATCGCTCTTTACAAACTGCGAACATTACAAACTGCAAATACCTATTCGTGCGTGTAATATTGAATCATTTTGTTTTGGCGTTAGTCACAAGTTGTGCGCACGCTATTGCTCGGCTTAACGTACTCACCGTTTTCATGTTCAAAGTTGTTACATCCTAAATATTCACATTGTAATGCTTGGCTTAACGTACTCAATGCATTGAGGTAATGTTGTACTACGTACTAGAGAAAACACCTCGAATCGATTGATTGTAACACGTTTTAGAGCTCATGCACTCTCACTCACTTCGCCGCGCGCGTGTTCCGCGGCCAGCAAGTTGCGCGATATTTTTTGTTCCTAATGTCTACTCTAGTACGTAGTACATATTACCTCAGTGACTCAATGCTGTAATGTTTGAAGTTGTAACATTCTAAGTCTGCGCACTGCAATGCTCGCCTTAACGTATTCACTGGTGTAATATAACTCAAACTTGAGCTTAACATTACACGCGAATGCTCGCGGTGAGTACCTACGCACCTTACAAATTTTTAGTTTTCAGTGTCAAATCGTATGTTTTACTTCTAGTGGCATCACCATTTGTTATACAAATCCACAGATGACATATAAGTAAAATTATTAGATCAAAAACCCCTCATGTGTCCTAAAACGACAAAACATAATATCTAATCCTAAGCAAACAGAACCGGGAGCAAAATCTAATAGAGTAATATGTTTGCCTACACATAATTCTAATAAAAGCATTCGCCTGTTTGTGGTGTGAAGCGAGACTTGAATAAAATTATCAGAAAGTCAGACGCTCTACCATCACCCGCCAATTTCTTGATATCAAGCCAAGTTGCTGAGTAAGCAGTAATTGCATAAATTAGCGCGGGTACACGATCAAAGGGAGCCAAATGGGGTACCGAGTGCCTACACTCCCTATTGAAGCGTTCCTTCACAATATAATAGCCGTTGAGTAATTATATTGATATCAAACTACTGACCCGAAAACAACGCTTGGAAGTGTGCTGAGGCACCTTATTAAGGGAATGTGTATTAATATATGGAACGCCCGTCCCCTTTTTGCTTGATTAATCCTGGACCACATTTACGGGTGAATGGAATTCCAATAGGCTCGAGATGCGCCGGTAGTATTCAAGTCAATGTAATTTTGACTATGGTGACCGCATTCTTGGCCTCTTAATTGGGTTGGACTGAGGACACACGTCCTGTGCTCTCACCTGTCCTTATGTTGTGTGAAACGTGCACATTTCATTTTAGCCGAAAGACGTCCACTACTGGACATAGGCCTCCCCCAATTAAGGGGGGATATGCCATAATCGCCACGCTTGGCAGGCGGGTTGGCGATCGCAGTTGGTTGGTTAAATACTCAGAGAACGCTGCTGCCCATCCTCTGGTGAATCCCTTAGTCGCCTTTTACGACACCCATGAGAAGAGATAAGGGTGGTGCTATTCTTTAAGTCCGGCACCACACGGACTGTATTTATTGAAGCCGAAATATCGACATGTACTGAATCATTTGCATATAATATCATGCCAATAATTTTGTACAGGTTCAGCATCATTGAGTACACTTAACAGCATTAAAACCACATTGATGTGACGAATAGTGTACACGACCAATTAATATGGTAGGTATGTCGTATTTTGGGACATTTTCATTTATGAATTCAGCCTGCATTTTTTGCAACTTTACGATAACAAATATAACGTTAAATCAAATTAGTTGGTGAAACTTTACAGACGTGATGGTATCGATACCTAATGATAATAAAATAAGAAATAATATGACTTTCTGAACTCGTAATTTCAACTATAGCCAGCGGATCAATGGCCGCGCGATATTTAAAAACAATTGTAGTGCAATGGTATCTAATATTTCATAAATTAAAAAAATATTTAAAAAAATTAAATCGACTTCAAAAGGAAATTAACTGAAAAGTATGAAATAATATTTTGCAGTTCCAATAATATTAAATACATACGTGTCGAATTGATAACCTTCTTCTTTTTGAAGTCGGTAAAAATACTAATACGTAAATCTACAAGGTCACGTGTCCCGTGATCGTTGATTGAGTGATCAGTTGTCTTGAATGAAATGATGAGTTTAGAATATCATATTTCTTCTTGTTATAACTGTGAAGTTTCGCCAACTAATTTAATTTAAACTTATATTATATTAAAGATCTTTCTGTTTTTCACGTAATTATTCAAAGAGCATGCTCTCAATTTTAAATATCACGCTTTTCATTTCAGGTACGGTCACGATCTATATCTACACGGTGGTACATTTTGTCGACAAAATCCCTTGAACGAATCCTGCTACATTTCACGTACCTGCCGCTGCCTTCGAATATTGAGTGCAAGCGATTTTAGCCTTAGTGGTGGTTCACCGGAAAAATTACTGACTGTACATAAAGGTGATACAAGTGAAACAAGCCCATAATCTAATTCCTCGTATTAACTCAATTAATGACATTAATTTGATCCATGAGCAGAGACTAATTAATTTATGAACACATAACTTTTAGCATACGAAGCAACACGAATATAATATACTAGCTTTTACCCGCGGCTCCGCTCGCGTTAAATTCTGCTAACCCACGTCAGTCCAGTCCAGTCCAGTCCATTCCAGTCCAGTCCACTGTCCCGCTGCCCCGCTGCCCCACTGCCCCGCTGCCCCACAGCCTCGCCGCCCCGCTGCCCCACTGCCCAGCTGCCCCGCTGCCCCACTGCCCCGCTACCCCACTGCCCGACTGCCCCGCTGCCCCACTACCCCGCTGCCCCGCTGCCAAGCTGCCCAGCTGCCCCGCTGGCCCACTGCCCCGCTACCCCACTGCCCCACTGCCCCGCTGGCCCACTGCCCCACAGCCCCGCTGCCTCACTACCCCTCTGCCCCACTGCTCCCAATGCCCCACTCCCCCACTAACCCACTGCACCACTGCCTGCCACGCTGCCCCACTGCCCCACTATCTCACTGCCCCACAGCCTGCCCCCCTGCTCCACAGCCTGCCCCACTGCCCCGCTGCCCCGTTGCCCCACTGCCCAGTTGCCCCGCTGCGCCGCTGCCCCGCTTCCCCACTGCCCCACTGCCCCGCTGCCCCGCTACAACACAGCCACACTGCCCCGCTGCCCCATTATCCCACTGCCCCACTGCCCCGCTGCCCCACTGTATGGCTGCCCCACTGCCCCGCTGCCCCATTGCCCCGCTGCCCACTATCTCACTGCCCCGCTGCCCCGTTACCCCACTGCCCCACTGCCCCACTATCCCACTGCCCCACAGCCTGCCCCGCTTCCCCACTGCCCAGATGACCCACAGTCCCGCTGCCCCACTGCCACGCTGCCACACTGCCCCTCTGCCCCGCTGCCCCGCTGTCCCAATGCCCCGCTGCCCCACTATCCCACTGCCCCACTGCACCGCTGCCCCGGTAACCCTCTGCCCCGCTGCCCCAATGCCCCGCAGCCCAGCTGCCCCACTGCCCCGCTGCCCCACTATACCACTGCCCCACTGCCTGCCCCGCTGCCCCGCTTCCCTACTACCCCGCTGCCCCACTATCCCACAGCCCCACTGCCCCGCTGCCCCGGTAACCCACTGCCACGTGCCCCACTGACCCGCTGCCCAGCTGCCCCACTGCCCGTTGCCCCACTATCCCACTGCCCCACTGCCTGCACCGCTGCCCCACTCCCCTACTGCCCCGCTTCCCCGCTACCCCACTGCCCCGCTGCCCCGCTACCCAGCCTCCCCGCTTGCCCACTGCCCCGCTACAACACTGCCCCACTGCCTCGCTGCCCCGCTTCCCCACCCCGCTGCCCCGCTGCCCCACTGTCCCTCTGCCGCGCTGCCCCGCTGCCCCACAACACCACTGCCCCACTGCCCCGCTACCCCACTGCCACACTATCCCACTACCCCACTGACCCAATGCCCCGCTGCCCCACTGCCCCACTGCCCAACTGACCCACTGCCCCGCTGCCCCACTGCCCCACTGCCCCATGCCACTGTCCTACTGTCCCAATGTCCCACTATCCCACTGTCCTACTGTCCCACTATCTCACTATATCACTATCGTCCCGTCCCATGTCCCATGTCCTGTCCCATGTCCCATCCTATGTCCAGTCCCATGTGCCGTCCCACTGTCCTGTCCCATGTCCCGTCTCATGTCCCGCCCCATTTCCCGTCCCATGTTCCGTCCCCTATCCCGTCCCCTGTCCCGTCCCCAGTCCCATCCCCAGTCCCATCCCCTGTCCACTACACTCCATCGTACATTACTATCCGCTCGTGCAAATGCATAGAAGCTTCGATCTGTCGGGTGAGTACGCAACCCAAGTTTTTTTTTTTTTTTTTCTTTTCTTTATTTCTTTCTTTCTCAAAACCCATACCAGTTTTTAAGTCAGATCATCAGCTTTCAAACAAAAAAAAAACATCAAAATCGGTCCAGTAGTTTTAGCGTGATGCTGGAACAAACAAACAAACAAACAGACGTTTACAATTTTATAATAGTTAAGAAGATAAGAAGAAGAAGAATATACTTGAAGAAGGTAATTAAAAATTGTAGACTGAAAATAGTATTTTTTTAGTTACACCAAGATAACGTTATGCTTATTCGTATATAAAGATGGATACAATATAACAACGTTTAGGTACTTCTAAATTTTATTGCTTTTCATACAAAAAATTAGAGAAATCGCAATTTAGAGGTAGCTTCCGGTCCTTGTCTGTAAGTCGAAAGATTCTGATTTTCGGTTGGCTCAAAAGACTGCATTTCCAAGATGGCACCACCCACATACGACAGGAAATTTTTTTCTACTCTATAAAATTCGGCCCGACCAAAAAGTTTTTAATGCAATTTCTTTAGCAGCCGTATTTTCTCTATGGAGGCGCGCGCTAGAGCGCATGCGTGTGAATGACAGCTGGATATGAGCGCCTTATTCACCTTATTGTATGCAAAATGTTGTAGAAAAATATAATTAAAAATCACCGGTTCCCGTCATCGTAGCGAGGTAAAATATATACCAGTTTTTAAGTCAAATCATAAGTTTTTAGTCACAAACCCTTTCAACAAAATCGGTCTAGTAGTTTTATAGTGATGCTGGAACAAACAAACAAACAAACAAACAGACAACTGACATTTAACAATTTTATAATAGTAGTAGATGTATACAAAACTATATCATTCAAGCACAATTGACTGTAAAATATAGAAAAACCCCGCAATCCTCAAATGAAACGCTCTCAATGTTGTGATAACAAACGGATACGTTACGTCGAGCTAAGAGCCCGTTTAATGAGCTCCTGTCAAGCGCGAGCACTGAAAAGTACCTGAAATTTTCACTTTACCTTTATGGATGGAAATTTTAAACGTACTTGAGTTGGTAAGATGTAAGTGAATAAGGAATTGCAGTGTTTGTATTGTATTGTCTTTCTAGTTTTTTTCTTAAGAGACACTTGATTTTGTTACCTAGCAAAAAAATAGTTTTAACCTAGAGACTGACCATATAATTCACGTATAAAGTAACATTAAGAGCATTCGCTCATATTATTAAACTGACATCAACTGACAGACTGACATAATTATTTAGTTTTTACAATTTTTTTGTTCGATATCATGCATACCCCGTTAATAATTCCTATATATTCGAGTACAATAATATTCTAAAGTAAGAAAAAAAACAGGGCGTTTACAAAATGTCGAAAGATGTAATCGTTCTATCATAGAACAAAAAACTATAACTTAAACGACTATTCAATCAATGTGAATGAAAATAAATACCTTAACATAACTAATGTTTTCTTTTTAAACAAAACAATATTGGGACATTCGCAATTATATCTGTTTAACAGACTTAACGCTTGCGCATCGCGTCACCCTGACTTAAAGATATGTTTTGAGGAAAACCAATACGACGAAATTCTTCAATGACCTGTCTTCTATATTCTTCTTCAGCAGATTTTATCTGGGCTCCTTCATCGTGCTCTTCCTCGGGCGGGGCTATCGTTTCTTCGTCCGCCTTGGCTTTCAAACGAATTTCCTTCAAACGGCTCGTTAATATTTGCTCTCGTCGACACTCGCGCTCGTAAATTTGTAACATTAGCTGTTTGTCTTTATCTCCTGACATTGCTAAATCCTCCGACAAAGACACTAAGAACACCGTGCCCAACTGACCTCCCATTGCAAGGAGACGACCTTCATCGTGGGGTACAATCTTCAGCAATGGATATTTGGAGACGGGTATACTTATTACTGGTTTACGATTTCTACGCAAGAGATCCCAATAGCGGAATTTACCATCAACTGATACCGACATGTATCCAGATAGTTTTTCTGGTGCCCATACAGCATCCATTATTTGATAACGATGCATCATACCCGTTATAATTGGGCTAGATTTAATATCATCACTCCAAATGTGCACCGTCCAGTCACCACAAGTCAGAAAAATTTTCGAGGTACAAGGACTGCGATATACTGCCCTTACTGGTCCAAAATGTGCTTTATAGACGCCGCTCATAACATCTTCATGAGTTTTACCTTTACGGTTAACATTGAGAACAAGGCCAGTTTCAGTCCCACACAGAAATCTTGTAGGAAGCGTGCGTTCAAATTGAAGTGTACTTACACCTTCTGCATTAGCAAGACTTAATTTTTCTCCAGGAGGTATTTTCACTGACATTATGAGAGAATCTATAGGTTCAGAAAGATTTCGCATATCATGCCACATGCATTGCCCATCACTGGAACCGGTGAAAAATTCATTATTATAACGCGACTGGATATAAAGGAGTGCGTTTACTGGATCTCTATGAGCTGTATGCGGTGGACTTAAAGCGATTGTTTTTTTCTCAGCACGAATATCAAAGACACACACTCTGCCATCCTCCAAACCACCGGAAATAATCGCAGGATTAACAGGCGAACAAGCTATCACCCAGCAAGGGGCAGGAGGTATAAATTCAGAAGCCGGATTATGTGGATTTTCCAATTCCCATACATTACAAGTCAAATTTTTGTTAACAGGTCCAAGTACTGGATATTTTTTACTACAGTATGTCACTACCATTTTTGGATCTTCCTCATTAGTCCAAGACAAACCCGCGACGGGGCGTTTATCTGTATCTCTGTACACATTGTTAAGTTTAACACTAGGTTTCTCTACAGTTGTTGTTTCTTGCATAGCATGGAAGTACTGCTCGTAAATTTCAATAGCATTATTTTGTTTAATATAATACTCAAATTTCGGAGATAGTTTAATTATAGCATGAACATAATTATCTTCGCGTTCAATACGGCGGCGATATCGAAGAGTTTCTTCTTCAATGTTATAATGCACTTCTATCGGCCAACCGCCTTCAGCGTGGTTCATTCCATGGTTTTTGACTTCAACTCTAGTGGTATTTACATAGTTTTCTGACTGGGGTAAAGATAGCTGAGAATCACTACTTACAGGATTACGTAAACCATATTGTTTCTGGTCTGCTCGATTCGGTTCGATCGAATCCAGCATTACCTCAGGAGTTTTATTGAATAAAGGTTGTTTGCCAAAACATTTTCGTTTTATATCGTACGCGCGTAATATAGTTCTCTCCATATTTACTTTTTAACGAAAGATAACTAACAAATAATTTAATTATATGATAAAAGGATTATATCCACCGTAGCACCGTAGATTAGTGATTAGTGATGCCGATCGATAAGCGAGTATTGATAGAATATCGATACTCTATTGATAGTCTAGTAATAGTGCAAATATCTATAAAACTTTCGATAGTATCGATACTATAGATAGTATCGATAGCACAGAATGAGTTAATACTATTGATAATTTGCGTCAATAGTGGAAATGCAATCGATAGTACACTATCGATTGTATTATCATCATCAGACGAGTTAAATATCGATACAATCGATACTATTGACAGTACCTTTCAATTATTTAGACTATTGATGCAATGCCTTTAATGCAATAGTTCCCTCTTACTATACTACTGAACATTACCTTACTATCGACTGTGTCAAACTATTGATAGTATCGATAATATCAATAGTAAGCATTTGTAGAACACAAATACCATCGATTTAATTTAATTTAACACAGTCACCATTTACGTCTAATACCATCAATACTATCGAAAACACGATACACGTACGCAAATAGTATTAGCACATTTTGCGCTATCGATAGTATCGATAATATAGATATCCTAACTGATTTTCAAGGTCAACTATCGATAGCAGGACTATCGATATTTCGGCATAACTATTAGTGATTATAATATCTTTGACTTTGACAGTGTCATTCTTGTCACTGATATTTGTTTATAATCTAAGTATTTGTTCGTTATTTTTTAACCATAGTCAAGGATTCTGCTTGTCTATGCGTTGGTGTAAACACGTGGATTTTCGGATTTTGTGAATTTTTTGGGGTTTTTTGTGGTTTGAGTATCTATAATTGTTTAATTGTGTTGTGTTGTTTAGTGTTGGACGTGTTTGAGTGAATATTTGTTTGTTTTCGTCCCATTTCCCTCATTTCGATGAGGGAAATGGGGGACGATGATCCCCCGGATGGGGGTGGTGGTGTTCCACCAGATATAGACATTTTTACGTCCCAAGACGGTCAGGACTTAACCAGTGTAGTCCAAGTTGATAAGTCATTGAAGCGACCAGCTTCTGGTGACTCTTTTATTGAAGCCAAAAAAAACAGAGCTCCATCAGTGTCATATCAACTGACTTATAGTAAACCTGGATTTGAGGATAATTCCAAAGTTTTGTACAACAATGAGTTTGACAAGGGCCCATACGTCGTTCACATAACTAGGTCAGAACCTGATGTGTCAGCGGGGCAATCTATCAGGTTACTGAAGTTTGCTCAGCTGATACACAAAAATAATGTGTCAGGGATTGTGAAGGGAGGCATAAAGGCTATGGGTAGAAACAGGATGGCTATTGAGTTCAGTACAGCGAATGATGCAAATAATTTTACTAAACACCAAATGTTAGATGTTAATAAGTTCATGGCATCAATCCCTAAATTCCATGTTTCCCGAATGGGAGTTGTAAGAAACATTCCTACGGAATGGACTTTGGAGGAATTAGTCGAAGGAATTAAAACCCCCAACAATACTGGTCAGGTTATTAAAGCTCGTAGACTAAATATTAAATCACGAAAAGAGGATGCTGTAACATGGGTACCCTCAACATCAGTTGTTTTAACATTCACAGGTCAAACCCTCCCTGAAAAAGTATTCTGTTATGAAACGTCTCTTCCCGTATCGGTGTACCAACTCCCTACAATCCAATGCAGAAATTGCTGTAGGTTTGGTCACATAGGGACTCAATGTCGTTCTGCTCCTCGGTGTTTCCGCTGTGCCCAGAATCATCCTGGTGAATCTTGTGATGTCCCTGACGAGTTAGCTTCTTGCCTGCTGTGCAGGGGTGACCATAAAGCTACTGATTACAAGTGCCCTGAACACTCTCGACAAAAGACAATTAAGCTTGCTATGTCCCAGGACAATATCAGCTATACAGATGCTTCCCTCAGGTTTCCTAGCACTAGACGCTTATATTCCGAAATATTCACATCACCGTCCTATCCTACTCTACCAGGTCCATCCCAAATTCATCAAGAATCTGCTTCACCTCTTCCTGCATCCCTCCAGTCATATTCCTACAGGAAAACTGTTCACAAATCCCCTCGTCCCCCTCCTGTTCTAGGGAAATCCTATGATGTTCAGGCCCATAGGAACCTAACTAAATCTCCTCAGCCCTCCCAACCAAATGGTTGCGCCTTCTCTCCTCCAATGGACTCTACCCCTCTGCTTACTCCCAATGATAACCTAATAGAACTTCTTACTTGTTCCCTAATTAATATAATTTCTAAATTCTCCGATTCACTACCGAACAATGTCATTTCCTTACTGCAACAACTGCTCAAAGCTTTAGTTATTAAAAATGGGGCGGACATTCCTACAATGGAATTGTAGAGGTATTCGAAATAAGAAACATGATGTTGTCTATCTCTTAAATCATTTCAATGTCGACCTCCTTGCAGTTTCGGAGACATGGTTTAAGCCGGGTTCTCATTTTAGGGTTCCCGGGTATTCCTGCCTCCGGGACGACAGGGAGGATGGATGGGCAGGTTGTGCCCTGCTTGTCTCAAGGTCCATTACTTTTTCTCAAATTCGTATTCCTGACCATAGTACTCAATTTCATGTCGTAGCAGTAAAAGCATTTAACATTTCCTTTGTATCTTGTTATATACCATATCCAAATTCTCAACTCATTTTAGAATTGAATAATATTATTTCTTCCATTCCAGGTCCTCTTATTGTATCAGGTGACTTTAATTGTCACCACACTATGTGGGGATCTCATAAAATTGACTCTTCATCTTCTTTTCTACTTGATCTACTTGATGATAATAATCTTTGCATATTGAATGATGGATCTGCGACTCGCAGGGTATCTCCTGACCAGAATATCAGCGTCCCAGACCTCACTTTTTCTTCCCCTTCTCTTGTCAACTCTCTGTCTTGGTCTGTTTTACCTAATTCTTATGGTAGTGACCACTTTCCGATTTTAGTCCATATGAACCATTTGGCGATACCATCTCCAGCCCCTCAACCCTTACAGAGATATAGACTCACGGATGCTGATTGGAATACTTATTCCCTTTCCTTAGATAATAGAATAAGTTCCCTACCACCAGTCAATCAATCAAATTTTTTGGCATTGTATGATGACTTTGTTTCTTGCTTGTTCTCAGCTGCTGATGAGTCTATTCCTCTTAAGAACTCTTCTCGTGGTCGGGTCGCTTCCCCTCCATGGTGGGATAAAGAATGTACATCTTGTGTCCGTCTTCGAAGTGAAGCTGAAAAGAAATATGCTGATGACTTGACAATGGAAAATTACATTGATTATCAGAAAACTTGTGCTGTCACAAAAAGACGTTTAGCCAAGAAAAAGTCCCTGGGTTGGCAGAAATTCTGTGAATCGCTATCCCCACGCTCTTCGATCTCTCTTGTGTGGCGCAAGATCAAGCGCTTTCGTAAAGCCTTTGTGGATGACAATATTCCCTCAAATGATCCTCAAATTTGGCTAAATCTCTTTGTTAACAAGTTGGCCCCTCCTTCCGCTCCTAACTTTGATAGCCTTCCTGTATTCCCAACTTCCTCTCCTTCACCCGACAGAATGAATGACCCTTTCTCTTACCCCGAGCTTCTATGTGCTCTTGATCATCTGAAAGACTCCTCTCCTGGTATAGACGGTATCCCTTATTCTTTCATCTGTAAATCTTCTAAATCTACCAAACAATTTCTTCTGAACATTTTTAATGTCATATTTTCCTCTGGAAATATTCCTAAGTCCTGGAAAACACAAATTGTTATCCCTATCCTAAAGCCTGGGAAAGATCCAAACGATCCTTCGTCTTATAGACCCATTGCCTTATCATCGGTTTTATCTAAAATCTTAGAGCATCTTGTTAAAAATAGATTGGAGTGGATAATTGAAAATAGGGGACTTCTCTCTGGAAGTCAGTTTGGTTTTAGACGCGGTATGAGCACGATGGATAGTCTCAGTATACTTACGTCAGAAATTAGGCTTGCTCTTTCTCGTAAGGAACATGTGATTGGGGTTTTTCTTGATATATCTTCAGCATATGACAATGTCCAGCTTCCGATACTCAGGCAGAAAATGCTCCATCTGAATATTCCTGTGAGGCTGGTCGATATTATATGTAATCTACTTATGGGCCGTTATATGTCTGTTAGATCTCAAGGAAATCTCCTTTCTCCTCGTCTCGTTTGGAAAGGATTACCACAAGGATCTGTGTTAAGCCCTCTGCTATATAATCTATACACTGCTGATCTGGATTCAACAGTCAATTGTTTTTGTAAAATTCTTCAATATGCAGACGACATTGCCCTGTATTCTAGCTCCCCCAACTTTCATGATGCTTCTCTCAAATTAAACACAGCACTTGGGTACCTAAATGATTGGCTCTTTGAACATGGTTTGTCTGTGTCAGTTCCAAAATGTCATGCAGTTGTTTTCTCACGCAAAAGAAGTATTCCCCCAATCAGTCTTTCTATAGATGGAGAACTTATTTCTATACAGGATAAAGTTAAGTTTTTGGGAGTAATTTTAGATTCCAAAATGTCTGGTCTACATCATTTATATTATATTTACAATAAGTGTGAAAGGAGTGTGAACGTCTTGAGGGCCTTATCTGGGGTTCGTTGGGGTTCACATCCTTTTTCACAGAAAATTCTATATAACGCCATAGTACGTAGCCATATAGATTATGGTTGCTTTATTTTAGAACCATGTAGTAAAATGGCTTTAAATAAAATAGAAAAGATTCAATCAAAGTGTCTACGTATTATTACAGGTGCAATGAAGTGCTCTCCAATTAATGCCTTACAGGTAGAATGTATGGAACCTCCTCTCCATCTACGACGTCAATTCCTTGCAGACAGATACTTTTATAATGTAGTTCAGTATTCTCATCACCCTTTATTAAATATCCTGCGCTCTTTATCCCGTGAGATTATTATATCTGAGTATTGGTCCAATAAGACCTCTCCACTCCTTATAAATTCCTTTAACTATCTTAATTCAAAGTCTTTTTCAGTCATGCAACTCGATAAGTCACCCATTTTCATGATAGACTATGATTCAATTGTTTTTCAACCCAGAGTTATACTATATTTTGGAATCGACAAAGACTCTCCAGAGGCAAACAGAATTTTCAATAAAGTTATAAATGAATCTTGGCAGGACTGGGTTAAATTATACACTGATGCGTCAAAATTGCCTGATACTAATAAAGTAGGGGCTGCAGTTTTTATTCCTAAATATAATGTGATCCTGAGTTATAAATGTCCTTCTGAATGTTCTATATTTACCGGGGAGTCTATTGCAATATTAGAAGCTGTACGATATATAGACTCAAACCGTCATTATTTTCAAAGAGCCTTGATTTTTAGTGATTCCCTCAGTTGTCTCCAAGACTTACTTAAGCTTCCCTTTCACAGTAAGGATAACTTCATTATAACCCTTAAAATAAAGCAAACTCTATTTGAATTAAACAAAGCTGGAATTGAAATTGTACTAGCCTGGATTCCCAGTCATACTGGCATCTTGGGTAATGAAGCTGCTGATCATTATGCTAAGCAGGCTGTGCAAACTGGTTCTAACACATATAATACCATTCCTTCTCGGGATTTGCGCTCTCAGGCTAAACCACGTCTTATGTGTTCCTGGAATGATCTATGGCAACAGTCCAGACTTGTGAAAGGGAAATATTATGGCAATATTCAACCAAACATTCCTGCTAAACCCTGGTTTTTTAAATGCAAAAATATAAATAAATTGATCACATCTGTCATTATTCGTCTGAGGTTAGGTTTTGTTTGTACCCCTGTCTTTTTAGCCAAACTTCACATTCGTGACAGTTCTATCTGTGAATGTGGCATGGACGAGGGCTCCTTGGAACACTTATTTTTCTTCTGTCCCAATATTATTGTTCCACTCTATGATATCCTTCCTTCCAATATCCCAAGACCTATTAATATTTCTTTCCTACTAACTCTTGTGGGATCTCCCTTTATTAAAGTCTTATGTAAATTTCTTACTGTGAATAATATTAGAATCTGAAGTTATACCTACTATACGTATTAATTATATGTTATTAACCACTAACCTATCTACTAAATTTTATCGTGTCCATTGTGTACGTCTTTTCTAAAATAAAATATACTTATCTTACTAACTTATCTGTTGTATTTTTTTTGGTAACCCAACCACATCTGTGACATCCAGCGAAAACCATACCCACAGAGTGTATTATAATATTATGACCGAACCTTTTGTTATTTCACCGGTCAATCATAGTAAATTTATACGTGTTTTATTCAACCTTGACATTGGCAGAATCATCGTTGACACGATGGAGCCATAAACCAAAATTAGAATTAGAATTAGAGAACCATAGTCAAAAGTTATTTTCTGTATATATATTTCAATCTCATTTCAACTATGCTTAAAGCCCATAAAGTTTACATTACGGCTATTTCTTTCAGAGGGCTATATGTACTTTTTCGTTTCTAGCACGATATTCTTAAATTTTGAGTATTAGAACTTTTACAATAAATAAATATTGTACGGTATTAAAAAGATAAAATAAAACTAAAAAGTTTTAGGACCAGCCCTGTGGGAAATTTGTCTGAAGGAGAAAAAGTTGAAAACCAAAGTTTTAGAGAGGCGAGTTTTCTGAAATTATCTAGTTACCTTGAGATTGTGAAACAAAGCTAAGCCGTAAAGGCTTGAAGTTCACTTCATCAGTAATTTAATTTGGCAACAAGGTTTACATACATTGTGAATGGACTCCTCTTGTGATACAATTTTGGGATAAAGCGACACAACTTTGCGTAGCTAACTATTATTCCTTGATGGAATTTATTTGGCAGACAATGCGACGCCAACACTGTATTTCATGTTAACTCAATTTTTCTTGAGTTTGTTAAACAAGAATTTTATTATCTTGACAATCTTTTGGCCGGAAACAATTTTGTGTGGGGATTTTATTAGGCTTTTGTGATTTGTATTTTTTTGGAATAGAAATGGTTTTGGTTTGTTTAATACAAAATTATTTTATGTGTCTAACAAATTTTTATTCGCAACTTTGTCCAATTTTTTGGTGATTTTGTCAATAATAGAATTAACCTTAACTTATGAAAGAATACTTATAAGGGAGTTATAAGGTAATAGAATTTCATTGCTTAGTAAGAGTATTTACTCCATTTACCAGCATAATTTATTTTTATTTTGTTCGTAATTAGCACTTGCAGCAAGCGTAATTGTAATATGCCAGTGCAAAGAAACACGTCGACATGTTTGTCCAATGAGAGTGGGATATTTCACTATCCCGCTACCGTTCCATTTGGCGAACTGACGCCTGACGAGGTCATTTCTTTGCTTCCACCGTTTTGTTGGCACCGTAACCCTAGCAAGCATTGTTGACTTGCAGTGTTCCATTTAAGTATCGCGTTTCGGGGGAATGGATTGTACTGTTTATTAGCACGTAATGCAATATTTAACAACATAATTGTATTGTTTTAGACTTTAATGATATTGCTGATATTTTGAGTTGATATCAACTAGTTTTTTTAAGCAACATTGAGTGAAACAACTAAATCGAAATTTGTGTGTCCTTAATTTGTGTGTAATTGAATAAAACAGAAAAAAAAACAAGTTTAACCGGATTACATCAATAATATACGCGATTTTTTATTTTTGTTTGTCTAATATTATTATAATTGTAATTTTGTACGCTACATTAGTGGCAGGATATAGAGGCGCTAATAATACTTCTAACATAACAACCATTGTACCTATATTCACGAAAAATAAATGATTTGAATAGAATTGAATTGAATTGATGTAATCCGGTTAAACTTGTTTTATTATAATGTGTAGTGATCGCGAAAACCTAAGAAATTAGAAAAAAGAATGATCAATACATTTTTGTCCAAAGCTTTGAATTAATCTAGTTAAAAGTGCCCTGGTACTAATTCGTCATAAACTGTTTCCAAGTGTTAAAGACAAAACTAAAATTGCTTGAAATACTGCATTCCTTCTAAGATATAAATCACAAATAAAAGAACTGTCAGAATGTTGTTTTTCCATATTTATCACTGTCCAAAAGACCGATTCCTTAACGGTACATTCCTTGCAGTTTTCTCAATTAATTTAATTTCGAAACAACAGTATCTCAACTGTTTTGCTCTTTTTTGTTCCAGTAGT
This sequence comes from Asteroscopus sphinx, assembly GCA_949699075.1. Classification (NCBI taxonomy): domain Eukaryota; kingdom Metazoa; phylum Arthropoda; class Insecta; order Lepidoptera; family Noctuidae; genus Asteroscopus; species Asteroscopus sphinx. The sequence goes on from OX453010.1 coordinate 14,095,296, forward strand.
GAAAACAAAAGCAGAATATAATAAAATAGAATATTATACTTTATTCATAAAATACCATATAAATTTACATTTTTAAATATTTTTGTTTATATAAAAAGGAAAAACATTTAAAAATATAAAAAAATAGTAAGCCACCGGCATCGGGAACAAGGTCCAAGCTACCGGCGGTCAGGGCCCCAGAGAAAGGAACCTCCTCACAATACGTGCCGTGTCGAGGAGAACCGCCTTCTGAATCTGACCCTTGACCCAGCCACCTTACGAAAGCCTCTGAAGGTGATGGTTGAGGCTCTTGGCTATTAAGCCATTGGCTGAAACAACTATCGGCACAATGATTGCTGAATCCACGTCCCACATGTCGACAACCTCGTGCGCCAAGTCCAGATATCTCATTTGCTTATCTGTCTCAGCTTTCACAAGATTCCCGTGACGCGGAACGGCGATATCAATAATCATTGTGCGGCGCTCTAATCGATCTACCACCACTATATCAGGCTTATTGTGCATAATGGTCCTATCAGTGATGATAGATCGATCCCAGTACAACGTGATATGACCGTTTTCAAGAACTGGGTCGGGCGCATACTTGTAGTATGGTACCTCAGACTCGACAAGGTTATATTGCAAAGCAATTTGCTGATGGATAATCTTGGCCACTTGGTTATGTCTGTGCAAGTAGTCACCGATGGCGAGACGTGGACAACCGGAAATAATTTATACTTTATTATTATTTAGCAGCTGTGGGATGTGGGATTTTTTTCGCGTTCTTAGCTATTCTGATCTGTGAAGATATTTTGTTTAGATCTGTGAAGGACACTCAACTAAACTAGACGTTTCTTTTTTCCAGCGATAATAAGATGTCTCAGCTAAAAAAAATACGTAAACGCAGTTTTTATGGTTTTTTTTTTAAATATCCCATTTTCTCCTCTTATGTACTTTCTTTAGAAGGTTGGAAAAAATTACAGCTAAATTTAATACGACGACACATTTATAATATCTACAATCCTTTAAAAGCTTGTGTTAAAAGGTACCTATCCAAATTGCAAATAATTAGAAGCAAAAACAAACATCCTATTATTTTAACGCATTCATGCCTGCGGAGCGAAATGTAAAATAAAGTGTGGAAAGAAAACTTTGGTCACGAGCAGGATTCGAACCTGCGACTTTTGTTTCAGTAGTTGTAATTTTTTCTTTCCACATTTTTTTTAAACCAATTAATTTTCAATTAACATCATAGGTACATCATACCTAAAATATCATCATGAAATTGACATCATAGTATCATTGCAAATCATTATAAAAGTGAAATATGCGTGTATTTGGTAACAAAAACAACTTATTTTGTCTTCTTCAGAGTTATCTCAGCCATTTTTATGTTTCACTTTCCCTATAAATCTAACCGTATGTTGTCTTATCATATGGGAGTTGAAAATAGCCATTTTGTCATTTTATTGCAATATCACCATATTCTTTCAGCGGCTTAGTAACGAAAAGTTTATTTATTGTGTTTTTTGTTGTACAATAGATACGTATTACAAATTTTGTTTTTCCTTTTTTTGTATTCCTAAACAGTTAAAATAATATTTTATCATGATCCATATTATAACCATGTTAAAAAATAGACCGAATGCAATGGTTAAAAATAACAATATTTCAGAGTTCTTCAGAAACATTAGAAAAATTGTTTTATTCGCGGTAGAAAAGATTTATATATTTTTCATCTATGGTTTTATTAATTACATTGTTAGTTTCAATTTAACAAACGCAGCACTATTTTTATCGACTTCAAAAAGGGAAGAGATTATGTGTTTGGTGTCTTTTTTTATACATTATTTTTAGTGAAAATTAAGACACTAAATAACGCTATATTGAGTTATTTTGCTTCAGAATATTCCAGCTCAGAAACTCCTTTAACTATGAAATAATAATATCAGTAGACGTAACTAGGATGCCCGGCAAACTTCCTTCGGAAACTGAATATTAATACCGCTAAGTACCTTTCTAATCACGTCTTACCTATGACGTCATTTTGATCCCTTGAGCCGCAGTATTGACGCGGAATATCTCAATGGACATTAATTTAATTCAGCTGCGCACACCATGTATACAGCATGTACCTAGATTTTTTACAAAGGTGGTCGCACAGTCGTTTCATTTTATGGGTTTTAGATTTTGTTTTTTATCTGAGCTACACCTGTACCGGTCAAATATAAAAGAACTGCGCTGCGCGTTTACGTAACTGTAATAACAATGTAATAATAATATCTTTTTCTATAATATTGCAAAAAAATACCGTTGTCCAAAATTAGAATTTCTCCCGTATTGTGGGTACGTCACAAATTAAAAATAATTGATCAGTAAAAAGTACCTTATAGTTAGCACAGACATAGTAAAAAAATAGTTAGTTAAAATATATAAATTAATGAATTGAAGTTTATTAAAAAAACCGCACCGCGTTCAAGTTTTTCTACAAACACCATGTATAATCAACATTCATTAATTTAATGCGGGAAAGCAACAGCAACCGAGAGAGTAAATAATTATATTTTTCCTGTTTAATAATATTCACTCAGAGAATAACCAACGCTATTTCCACGTATTTTGGACCACATTCATTAGTATGTACGGCAATACAGGGTGTAAGTATGTTTCCTCGTTCCATTTCAGGTAAAAGCTTTTCCTAATATTCGTGGCTCGCAAATATGTTATTGCTCGGGTACGTAAATGTTTAGCTATCGCTCATGCGGGCGGCATGTAAACGATACTTGTGGCATATACCGACAAAATACATTAGGTTTCTAATCGATGACATTAGGAACAACATATATTGTTTAAGGTACCATGTTATATAATAAGGTGTTTCACCAGGTACTCTCTCCCCGTGACAGCTAGGTCACGTGATTGCCTCCGTACTACGTCATCGGCTGTGGAGCCAATAGCGGGCTGTTATAGTGACACTTGTCAGTTTGATGTGCTGCCAGTTTGTGGAAATAAATTACCCGACCAAAATGATTTTTTTCATTTAATTGCTTCTATAAAGAATCACTTTTGAACTAGTAATTTTATATAACTAATTAGATGAATAACACGAGCTAACAAATAGTTAGGCTAGTTAGGAATTTATTTGATATTCATTATAAACAAAAATCTCCCTAAATAAATTGAAGATATCAATCAATGGCAACACTGATCGTGACGTAGCTTGGAGGCATCGCGCTGTCATCGCGGGAAGAGAATACCTGGTAAAACATCTTATTATACCATGAAGATACCTATGTTCGGTTCATTGATTGATGAAGGTGTAAGATCAACTGGTGACACTGTAATAGAAAAGAAAGACTACCTTAAAACAGGTTTCATATCCAGCAAAATTCTAAAGAGAGAGGAAAGAAGAAGTCTGTACTGTGGGTTGAATACACATCTACACATATAAAATTAGTTTTTGTTTATTTATAGGATTTATAAACACGGCATAATATTATGAAATGAGTGCTGGAATACCAGACTTTTTTCGAATTCGTTTACCTATGTCTCGGTGCCAATTGGTGCCAGCCGGACCTGAGCGGTAGAAATATAAACACAACATAAAGATAATATTTTTAAGAATCAAAATATATTTTTTTTTTCTGAAAAAGTTTCGGACCTTTGTTTTGTGTTGGTTTTTTGAAAAACATTTATGCAGTATTTCTTAGTTTTTTTTTAAATTTGTTTTATTAATATTTCCTGCGGATGAAGTGGGATGCATCGACAGTGATTATAATAATAAAACTTGGAAAACAGGGAGTAAATATATGAAAATAAATGAGCAAACGATACCATACTTATACTGTTTAATTAGTTTAAGGTAAAATTTCCAATTTGTATTGTGAACTTAAGTACTTTTTTTGTGTACTTAGTGCACCAATAACTACCCTTTGTCTCTTCCATGACATTCCAGTCCGTTCAATAGTTGTCTGGAAGAGATCGCCGTGGAGCGATAAGACCGCCAGTTGTACAACTACCTCATGTATTGATTACCCTCTACTTTTATGTCGTGCTGTAAAGTGAATTATTATTATTTTACTATCATCCTGCGAGCCTTTTTCCCAATTATATTGGGGTCGGCTTCCAGTCTAACAGATGCGGCTGAACATCAGTATTTTACGCGGAGCGACTGCCATCAGACCCCCACAACCCAGTTACTGGGTAATACTGACATTCAGAGGTTAGACCAGTTGTCAGACTTTCAGGCTTCTGACTACCCGTAACGACCGCCATAGATGGCGTATGGCAACCGGGACCGACAGCTTAACGTGCTCTCCGAGGCACGGTATTATTTTACTATATTCAACAGAAATACCTGCCCCAACAAAATACAAAGTCCTATATGTACATATACATAATCGTAAACAAAAATACATTTGACATGTTCACTCTAGCAACGTAGAACGTAGATATCTACTTATCTATCTACAAAATCCAATCTGCGGGTGTCCTGAGATTGAAATCGCATAACATAAATTGAAACGAATTGTACAAAAACAAAACTCGGTGCGATATAGGATGACAACTAAATGGCGTGATACAACAAGACGCAAGTAACCGATACAATCGGAATTGTTTCTTGCAAACCTTTCTTTATATAAAGAAAACTTTATGTTTTGCAAGAAGACGTAAGTTCAAGGTTTATGTAATTTAAATTTTTGTATATATTTTTTTTTTTTTTTTCTTATTCTTATTCTTTATTGCACACAATAAAATCACAACAATACCTAATAGTTTTGTAATTACATGTACAAAGGCGAGTTTAACTCATTATTTTGTTGTTTTTCCTATTTATTTTTATAGTAAAAAGTAAAAATAAAAACATTAGTGCTTGATATTTGCAGTTAGGGTGTTCCGACCACAGAAAAAATATAGACGAAGTGCTGCGAACAATCTAGTGAAGCCAAAAAACTATACTCCTTCGTGTACAACCAGTGCTCACACATACACAAGCACCTCAAACCATGCTCACCCCTCTCAGTACACATGTCGTGGCATCAAAAATCCTTGAGGTGCATGGTGTGTGCGTGAGCGCTGGTTGTACACGGAGGAGCATAGTTTTTTTTGGCTGTGGTACCGACTTAAACTGATTGGCTAAACTAAATCTGTCAATATAGTACAACTCTTTATGAAAATACTAGATGAGTAGTTCATGCTCAAATATCGGATTTCATTCAATGGAAAGTTAAAATTGCAAACCCGACTCGCGAATACAGGCTATCGACAATCAATATTATCTAAAGCATATGACATAATCAGCCCATTACTGTCCACGATGTTTTCCTTTACCGTTAAAGCAAGTGATAATCGAATATAATATCCACACATGTATTCTAAAAGTCAGAGGTGCGGGCTGGGGTCGAACTCACTGCTGCATATCTAAAGCAGGATAATGAAAAAAAAAACTTGGATACCGGTAAGATTGAAATGATGCCATAGGCCGTAGTTTTAGGAGTGCCAGTTTTCAGGACCATCTCAACCCGGTGCAAGGGTTGCAGCCAACGTCCATACATCCCAATAGACGCCTAATGTTGAATATAATGCGTATACAATTAATTCTGCCACTAGCTCAGACGGGGTACTGCAATCCGATTGGCCCTACCAAGGCGGCTATTGGCTAATCACTAACATGGCAATTTTGACGGCTCATGTAATAATAAATATTTCAAGTGGCGAATAGTGGTGACCTACATTAATGAAATTTCATAGATGTGTTGCAGACATCGGTCGCCTGTTATGAAGCGTCTATAGGGTGTATGGTCGTTGGTTACAGCGCACCCGGGCTTATACGGTTTGATGCATCATGGCCGCCGGGGCCCGAGAAATTATTATACTCAGCTCAAACTTGCCTATATTCATCATTAAATAAATGCAGTATACAATACAGTACCTATAATTATAATTATTTTAAGTCTAATGAACGGTTTTTTTGAACATTAAACGAACCACGTGCAAGCGATACTGAATACCTATGTAATTGCTTTAACGATCAATTACTTTCCAAATCAAACCATCACCAATCAAAGCGCTCGCGCTAGTAGTAGTAGAGCTCCTTTGTAAAAGAGCTCGTCCGGGGAAGTACTACCACCGTGCCTACTTCTCCGCCAAATAGTGATGCTTGCATTGCTGTGTTTCGGTCTGAAGGGTACGGGTGCCGGTGAAATTACAATCACATGAGACTTTCCATCTTCATGTCTCAGTTTGGCGAACCGACTTGCGGTACCATTTAGGCAACAGCCTAGGTGGTATTGAAGTTGTCATGGGCAAAGGTAACCGCTTAACATCAGGTGGGCCTTTAGCTCGTTTCGCCATCCTATACTATAAAAAAATAAAAAAAGCGCTGTGTGTAGCAGCCATTACGTACACATCTGAGGGGAGAGGGGGGTTCTGAAATGGCTTGGAGGTGCCTGAGCTGGGTTCAGGTAAGCAAGAGACGGCCCTGCCAGTTCTGTACTTATCGCTCTTCTATTTCATCTACCTAATATGGAGAGAGCCAAGATTGAGCAAACCAGCAAACCACTAGTTCTTGTTTCGCAATTATAAATCTACTAGCCTATATATTTGCGCAGCTTTGCCTGCGTGGATATCGTTTACCGGGCATCTCTTGGGAACTGTTCATCTCCCGGGATAAAAATATGATAGCCTATATATTAATCCTAGTTATGTTGTATCTGTGTGCCAAGTTTCATTCAAATCTCTATAGCCCTTTCAGCGTGATTGAGTAACAAACATTAAAACATCTTCACAAACTTTCACATTTATAATATTAGTAGGACTAGTAGGATATATCAAACACGCCGATTAATTTACTTAAAATCTGTAGCGTTAGAAAACCCTCTTAAACTCTTTCATTAATTTTATATCAGATTTGGATAAAGATCTTGGCTTTATTTGTCTACGAAAACGAAGTGTTAGGTTTAGCAACAAAACAACATTTCTCAACAACATCTTTACTCAACAAACAGTCCTCCTCAAATAACGCAGTGTGACTTAAATCGCACGGAAAATCGAGCAGTTGTATTACAAGAATTGACAAGCTGCGATTTCCCGCTACAAAATTAAAATCACTTTGTTTAGACTGTATTCTCGTCCATTCGGCAGTATGAAAAAAGGGGTCGTACTGGTATAAAAATCATAAAACTCACATTTTTGTATTACACTATTCGAGTCACGTACCTCTACGAGATCACGTTCGTCTTTGTTTTTTGTGAAGACCTAATCTGTGTTTTTTTTTCTGTATACCCGCAACACATGCGCTTGATAAATTGCTAGTTCTCGAGTGAGGCCGTAAAAAATAAATTACTATGAAAAATTGATGTATGGATGTGACGAGTTTATGGTCTTGCTTTTGTTTTTTATAACTGAAGTAATTTGTAGTAACTGTAGTTATAAAAATTGGGGGACAATATGTTAAGATCGTGACCTTTAAGGCACGCGTCTACCTGTTGTTATCGTACGCATCGGACGGATCGTATTGTATTGAAAAATGCGGATGACATCATCGGCATCGGAATGTTAATATTGAAAATCCGATTGCTCGTAGAAATTCGTCAGCAATCAATACGCTGTGGATAGATGGTCGCACTGGGATATACGGATTCGTTTAATGCGATCCGCATGTTGCGTACATACTATACCGATAGGTCGACGCGCGCGCCTTTAAAAAGATCACGCGTGTTTTCATAAAAATAGGCGTTAATGTCCACATACATGGCTTGTGTTCTTGATGCAACATACCAAGGCTGGTTTTATTGAAGACAAAAAGGCTCTTCTATACGACATACTTACACAAGTTTTTAACAAATGTAATGTAGTACTTTATACTTACTTACCTACGCACTTTTCGGTAAGCTGCGTCCGCCAAAGGCCGATACGATAAATACATAATAGAGACGCGTTTGTTGGGACCAGGTATTAGAAAAACCCATTTACCTCAATCACTTTTCATAACGCGATCAGAATTCATACCGAAAAAAGTTCACCATCCTACCCTTTTTGTACCCAATTAGTATTTTATAAATCTCTCAAAAGAAGACATTGAAACTTGGTTTTTGTTACCAGTTTTTCGCTTCAGTGGTGAGAATATTGGTGTTTGTCTTGGTCTCAGTGGCCGAGGTAAAGCAAATAGTGTTGTTTGCTAAAGGTGCCAGAGTTTGCAGAGAGATCAGACTTACGACCGTCGAGCTGAGGACCCCCGACCTTTCTGAGAAGCATCTTTACACGAGATGTTTGGACGGAAAGAATAATTACAAATCACTGAAAGGGCTTTGGAAATAAGACGGGTGAAATTGGCCGGTAAGAAAATGGTAAAAATAGTCTAGTCATTGAAAGGATTTTTGTGAATACTCTAATGTAGGTATGTAAGATTATATGTATATAAATCAGTATTTTAAGTATGTAAAGTAATGTGAAAGGCCTTTGAAATTATGACGGGTGAAATTGGCCGGTAAGAAAATGGCACAAATAGTCTAGTCTTTGAAAGATTTTTCCTGAATACTCTAATGTAGGTATGTATGATTATATTTATATAAATCAGTATTTTAAGTATGTAATGTCGATAGGTTTAAGAAGGCGTTTATAAAGGTAGTTCTATTCAGTTTGGCTGTGTTGTTGGACGCTCGAGTTCTATTTTTCAATCTTGTTGTTGTATCTGGATAAGGGTGTTGATAGCTGCGCTGCAGTTTATACTTTTGCAGCTATCCTGGTTTTATTCTTTGTTTTTGTTAGTGTATTTTTCTGCTCAAAAATAAAGAAAATTATACTTTTTTTATACTTTTAATCTTAGAACATTACGAATATGACACATGACAATGTGATGTTTAGTTTCTACGAGAAATATGTATATATTTTCCATCTTAAATATTCATGTACCTATTAGGTACCAACCAAAAGAAAAAAAAGAAAAAAAAAAAAAAAAAAAAAAAAAAGATAGATGGAGCACGTAGAACTGTCGAATGAAGCCAGAAAAAGGAATACAAAAACATCATTGGCAGTCATGAGCACTGCCAAAAGAAGTGAAAACTTATACCTAACTGTCACGTTAGCATGTCGCATGTCGATGACGTAGGGTGACGTAACTCACAAGTTTTGCCCCTACCAAAAATCGCTCAACGCGGCTAAATAAGTTTTCACTTCAAAAAGGCAAAGGAGTACCCACTATTCCGCTCACAGTGTTCAAGAGCCGCAATCTGGAGCGTACGTCTAATCCTCAAACTCAAAGAATAAGATACACGCTCCCGACCGCGGCTAGTGAACACTGGGTGGAATAGTACCTAGGTACTCCTTTGTCATTTTGTATTCCTTTTTCTGGCTTCATTCGCTAGTTCTACGCGCTCCGTCTATCTTATTCTTTTGGTCTGAGTAATAAGGTAAGAGCCAAATCCGTAACAATCATTTAAGTTATTTCATTATATTACATCAGCACGCGTAGCATGACCACTGTAGACAAGAGATTTGTCTACGGAAGATTCGACAAAACTACATTGTATAGAACTTTATTTGTCATTTTGTCTATTCTTTCGTAGACAAAACGCTTGTCTACAGTGGTCATGCTACGCCTGCTGGAAGCGGTCAAGTATTTAAGTTTTATTATACCAAGAACATATTATATTTCGAACCTGCGACTCCTGGCTCAGTACGCCAGTGCTTTAGCCACTAAGCTACCGTGAACACTGCTCGTGTTTTTCTTTCCACGATTTATTCTTTCCACAATTTAAATCGTTAGATTTCGCTTCGCATGCGTAAAATGCGTTAAAATAATAAAAATAATATTATATTTAATTTATTTGGATAGCTACCAGGAAAACAGAACAGCGTAATGAGGTTATGTAAACACACGGACTTTATTATATGAATAACATAACAAAAGCAAACCACGGAAAAGTGAATATGATGAGTATTTCTTTCACCCGGTTTTTATAATGATAATGATGATGACCTGCGTTATTTATAGCTACCTATTACAACAGCCAATAGATTAACATCTCGTTTGTCAGTACTTTATATAGTAAAGTTTTGATGAGGAAGTTGATACTCTGTTGCGGTAAGTGTAATTTATAAGTACAGTTGCAGTAGAAATTTCAATTTCATGTCATGTTAATCCAACGATAATTTTATTATTAAATCATAATTGTATTTATATTATTCTAAAGATATCAATTGTGCACTAGTTTACGGGTCGAAACACAAAACTACGATGCGACGTCACATCGCTGAAATCTACGAGCTCGCATGACGCTTCGCAAAAACTTGCGACATGATTCATCATCATCATCATCATCATCATCATTTCAGCCGAAAGACGTCCACTGCTGGACATAGGCCTCCCCCAAGCATCGCCACAACGACCGGTCCTGCGCCTTCCGCATCCAGCGGATTCCCGCAACGTTCACCAGGTCGTCGGTCCACCTTGTGGGGGGCCTACCCACGCTGTGCCTTCCAGTACGCGGTCGCCACTCCAGAACTTTACTGCTCCATCGGCTATCCGTTCTGCGAGCAATGTGCCCCGCCCACATGATTAGCGTCGCGCATTTCTGCGACAGGTATATGAAAGGATTACCCGAACCATGGCCAGCAACACGCCTTACTGCATAAAATCACTTCGAATCGAAGCAACTCGCGTCGCAGTTTTCTGCGTTGTAGATTTGCAGGTTTGTGTTTTGACCCAAGTCACAGGTTCTAATCCTGTTCGTTAGCGAATTTTTCTTTCTACAATTTATATTTTTTGTAACAAATTGTAATAATTGCGCTCGCCGAGATGTGTCAGCTTCAGAGAATACAGTCGTGATTTTATGTTATGTGTGTGTTGCCGAGACAAATAAAATAATATAAATAAATAAATATATGTGGGACATTTTTACACAGCACCATCTAGTCCCCAACTAAGCAGAGCTTGTGCTATGGGTACTAGACAATGGATATAATACATACATAATTTTTTTTTTTGTAAATTCATACTTATAATACATAAGAAACACCCAGAACAACACAAACACTTATGTTCATCACACAAATATTTGTGTCCTGTGGGAATCGAACCCACGACCTCGTTATCAGCAGTCCGACACTCGAACCACTAGACCACAGAGGTCGTCAAGATGTTTCCTGTAAAGAATAAGTTGTTCCACTCTATCTGTGATTTTGTACCATCACGTCACTTTAATTTAAGTTAGATGTTTACTAGCAATAAGAACCAAATTAAAAACGAGCGCTAATCCCGCCGACAAACTGTTACACAGTTTGGCGGGTTTATACAATGTGTAAAAATGTTTTGGTCCTGAATAAATGATTTTTTTTTTTTTTTTTTTTTTTTTTTGTACGAGATGACTAATGGCCAAAATTAATATCCAATCTATCCACGATTTGCCCTACTAGAGATAGGAATTTGACATAAGCTCCATACAAAATATGTCAAATTCCTATTTCTAGTATAAGGGTAAATCGTGGATAGATTGAATATTAATTTTGGCCGTAAGAGGGGTTCGTGCCTACGTAGCAGTCACGCGGATGGTATGATCTGCGAGGTTAAGCTACACTTGCTGCGGTCAGTCCGTGAATGGGTGATCATTTCGTTGCACATTGAGATTCGAGACCCCTCCGTGCCTCGGAGATTAGGACGTTAAGCTGTCGGTCCCAGTTGTCCTACGAATATCTATGGCAGTCGTTACGGGTAGTCAGAAGCCCGCAAGTCTGACAACTGGTCTAACCTCCGAATGTCGATATTACCCAGTTACTGGGTTGCGGGGTCTGCTGGCAGTTGTTCCGTGTAAAAGACTGATGTTCAGCCGCATCTGTTTAGACTGGAAGCCGACTCCAACATAGTTGGGAAAAAGGCGAGGAGGATGATGACTAGGGGACTTTGTCACATAGAGTCTGTTAATTTTTTACGCGAACTTCGTTTATAATATACTGCGATCAATCTGTTCGTTAAACGTAGTGATTTAAAATATGCAGCAAAAGTTTCTTAAGCGGTGTCCATATTTGTATTATTTTGATGTATCATAATATCACCACCACGAGTCGCCCACGTGTGGACGTGAAATATTCGCAATCATATGCGTCCAAACTAACAATTATGATACACTTTGGTGACACAGGACGGTGATATGGTACCTACATCAAAATGATACAAATGTGGACCTAACTTATTATAAAATGCACTTATTATAAACATTCTATGCACACTCATCCGTTTTTCATTCGCACCTAGGAGTTATAACAGTGTATGATAGGGTTCTAATTTAATACATTGTATAAGAGATCTATAAGTATTCAGCTTTAGACAATTAAAGGACTGTTGCTTTATATGATACTAAAACTTAGCTAATTCATACAAATATAGGTACCTGTTGAGTCATCCTACTCAACAGCACCATCAAGAGCAAGAGGAGCGGGGCAAGTGGCGCGTCATCAGCTCCACCGCCACCCGCGCGCCCACTCATACAGTCAGTCAGCTGTTGCACCCTAGCAGGCACGGCCGCGCTCGCGCATATTACTTATTTACCATTGTTTTTACCGATCGACCGTTATGTACATGTTTTAATCCGTATATATCATTACAGTCATTTTATACAGTCCGCTATATTTTTCATTTCTCTTCCACGACGAGCTACCGTGGCGTTCAGTACCGTACCATTACACTTTATTTTTATTTTACATTGTTCATCTTTACATGTAGGTATTATAATTTACCTAAAAACGGAACATGGTTCAAAATACTCACTAGTGTGCCGCTCAATTCCACAAAAGTGTTGTATACTTTTCTTCTGAAATATTTTGCACCTACCGTAGAAAAATCCTTTTAGTCCTAAAATTCAGTGAAGAAAAAAGATTGTATGGAAACATTGTGTAACGGCGTACAAGATAAGCGAATATTTTAGGTCGCCCAAAAAATGAAGATGAAAAATCGCAGATAAAATGTTACCAAAGAAAGCAAAACAAAGAAACGACATTTCTTTGTTATTGAATTAATTAAAATTGTTTGTCAACTCAAGGACGAATGACAAAAGTATGAGAATTTATTCTCATTTTAAAATTGCATTGTGACAGTCGTGAGAGCCTTAATAAATTTTAATCCGTTTTTGTTTTTTTCCTTCACGTTTTTTTTAAATTTAATTTTGAACATTATCTGACTTTTTTATTACTATGCGTTGGCATTTCAGTACCGAGTTTTCTGGAATTAAAATCTGTTGTCTTTGTTAAATTTCAAACAAAACATCGTCAACCTTAGCTTAACGACTCAATCGATCATGATGTCAGTTAGGCATAATGATAATTTATCATCTGTAAGCACACTTTGCAAAATGGCACGGCGCGGTGGCGACGTAATGTTCCGTCACAACCACCTTAATATAAAATTTAAATTTAAGATTTGTTATGTAAATAGGGATTAAACAATGTATATTTACAAACAGCCATATTGCGGTTAGATTTACATTACGTAGGCGATCAGTGTTACTAAGTAAAGTCATTAACCGTTTACTGTAAAACAAAAACAAAATATACGCGTCGAATTGAGAACCTCCTCCTTTTTTTTTCGTTGGTTAAAAATGTCCTTTTATTTCAAGGAGGTTCGCTTTGTAACAAAAAGAATGAGGCTCTTTATTTGCCTTAAGTTTTTACTTCTCTCCGTAACAAATGGTAGTCATATCTCGCATGCATATGTCGACGTGGGAAAACACAATATGTTCCCGACAAATTATCTGGGAACTTGTTCATAGTGTTCCCTACCGGCACTGGGGATGAAAAATGACCGAGAGCTTCACCTCGAACCCACCACTCTCACACTCCCGTTTATCTAATTTGTTTTTATTTTCAAGACAACATAATAGATATCTATTTGAGCCATTGGTCTGAGTAAGATGTTTCTTAAATACATTTAAAACGCGTGGCTGTCTATGTGATTATTAATTCCCTTTTATTTATTTTAGAAGATTTTACATACTTCATCATCATCATCATTTCAGCCGAAAGACGTCCACTGCTGGACATAGGCCTCCCCCAAAAGGGGGGGATATGCTATAATCACCACGCTTCGCAGACGGCTTGGCGATTACAGTTGGTTGGTTAAATACTCAGAGAACGCTGCTGCCCATCCTCTGGTTCACCAGATTCATTTCTTAGTCGCCTTTTACGACACCCATGAGAAGAGATAGGGTGGTGCAATTCTTTATGTCCGGCACCACACGGAACATACTTAGGTACATAATATTTCTTCCAAGCAGGGAATCCATAAAAAATGCTTTTAAGAATTCAGTTAGCTTATTGAACGTTTATCTTTGAAGACAACACACAAGGGATGAACTTTAAGCAAAATTCCACAAACACTGCCCTAAATAGTTGGGAAAAGGAACGAATAAAACAAAAGTTTTACTGGAGAAATTTATTTTTAACGTTCGTTCATATATTGAAATTTCTGAGACTCGTAAAGATAACTTTACCCATTCAAAGTTACACATCTAGCTTTTAATATGGCAAAAACGAAAACTATTGAGAGCTCTACTTATGCGGTAACAGACAACAATTGAAAAGGTAATTACATGCGTACTTTAAAGGATTCTAGGCAATAACTGTACATTTTTCGGGCATAGGCATAAACAATGAAGCCTTTAATTATTTATTAGCACAATAAAATGTTCATTCAACTGCAGTCATTTATCGTGGCTTACATATCGACGCAACGTTATAGCCTAGTTGTCTTCATAAAACGATCGAATACCGGCGCCACCCTTGTTGGTCCCGTTTTTATCTACAAAAAATATTTCCTTTTACAATTCATTGGCTTATCTTACTGTTTCATTACGCACTATCTCACAGCCGATACCGCGACCACCACATTTCTTCTGCTCTTACTTTTGTTTAGTTTTACGATTCTATAGCTGAATTTGTGTTTTTCATGGTATGCAATACTATCATTATCTCCTAAAGCATTCAGTTGCTGCTTGTTATCAGATATCTTTAATTTTTCTTTTACTTTTATCCATCTATCATTTTTCCAGTCATATTTTCTGCCCATAGCTAGGAGGATGTCTTCAAATTTAGGCCACGCTGAATTTAATGAATTAGATTTAATAGGCTTTTCATTATTTAAGGCTTCATATTTTACGGTATTGTGTTCATCGATATTGTGTTTAGAAGGTATATCATTAGTTATATCACTTGTGTTGGCGTATAAAAAATTCTGTTCTACTTTATCGTGTTTATCATTCGTCGTCTCTGTTTTATGATCCAGTATATTTGTTACATGTTTGTAGTGTATTCTATCAACATTATCCCCCTTGTATCGCTCCTCTGGATATTCATCGTAAAAGCTTTCTATCTCGCGCTCAATTTTTTCTGCAAAGGAAATTGAAATATGTCAAACACACTTTTTGCTAGCGATTGTTAGGAAAAGGGGAGAACTTTTAAAAGAAACAAATTTTTGTGACATCGTTTGTTAACAGTTTCGTTTTCTTGATACCGCTAAATTAAGCAGACCTTTTGAATAATTTAAAATGGATAGGTTTTGGATCTTGCAAGTGAGGAATGAGATACAAACAAAAAAAAACATAATATTTTCTAGGAATAGGAAAGGAAAATATATACCGTGTTTAATAATTTGTAATTCTGTGGTGTGATTATCATGCTATTAAATTACTCGTTAAAAATAATTCCAAACTCATTTAAAAACAAGAGTACGAATCGGAATAACAGTGGTATTGTTACGTACTATACTGTTCCTAGTTAACATTAAACCACCATAATAATACAAAATCTTACCTGCCATCGTTTTGTACAGTTCAATATCATGTCGAAGCTTTTCTTTGTCCCTTTCTTTCCAATGTCCATCACCTTGATCTGAGGGAAATAAATTAAAGGTATATTTCTACTCTGATAGTAATTTCGGGATGAATAGGAACCTCTCAAAGGTTGGATCGGAATGATCTCGTTTTATTGTATTGATAGAAATTTCGATTGATGTTTTGCCCGGCAGCAGTGATATATTTTCCGTTTTTCCTTTCTTCTTTTGTGTTTGGTGTAGTAGTAAATAGTCAATCTACCAGTTACTGAATAGGTTGGCGTGATTGTGATTCTATGTATTGAAACTTATTATTATAAAGTAATTTATATTCAAGGTAATATATTTAATTTATAAAGAAAGATACCTAAGTGATATTTAAATTGTTTGTACAACTTACCAATGCATACTATGATGATAATTGCAAAGCTTATATATTCCATTATGTGTTTGTACATCCGTCTTCTAATGAAGCCTTCAGACCTGTAACAATACCAACTAACTTAGTTCAATTGGGTAGAAATCCATGCTCGAGCAATTTGCTGTTACAAATTATGTTACAGTGTTCGAAGCAGAGAATGTTATTAAGTTCTAAGTACAAATCCCAGATTATGAGATCAGAGTTCCTTTAGGTTAGGGACTTCAAAGCCTGTTATCAGCTGCTACGTAAACTAAACACATATGAAATTGATGCCGGCTAATCGTTTGTTCATTCTTCCGATCGTTGGGAGACTTAAATAAGTAAAAATACAATGATATTTAAAAGCATAGATATGTTATACCCTAACAAAACAAAGGAAAAAAAAAATGTATGAAGTGAAAGTTCACATACACACTAGTATGAGATCCTTTTTTGTTTGTTTACTTTCGCGTCAAAATTGGTACTCTTTCTGTTGTTTGTTTTTGCTAGCGGCCACGCTCGGTGCCGCTTTGCCTTGCCGGTTGCTTGACGCGGACTAATAGCAAAATGTCCCAATTAGGACGTTTTCGAGACTTCATATTGCGCGCGCTAGTAATATATCTATGCTTTTAAATATTATTCCAAAAACATGGATGATTTTCATGAAATATACAATTTTATTTCAGGTGAAATTAAGTAATAACCTTTTAAATATTTCTTTCACACTTCGAGTCTTGACTCATTTTTAATAGTTGAAATCGATAACGAGATTTATTGACCCTCAAGTTTTATTTATTTATTTATTTTTTTATTTCCTTAACTCTTCAATGGTTTATTTATTTATTATTATTTATACACCAACGGTTATAAACATCAGTTATGGTTTGCTAATCAGTTACAATAAAATTGATGTAATCTATTGTTTCACGACGCTGATGCCGCGTGCCGCGGCGGCTATCTTGCAGGACAAACTTTTATCTGATACTGTTACTGAACTTTTACTGTTTGCGTAAAGATCCTTCATCAACTGTCATGAACTGTTGGGATGGCTGAACGGATTTGGATGAAATTGGACACAGATAAACCACACCCCGGATGGCCATATAAGCCACTTTTTATCCCGCGAAGATAAACAGTTCCTGCGGGATGCGTGTTAACGTATTTCAGTAATAAACCGAATTATACAGGCGAAGCCACGGGCATAAGCTGGTATTCCGTAAAAATCTTTCTACTGCGTATTTTTTAATAAAATATAGAATGAAACGTCATAAAGTACAACAAAAAATTTTTTTTTGCATAAAAATTCTTTTGCTTTTGCCGCTTCAAATTTCAAAATATTTATGCTCCAATATGTTGTTAAAACTACTCTTAACTTCCTGGTTGTTATTTGTTAACGTTTGAATAAAATTTTGCGCAAAAGTATAGCGAGTTTTCGGTGGAAAAATGAGGAAAAGTATGCACACATTTTTTTGTCGTTTGAAATGTATGTGTTTTTTTATTTTATTATAACACAGCCGCTATCCACGAAGTGTTACGATGAGTTATTTTTGCGTGCCCATAGTTTTACAGAGAATATTAAAACCGCTCTTTCCCCATAATTGGCGTTTAAAACTATAGAATAATGTTGTCAAGGCGTATCTAACGCGGTTGCTACCATGCATTCTAGCGCGGCCGAAAAGTAAGACCATACAATGTTCAATCAATCAATCAAAATGTTTGTTTCTTCATTATTATTTAATTAATTGGCCAAAACACTCAATGTAATTTAAACTATAGCAGCAATAATTGCCTGGTCTCTTAGAATTGCGATATTACTAAATGGATAAAGTAACTGATTTGAAGTGCATATAATTTAGTCAGTTATGTAATTTTATTAAAAACACTTACGCTATAAAGAAATTAAAAAAACTTTACAAGAACAAACCTACACATGAAACAAAGAAAGAACTGCTTAATTGCATCTCATATCAGTTTATATAAGAACGACTAATACCTACGTAAGATATGGTCCGATTTTATATTGTTTCGCGGCTGCTTGCGGCTTTGCGCCCGTCGATGGGTTAATTGATTGTCTTGTAATCTGCACAGTTATCTGACTGTGTGCAAATATGTTTAATTTAGCTGTATCAAAGTCTAGTCATGAATGAGCACAGAGTGCTGATTTTGAGTTTGATACTTACGTAATATACGCTATCGAAATCGCTATCGAATGCGTTGCCATCTTAATATATAAAACAAAGTCGTGTTAGTTACATCAACTACGGCTAGACCGATTTTAATGAAATTTGGCATACAAATAGAACATAACCCGGTTAACATATAAGCTACTTTTTATCCAGGGAAGATGAACAGTTCCCGAGGAATGCGCGATAAATGACATCCACTCGGGTAAAGTCGTGGGCATAGGCTAGTTGATTCATAAATCAGTAGTTCCGCCTCGTTTTGACCAAGGGCGCTACTAATTTATTAATGAAAGTCGACGCAATCGATTGCGTATGCGTAAGTTTCAATCTCGCAAGGCACTCAGAACTCAACGTGTGCTTGTCAAAACTTTGTTCAAACTGAAGAATTTTATGGTGTTTTTTGATGAAAATCACTAACAGTCCTGTCACATTAAGAGAAATTAAAGGCGAACCTCGAAATGAAAAGTAAGAAGTTGTTTTTTAGCACGAGCCTTTAATTTGATGTTCTAAAGACGAACTGAAAAGTCTCATATATAATCTCGTGTCTTCGTCACTAAATATTCAAGGTAAAAGACTCACGATAATCGTTTTTCCAAATATCTCGCTTCTTATGTATTAGAGTTTAAGGAACATATATAAATCATGAAATTCTCTACGAAATCATTATGGGTATTTTTTTCGTAAAATTAGCCGTTTTTGATGCAGTACATTTTATAAGTACGTTTATAACTAGCAGTAGCAGCTTTGCCCGCATAAAAAGTTTTAACATACTCCGTATAATGTTTCCTGTCGTAGTTTTGGAAACAGAATCTACTCCCAAACGAACCTTAGTTTGAATAAGTCGTTTCATGTCAACCCTTATCAAACAAAACTTCTTTCATAATAATACTTTTACGATATTAATAAAGGTTTTATCGTAAATTTGAATGACTAACACGAACCATTACAAGAAATCGACTAACTTAGGACAGTAACTGATTTTCTATGACATAAACATTAGGAAGAAACAAGAGATCACGTTATCATGAAAGATCATGTTGACTGATAGTGTGGTGCAATCGAACATACACCCCATTGACGCCTCATAACAGGCGAACGATGTCTGTCAACAACAATGTAGGTCGCCACTATTCGTCACTTGAAATCTTCAAATCAGTTTCGACCACTTATACGTGGGACACTCAGAAAGTTTTGCGAAACTAAAAAAAATTGTTCTATACGTACATATATTTTTATCAAATCTTTTCAAAGTACTTTCCACCAGCCTCTATACAAAGATTCATGCGCCTAAACCAGTTTTCAAAACACTTTTTCCAGTCCGCCGCAGACACCTCGTTTACAGCCTGCTCGAACGCAGCCAGCGCATCTTCCGGCGACGAAAATTGTATCCCTTTGAGCTGATTTTTTATTTTTGGGAATAAAAAGAAGTCACACGGTGCTAGATCAGGGCTGTAAGGAGGGTGACCCAGGAGTTTGACTGGCGTGCTGTCCAGGAAGTCCCTCGTTTTGAGTGCGGTGTGCGCAGGTGCATTGTCGTGGTGGACCAGTAGCCCGCGGAGCCCTGTGTTTGGTCGCTTGTTGCTTATAACAGAGAAAACATCTGGCAAAAATTTGGTAGTATACCATTCGGCATTAATGCTTCTTTGATCCCGTAAGGGAATTGATACCAAGTGGCCAGTCAAATTAAAAAAGCTAGCGATCAAAATCTTACCCCCGCTTCTAGATCGCTTCACTTTGGTAGGCGTTGGCTCATTTTGAAACACCCAAACAGTCGACTGGCGCTTGGTTTCTGGGTCGTATTGATAAATCCAGGACTCATCACCTGTAACGATGTCGTAAACACGCCGAGACGAGCCTGCTTCAAATTTGTTAAGCATATCACGGCACCATTCCACCCGGGCCTGCTTCTGAGCATCGGTGAGGTTGTGCGGCACCCAGCGTGATACTATCCTCCTCACGCGAAGATGGCTGTGTAGAATCTCGTGAACGCTTCCCGATCCAATCTTCAATATGTGTTGAATCTCCTGATATGTAATTCGCCTATTGTCTTGGATTAAATTTTTCACTGCTAGCACGTTTTCTTCGGTAACAGCCGTCAAAGGGCGACCGCTTCTTTCGTCATCCCCCAAAGTTGGTCGACCGCGCTTGAATTCGTTATACCAACGATACACGGTTGCCTTGGAAGGGCCTTCATCCATGAATGCCATTTGAAGTCTATCGTACGATTCATCCGGTTTCAGGCGACACTTGAAATCGTATAAAATCATAGCTCTAAAATGTTCCCGGCGCAGATCCATATTTCAGTGAGACACAATACTTTGAATTAACTCGCAAAAAATGTGGAGGGAAATTTTGAAATTAGAACTTACTTATTTTTACTTATAAATAATCATATTTTCGAAAAACATTATAACTGGCCAGTCTCCCATATATAAAAACTTTTTTTCGCAATACTTTCTGAGGGGCCTGGTATGAGCCGTCAAAACTACCGCGTTAGTGATTAACCAATAGCCGCCTTGGTAGGGTCAATGGGATTGCAGTACCCCGCCTCAGCTAGTGGCAGAATGAATTGTACGCATTATATTCAATATTAGGCGTCTATTGGGCTGTATGGTCGATGTGTGGTGCCTTTAGATCGCTTTATGAACATGTATCCGAATTAATATAGTGCTCAAAATCTAGCTTAAAATATAGTTCAAGACATCAAAGATTGAGTAAAGGCCAGCCGGGGCCAGTCAGCGCCTACCACTATCAGTTGATGGTGGTTAAATTTCTTGGAACACACAGAAAGTATCACGAAAGTTATAATGAGTAAAAATAGTGTTACATTCTCATGAAAACTGAGAATTGCCAAACTTAAGTGGCAGTGGGCGGGGCACATTGCACGCTGAACGGATGGCCGATGGGGCAGTAAAGTTCTGGAGTGGCGACCGCGTACTGGACGGCGCAGCGTGGGTAGGCCCCCCATAAGGTGGACCGACGACCTGGTGAAGGTCGCGGGAATCCGCTGGATGCGGAAGGCACAGGACCGGTCGTTGTGGCGATGCTTAGGGGAGGCCTATGTCCAGCAGTGGACGTCTTTCGGCTGAAATGATGATGATGATGATTCTCATGAAAATAATTTTATTCCACAGCTGCTTGTGTACTCAAATCAGATTATTCAATAAGTTGTAAACACTGCCTGTGTATCGGGTGCACGGTATTTGTTCAACTATTGTGTCTACTTTACGGTCCGTAAAAGTAAGTATAGGTATAGGTATATATACATACAGGTGTATAGGTATATCATCCGTAGGCCCAAATGTTTAATTTGACAGTCGTCTGAAACGTATTGAGGTCATCATCCTCCTGCCCTTATCCCAATTTATTTGGGGTCGGCGCAGCATGTATTTTTCTTCCATACATCTCTATCAGCCGTCATCTCCGTGTTCACTTTCTTTTTATCCATATCATCTTACACACAGTCCATCCATCTTTTCTTTGGTCTACCTCTTTTCTTATAGCCATCCACATTCATACACAAAACTGTTTTCGTAACATGCTCCTCTTTCCTCCGCATCACATATCCATACCATGACAATCTACTGCATCTCAACTTTTCCGTCACTGGCGCTACTTTCAAACTCCCTCTCACATAATCAATTCTTATCATATCCATTCTTCTTCATGAAATGTATTGAGGTACCTACATACATTCACAACAACTAATCTGAAGGCCAATTCTCATTAATTAAAATAGTTCAAAAATATTTTTATTTTATTTTATTTTAGTGTTTATTTATGGCTCCGTCGTCTGATCGATGATTCTGACAATGTCAAGGTTGAATAAAACATGATAACATTTACTATGCCTGACCGGTGAGATAATCAAAGGTACGGTTTTCTTTGGATGTGGTTGAGTCACCTAAATGTGAGTAATGAGTATAAACTAGAGCATTTCCATATAATGTATCGTTCCTGCGAATGCTCGACGCTATTTTTGACAAAATTCTCACAGCGAGTGAGCATATATCTGTAACATTCCTCTCTACTTTGCTTTTACTCTTTTGTTGAAATGTCGACTCTGTAGCTCGTGGCTTTGCTCGATGAAATGTTACACAAATTCACTCGTTGGTTTGTAAACTCAAGTTGTAACAAAGCTTCGAGCGTAGTGCTCTTTGTTCGGTTAGTGAAACACACTGGTCAAATTTCTTAATCCAATTTGACTTTGATCAAAGAAATTGGACGATTTTCATCAAATGTTGTGTGTAATAAAACACTGATCATCAAATAAATTGGACTGGATAAAGAGATTGTATTACAAAGAAATTTGACCAGTGGCATACCACCCTAATACAATATTTACTGTCACTATTCTTTTCAATAAAATTTCGTATACAGTATACGGGAAAAATTATGCCATCTGAACGTAGCCTTAATGTTTTGAATGTTTACTGATGTAAACAGAACTCTAGAAACTCCTTTTTGCGACAAGAATCCATTGAAATTGAGGAATTCACAAAATTCTCTAGAAAATATTATCAAAGTATTTTTTTTCAGGTTTTACGGCGACATTGCCCGCAAAATAGAAATTTATGGAATTCTCCCGCACCAGTGGCGAAAGTTGAACGATGTGGTGACTTTTTAATTTGTTCAAGGCTTTTTTTTCTCCCAGCTCTTATTAAAATACGTTTCTTCTAATATACGGCGTTATTATCTACACCTGGCACCTTAATTATTTGCATATTTAGATTTTTACGCGGTGTCTGTCCTTTGCTAGAATTTATGTGGCAATGTTTTTGTTATTTCATTGATTAAATTAAAATAAAATGGGAATGTGTTTATTAAATGGTTACTGGTCATAAATTGTGTCATCAGAATCATACTGTGAATCTATTTTTAATATATTTTAATTAAGCCTTCACATGAACCTTGTATGAAGCTTAACGCATTCTACAATTACTTAACAAGCTAAACTTAACAAGCCCGAACCGCTTGTTAAGCACGCAGCAGGCATATTTTTCTTTTGTTTTCTTTAGTCCCACAATTAGATCCTGTAAGGGTCAAGTTCACAATTGTTTTGCTGTACTTGTCGGAACAATAGATAAGTAAGCGTACTTGTACTAAAGAAACAACAAATAAGAAACGAATTTTAGTACCTATATGAACAGTCTGATAAATAAAAGAGAAGCAAGCAATGATATTTAAAAGTATAGATATGTTCTACCCTGACAAAAAAAACTAAAATATTTTCCGTATGCAGTGGCAGCACACTTACACATAAACTAGTACAAAGCGAGAATGTTAGATAATATAAGTTACTGTCGCGTAGAAATTTATTCACTTTCTATACACACACGACGGTATTTTTTAATACACCGGACACGCTCGGCGCTTTGCTTGATGCGGACTAATAGCAAAACATCACAACAAGGACGTTTTCGAGCCTTCAGATTTCGCATGCTAGTAACATATCTGTAGTTCTGTACTTTTAAATATCATTGAAAGTAAATAATTTTACAATATGCGAAAGGGTGTTTGTTGGTTTTTTCTTTTTTTACGGAAAAATGGAGCAACGGATCGGCATGATTTTCACAGTGATAGTTTATGGACTGAGGAGTAACAAATACTACTTTTTATCTCGGATAAATGCATGGTTCTTATGGGATAAAGAACCACGAGAGCAAAGCTGCGGGTAAAAACTAGTTAATATATGAATGTTATATTTATTGTAAGTGACTCTTTTGAACCTTACGATTACGCTGAACCAAACCGGTCTGTATTTATATTTTTATAAGCAATTTTTTTTTTCTTTTCGAATGGACTCTCGCAGGTGGTGGCTGAAGTACCATCTCTGCCTAACCGGGCTTAGTTGGCGGAGAGTCCCATGTGGGACTCCATTCGCCGAAGGTTTTTCCCTAATCCTAAATACTTACAAACTAAAGACGCGGTTTCAATTATAAGCAAATCTTGACATCATTAATTTATTGCCCTGAAAATAGCACACAGTGACGCAGCACGTAAGACAATTTTATTGTAGTTGTTTTTTTATTGTAGTTGTTTTTTTAACAATTTTATTGCCTTCTTTGTGTGAGAAAATACGAGTACCTTTGACCTTTTTTATTCTTATTTACGTTTCGCCCTAACCCTACAAGCTACAAGTGTGCTAAATCAATACAAACATATACGAAATCATATAAAGATAAGTTCATACAGTTAAAAATATTTCCAGTTCTTGTAAACTCGTATAAAAAGTCGCATTAGTCCGTCCTTCAAGTAAAAAGTTCGCGTTAAAGTATGTACCTAAGGTCATTAGTTTTAGATTATAGCCGAGGCGAAGGTAGGCTAGTGGAAAGGCAAAGGCGTGTAGACGAGGCTTAGGAAAAAGTTAGCCTATACGCTATATAGCCTATATACTCTACAGATAATATTTATAAAAATCAGACGTGTAAATTATATATTTACTTCTTCATAAAACCTATCGCAATTTTTGTTTTTAATTTTGCTTGCTACGTTTTCTGTCTATCTGTTACAAATCTCACAAATCAATGTTCCTTCCGGATTCATGTGTGGATCAAAATTTGATTATAACTTGCTTTTTTTCTTTTTCTATAGTATTAGAAATAAAACATGTAATTGATTCATTAATGTAATGTTGTGGAATTATTTTTTTGTATTAAATTTCAAACGCCTCTTCAGGCAGATTTTGGTGGTACAAATTACTATAACCCTGTGATCACATTATACCCAAAATGCAATGAATGAATAAATGATATGATTATGATTTAATGGTGAAAGAAATCGTCGTAAGGAAACCTGGACATCAGAGAGTGCTCCATACAGTTCTTGATGGAGTGTGTAGCCCGCCAACCCGCAGTGGGCCAGCGTGGTGGACTAAGGCCTGAATGCTTGTCATTCTGAAAAAAGGTCTGTGCCCAGCAGTGGAACAGTAATAAGCTGCCACTGGCCTATTACCTCCACCCGCAAATTATATTCAACCCATTGAGAAGCTCCCTGCTAAACCGTCTGCGGACCCAGGTAGGCAGATGTAAGCTGAACATGATCAAATGGAGCTACACGGACAAAACAGATACAGCTTGTACCTGTGGCGTTGATCCTCAATCAATGCCGCATCTGTTATCTTGCTCTCTTTGCCCTTACACCTGCACATTGAGTGATCTGAACAATGCTGCAGACAACGCAATTAAGGTGGCCAATTTCTGGGCCAGCAGTATATGATTATTGTACTATCGACACTAAGAAGAAGAAGACTCGCTTATTGGAAGTCTTGGTGCCGATTCAGGTCCTGCGTTTGATTACCAGGCCGAGTATAGCTATAGTATTTTTTTTATAATTGACATAGTACTGTGTATGAATTACAACAGTATCTTTCCATCTATACATTTCCATATTTCTTTATTTCTCAGGGTGCACCGGACGATCATATGAATTTCATCAATCATGGAAGCGCTATTAATGCAACCCCAGCACACTAAAATTAATTCAGTCTTGCAATAGCGTATTAGACTACTACTACTTAAATAAAAACTATTAAAGCACAAACATACATCAACAAATAACAGAAACTTTCATAATAAACTATCCGGGGAAAACATTCCAACATTGTTTTTAACAACAATCAGTATAAACGATAAAGTTAAATTACACCCTTATCAGCGAACATTATCAAAACGATTTATTGAAAGGATAAATAATTCCGTAGGCTTAACGAGCATTAGGGCAAGTGTCCTACGCGTTTACAAAATGCTACACACGAAATATATTTTAAATTTGCTATTAAATCCGCTATTTTAAATCTAGCCTGTCCGCGGATTTGCCCGCGTTTGATTCGGTTTATCACAAAAAGATATGATCACGTATCCCTTGGAAACTTTTTTAAACGACGTTCATAAGCGCCTGTACAGGGTATCCCATTGCTATGATACATGGAGGGAAAGTACTTTAAATATTGAAAATAGGCAATATTACTTCAAGAAAACTTGACCTTATTTTTTATAGCAAGTAATACTACATTTAAGGACTTTTCAAAAGAATCGTCCCTGAGCCGGGAATCGAATCTTCAAGAATGCCAAAAAAATATCAGCCTGTATTTTTCACTCTAACAAACGTTATGTCCTAGATTGAAGGAAGACCACTAAATCTATCATAGCTTCGGTACATTTTAATAAATACATATAATACTAGCGAACCCGGCAGACGTCGTCCTGCCCAGAAAAGCAGCGCCACCTACCGGGTCCATTGTAAATCCAAACCATTCTTGAATCCACTGGAATACACACAAAAAATTTCATCCAAATTTAGGAGGAGTTCAGTCACATACACACGCACAGAAGAATTATAATACATAAAGATATTTTTTTATTTTTTATTATTATTTATTTATTTATTTAAGATAACGATGGATCCAATGTGTTAGTAACATATAACTTAACCTATGTTAGTACTTAATAACTAAAAGGGATTTGGTCCGGTCGACTAGCGCCCACACAAGTGGACTATCAGCTCGGGCGGCTATCATGTGCAGGATGGTGTTGTGGCTGCCGCGCAGCCTGCGCAGTAGTGAGGCGGACTTCTTGCGCCAGACGGCGTCGAATCCGTCTGTACGCGCGTTGGCAAACATTGCCGACGCACTACAATAGCGCGGCAGCCACAACAATGCCCTGAACGCATTATTGAACTGGACCCGCAGAGCGTTGTAAGCCTTTTGGGTATATCTGAACCACAGGGCTCCCGAGTACAGTGATGTGCAGTATGCTTTAAATAGTGTTATTTTGACTGGGGCTGCACATCTAAATACCACAATCAATATACCACGGCAGCAAATTCTACTACAAAAACACTTTATTTTATTTATTGTTTGTTGATATTTCATGGATTTCCTTTAATTTTAGAAACTATGTTGGATAGATTTTATAATTATTGTTGATCCTATCAATATCTATCAACAGAAGCCATAAAATACACAATGACAGTTGTGTTAGTTCGATTGTTGGCTCAGGCAAGAGATTTTTTAATAATCTGTGAATGCAGAATTTCTTTAATTAAAAAAATTAAATGAAGTCTTCTTTATGTAAAATTTCACATTTCCAATATTTCAAGTACTTTCCCTCCATGAAGCATAACAATGGGACACCCTGAATACTGAATTGAATTGAATTTATTTATTGATAACAATTGTTACATGTCAAATATGTGTGTGTTATTATATGATTGTATGTAAATTTGTCAGTATAGTTTGTTTTTTATTTCACACATATACCACACTGCTAACCCCTCACATTATCTGCATTCTCATATGTAAAACACAGACATACATAAGTACGTCCATAAAAATAATTAGGTACCCTAGGTAGGTTGTTTCCGTTTACTACTATTTCCATGGTGTGCAATAAAGCATATTCTATTTATCTATCTAGGTACCTAGGTATATCAATGCCCAAGCGTACTCTCTGCATGAGCTTGTAATTTCATGTTTTTTACTTTTTATTATTTGTTTGTCATAGAGGTCATATTATTATTATTACTTATTATTATATGTAAACCACACTAGCAGCTTAGTAAGCTGATACGTGTATGTCTTGCAATTTTGAGATTTTGTCAAGTCTGTTTTGAAGCAGTTTATTGTGGGTGCCATTATCACACTTTCAGGGAGTTTATTCCACTCTGTGACTACCTACACGATTTGGTAGGAAGTGGTAGAAAGGGTTTCCTTAAGATAGCATTCTCCATCATTTTAATGGGTGTCCACGTAGGTTTTTGTTAGCACTGAGAGTTTACAAATTCTCAATTCCGGGAATAATTCATAGCAACACATATTTGAAGAAAATTTCAATTGGCTACCTATTACCGTTCAAAAGGACCAGACGGACGGACGGACAGCGTAGTGAGAGAAATAGGGTCCCATTTGGCACTCTTTGGGTACGGAACCCTAAAAAAAAACTTCTTTACTGCAATTCCAAAGTGTATTTTTGGTACTCCTAATAATAATTAACTTCTGTCTAAATTTTAATTTCCAAACAAAACATTCACCCGTCCTAACGAAACGTATGCAAATTCAAGAAGTACAGACAAACCTTTATTTACACGCACTTCCAAATGCGAATTTCAAATAAACTCTTCCCAGTTTGATTGCGAACTCAAAATAAACCGAACTTTAATTTTCAGTCACAAAACTTTGTTCTTCTCCGTAACGAATGTTTTTGACGCAATCGAAACGCGTGCTCCCTCGCTCAAGGCTAGAACTCGACTGACAACGTTCCCGTTTGCGGACTTCATTTGCTGTAGGCTTTTCTCCAACCCCTTGTGAACACCCTCGTATCTGTTACATTGACTGCTTGCTATCAACCACTATTTAAAACAACAGTATGGAGCCAGTAATGGATGCATCTAATATGGAATTTTCAGTTTTTCTGTAAATCTTGTGGTAAAAGTGAGGGCCGGTTTTCCCACCACCCCATCGCTCCCTCGGCACCGTACTTAAACTTGTATTGCATGTCTGTAGACTGTAAGGTAGGCTTTTCAATCAGACACGTTGCCCTTTGAATTTAAATTGTATTGGTTGTTTTGGTTAGTTTTTCTTGTTAATCAATTTCTGTTCAGAGACTTAATTAAATTCCCCTGGATGCTCGCAATGGCCACAATACTGTACTGAAGTTTTTGCTACATAATTGCAATGTTCTTTTAATATTTCAAGCTTTTGTTTAGTTAGTCTATTGATCTTGGCCCTCGAAGAATAAATTAATCAAAAAGTCTCAATATTTGTTAAAGTGTTCCATTTTATTGACATACACCCTAAATCAATAATTACCATCATAAAGAACAAAAAAGTTCTGTTTTACTTATAATCAGCTCAAAAAAAGTCTCTTTATACGACACTGCTGAAAATGCTTATTCGTGAGCCAAGTAAGTATTGAAGGCATTGAATAAACATTCATTAGGTCCATTGTACTGGGCGTAGTTAATCTGTTCTTTTATTTTATCGTCTGCCCTTTTATTAGGTGCTCGGATTGTGCTGAACAAAATCATTAAAACGGTTTTCGTTTACAAAAATGTCTATTACAACAACCCTCCTCAAATTCTATCTCAAGCTTTGTCCTTTGCGTTATTTTTGTGGCTCTTTTAGGTTTTTCACAAAGCTGCGATACGATATTGCGAATTTTGCTTTTTAGGCATTGTTCTAATACAAAGCACAAAAGTGAAATATGTAATAGAGAAAGTTAGGCAACTGAAGTGGCGATGGACTGGACACACATGACAAGAGACAGCAAGATGAAATGGATAAAATTTATAATCTGTTATCTGTTATCTCGTGGTTATATGGTAACCACGAGATAGCAAAAGGAAAATAGGAAGACAAGTAAAGAGATGGACAGATGACACAAAGAAAATTGGAGGTGTAATTTGTTCAAGAAAAACAAACAACAGGACAGTATGGAAGAAGCTGGAAGAGGCATACGTGTCGCAGCACACGCTGACCACTAAAACGGGAACCCAATATCTTAGAATTTAAGTTTAAAATGTTAAAACTATATTATATTTTAACTGACTTCAAAAAAAGGAGGAAGTTCTCGATTCGATTGTATTAACCCGACAGGAAGACGTAGCTATCCTTTAACGTATATTTTACTACAACGTGCAACTGTCGTAATATCGCGTCGTGTCTACATTACACGATTATATCCCACCTGTGTGAGACTGCCCTTTAATTCGGTTCGTTGGCTTATTTTCCTGAACGGAAATATTTTTCTTAACGAAAATATGTTCATGAACGGAAATAATTTTCTTGAAATACCATACAAAGTTGATAACATAGGCCTTCTAATGCACGCGTAAATTAGCGTTCAGAAGAACAGTGCCATAATTGGTTGGTATATATTGTAGGTACACAGATTGATGGTCACAGTTCGTCGTTATTAACCTGACAGAAAGACGTAGCTATTCTTTGACGTATATTTTACTACCGCGTGCAACTATCGTAATATCGCGTAGTGTTCACAATGCACGATTATATCGCACCTGTGTGGGAGTGCCCTTTAATTCAGGTTGTTGGCTGGTTATGTTCCGTATCTTCCCTTGTGATTGAAGACCGCCATGCGCGCACGGTAATAATTTTCTTGAGATATCTATAGAGTTGATAATATAGGCTTTCCAAGTGCCATAATTACCACGCTTTGCACACCGATTAGTCGCAGTTTGTTATTGTGTACATTAGACGATGTTTCGCACCTGTGTGGGATTGCCCTTTCACTCGGGCCGTCGGCTTATGTTTCATGGCAATCTCTTGTGATTGAAGACCGCCATGCGTGTACGGACATATTTTTCTTGAGAGACCCATCCGCCTCGGGAACGTAAGCTTTCAATTGATTGACATTTGGGATCTGTTATATTGTATTTTAGTAAGGGTTGTTATTTCTGGTGATATATTTAAAATACGCTTTGTCTTAACTGTATAAAAGGCTTTCCTAATTATGTTGGAGTTTGCTTCCAATCCAACCAGATGTAGCTGAATTTCAGTACGTATATTACACGGACTCGTAACCGTATAAAAATACCGTACGTAAATACAAATTGTCAAAAATATGTACCTACATAATTAACAGTTATGTATGTAAAGAAAACTTTGAGTATGTAACAAAGAAAGAAAACTATCTAGACTATATCCTGAAATATATCACAGTACTGTCACTGTATATCATAGAAATCTGTACGCACATCACAAGCTGTTTTATACAGGCTTATTAAAAAAACACCTGGAAGTTCGATTACGGATTCATTTATTTAGGTACTTTAGAGGTTTAAAAAATTAATACTTTTAACTAAGTAAGTCCAAGACAAAATTCAAAGACGTAGTGTCCATAATAGCTAGGCATAATTGGAGATGGGCGGGAAACATTGCTCAAATGGACAAGGAACGATGGACGTGGAGACTGCTGGAGTGGCGATCACAATAGCACACTAGACCGCGGGGACGGCTACCCAAACGTTGGGAAGACGACATCCGACAAGACACAGGCCTGGATTGGATGTCAAGGGCTTAAAACTGCTAGGAGTGGAAGAATTTGGAGGAGGCCTACACCCAAAAATGGATATTATAAGGCCGCAATGATGATGATGAACTAAATTAAATTAAATTAAAATCATCTTTATTCAGGCAAATTACACCCATATACAACAAAACAAGGTAAATAATGTCACATTCAAAAGCAATAATAATCAATTTACAAATTAATAATTAAAACAATGTCAACTAATTCAAAAATAAAATGGATTCAATAAAATTAAAATAATAAAATAAAATCAGAGAATTAAAAATTAAATATAAATAGGTATATCACAATTGTTAGAGCTTTCTCTGCGGCAGTTGTATTGCAATGTGCCTGTCACAACAATGCCTGATTATGTGGCAGTCGAGCCTATCCGCGATCATCGCCAGGACGATGTTGGGGCTGGCCCGCACTCTGCGCACCAGAGCCGCGGCGCGCTTCCGCATGGTCGCGTGGAAACAGTCAATGCGCGCCTCCGCGAACATGCCTGAGGCGCTACAAAATCGGGGCAGCCCCATCACCGCTCTAAACGCATTATTGTATTGGACGCGGAGGACGCTGTAACTTTTTTTACTGTAATCAGCCCATAGGCCGCACGCGTAGAGCGATGTGCAGTACGAGGTAAAAAATATTTTCTGTATTTTGAATTACATCATCATCCTCCGAGCCTTTTCCCAATTATATTGGGGTCGGCTTCCAGTCTAACCAGATACGGCTGAACATCAGTATTTTACACGGAGCGACTGCCATCAGACCCCCGCAACCCAGTTACTGGGTAATTCTGACATTCGGAGGTTAGACTAGTTGTCAGACTTTCAGGCTTCTGACTACCCGTAACGACTGCCATAGATATTCGTATGACAACCGGGACCGACAGCTTAACGTGCTCTTCGAGGCACGGAGGGGTCTCGATGTGTAACGAAATGGTCACCCATCCACAGACTGACCGCGGCTAGTGCAGCTTAACCTTGCAGATCGTACAATCCGCGCAGTCGTTGCATCGCTACGAATTGAATTACATATTAAACATAAAAAACTACAATATAATTTTATTGAATTTCAATATTCAGTCAATTATTTTGTTTCATATCAAATATGGTTTAAGTTGGCAGCATAACAACTCCATGCAATGAATTTACTACGCAATTACAATATGTGTGTATGTAACCAGAGTTGTAATAAATAAAGCAAATCCCGACATTGAAAAATGTTTGCATACTGATTCGGGAATGGAATAAAAATGCAAAAAAATGTAATCCACGCCTTCTCGTATTTTTTCTCGCTTATTTCGTTTTATCTCTTTCATTACGGTGAAACAGGAAACGTTTAGAAATTGGAATATTGTATTTATGAACACATCATCCTCCTCGCCTTTTTCCAACTAAGTTGGGGTCGGCTTCCAGTCTAACCAGTGGCCTGATTCACAAACGTTCGAAAAGTTTCCGTTTCCGAAGTGAAATTTGACCGGCAAATAAAACAAAACAACCATTTCCTGCGACCATGAACGCTGCAAAGCAGTTAAAGTAATAATACACGATGTAATTCGGTTAAACTTGTTTTATTAAGAAACAAAACAATTTGAGAACCGAACGGATTCGGAAACGCAACGTGAAATTCATGGAAACTCTCCCGTGAGCCATTTGTTGTCGGAAAGCACTCTATGTAAAATTAAAGAACGCGCGCGATAGCGTTTCCGAATGCGTTCGATTCTCAAATCGTTTTTTTTTTCGTAATAAACCAAGTTTGACCGGATTACATCGCGTATTATTATTAACATAGCTTTTCCTGATGTTTCGAATGCTTTGCATCAATCGTGATCGCAGGAAGTGGTCGTTTTGTTTCGTTTGCCGGTCAAATTTTACTTCGGAAACGGAAACTTTTCGAACGTTTGTGAATCAGGCCACAGATGTGGCTGAACATCAGTATTTTACACGGAGCGACTGCGATGGCCCGCAACCCAGTTACTGGGCAATACCGACATTCGGAGGTTAGACCAGTTGTCAGAGTTTCGGGCTTCTGCTTCTACCCATAACGACTGCCATAAATGTTTATATGGCAACCGGGACCGACAGCTTAACGTGCTCTCCGAGACACGGAAGGACTCGATGTGCAACGAAATGATCACCCATCCATGGACTGACTGCGGCAAGTATAGCTTAACCTTGTAGATCATATAATCCGTGCAGTTGCTACTTAGCCACGAGCCCCTCTTAATTATGAACACAATTTAAAAAAAAAGTATACTAGCTTCTGCTCGCTGCTTCGCACGCGTGTAAATTCGGCTTATCACAGAAAGACGTTATCACGCATCCCTCGAGAACGGTTTAGTGGTTTCGGCGTGAAAAGATAACAAACAGACAGACACATAGTTACTTTCGCTTTTATAATATTAGAGTAGATTTCAATAAAAAAGTACATTGATGTATTTTATAGGTATAACTTGTTAAACCATTCATGATGGATGTGTGTTTTAAGCGGGCTAACATTGTACTATATTTTTGTAGTTAGGTTGGAACACACAATTTCGGCAAGCTACGAGAGTGTGTATACGTATTATTGTAATAAATGGTGTTGCGCTACGCCGCTCATAATGGCACGTAGCAGTGCTACTACACTTGGCGTAGTAACACTGCTACGCGCCGGTCAAGCTACGGTGATTTTATCTCTCGTTGTAGAAATATTGTAGTAGTACTGTACGCGCCAATCGAGTGAACGATTTATGGTAATTCTATTTCTCTTCATAGAAATATTTTTTTGTACATTATAAGCGTGAGCCTGCTTAAAAATTGAGAAAACAAACCTTCTATAAATCTTGGCTAGACGAAATTCAATCATCAAATAGATACCCATTATCGAATTCGACTCCTTAGAAAGGCCACCAGATAGCAGAAAATATTGTCCGATCGTCTTACCAAAGTCTATTTTCGTAAATCGTTAATCAATCGGTCGTGCGGAAAACTGATAAGGCAGACCTTTCGCCAATTAACTTAATGGTGATTCTTATTCGACCTTGACGTAAATGGTGAGGTTATACGACAACGGCTAAAGGGCATACGTATGTTGCCGAACCCGATATCCATTGATTGAATTTGTACTTAACGTCTTTTTGTCATGGAACACAGGTTGATCAGATGCTCACATCTATTGAAATACAATAGGGTTAAATGATTGGATAGAATTAGATTTTGGTGTATTTGTTTTATAACATAACATAACAACATAACATCACGCCTGTATTTCCCCGAAGGGGTAGGCAGAGGTTTAATAGTACACCCACATTTCGCCAGATATGTTATAGTCCCATGTAATAGGGGGCGAGCCTATTGCCATTAACCGGGCACAAATCCATACTCCGGGCTGCTACTGAGAATTTCCTAATGAAAAAACCCAATATCACTTTGCCCGACCCGGGAATCGAACCCAGGACCCAGCAGTCGCGCTTGCGACCACTAGACCGACGACTACTTGTTTTATATTTTTGTCAATAAAAAGTAACATGTGTGGTATTAATTACA
Source organism: Asteroscopus sphinx (assembly GCA_949699075.1). Classification (NCBI taxonomy): domain Eukaryota; kingdom Metazoa; phylum Arthropoda; class Insecta; order Lepidoptera; family Noctuidae; genus Asteroscopus; species Asteroscopus sphinx. The sequence continues at coordinate 14,130,233 of OX453010.1, forward strand.
ACGTTTTATTGAAATAACGGAAAACCTCTTAAGGGGTCATTGTACTTATCAATATGAACAACTTTACTATGTGGCAAACCCTGAAATTGCGAAAACAAAATCAGCTGCTCCCTACATTTGTGTTCACATACATCGACAAAATGTAGGGAATAGCTGTTTTTTTTTTGCGATTTTAGGTTTAGTCCCATAGAAAAAGTTGTTCATACTGATGAGGACAATGGCCACTTAAGAGGTTTTCAGTTATTTCAATGACAGTTTTATAAGTATTGGACAATCAATACCTACTGCGGTGGCTGTAGGTATTGTCCAATACTTACAAAATATCTAATTCTTCTGTACGTGTGTTCGTCACCTAATGCCTCCTAAACGGTTGAACAGGTTTAGATGAAATTTTGTGTGTATATTTCAATGGGTTTCTGGGTAGTTTGAAGACACAATTGGACTCGGTAGGTGGCGCTGCTGTCGGTATGTCAGTAGTAGTAGAGCTCCATTGTGAAAGAGCTCGTCCGTGGAAGTACTACCACCGTGCCTACTTCTCCGCCAAATAGTGATGCTTGCATTGCTGTGTTTCGGTCTGAAGGGTACGGGTGCCGGTGAAATTACAATCACATGAGACTTTCCATCTTCATGTCTCAGTTTGGTGAACCGACTTGCGGTACCATTTAGGCAATAGCCTAGGTGGTATTGAAGTTTTCATGGGCAAAGGTAACCGCTTAACATCAGGTGGGCCTTTAGCTCGTTTTGCCATCCTATACTATAACAAAAAAAAAATTTCACTGATCTTCTTCTAAACGGCAGGGACGCTTTTAATGATATGTGGCGCTGCATTCCGGGCAGAACGACGTCTGCCAGGTCCGTAGGCAGGGACGCTTTTAATGATATGTGGCGCTGCATTCCGGGCAGAACGACGTCTGCCAGGTCCGTAGGCAGGGACGCTTTTAATGATATGTGGCGCTGCATTCCGGGCAGAACGACGTCTGCCAGGTCCGTAGGCAGGGACGCTTTTAATGATATGTGGCGCTGCATTCCGGGCAGAACGACGTCTGCCAGGTCCGTAGGCAGGGACGCTTTTAATGATATGTGGCGCTGCATTCCGGGCAGAACGACGTCTGCCAGGTCCGTAGGCAGGGACGCTTTTAATGATATGTGGCGCTGCATTCCGGGCAGAACGACGTCTGCCAGGTCCGTAGGCAGGGACGCTTTTAATGATATGTGGCGCTGCATTCCGGGCAGAACGACGTCTGCCAGGTCCGTAGGCAGGGACGCTTTTAATGATATGTGGCGCTGCATTCCGGGCAGAACGACGTCTGCCAGGTCCGTAGGCAGGGACGCTTTTAATGATATGTGGCGCTGCATTCCGGGGAGAACGACGTCTGCCAGGTCCGTAGGCAGGGACGCTTTTAATGATATGTGGCGCTGCATTCCGGGCAGAACGACGTCTGCCAGGTCCGCTAGTATTGTTATAATAATCACTCACTAAACACAACAAGATTGCGGATGAGTATTAATTTTTTTGAATTGTTTATTTCTAATAAATAGCTTTTATTATATTAGTTACAGCAAAAATATTCTCAGCCTACGGTATTTTTTACTTTAAATTTAATGTTAATGAAGTTCTTATTATATTTGCAACATAGTAGTTTTTCAGAACCCTTTTCAAATTTTCAAATCAAATTCAAGTTAATATAGCCTTCGGACTATTTTAATGAGACTAGAAAAACAGCTTACAAATATCTTACAATAGAGAAGAATTTCTCAGAGATAGTTATTTTTTATAATAAATCCACGATTTCGGCAACAAACAAGTATTTCAAATTCAGAAATATATATAAGAAAGTATAAGTAACCACCCCTCTCAACTCAGCCTATAGCAGTCAATTGCTGGTCATAGGCCTCTCCCAAGTTGTTGCACAGCAATTGGTCCTCTGCCTTCCACATCCAGTCCCCCCCAGCCATTTTAATCAGGTCGTTGCGACTGACTGCTGAGCGTGGGGTCCTGGGTTGGATTCCCGGGTCGGGCAGTGTTATTGGGTTTTTTCATTAGGAAATTCTCAGTAGCAGCCCGGAGTCTGGATTGTGCCCGGTTAATGGCAATAGGCTCGCCCCCTATTACATGGGACAATAACATAACTGGCGAAATGTGGGTGTACTATATACCAATGCCTACCCCTTCGGGGAAATACAGGCGTGATGTTATGTTATGTTATGTTGCCGATTCGCGGTTTCTACTGAAGGACTCATCTGCTCTCATGTCCATCGGTCCTTCGACAGACATGGCCAGCCCACTGCCACTTCAGCTTACTGATCCTACAAGCTGTGTCGGTCACTCTAGTTCTTCTTCGGATAACCTTGATACGGATTTTATCCTTCAGGGGAACTCCAAGCATAGCTCGCTGAGCGACTTTGTATTTATTGACTAAACATAAACACCCCTATACCGTACATAATCAGCTCCTTGTTTCCCACTACTGAACCTCGATGTTTCGGCCAGGTTGCATGCATTGGCCGTGATCACGAGCAGACAAGTACACGTAGTCACAGTACAGAACAGTGAAATTCGCGAAACTTTAAAAACTATTATTGATTTGTTTTTCTTGACGTTTTCAGCATTTGTGATTACAGGATGACTGACATGATAATCTTATCTTTCATCTTTAAATGGCAAACTAGCAGAGATGGCAACAAAACCAGTATGAGCAGAGCCTGTCTTGTATGAAATTTACATACTTACTAAGCCAGTTACGCGTATAATGGGTTTGTTATATTCAGTGGACCGCATCACTCTCTTGCAAAATAAATTCAGTCATTCATTCATGCATTCATTTATTAATTCACAAAGAAATACATAGAAAAAAGATTTAAATTGTGGAAAGAAAAAATCACTCACGAGCAGGATTCGAACCTGCGACTCCTGGCTCAGTACGCCAGTGCTTTAGCCACTAAGCTACCGTGAACACTGCTTGTGGTATCGAAATTATCCTCCACTATGGTAACGTCTTTGGGTGACGTCAGCGATATCTTATTAAGAAACAGTGTTCACGGTAGCTTAGTGGCTAAAGCACTGGCGTACTGAGCCAGGAGTCGCAGGTTCGAATCCTGCTCGTGAGCGATTTTTTCTTTCCACAATTTAAATCTTTAGATTTTGCTTCGCGTGCGTAAAATGCGTTAAAAAATAAAAATAATTAAAATACATAGAAGATGAAGACGCATACAACTTGAAAACTTAGCCAAAAATTGTTAGTCACAATCGTAAAAACTTTAAGGTCAAAAATTCTCATTATTCTGCACTATTTTATTATGTAAACAACACTGAAATCATGAAGAAAAGTCAGCTATTCTATACAGAAGTGGTATTCTAACATTTTTTTAATTTACCAAAACAGACCTATCAAAAGTAAACAACATTTCTTTATAAGGTCTCAATTACTCAAGTCCGTTGGCTGGAAATAAGTCTTTATTAGCATCATGTTCACCTTTAAAAGGGTCTGACGTGGCAATAAAAGTGTCCATTTGTAATACCCTCATCAAGTTACTCATAAATTCCAGGTTTATTATGTGGCGGTTAAAAATTTTGATGAACTGCTAAATTGGAGTCTTAACTCATACTTTATATTAGACGGAAACTTTTTATATTAACTTTAATAAAACTTGTTTCTGTGAAAGGGCAAAAATGTAATGCTGTCTATTTTTTATAACACCAGGACTGTAAAAAGTAAGTGCTCACTCATTCACCTCGTCTCATACTTTTGATGACACCTAAATAAAAATACCGGAACATAAAACAATTTTCCCATGAAACTTTTGCTCCATGAGTGTACCCAAGTTTCAGTGTCTCGGCATTTTTTTGACGACCTCTGTGGTCTAGTGGTTCGAGTGTCGGACTGCTGATAACGAGGTCGTGGGTTCGATTCCCACAGGACACAAATATTTGTGTGATGAACATAAGTGTTTGTGTTGGTCTGGGTGTGTTGCTTATGTATTATAAGTATGTATTTACAAAAAAAAAAGTATATAAGTATTATATCCATTGTCTAGTACTCATACCACAAGCTCTGCTTAGTTTGGGACTAGATGGTGCTGTGTAAAAATGTCCCAAAGATATTTATTTATTTATTATTTATTTATTTTATTTTACGGAAGAAAATCCTTATGGTACTGTTGAACCGGGAAAATTTACTCTTACCGATTAAAACCACTATACGGTTTTTCTCCTAGTACATTTTGCTAGTCGTGGGATTCGATCGCGCATTCACCGCTCAATGTTCATCGCTCACCAACGGCACGGCACGGCAAGGATTTTTGTAAGCTGAACTGATTTTGAATCTTATTTAAATAATCATAACACTCACATTTCGTTGATAATGTCACAAGGAGATTTGCCACCGTCCGATCAAGACAAAAATCCTTTCTTTATCGTGCGGTCTCGTTGTTATGCGCCAACCACAGGAAGTCAGTATGCGCTAAAGACCACACTAAGGGTCGGTCATTCAAACGATAATGATCCAAAAATCTATACAGTCTTTCAATCTATGAGTATTTTATCAGGTCCGAAATTAATTAGGTACCTTTGTGACTTGACGATAACTGAGAAAACAAATTAATAATGTTACACGAATATTTTCGCTACTATGGCCAATAAAGTATGTTACCGTTACCGCCCACATAACTTAGGGATATTTATTAGAATGTCACTCGAAAGCGCCGTCCTCGATATATTCCCTAAGGGACTGTAGTTTATGCCCTCTGTGACAGGTAACGCTACCAATCGCCCTTTTCTGAGCAATACACAGAATATATGATTAATGTGGCAGTCCCTGATCGGAAAGTAAAAGAAGAAATGTGAAGTGCTTTCATTGTTATGATGTAAATAGGCATCTCTGAAAAAAGCTGTACGTATTGGTAAAACAACAACTGAATTGGTTTTAATCACAGAAATGGATAGAACGGTTGTAATCACAATTTTACTTGCGATTCATGCGTGCCAACTTTCCGAACAAACTACGCCTTACATTTTTAAAATGAATTTTTATCAAATGTTCTTTACAGCTTTTGTTTCTGCAGTTAGAAACAGCACAATAAGGCATTCTTGCGGGTTTTTGTTATAGTATTTATAGAAACAAGTCATAAGGCGTGCTGAGAAAGGCTTTGGAATATCCTGAACTATGGTGCATGATGCTGGCACGCGCGCCCTGTCCACATGGCCATTCTATCTATTTCTGTGGTTTTAATACACCATAGTTTGTGTCACGGAATAAAAGGTACAAGTGGCCTTTACGATTACTTAGTACCATAGACCAGTAAGCCTCTAGACGCCGGTTAGCTGGACACCCCCGGTCACAACGCATATGCTCTACCACTGCATATCATACGTCCCTCCGCCAATCGGAACGTCACTCAATCAGCGAGCGGCACCAATCATAAGGAATCATACCACCGAACTTTTGAGCCGGCCAATCATAACGCGCCGTCCGCCCCCCTGACCCCACCAACGTTTTACGACTGCATTCAAATACAAAACTTTGTTTATGCGGAGTCTTGAAGCTTACTGGTCTGTGCTTAGTACGGAAAAAGAACTAAAATCACACATTGACAATTGAAAAGTACATACGCAAAAAACAATTATGTGATTAGGTCTAATATTTAAAACTCAAATGGATCCAAGCTTAAAAAGTTATTAAAATGGTTTTATTAACATTTATAAAAAAAATTAGACATAGCGGTGACATAATACACCTCTATGAGAAAATTTTTTAGTTCTGCTATCATTTTTACACGGTAAAATTACACAATAAGGTAAAATCTAGTATTTCACGTAAGCATTCGAGACATCATCGTGTCGCAGCGGAAAACTTAGCGCGATTAGGTTAATGTCGCGAATCTACGCGAATTGTGCCACACGTGCGGTAATCACTTTCCCTTGTTTTATATATTCCGTAGTTTGTGTATACAGGATGGAATGAACTACATGCGACAAAAAAGGTGCATTCTACCAATAACAGTGAACAACTTTTTCTAAGAACAGGTCGTCAGACGGTAAAATTAAATTCATTTCCCATACAAAAACCTTAGCTAGGTGTGACTCTCTCTCTTTTCGAGAGCTACCTACTAAACCGTAAACAGCAGGTTAAAATTAATAATCTGAACAGCGACGAAGAAAATGTAATCTATGGTGTGCCACAGGGAAGTGTACTCGGCCCGACACTGTTCCTGATATATATAAATAAGCTATGTAATATTCGGAACAGTGGCGGGCGGATCTTCTCTTATGCGGATGACACTGCAATTTTTTATACTGGGGACTCATGGGATGCTGTGCAAAGTACAGCTGAACGTGGTCTGGCTGAAATAGCTGGTTGGCTTGATACTAATCTGTTAACCCTCAATATATCTAAAACAAATTTTATTTGCTTCACCATGAATCAAAGAACACAGCCAGGGGTGGATTTTGGTATCAGGATCCATACGTGCACCAAACCGCTAGATCATAGTTGTAGTTGTCAAAATATTCAACAAGTTACATCTACAAAATACTTGGGCATAACACTTGACCAAAGATTGTCATGGCACTCATATATTGAAATTATTATGTCTAGGGTTAGAAAGCTTATTTGGATCTTCAAAACTCTGCGTCACATAATGCCAGCACAGTTACTTAATAAGATATATACTGCTCTAGTACAATCTGTTATAATATACTGCATACCAGTATGGGGAGGAGCTACAAAATCAAAAATTTTAGATTTGGAAAGAGCCCAAAGGTCACTCATAAAGGTTATGTATTGAAAGCCTTACAGATACTCCACTGATAACCTTTATAGGATAAGTAGCCTCCTGACGGTCAGGAAATTATATCTTTTAAAAATAACCATAAACTTACATAAAAATTGCCTTTTAACTTAGCCAATTTGGATAAAAGACGCAAAGACATTGTGGCCCACTCCCCATGGGTTCGAACTAGTTTTGCCAGCCGTCAGTATGCCACGCAATCGACCTACATCTATAATAAATTAAATTTTAAACTTAACATCTATCCCATGCTTCTTCACGACTGTAAAAAAACCATAACAGAGTGGCTGAAAACACTCACCTATGAAGAAACTGAACTAATCTTAGTTAGATTTATATTAAAATCCATTAATAATATGCTTACACTTGTAAAGGTACTAAGCACGATGTACACCCAAACTTATACTCAACACCCCCACATTTGCTACATAAACACCCCCACATCTACTTACATAAATCCCACACACACACATACAAACATTCCGACACACAGAACTATTTATTCATTAAAAAAACATTTTATATAAAATGTGATGTGATGCCCAATTCGGCTTTCGAAAGTGTATGTCAACTGACTTAGCTATTTTTGCTCTTAAAAATACTGTTCATAAATATTTATCACGAAAGACTTCAGTATTCGCTTGCTTTTTAGACTTGAGTCGTGCTTTTGATTCTATTAATTATGATATGCTATGGAACAAAATGCGTAATACAAAAGTACCCCCTGACATTGTTAATGTATTGGAATTCTGGTATGATAATCAACTGAACCAAGTTAAGTGGGGTAATGCGTACTCTAGACCCTACAAACTAACCTGCGGCGTAAGACAGGGCGGGGTGACGTCTCCAATTCTATTTTAAGTTAAATAGAATTGGAGACGTCACCCCGCCCTGTCGTACGCCGTGTGTACGTAAACGAGTTGATCGAGGAGCTGAGCCGCACCAGAGTCGGTTGCAATGTTGGTGGCGTAAGCGTGAACAACCTGAGTTATGCAGATGACATGGTGCTGCTCAGCCCCTCGGCCAATGGTCTTAGAATACTTTTGCAAATTTGTGAGCGGTATGCAGCTGCTCATCAGCTGACCTATAATGTTCAGAAGACCGAAGTTTTGGTGTTTAAATATGGTAAAGGCCCTGAAACTATTCTTCCCATCACCCTAAATAATTCAATTATAAATACTGTCAACACCTTTAAATATCTCGGACATGTTCTGAACGATCATTTGATGGATGATACCGATTTGGAACGACAAAGAAGGGGCATTGCATGCAGAAGCAACATGCTTGCAAGGCGATTTGCACACTGCTCAAAGCAAGTAAAAATAACTCTGTTTAATGCTTACTGTCAGGCGTTCTACACCAGCCAACTTTGGTATCAGTACACGAAGAAAGCCTACAACTCTCTTCGTGTACAGTACAACAATGCATTCAGGGCCATGTTCAACCTGCCTTGGCGGTGTAGCGCGTCTGGCATGTTTTTTGAGAACAGAGTGTGTGACTTCTTTGCCGTTCTAAGGAGGTCGAGGGCCTCATTTCGAAAAAGATTAAAAAGCAGTACTAATGGTATTATAGCAACTGTATTCAGCACAATTTATATGTTTAGATCCGAATTTAATCTTAATAATAAAAAATAAAATTGCAAAAATTATGTCCCTGTACTGTTTCTTATTTCTTATTTTTTAATTTTGACAACCAATATAAGTATTTGACTTAAAATTTAATATAAAAACTTAATTTAATTGAATAATAATGTATTTCTAAAATTATTTTTAAAATTATTTATACTGTTCTAATTACGTATTTGATGTTCTTGTTAGTATTAATTTAGAATAAGAGACTGTACTTAACAACTAACTTATAACTATGGGTGAATTTGCCTGAAATAAAATGATTTTATTTTATTTATTTATTTATAAATAAGTTTATAACGTCTCATAATTATTATAAAACTAGTAAGGGAAGTTGCGAGGCAACCCTAACACAAGTATTCTTATAACTTACTGGGGCTGCCTCAATTCTGTATTGTATGAAAATGGATGAGAGACCATAAAAACCTATTTTATTTTTATATTATTTTATTATTTTAGCTATTAACAAGGTTCCCATGCAACAACCTTAGCGATTGTATTTAATTTTATCCTGTATAATGTAAGTTAAAAAGCAGTAAAATTAAGAAAAAAAAACTAAACTATTAGTTGCAATAAAACCACAAATACTTAGGTATTGTAGTCAACCATTCAAAAGTATGTTCCCCATAAACCGTGACCGCAAGTACTTCCTAAGCCATAAAAGCAGTTATAGCACAGTCCTACTTTACCGTTCCTCTTCTCAGTTCCAATGAACGTGCTGGTTTTTAATTAAAACCGAAGCCGAAATGAAAAAGTCGGAACGGCTCCTTGCCTCGCCGTCATTAGAGCAACCCTCATTCCAATCTGAATTCGATATCAAGCCGTGATACAAGAAACTTTAAAACAAGTACAATTCATTAGGCTTGCAATAAAGGCATCGCTAAATCGGCCGTTAAGAAACGACTGTTCGGAAACTCGCTTCCAACTTATTGAAACTCGGTTCTCGAATCAATTCGAACGAGTGTTTTACACTTTCCGTGGGTTCGAATGGAATGAAAAGGGTTTCTACTTGCCAATTATTCAAATGGCCGTCTGCAATTCTAAAAGGATAAAAATGTAACACGATTCTGTAAATATTCTGACGCGATCTGAATTAGAACGAGTCCCAAAAGGATTTCGGCCCGAAAGTATCGAATTTACTTATGCTAATCTTACGTCACCCCGAGGATAAAAGTCTGTTTCGGCACTAATTAACTTACAATGAACAGTGTTGTGTATTTTATAAAACAAAAACATTTTGTAATTTTGCCGTAAAGCTTTGTTTAAACAAGATTATTGTTGTTTAAATGAGATGTCCAGATACGGTTTTTTAATAATCTAAAATTCTAACCCACATGGGTTAAATATATTTGTATAGAGGTCTTCAAAACTAACATTTTACAATAAACTGTATATTGTTATAGTCCTCCAATTTTAAGAAAAAAAAATTTATCTTAGTAAGAATTTACGTCTAAAATGAACACACCTTTTTGAATAATTAAGAATATTAAAACGAACGCACATAAAAAAGAAGTAAAATTGTCTAAATTGACAGTTGTCACTTTCTAATCTAACTGTCACGTGTCAAGATTGACAGCAAAACGTGGAAATGACAACTCAATCTAACATATAACATCGTAGATAACATTACATATAATTCGTCGTTTTTTGTGTTGCTATCCACCAATAAAATGTATCTACTAACATTAAATAACTTCTAGCTTTTCTTTGAAATGGAGAGGTCTAAAATATATTTTTTAGTAGTTCATTTTTTTGCCACTTTTACATCAGTGTAGTTTGGTGCTGGTTAGAATTATCTTGGAATAAAAAACCAACTTCCAGACAAAAAGCGGACATCTCCTTTTATGTATTCGTCTCGGGTGCTGTCGTTCGAAATGTCAAACAGCCGTCAACTGCCAAACACCTGAGGGGGTACCGTATAGAAATGTCTTTGGTACCTATCATACATTGATCAGCACGTAGACATCTTTTGGGAGGTTCTGAATTCGAACCTGGGTCACACGTCTGAGTCCTCTTACTCTCTTGGATTCATGTGCCGATTAGAATTTGATTATCACTTGCTTTAACGGCGAAGGAAAACATCGTGAGGAAACCTGCACACCGAGTGTGCTCGATAAAGTTTGTGTGTAATCCGCCAACCCACAGTAGGCCAGCGTAATGGACGAAGGCGTTAGCCGTCTCGTACTAAGAAGAAGCCCATTGCACATCAGTGGGATAGTAATAGGCTGCTACATATCATCATCTTAGAATATAATAGAATAGATATTTATTTGCAGGAACAGTTGTCTTACAAGGTCTTATAATATTAGTGTCGATAGAATCATGTTCCACCTTATAAAAAGGCAGGCAAATATTTTATTACAATGCATGCAAATCTTAATTACTAATATATCACATTTTCATTACAATTTACATAATCATGTCAACTCAAACTAGAAGCATTTTACAAATTAAACCAATTATTTTATTATAATGATATAGATGTCAATAGTAATTAATAATTAAATCAAGTTAAAATAATAGTCATAATACATTCTAGTTAGTTCTTAAAATTCATAAATTCGATTATCGTGTAGAAGCAACTTTCTAGTAGCCAGGACTTTAGTTTACTTTTAAATTGACGCAAGGGAAGCTCTGTGTTTGTTTTTGGTATATTGTTAAACACTCTAATAAGTCATTATTAAGCAATTTTTGTCATGAAGGGTGCTTCTACATCTTTTTATTACTAGTTTAGTTGGATCCCTTTGAGTAAATCTGCTGTTATCACGGTCATCACTGACTTTTGGAATAAGATTGGTATGGTTCCGAACAAACATTCCAATTTCTAAAATATACATAGACACTAGAGTCAATATTTTTAATTTTTTAAATAATGGTCTACATGTATCAAATGGGCCCGCACCACAAATAGATCTGACGCATTATTTTTGAATGATAAAGACTTTATTTACCTCCGTTGAGTTACCCCATAGTAATATACCGTATCGTAGTGCTGAGCCGACATGTCCATGATATGCCATATATAATTCATCATAATTTAAGCTGAAAGACGTTCACTGCTGGACATAGGTCCCCCCCAAGAGGGTATATGCCATAATCGCCACACTTGGCAGGTGGGTTGTCGATCGCAGTTGATTGGTTAAATACTCAGAGAACGCTGCTGCCTATCTTCTGGTGAGAAGAGATTCTTTATGTCTGGCACCACACGGAACACACATATACATAAATGTTATCACACCTGTTTCCCAAGGGGGTTAGGTGACTATGGCTGTTTTCCCGGAACATGCCAATGGCATAGCATCAGGGGGGCACTGGTGCGATCTACAGGAGTTGCAAGAGCTCCTCTATCTTCTGCTAAAGTCGGTCACCATGTGGTTTTAGTCAGTAGGAGTCCGACATACCTTTCCGCCTTCCCCAGGTTAAGTAATCTATGCCCAAACGAAGAAAAGAAAGGGTGGAAATCCATGAGGACCACTCGTGAACAAAAAAAAGACAAAGACTATGGTTTTACATACGCTACGATCCTGACACACCAAAATAAAACAGTAATTCACAAATATTGCGTTAAGTGTAAATGGTTCTTAGTACGAAAATTGAGAACTTGTAACTGGCACAAACAATGCTCTTGTTCTTAATGTATTGGAAAAGCGAGAATATTAAATATAAATAAATAAAATATTTGGTCATGAAAAATGCTGTCTTGCTACTAGGCCAGGGCATAAGATGGCGGTCCATTTGACTCTGACTGCAGCGGTTAATTCGACTTTATGATCAGTCAATCAACTTAAAAGCTTGAGTTTTAATACTAAAGACCCCTTTAATCAAGAAAAGTCTGATCTAAAGTTACAGCGCTATCTTGTAATCCATTAATACAATTACTTTTTAGGGTTCCATAGTTCCTACAAGGAACCCTTATAGTTTCGTCATGTCCGTCTGTCTATCCGTCTGTCCTAATCATTTACAGCTTAATAACTTCTACAGCTATAAACGTAAGTACATGTTATTTTGCTCATAAATTGTTTCGATACAGATAAATAAATAAATAATAAATAATCAGTTTATTATCTCTTCACAATAGTTTATTTTTATTTTATGATGAGACATGTATAAAATTCATATTGGTATTTATTTTAGTACATGATGAGTTGGTGACCCTCTTGGCATGGGTATGCCCGACAGCAATACATGTTTATTTTATCATTTTGTTATTTTATTGTTATTGTTTGCTGCCACTGTAGAGTCGACTGCATGACAGTGGTAACACTTGAATTATAAAACTGACCTCACTGCTTACGAAATAAAGGCATTTTCAATTTCAAACTGTTACCACTGACGTGCGGTCGACCGTACTATGTTGTATGTTTTTTTTATTATTAATTTTAGTGTCAATCCTTAGTGTCAATCTCATAGATTTCAGTGATTTATATAACCTTATTCTTAGTTTATACTAAACCTCTTAAGGGGTCATAGTACTCATCATTATGAACAAATTATTACTATGGGAGCAAACCCGAAATGGCGAAAAAAATATCAATTTGCTGATCTCTAAATTTTGACGATTTATTTGAACACAAATGTGATCAGGGTTCAGCTGTTATTTTTCGTGATTTCAGTGTTGGTCCCATAGTACAAGTTGTACCTATGACCCCTTAAGAGGCTTAGTATAAACTAAGAATAAGGTTGTAAACCTTGGGAGGCATTACATAACCGTAACATTCTATGAGAGTCTATGTAGTAATGTAATCCATTTATATTTCACGTCCTTCAAAGGTTATGCCCTTATACTGGACCACGCTGAATAGAATTATATCGTTAGCCTTGCCGGCAAAATTATCCCATTAGACTGATAATTAGCTAGAAGGTACCCTAAATAACAACGCTCTGGGATCGAATCACCGATAATTAACCGGTAACAAAAAAAATTGGTATCAATCATCATCCTCCGAGCCTTTTCCCAATTATATTGGGGTCGGCTTCCAGTCTAGCCAGATGCGGCTGAACATCAGTATTTTACACGGAGCGACTGCCATCAGACCCCCGCAACCCAATCACTGGGTAATACTGACATTCGGAGGTTAGACCAGTTGTCAGACTTTCAGGCTTCTGACTACCCGTAACGACTGCCATAGATATTTGTATGACAACCGGGACCGACAGCTTAACGTGCTCTCCGAGGCACGGAGGGGTCTCGATGTGTAACGAAACGGTCACCCATCCACAGACTGACCGCGGCAAGTGCAGCTTAACCTTGCAGATCGTACAATCCGCGCAGTCGTTGCATCGCTACGAGCCATTACCAGCTATTGGTATCAATTGGTTGATATACAACTTATCCATAATCCTGATCATTCTGTTAGTCATACAGTGTATAGAAAGCCTACCCATACAGACAGGTACTTGAACGGTGAATCTCACCACCAGCCATGTCAGTTAGCTACCGTGGCCAAATCTTTGTTACAGAGAGCACACCGCATCTGCGATGCCGACCACCTGGCAGGGAAACTTTACCATGTGAAGCATACTTACTTTACTTAGTTCAATACATGTGAAGCATGTTCTCAAGTATAATAACTTGCAAGCTCCACATCCCCATCGCAAACGCCGCCTGAAACCCAGCACAGTTGATCGTCGACCTGCTGTTCTACCATTCATCAAAGGGGTCACCGACAGAATTGGTCATATCTTGAAGCGTGCTTCTATCAAAACCTATTTCAAGCCCCAAAGAAAGATCAGCCAACTCCTCAGACCGGTGAAGTGTCACATTCCCTTACAAGATGCAGGGGTCTACAAGATTGATTGTGATTGTGGGTTATCATACATAGGGCAAACAAAGCGTAGTATAGCCACTAGAATTAAAGAACATATAGCTGACGTCAAGAACAGACGCTCCACAAAGTCTGCAGTGTGTGAACATGCCCTAGACAAACCCAACCATTTTCTTCGATTTGATAAACCACAAGTTCTGGCAAAGGAAAACCGATATGTACCTAGAATGCTCCGTGAGGCTATTGAAATTAAGAAACATCCTAATTTTAATAGAGAAGATGGTTGGCAGCTACCACCTGTTTGGAACCCAGTCCTAAAAATAATCAAGTCCCAAACAGCACGCAGCACTGTAAAAGATAATGATATTGTGAGTGATTACTGCGTGCATCGAAACGATTTTAATTAATAATATTGTACGGTAGATTAAAATATTTTTTTAGAAATATCTATAAAGACGATTGTCATCTTAGTCTACCTGCAACCACGAAATGCTGCAAAGCTTTCAAAACGTCAGGGAAACCAATTTAAATAATATACGCGATTTAATCCGGTTAAACTTTGTTTTATTATAAATTGGTATCACATAAGGTAAGGGTAACGGTACCTTGGCATATTCAATGACTTAAATGTTTTAGATTCCTGAACATTATGGAACTGTTAATCGCAACCTATATTGAAACCAACGTAGTGGATATCCTAATTAATGGATACCATAACTTTTAACGGGCATTTGGCAGTTAAACGGATACTTTTCCTGACCGCACGGCAAATACTGTAATGCTAATAAATACTATCCTTACCTAACTTTATATACGTGGGACACTCAGAAAGTTTTGCGAAACTAAAAAAAATTGTTCTATACGTACATATATTTTTATCAAATCTTTTCAAAGTACTTTCCACCAGCCTCTATACAAAGATTCATGCGCCTAAACCAGTTTTCAAAACACTTTTTCCAGTCCGCCGCAGACACCTCGTTTACAGCCTGCTCGAACGCAGCCAGCGCATCTTCCGGCGACGAAAATTGTATCCCTTTGAGCTGATTTTTTATTTTTGGGAATAAAAAGAAGTCACACGGTGCTAGATCAGGGCTGTAAGGAGGGTGACCCAGGAGTTTGACTGGCGTGCTGTCCAGGAAGTCCCTCGTTTTGAGTGCGGTGTGCGCAGGTGCATTGTCGTGGTGGAGCAGTAGCCCGCGGAGCCCTGTGTTTGGTCGCTTGTTGCTTATAACAGAGAAAACTTCTGGCAAACATTTGGTAGTATACCATTCGGCATTAATGCTTCTTTGATCCCGTAAGGGAATTGATACCAAGTGGCCAGTCAAATTAAAAAAGCTAGCGATCAAAATCTTACCCCCGCTTCTAGATCGCTTCACTTTGGTAGGCGTTGGCTCATTTTGAAACACCCAAACAGTCGACTGGCGCTTGGTTTCTGGGTCGTATTGATAAATCCAGGACTCATCACCTGTAACGATGTCGTAAACACGCCGAGACGAGCCTGCTTCAAATTTGTTAAGCATATCACGGCACCATTCCACCCGGGCCTGCTTCTGAGCATCGGTGAGGTTGTGCGGCACCCAGCGTGATACTATCCTCCTCACGCGAAGATGGCTGTGTAGAATCTCGTGAACGCTTCCCGATCCAATCTTCAATATGTGTTGAATCTCCTGATATGTAATTCGCCTATTGTCTTGGATTAAATTTTTCACTGCTAGCACGTTTTCTTCGGTAACAGCCGTCAAAGGGCGACCGCTTCTTTCGTCATCCCCCAAAGTTGGTCGACCGCGCTTGAATTCATTATACCAACGATACACGGTTGCCTTGGAAGGGCCTTCATCCATGAATGCCATTTGAAGTCTATCGTACGATTCATCCGGTTTCAGGCGACACTTGAAATCGTATAAAATCATAGCTCTAAAATGTTCCCGGCGCAGATCCATATTTCAGTGAGACACAATACTTTGAATTAACTCGCAAAAAATGTGGAGGGAAATTTTGAAATTGGAACTTACTTATTTTTACTTATAAATAATCATATTTTCGAAAAACATTATAACTGGCCAGTCTCCCATATATAAAAACTTTTTTTCGCAATACTTTCTGAGGGGCCTGGTATTTAAGTCGGAACGAATTTAGCATGAATGTGGCACTTTGATAGTTTAATTCCGTTTGAAATCAGGCTTAAATGGAATAATTTAATTGGCCCTGTGGCTAAGCGATCGGCTTCTGCGCAACGGGTTGCGGTTTTATTCCGGCACGGATTCAAATATTAGTTTGACCTAAAGATAATTACAACACTATTTTTTGATTACCAAAAAAAACTTTAAAAGTAATCTCTATGGGACCGACTCTGAAATCGTGAAAGAAAATCAGCTGTTCCATACTTAATTGGGTACCTCATCAACTGATCAGCTCAGCCTATCGTAGTCCACTGCTGGACATAGACCTCTCCCAACTTGCGCCACAACACTCGAATCTCTGCCTTCCGCATCCGGACGCCCCAGCTACCTTCTTCAAGTCAAGGCCTATGTCCAGCAGTATGGACTGCGATAGGCTGAGTTGATGACTCAAGGACTCGTCTGCTCCAGCGGCCATCAGTCCTTCGACAGACATAGCCAGCCCACTGCCACTTCAGCTTACTGATCCTACACTCGATCAAACTGTATGGAACAGATTATTTTTAATGGAACAGAGATAGAACTGCCACGTAACAAAAAAAAATTGCCATCTTTTTAGCAGAAAATGAGACGCTGCTTCTGCCTAATACTCCTCAGATTATCCCTTACCCATCTTTTCTGACATTGACGAGTATATATGAGGTGACCCATTGTCTGCTGGGTACCAATCGGTGTGGTGAGTAAATTCAACAAATATACCAATTCATAACCGAAAGTAATTTCATCCACATAGCCCCAGAAACTTTAAAAGCTCTGAATTTGGAATGGTGTACTGAGTGAGTGAGTTGGGTATCAATTACCGTTAGTGGCTTCTGCTTGAGTCATTGTTAAGTGACTAACTAATGTTAGTTATGTGTTTGTGAAGCAAAACTACTAGCTACTTGCTTGCTTTACTATCTCATTGTTATCGACGGATACTGTTCCCTGTTACTTAATGTTGTGATTACCACAATAGACACAGTATTTTAACTCACAAATGTCCTGATATCCATTTTTTTTTTGAATAAGAATAAGAATAATTTATTTCGCAAAAAATACGAATGAATCCCGTTGTATTGAAAAAACCTCCATGAATGACGCTGTTTCCTTTATACAATATGTTGATCTGTATTCGTGCCATATTTAAGGAGGTGACTATACCACTGATACTGAACACGAATCAGTAAAAAAATTAATACAAAAAAAAAATGTTTTTAGTTAAATACCTATTTGTAAACAATCAAATTGGGTCCCATGTGTCGCGTGCGACACAAAAACGATGCGTGCGACACCACCAAAACATTTTGCAGGTATTTCCACCCTTTGACAATGCCGCCGATGACTTATTTTTCGAGACGTTCGGGATTTATTCTCGAACCCTCGCTATGTTTCTAAGTAAAATTTTGGTATTAAATAATTGTAGAATTTTTCAAGTATTTTTAGGTGACTAAGCACATTATTTGTCATCAGATCTAGAAATATGGCACGATTACAGATCAACACCTTGTAGATGATAAAAAGCATAGAATATGTCCTGAATTAACACCACAGATCTTAAGAATTAACAGAGGATTTTTTTTTTATTAAGTAGTTTTCTGTACCTATTCATGTTTTATGTGTATTTTTATGTATACTGCATGCTTTGCTTTAATAAGTTTTTGTTACATGTTGCAAGTTGCTAATTGGGACAGTAACCTTCTTTTTTTCAGTTGGACACTTTCTTTTCACTTGACTTTCTTTCACAATCAAAAGCTTGGTGTGTATTGGTATATTTTGATAAGACAGAATAAATTTTTAGCTTCCAATTCCTTCATGAAACCCTTTCACAAGATTTTAAAGTAACAGAACCAATCACATCAGCATAAAAACAACTGAAAGCAAAAAATAACAAATCTTCGTAAATATCGATTCGGATATCTGGGAAATATAATAGAGCGAGCAAGCTGAGCCAAAAAAGTGAATGATGGGTCCACCTTATCTCCACAAACCTCGTTTGGCCGTACAGATGTTCGCAATCCATCAAAACACCATTTTCTAAGCCGTTGTTTTGTTGTAACTTTAAATGAAATATAAGGCTTAGACTTTCACGTGGAAAGTGACAGCGTAATATGTATTACAAAATCTGTATGATACGTTTTTCATAATTTTTGTACAGGAATCAGATTTTAGGTGTACAAAAATAGTACTTAGTTATCAATATTTGTCAAATTTTCCAAAAAATATGGGATTTTCCTTAAGATATTGGTAAATTAATCCTACTAGCCTTCTAATCCTATACTAATAATAAATGTGAAAATTTGTGTTTATGTTTGGATGTTTGGATATTTGGATATTTTGATGTTGGATGTTTGGATGTTTGTTACTTAATTACGCTGAAACAACTGAATGGATTTGATAAGAAGAATAATGCGCGATAATTCTTTCTGTGATTTGAGTCTTAACAATTAACAATAAATGTTTTTTTTATTTGAAACTACTTTGGATAAAATCTACCTTAACGTTTGAGCGAACATGCGTATTTGAAACTTTCTAAATAAGGATATATTTTAACCTAATTTCCAAAAGAATTTCGATGTCGAAATTTCAGACGATTACAAAATTTCCTTACAAATTCGTCGCTCAAGTGTAAAATCAAATCAGTGTAATGTTCTTGTACCCTGATGTACATGAAAATGTACATAGCAAGTACCACTGCTTTAAGTGATTCTGAACAAAGCTGCTTCCACGAAACAACTCCTCAACTTGCTTTGCACTTAGCACTTCTAAAATTTTACAAATTGGTAAGTTTAAAAGTTTATGAACATTTCAAAATTGTATAGGTATTCTCCTTTCGAATATTTTGACTGACATCTTTAAGTACTATAATACTATTTGTTGATTTGTCTAGACTGCCTCGTTGGTCTAGTGGTTGCAAGCGCGACTGCTGAGCGTGGGGTCCTGGGTTCGATTCCCGGGTCGGGCAAAGTGTGATTGGGTTTTTTCATTAGGAAATTCTCAGTAGCAGCCCGGAGTCTGGATTTGTGCCCGGTCAATGGCAATAGGCTCGCCACCTATTACATGGGACTATAACATAACTGGCGAAATGTGGGTGTATTATACACCAGTGCCTACCCCTTCGGGGAAATACAGGCGTGATGTTATGTTATGTTATGTTATAAGATTTGTTTTTTCTTTGTAATCGATAAACTCTGAAACTACTAAACCGATTTAATCATTCTTTCACCAGTTTATACAGAATTAACATACGCTATAATTTATTTACTAAATATAACATACAACATAAAACCCAAAATGAGAATGTAGGAAATTGATTGGTTTTGGAAATTAAAAGCCTTTATAATAAAACAAAGTTTAACCGGATTAAATCGCGTATATTATTTAAATTGGTTTTCCTGACGTTTCGAAAGCTTTGCAGCATTTCGTGGTCGCAGGTAGACTAAGATGACAAGCGTCTTTACAGATATTTCAAAAAAAATATTTTAATCTACCGTACTATATTATTAATTAAAATCGTTTCGATGCACGCAGTAATCACTCACAATATCATTATTTAACGTCAGGAAAACCAATTTAAATAATATACGAGATTTAATCCGGTTAAACTTTGTTTTATTATAATGTGTAGTGATCGCGAAAACCTAAGAAATAAAAAGCCTTTTTAATTTTCATTTATTTTATTTATTATAATTCATTTATGTATGTGAGCAAAGCCGTGGGCATAGCTAGTATTTTATAAGGAGCTTCAGTTTTCTTAATTATTCATTGAACTACGAATATAATAGAACAACTTGCGTACTTTGGATAGGTACTGTTGATTATTAATTTATAGTGAAGGTTAGTGGTAATTAATAGTAAATAGTTTAGTATTTAATTGTAAAGTTACCGCTAGCACAAATGATTTTCAGTTAAATAAATAAAATTTTGGCGTAAACCAATTATGTTCTTTATATTATAAATTCAATAGAGAGAGAGCACGTTAAGCTGTCGGTCCCGGTTGTTATACGAATATCTATGGCAGTCGTTACGGGTAGTCAGAAGCCTGAAAGTCTGACAACTGGTCTAACCTCCGAATGTCGGTATTACCCAGTAACTGGGTTGCGGGGGTCTGATGGCAGTCGCTCCGTGTAAAATACTGAAATTCAGCCGCATCTGGCTAGACTGGAAGCCGACCTCAATATAATTGGGAAAAGGCTCGGAGGATGATGATGATGATATTATAAATACAATGACAAGATTTTATTTTCAAATAAATAAATAAGATCTTTGTACCGTAAGTGTATGTGTGCAATGCATGTAAGTCCATCAGTAAGAGTACACAAGCGTAGATAATTACTAAGTACCTACATAGAAGTTTCCTAAGTTCAAATATATGTCTAGTATATCTCTACGTATTGTAATGTCGTTGAAAAAGTTTAATGAAAATAGTAACAAAGTGGTAGAATGGAGTGTTTCGCCGGAAGAAATTGCAAACTACTTTTCTACAGTTTCATAACTCTGCAGTCTACACATAACTTGCGAGAAATATACATTCAAAGAAAAAGTAAAACAATCGTTCGCAACCGAGGAAGTCGGTTTTATTTATGTACTTCAGTTTTATAACAACACTTTGTAACTTAATTAACTCGTAAATAAAATATGTAGCTATTAAACGTGATATTTTTAACGATAAAACTTTTTCTTTATTACCATTTTGATTAAGTGCTTACGTTAAAAATGAACAAAGGCTAGCTTCTTCATAAATTGTCAAACATTGAGCAGGAATTTTGATATGAAAAAAATCTTCTATGCCTCTGAAATTTCATAGGCATGCTGGATGCGCAAAACGGTGAATCGATTTTCATTAAGAAAATGCTTGTGCAGTGGACTGTAATGAGTATTCATTTGAGCATCTTTACACTGCCGTGCAGTAAATGTTTAAAATATCCTTCATTCTGGGCTTCATTTTGGCTAGTCTACAAATTAAAGGTCGCTCTGCGAGCTACGGAGTGTGCTATCTAGCTAGCTATCTAGGTCAAATAATGTAACTTGTCTCGGAAGGAAACTGCCTTCTAAGATGCAGGCTATTGCCTAGTTTAGGAGACAGGGTTTCAAATTATACAGTACAAACAGTCTCCTATTTGCTATGTTGCATGTGATTTAGTTATAATACATTGTTGAGTAATTGTTTTCTAATCAATGTCAAATTATAAATTTATGTAAAGGCTTTTATGAATAAATACATTTATTATTATTTCCTTTGTTCATGAATATTACTTATTTTACATTTTTAAATATACAAAAATAAATATTTAAAATAAAAAATAGTAAGCCACCGGCTGGCATCGGGAACAAGGTCCAAGCTACCGGTGTTCAGGGCCCCAGAGACAGGAACCTCCTCACAATACGTGCCATGTCGAGGTGAACCGCCTTCTGAATCTGGCCTTTCACCCGGCCACTTAACGAGAGCCTCTGAAGATGTTGATCGAGACTCTTGACCATTAGCTGAGGTAAGGTAACGAGATTTTCCGGAGAAGAGCCGGAGTGACGAACATACCTTGTAAAATTAGAACTGAACTTAAAGTGGTAGTGGACTAGCCTTGTCTTTCAATAGATAGATAGCCATTGGAGCAGACAAGTCCTTGAGTGGAGACCGTGAATTGGCCCAGCCAGGTGGACCGACGACCTGATGTAGCTGGTATGGAAAGCGGAGGACCGAATGTTGTGGCGCAACTTGGGAGAGGCCTATGTCCAGTTTGTCCAGTAGTGGACTGCGATAGGCTGAGTTGATTGACCTTCATTCTGTCTAATAGTATTACGTACACGATTGACTCTGCAAAATCTTAACTATTCAAATATTTGTCACTACAAAATTCACGTAGCTCTCCAATTTATTATTACAATGTCAAACCAAAGCCGACCTTAGGGACCAAAGTTCTAAAATGTAATTCTTCGTGAGAGTCTAAAGCGTGCTAAGAAATTAAATAAGACGATTCACAATGTCTCACCAAGATTTACAAGATGTCTTTTCTCTTATTCGATTATGAGTCAAAGGGAAGGGAAATTAGTCACACTATACGAACGG
This sequence comes from Asteroscopus sphinx, assembly GCA_949699075.1. Classification (NCBI taxonomy): domain Eukaryota; kingdom Metazoa; phylum Arthropoda; class Insecta; order Lepidoptera; family Noctuidae; genus Asteroscopus; species Asteroscopus sphinx. The sequence continues at coordinate 14,152,629 of OX453010.1, forward strand.
GAACATTTTTCCTCCAGGGAGTAGGGGCTTAAGTAACGTGTTGTATTTAATTTGCTTCAAACCAGATGCTCTGCCCTTTGAGGATACATAAGCCTCGGGATGTTCCGTTTCGTGATCGTCATTTTACTGTTTCGTTTACGAGTTAATGTTCTCGTTACTCAGCTAAATTGTCGAAATAAATAGTTGTGATTTTATGATTACGTTGGACCACAGTAACTTGGAGAGAAAAAAAGTTTACATAACATAAAACATACGTAATCAGCCCATAACTGTCCCACTGCTGCGCACGGGCCTCTTCTCAGTACTAGAAAGTTAAGGCTTTAGTCCACCACGCTGGCCTAGTGCAGGTTGGCGGACTACATACACCATCGAGAACTGTATGGAGCACTCTCAGGTGTGCAGGTTTCCTCACGATGTTTTTCCTTCACCGTTGTTGCAAGTTATAATCAAATTCTGATCCGCATATGGATCCAAAGACAGAGGTGCGGGCTGGGATCGAACTCGTACTCTCCTGCATGGAAAGCATGCGTTCAACCACTAAGCTAACTATCACTGCTGTAAAATTAGAAAAAAGTTTACTGGGTGAAAATTAAAAAAATCTTAACAAAAATTTAGAAAGTCATTAATCGCATGAGTTGTTTTACACGATAACAGTTCCAATTGTTTTTATTCTTCTAATCTTGTCTAATGATGAATTTCTAATGACACAAGATATATAAGAAGAGTAAAAACAATTAAAAATAAATAAAATATTTTTAGGTGATTTAGCACATCACCATGTAGTCCCAAACTAAGCACAGCTTGTACTATGGGTACTAGACAATGGATATAAGACTTAAGTACTTTTTTTTGTAAATACATACTTATAATACATAACAAACACCCAGACCAACACAAACACTCATGTCCATCACACAAATATTTGTGTCCTGTGGGAATCGAACCCACGACCTCGTGATCAGCAGTCCGACATTCGAATAACTAGACCACAGACGTCCTCAAATATTGTCATTGGATTTATTTCCGTGTTAAACAACTCATAAAATTTAACGTTGTTAAGAGTTTTTGAATATTCACCCTACTGAACTTCACGCTTTCATGAATTTTACACCTAAACAGGCCTAACATCAAAATCTTACAAATTAAAAATTCACAAAAAGGGCCCAAAAGCAAAAACTACAGACATTTTATTGTCTTTCCAAAATTAAACTAATTGAACAATAACAAAAAACTATTCAGAACGCTAAAAGGTTTTCTACGTCTCTCTATGCATAAGTAACTTTGATAAATTTAAAGCTTGGTTTGCATATTGACTGTACTATTCAAATATAGTTCACCGTCAACTCTCAAACTCTTAACACCTATTGATAATTGCATACCTATCCGAGTATTTTTTAGGGTTCCATACCAAAAACGTAAAAAGGAACCCTTGTGGTGCGATTCCAGTCGTCCGTCTGTCTGTCTGTCCGTCTTTCACAGTGACATAATTCAGCAACTACTTATGCTATCGATTTGAAACAGTTTTAAATATTGGTTACCCAACCTTATCATAAATGCAGAAATTGAAAAAAAAACATTATTTTTTCTTTGCGAAAGGGGCCGAAATGGTTTGTCGAAATTTCAGTTATGCTACTAGTTTAAGTGGGATATCACATGAAAGGGTTCATTTAGATGTTTCAAAATAGGTTATTATTTTATTTTATGCTCCGTCTTTTTTAAAGTTATGTAGGAAAAAATTCAAAAAGGAACCATTCCTTTATCTCTGAAGTTTTTAAATCGAAAAATCTTAAATAATTACAGCCGCTACAAATGTATTAAATACCTATTACAGGAAAAATAGAACGATGTTTCTAACTAGCACAGGTTTTTTAGGAATCATCAAAAATTATTCACAAACAAACTTAGTCAAGCGGTCTGGGCCCTAATTCACGTTGACGCGCCGATCAAGTTGCAGTGACGCTGCAGTTCGTATCTGACAGCGATCGCCGTAGATATAGAATATGTAAAGCATTGTTTTGATCGAAACTTAACTGCAAATGCACTTCTTCAATCATGTCCTATTACCATAATGTATATTTATTACACTATGCTATTAGAAGGATAACATTTTATGCTTATGGAACTATAGACGCATAAAATGTATACTCTTTATGTATGTATGTACGTAGACTATGGACACCTAAAGTTCCAAGGAAGGTACGGATCCCTCGGTACGCTAGTCCGACCCGCACTTTTCCGGTTTTTAAAAGAGAGTTCGTTTGAACTGACAAAATACAAATCCGCTTTGTACCTATTTTCGGTGTGAAAACGAAGTTTGAACATCGATTGACATTCGGTTTGTGGTTCCGTGGCAATGATTCGACGCGACAGGGGCTAACGAGAAACATCAGAGCACTCCGAATGAAATTCAATTACCTTTGCAATCCTGGGGCCACTTATTGTTTTCGATTTTTGTTTCAGTGTTTATTGAGTTTGTAGTTGACGACACGGCTGGAGCTAAAGTAGTATATGTGACTGATAAGAGGGTACACATATAATACTTCAACCAATATCAATGTTAATAAACTTAAAAAAAAAGTAAAAACTGACTTCAAAAATAATAAAATATTTTGTGTGAAACAGTTTATGAAGTAGCTGCTTTTGATTCGGTTTTATTTAAGAAAATAATAGCACCGACGTCCTAAACTGTTTTTTAAAGATCTCGGAATGTAATTTTGTATCTTCCATGACGTTATGGGCGCGCGGTATCTCAATGACCTTGCTCGAATGGGCGTTGCCGATCAGAATGATGCAAAGGGAGCGCCCTTCATAATAACATCGCGCCGCGCGTCAACGCGCCTGTGACCGCGCCGCCGCTCGCTTGCGAGTTCGAATGAAAAAAGTTTTAGCCGGCAAGTAACTTGTAAATTTTAACAATATGCACGGTTATTTTGGGATGTCTCGTAACAGTATACGTAGTCTAGTGATTTAGGGGTCGACATCGGGTCTGTATAGTCTGAGATCGATCCCCAGTAAAATACTTTTCTTTTAGAATTTATATTTTTGAATTTTTTTAATTAGAAATAAGTTATATTACCTACTTAAGTTTGTAAATAATGAAAACATATTTGCAATCAAATATACACGAAATACAATAAATTATTGAAGTGAAACTTCTATATAGACGGGGGGTATTAGGAATTTTTAGTCACGAAAAAGCGTTACGGCCGCATGGAGGGGGTAGACAATATATATATCGCTTGGCGAAAGACGGCATATATTTTGGTTGTGGATTTATAGTTATCGGATTTAACCTTTTCAACGCTACGGCATGCGGCATCTTAAAGGTTTTCATGCCCTCAGCGCCACGTCTTCTATAGAAGACAAATATTGTATTCAGATTAGTACAAAGTTATAAAGTCGTGGCACTGAGGGCACGAAATCGTTTGTCTTCTATAGGTGTCATTGGCGGTGAAACGGTTAAATAAGGTTTTGCCGAATGGATTGGCAGAGTTTCTGCTTATGACAACAAACTCTTCTTTCTGCGAGCCTTTTACCAATTATAATAGGGTCGGCTTACAGTCTAACCAGTGGCCTGATTCAGAAGGATTCCATAAGTCAGTTATTAATTGATTTGGTTTGTTATTTCTGTAACCCCTGTTACGAGAATCGTAGAGGAAACGAGATAAACCGAATCGGTCGACAACTATTTATCGAAAATGTTCTGAATCGAAGAGCACATGCGGCTGACCATCAGTATTTTATACGGAGTGACCGCCATCGGACCCGCGCACCCAGTTGCTGGATAATACCGACATCCTACAGTTGGATTAGATGCCGACTTTGGGGCTTCTGACTACCCGTAATAACTGCTCTTGATATTCGTGTGACAACTGAGACCGACAGCCACGGAGGAGTCTCAATGTAACGAAACGGTCGCCCATCCAAGGACTGACCGCGGCTAGCGCAGCTTAACCACAGCGGTGACACTCCCCTGTACGTGTGAGCTCGCTCGCCGGTGACCTTGATGGGAGCGCGTTTTCATGCAATATGTTGGCTGAGGCAGCCCAGAAACTGCCCGTTCCACACGCCGCGCACCGCGCACGGCCCCCGCGCTCGCCGCGACCCGCACACATAGCCGCGAGCAATTTTACGAGCACACATGCTTTAGTGTCGCTTCTTGTCTTTAGTATATATTCTATGGCTTAACCAAGGAGATCTTTCAATCCGCGCTGTAGCCATGAGCCCCTCTTATCACAATAAACTGTGACCAGCAATCGATAGCTCATGGCCATTCGTTATATGGCTCTATGAAAAAGCATAACTTCTGCTTCAGATATTGAGACTAAAGAAAGCATTATAAAAGCATGGATCAGGGATTTTGACGAAGAAAGTTAAAACACCTAGAACATATCATATAACATAACAAAAAATGTTCAGTTCAGATACTGAACATTTTCATAATATAGGCTTTCGCAAAACCCATTTTGATACTTCAGTTTCTCCAAATTAACTTCTCCCCTTATTATAATTTTTATTTGTTATTTTTTTAGCTGCGAAGTTGGCAGACGAGTCCTTGAGTGGACCAACGACCTGAAGAACGTGGCTGGGGGGGACTGGATGCGGAAGGCAGAGTACCGAGTATTGTGGTGCAACTTGGGGGAGCCCTATATCCAGCAGTGGACTGCGATAGGCTGATTTGATGAAGTGGAATCCAGTGATTAAAATATCAAAACCTCACTATTTGAAATCGGTAAAATATACGGCACAGTGAGTATAGTGTGCACCAGCGTTAAATCAAATACTAAAAAACCGAGGGTGGGTGAAAATTCTTCCACCTCGGAATCGAAGTGACACTGCTGCATCAGTCTGCTCGTGACCACGATCAGTGAAACAACGTCGGGCTTAAAATAGGTATGTGCGCATTAATTTCCGAGTCATAGTATAATAATATAATATCAATAATAATCAGTTACATTAATATTAATAGTATTTTAATAGTACATTATGATACAAGTGAGCTAAGTTGACTATTATACTGGAGGCTGGATTGCATGGCTTAATGGAGCCGAGAGTATAATAGTCAACGCTCACGCGTGCCATACGACGTTTTTCAATACACTTGCGAGGAAAATAACATACACACATTTTAGACAAATACTGAATTTGTGAAAAATGGTGCGCGGATTACTGTAATCGCACTGTGACATACAGTTATTTGCGCGCAGGTGGTCGAAGGAAACCGCCAAACAGCCTTATATAAAAAATATGATAAATAGATTTTTTATTTATAACACAAATTGATTCTTATTCTTATTCTTTATTGTACACACAGATATACATTTATATTACAGTAGGAAAGTTTATGTACATCGGCGAGCTTAACTCAGAACTGAGTTTTCTAACAGCAAACCTTAGAGCGATAGAGAGATGTTGAATGTAGAGGACAGAAACAAGTGTACAACATAAATTAAACCTACTTTATTTACTTACAGTACTAGCTAATAATAATATAAATAATATATAGATACTTAAATATATATAATAGATACATAAGAATATATAATAGATACATAAGAATATATACATTCATATATATATAGATATATAATACATAACATGTAATATAACTCATGTGTAATATAACTGATGTGATAATTTTTTGCCAAAAATAAATAATTTGATGAAATGAAATGTTTATTTATCATTTTTTTATTAATACAGTTGATTTATTCCCAAAAAAGTTTAATTTTGTTTAGGCATAAAAACTCTTTGCTGCGATTTAAAAATAAACTGTAAATTAAAAAGCATTAGTGCGATAATATAATGTAAAAAGCACGCGTCCGTTATAAGCTACATTATGAACCTAAAAGCGGTGCAATAAGAGCCACTTTACGAGCAAGTGTGTTGAAAACCATATTATTACTATCTACAAAGAACCAAATCACAATTTATATAGTTAGGTTCGAGTTTACACATTCAACTGTATGTATTTATTATGTCTACAAACAAACACGAACTAAGCCTAAACACTCCAATATCATTCATCACTCCTCATCTAAGTACCAAAACTACTGGTTAATGCGCAAGTTAAAACCACATATGATGTAACTTTAATGCGATATCTTGTGATTACAGTCGTTAGCTCGTAATGGAGGCATTACACTGTAATTTGAATTCATTGTGGATAGGCGCGGCTTAAGTGAAAAGTGGATGCCATTATAAAGGTCGATCTGACAATGGGCATTGGTTGGTTTACCTGCATATTAATATCTAGCTGTGCCCCGCGTACTTTTCTTGTAACGTGTGAAACAAAGCTTGTTTGTACTTTATGGCTTTACTCTGACTACCAGCCCTTTTTTTTTTCGTAAAATCCTCATGGACGTACTCCGCCCGGGGTAGGCGAAGCCAGTGTCGGATTCTACCGGCTAAAAACCACCACGGTGTTCCTCTACCGACCCTTGGCGGGGGCGTGGGAAATACTCCCGTATTCACTCAACCATCCCCGACATGTCCCGGCTCGCCACTAGCAGGCGAGCCCTTTCACCCCGTGCGGCACCCACATCGGCCGCACCCTCCTCTTGACTGGCGCGCGCGGAACACTACGCGCCACCGTCACGGGCCTTGACTTGGCAGGCCCATACCTAGGGTGGCTGGAGGTGGTCATCGCCTCTCGAACCCTCTCCGCCGCCTCCTTAGCAAGCACTACCTCCTTGCAGATGACTACCAGCCTTTACCCTTACCTACAATAAGAGTAAGGGCTGGTAGTCAAAGACAAACAATAATATAACGTACTAGCTACCCCGGTAGACACTGTACTGCACTTTCCGATAGGTGGCGCGATGAGTTTGTTTAGACCAAACACTTTGTATACTGACGTTTAGACACGTAGTACAGAACGAAACTCAAACTTGAATCACTGTTGAATCATTAAAAATAAAATATATATATAAAATAAATAATAATAAAATATATATATATTTTTTATTTATTTTGCTCTAAATTGATTCCGCATTTATTCCAGTTTAAATCCACGTCACCGTAATTTTTTTACCGTGTAACGAATTATATTTATTAATAACTCGACAACAGCGCCATATAACCGGTTTTTTTTTTCTTTCTGTTTTGCACTAAAACAATATAATTATATTGTGAATATGAGTCATTTCTGTCCACATGGAATTTTTTAATAACTCGACCACAGCGCCACCTATTGAGTCCAGATTTAGTGATTTTCTTTTTTGGTACGAAACAAATATAAATTGTGATTAAGAGTCATTTTGCCAAATAAAAAATTTCGCACATATAAATGTGTCAAATATGACGTGAGAATATGACCACAATCGGAATTTAATGTTATCCTCAATTTTAAAATATATTTTTATTATATTAACACACCTTTATGTAAAAGATGATTTCAGTCAAAAAGTGCTGACACGCTCACAAAACAAATTGAGGGCGTATCTTCTAGAATGATGATTGTAGTTCGTTTTGCTTTTATTCAGTAAACGATGTCATTAATTAAAAGTTAGGTGATTAGCGCCAAATAACCTATTCAAGGCATAGAACACTGAACCCTTTGTCACCCGGCTCCGAAGAAACTTTTCTGTAAATTGATTCATTTATTATGCTTTATTCTCAAGTCAAGCGGCAATTTATCGATTATCTGCTTTTGGAATTATTCGAGATGTTCCTAGGGTTGACCCAAGGAAAGATGTCTCAATTGCATTTTTTTTTATTTGATAGGTACAAACAGGTTCAAAACTGATGTAGCCCGCTAATGATCATATTCCTATGAACGTACAGTGCAGTGCATACGTTTGTTTGTGTGAGTGATTTCTTAACGCACTCAACCTAATAATGACTAATGAGACCTCACACACGCAGATACACACACCCCTGTTTGTACAGACGTCCATACGCGGACTATAGGAAATACTGCCATCCGAGGACGCTCTGAAAAACCGAATTAACGATGTCGTACGACTTTTTTAATAGGAGAGAAAGAAAGAGAAGATCGAATTAAGAGTGATGAGCCTATTCGTATAGCGCTATCGCAACATTTTTAGGTTTGACTTTCTGCTAACAATGTGCGGACCAGAATACACATGCAAACGCGCCTGGCATCCGTCTTCCGAGAACGTGTGTGTAAGACATACGAGGACGTTGACCATATGACCAGAGACGTCAATACGAGGACCCATTTTAACACACGTTTTCTAGTTCCTTGCGTAATGGGGGGACCCTGTGTTAGACTTTACATGAACAATCCCAGGACGTTTTTCCAAGCAGAAGATGTACTATATGGGGACTTTAATGTGGTACCTACGAAATTTTCCGTTATTTTTATGCAGTAGATTGTTACTAGCATTTATTTGTTTTATTGTAACTAAGTTCACACACACATTTCTTGATCTAAGTAATAGTACTTAGATCAAGAAAGGTGTGTGTCTTCCAAGGTCTTCAAGGTATTAAAACAATCCAGCGTTGCCGTGCTGCAGCAGGCAAAAGTTACGTTAGAACTGTATGCCCTGATCCTGACCCTGACCACCATCTCTCAGCCAACTACGCTTTTAAACAAATCTGACGAACCCAAACTCGGTGTGAAAACGGTAACTACAGCAGAGATCCTGAGACCAGCTTTATCATCAGACCCAGATCACCATCTCTCAGCCAACTATTCATTGAGACAAATCTAACAAGCCCAAACTCTATGTCAACCACATACGTCGTATATGTCTACGTTAACCACAGCGGAGATCCTGTGACCACCTTCGAGCTCTATGCTCTATCATCAGATCAGTTTCTACGTACCATAATATTGCATTGTCATCAAGTTTACATACGTACACCAAATTTTAACAAATTCTGATAATAGGAACTGGTTCAAAAGTTACTTGCATTTGAACATTAACACGGCACGTTAAATAAAAGCTTGTAACTTGTAATAATAACTTGTAAATATGAATTTCTAAACTCATAATTTCAAGTCAGCTGATCGCAGGATCAACGGTCACGGGATGTAACTCATGCAACCTACATAGTAATTTTTAAGTCAAATACGAGTTACCATTACACTATGTCAATTGTTTTAAATACGTATAAATAGAAAATATATAAATAGTGGAAAGAAAAAATAACGCACACGAGAAGGATTTGAACCTACGACTCTTGGCTCTGTACGCCAGTGCTTTATCCACTGAGAACACTGCTCGTGGTATCGAATTTAACCTCCACTTACTAACGTCTTTGGGTGACGTATAAATAGTATAATAAGTTTATGATAAATACTAAATAAGAAGTACGCTAGTAGTGCGGCCGTTGAACTCGTGATCGGCTGTAGTTCTTGTTTCATTATACATACAGGGTGTCAGGGAAACGCTTCCGAAAACGAAGATAGGTGATAGTGCTGGTAATTATACGAAACCACGAAAAACGTTTTTTTTTTAGATTTTTTCATATTTTTTTGCATTTTTCATTACTTATGCGTTTTATGTAACTGCCCAAAGCTGGTTATGTATGAAAAAGGCAAAAAAATTAAAATAATCTAAAAAAAGAATCGCAGTTTTTTTCGTGGTTTTTTATCAGTAATTACCAGCACTATCACCTATCTTCGTTTTCGGAAGCGTTCCCCTTACACCCAGTATATCAGTAGTCCTGTCACGCGGCTTCGCCCGCTTACTGAAATAAAATATAGCCTCTGTTATTTCTTGATAAAGTATCTTTCTAATGATGAAAGAATTTTATTATTAAAACCGGTTCAGTAGTTTCAGAGTTTATCCATTACAAACAAACAAACAAATCTTTTTTGGTAGTGGGGTTGTGTGGATATCACTTCGGTTGTAAATAAGTAGTCTGAGAACTGATGTATAAACTATATCGTTTATTGTCCACACTTCACAAACCAATTTAATATAATTGAAGGTGCAAAAAGGAGTTTATGATAAGCACAGCACTAGCACAGTAAGTAAATAAGCGGCATTAACTAGCAAGCCTTTAGATTAGAATACAGACGTAAACAAAGCAAAATAGGATTCGGTAGGCGGACACGAACATACGTCCTGCGTCAACAAGCTCAGATTGTGACTGGCGAGAGAAGCGGGCGCACCGCGGCTCGAGTTATTCGTACGCGCGCTGCGGGCATGGCCGATCACGTGTACACCTGAGTCGGCCACGTGCGCGCTGTGGAATGCGATAGCGCCTACGTCACGCGGCCCGCAGCTAGGTGCGTGTCCAGTGTGATGTTTACTTTGTGAACTATGAATAATCGTCCGTTAATATTTAAATGCGATATTATCAAATTGTAATGTACTACTGTATGATTGTTTGTAACGTGAGTGAGTATTAGATAATAAATAAATTGTAAATATAATTTTGATACTTTTTACTGTTATGTATATAGTTGTTAATTATAGTGTGTTATTTTATTATGAGAATAATTTGAATGTGATGTGAGTCATAGATTAGTATGACGTAGATGAAGTTTCGCCACCTTATTTAAATTAACGTTGTATTCCTACTATGGTAAATTTAAAGTGAAAATAACTCTGTTTACCTGATTACGACTAAACGACTGAACCAGTTTTGACGAAACTTGGTACAGAGGTAGTCTGGGACCCGGACAAGGAAATATGCTACTTTTATTTGCGATTAAAAATAATTGTTAGTTTTTATTTCTTAGTTGTATCCCTACCGATTTTATGTACAGATGTTTTAAAACGTTATGCTAAAATTACAGCACCGAATGGGATAAAATTTGTAAACGGTAGGTCGGAAATAAGGTTAACTCTTGGGATAGGTAGGTACTGTAGGTAGTGATAAAAGACGTGGGTTCGATTCCCACAGGACACAAATAATTGTGTGATGAACATGAGTATTTGTGTTGATCTGGGTGTTTCTTATATATTATAAGTATGTATTTACAAAAAAATAAAGTATCTAAGTATTATATCCATTGTCTAGTACCCATAGTACAAGCTCTGCTTAGTTTGGGACTAGATGGTGATGTGTAAAATGTCACAAAAATATTTTTTTTTTTTTTAAATCATAGTCCCCAGGCCTGAAATGAAACAACTGACGGCCAAGTAATATTGGAAGGACGAGGCGAAGCTAAATACTCTAAATATATACTAATAAAAAATACAGTCTACCAAAAAAAAAAAATTGCAGCAATTTCTCATTATTGTCGTGTTAGAAATTTCTGTCTTGTTATTTCGTTGTGTACCAAAAAGAGCCATTTTTATTATTATTTTAGCAATTTCCGAACAAGTGGGAGAAAAATATATAATTCAAAAACTATAACAAGAAAATAACGAGTGAGAGCCGGAGAATGTCGAAACAAACTTGGATCGTTTGCGGGGACACGATAGTGAGACAGATGGTGCCACCAAGATAGTTTTCAAGAAGGCTCGTCTTCTTAATGCGTCAAGAAAGTCTAAAGTAATTTTGCTGAGGCACTCTGCTTAACCTATATTTTGAAAGCAGCTTTTTGGAGATGTTTTACTAAAAGTTGGTAGCTATATGAGTGTTTGCTTTATCCATTCTGCTTCTAATAAGTTCTGTTATATCTATGTGCTAAAATAAACTAGACTTTCAGTATTTATCTATAAAATACAGAAATACTACACCAATTATTTGAGAATAGAAACGTAGGTTATTTCTGTATGTACTTACGCAATAGACAAGTCTAACAAACCAACTTTTATTTATTTCTACTGACAGCCCAGCCGGTGTTCTATTATAGTATTATATGGTTATACTTACATTTATAGATATGAAAGAAGCTATGATAATGTAATAATTTCTTGGGTTTTTGCGATCACTAGATACATCATAGACTTAGATACATATTAAAAATTAACCAAGTTTAACCGGATTACATCGCGTATATTATTTAAATAGGTTTTCTCCCACTTGCTCGGAAATTACTTCATTATTCAAAAAAAAAAATACAACAATCGGCTCTTTTCCGTACGCAACAGGCCGGTAATATCCAACAGGACAATAATAGAAATTGCTGACACTTTTTATTTTTTAAATTATGCTACCGAGGTTTTTATGTACACACATAAATTAGGTGTTTTTAGGTACAAAACATTTATCATTATACAGGCTGAATGCGCATTTTTTTTTAACTTTGAAAATAGAACAAGAACCGCACGATGGCGGATTGGCGTGAATGAAAATGAGATAATGTTGAATTAATTTGTGTTGTGTTTCCTCGCAAATGAGAGAAAAGTACTATACAAGTCTCGGCCGAAATAGCAATTAACGGCCTCGTTTAGTTAAAAAGGACTCGGCTTGCGCCTCGTCCTTTCAAAATAACTTCAATACTACTCGGCTGTAAATTGCTTCATTTCAGGTCTCGACAGTAATGTACTATTTCCTGACTTTCGAAAGCTTTGCAGCGTTCATGGTCGCAGATGACAAGCGTCTTTACAGATATTTCAAAAAATCATTTTGTTCTCTGTACAATTTTTAGTTAATTAAAATCGTTCCGATGCACGCAGTACTCAGTATTTCATTATGTTTTATAGTGTACTGTGTGAGTACTATGATAAGATTTTCGCTATTTCTTTATTAGGCATCTACTGTGCCTAAAGTATCATCATCACATCATCAACTCAGCCTATCGCAGTCCACTACTGCAGAGCAATTATGTAACTGCATCGCAATCAACAAAATGTCAATTTTGACGTTTGAATCTGGAAAAATTATACAATTCGAATTGCGTAACTACAAAACTGTTGATTACGATGTCGGAGGGATTTATTATGAAATTGAATGAATGATAAAGCTTAAAACGCATACTTGCAGCAGCTTATTTGCATAACGAAACGTGATCTAACATACATAACGTCGTTTACATCGCAATGGATTTCCGCAACGTCATTTACTTCATAATAAAGTTCCTCTATGTCGTTACACAATTCCAATGTTTGATCGCGATGTTATCAACATTTTACATCAAAATCAAACTGTCAAATGAGTTTCGCAATTGCCCTGCTGGTCCCTAAAGTATTCAACTCAGCCTATCGCAGTCCACTGCTGGACATAGGCCTCTCCCAAGTTGCGCCACAATGCTCGGTCCCCTGCCTTCCGCATCCAGTCCCCCCCAGCCACGTTCTTTAGGTCGTCGGTCCACCTGGCAGGGGGGCGCCCTACGCTGCGTTTGCCGATATGCGGTCTCCACTCAAGGACTCGTCTGCTCCAACGGCCATCGGTCCTTCGACAGACATGGCCAGCCCACTGCCACTTCAGCTTACTGATCCTACAAGCTATGTCGGTCATTCCGTGCACCATCATCCACTGCGGTCACCAACCCGCCTGCCCAGCGTGGTGACTATGGGCATACATCCCAATGCACGCACAACCAAAAAAACGGCCCCCAGTTCCTAAAGTATTGCTCTAACAAAATTATCTACTCTAAATATAAATGGTTTTTTTTGCATATCCAATAAAACAGCAATAACAATTTACACGACACGTAACGCGTACGATACGGAAAACATTACGTGCATAAAAATAACGATATTAACACAAAAATGTTCAATGCGGTGTGCAGATAGCACAAATTGGTGCTTTACAAACAAAGTGCAAAAGAAAAACACAATGTACACGCAATGGCTGTAGAGAGTGTATAAAATTTTGGGACATCGCTGACGGGTCTTTGTCTTGCTTTTGTATTTTTTTTCAGCAGGTAAATGAACCGGTTGTGAAAAAGTTTAAGTTTGACTTCTAACATGTCACGATGATTGGTGATGAGTAAATTAGACTACGAAAAAATAAAAATACGCGATAACGTGACGGAAGCGATCTTGTCGGTGCGCGGCCGTTTACTCAAGCAACTCAAATTGAACTACCCGGGGGTGGGCCGACTTGGAAATGAGCTGCGCCCGAGCGCTCTCGAATACGTTCCGAGCGTCGACACGGTTGCGGGGTTGGTGCGGTACGAAGAGTATCGCACCCAGCAGATGTAGCATGAGCACTGTAGACAAGAGATTTGTCTAAGGAAGCATAGATAAAACTACATTGTATAAAACTTTATCTGTCATTGTGTCTTTTCTTCCGTACATTTATAAATTATAATTATAAATAAATTACAAGTATAATATAAGTACAAGTATCTTCTTCTTAACTATTATAAAATTGTAAATGTCTGTTTGTTTGTTCGAGCATCACGTTAAAACTACTGGACCGATTTTGATGAAACTTTTTTGTTTGAAAGCTGATGATCAGACTTAAAAACTGGTATGGGTTTTGAGAAAGAAAGAAAAAAAATCGTGGGGTGCGTCCTAACCCGACAGATACAGCTTCTACGCATTTGCAAGAGTGGATAGTAATGGATGAATGAAAGGGTGGGGTGGGGTCAAGTGGGGTGTTGTGTTGTGGGGTGGAGTGGAGTGGGTTCGGGTAGTGTGGTGTGTTGTTGGGTGGAGTGGGGTGGAGTGGGCTGGAGGTGAGGTGAGGTGAGCGGAGTTGAGGTGAGGTGGAGTGGTGGTGAGGTGAGGTGAGGTGGATTGGAGTGGAGAGGTGAGGAGGGGAGAGGAGGAGAGGAGAGGAGTGGACTCGACTGGACTGGACTCGACTGGACCCGACTGAACTCGACTAGACTGAACTGGACTGGACTCGACTCGACTGGACTCGACTGTACTCGACTTGACTGGACTGGACGGTTTGAATGAAAGGATGGATGGATGGATGGAACTGGACTGGACTGGACTGAATTAACAGGATCCGTCACGTGGGTTAACAGAATTTAACGCAAGCGGAGCCGCGGGTAAAAGCTAGTAATATAATATAAATATTCGATGACGACCTCTTTGATCTAGTGGTTCGAGTGTCGGACTGCTGATCACGAGGTCGTGGGTTCGATTCCCACATTACACAAATATTCTTCTTCTTCTTCGTGTCGACATGAGCTACATAATAATAATAGCTCATGTCGTGGGGAAAAGATTAGCCAGTCAGCAAGTTGATAGCGGGGCTGACTGCCCAGAGTGCACCGGACGATCAATTAAATATCGTCACTCGTGGAGGCTCAATATTAATTGTGTGATGAACATAAGTGTTTTTGTTAGTCTGGGTGGTTATTTTAATAACGTAGGAGGGCAAGCGAGTATGCGGGTCACCTGATGGTAAGCCTGTATTATAAGTATTATATCCATTGTCTAGTACCCATACCCATACACAAGCTCTGCTTAGTTCGGGACTAAAGATGGTGATGTGTAAAAATGTCCCAAAAAAATATATTTATTTATTTATTAATGTTCACTAGGCACGATAACATGGATAATTGCAACATTTACAATGTTTCATTCATTTGAAATAGAAATAGAAATGAAATTTACTACAATAATAATTTTTGGCCAGCACAATTTACTTCATAAAGCATACAATAGAATCATCCTGTTAAAATTCTTACACGCCCAAAACACAGGAATTATATGTCATTTTATTTTATTACATAGGATTAATTGATGCACTTTCGGCTTACAACATGTTTTGGAAATACCTATTCACTTTGGCAGTGGCGCCAAATCTTAAAATACCCACTGATACCTAGTCAAAATAATAATATAAATAAATTATTAAAATAAAATGTCAGAAGTAGTTATCATAATAAATATCAAGGAACATTATGTCAATTACGTGGGACACTCAGAAAGTTTTGCGAAACTAAAAAAAATTGTTCTATACGTACATATATTTTTATCAAATCTTTTCAAAGTACTTTCCACCAGCCTCTATACAAAGATTCATGCGCCTAAACCAGTTTTCAAAACACTTTTTCCAGTCCGCCGCAGACACCTCGTTTACAGCCTGCTCGAACGCAGCCAGCGCATCTTCCGGCGACGAAAATTGTATCCCTTTGAGCTGATTTTTTATTTTTGGGAATAAAAAGAAGTCACACGGTGCTAGATCAGGGCTGTAAGGAGGGTGACCCAGGAGTTTGACTGGCGTGCTGTCCAGGAAGTCCCTCGTTTTGAGTGCGGTGTGCGCAGGTGCATTGTCGTGGTGGAGCAGTAGCCCGCGGAGCCCTGTGTTTGGTCGCTTGTTGCTTATAACAGAGAAAACTTCTGGCAAACATTTGGTAGTATACCATTCGGCATTAATGCTTCTTTGATCCCGTAAGGGAATTGATACCAAGTGGCCAGTCAAATTAAAAAAGCTAGCGATCAAAATCTTACCCCCGCTTCTAGATCGCTTCACTTTGGTAGGCGTTGGCTCATTTTGAAACACCCAAACAGTCGACTGGCGCTTGGTTTCTGGGTCGTATTGATAAATCCAGGACTCATCACCTGTAACGATGTCGTAAACACGCCGAGACGAGCCTGCTTCAAATTTGTTAAGCATATCACGGCACCATTCCACCCGGGCCTGCTTCTGAGCATCGGTGAGGTTGTGCGGCACCCAGCGTGATACTATCCTCCTCACGCGAAGATGGCTGTGTAGAATCTCGTGAACGCTTCCCGATCCAATCTTCGATATGTGTTGAATCTCCTGATATGTAATTCGCCTATTGTCTTGGATTAAATTTTTCACTGCTAGCACGTTTTCTTCGGTAACAGCCGTCAAAGGGCGACCGCTTCTTTCGTCATCCCCCAAAGTTGGTCGACCGCGCTTGAATTCGTTATACCAACGATACACGGTTGCCTTGGAAGGGCCTTCATCCATGAATGCCATTTGAAGTCTATCGTACGATTCATCCGGTTTCAGGCGACACTTGAAATCGTATAAAATCATAGCTCTAAAATGTTCCCGGCGCAGATCCATATTTCAGTGAGACACAATACTTTGAATTAACTCGCAAAAAATGTGGAGGGAAATTTTGAAATTGGAACTTACTTATTTTTACTTATAAATAATCATATTTTCGAAAAACATTATAACTGGCCAGTCTCCCATATATAAAAACTTTTTTTCGCAATACTTTCTGAGGGGCCTGGTACGTATTAAAATATTCTTCAGATCATAACAACAATAATATCAATGAGTATTATTTTCAATACAATTTTAAATTGCCTTAAAATCAAAGATGATAATGAATCTGGTAAATGATTATAAAAACCGGCCAAGAGCATGTCGGGCCATGCTCAGTATTATAGGGTTCCTTATACTTAAGGAACCCTATAACCCTGGGACCTATGGTCTAATTAGAAACGAATCAAATCGAATATTAATCATTGCTATTTTAGTTTTTGCAAACAGCGCCACCTAGTGCTAAATTTTAGAAGTGTGTCATAATATTGATATGACACGCTTCTTAAATTTAGCGCTAGGTGGCGCTGTTACTTTATGTTATCAATATAACACAGTTTCTTTTTGTGATTTTTTTAAATAGAAAGTAACTAATTTTTTCATTATTTGCTAAGATCATTTTTCTCTAAGGTCAATGACCTATGAACTAGGACGTCTTAAGTATTTTTCAGTTTTCTCACTATAACTCAAAAATTTATAATCACATTATACTCGAAATAATTTTAAAAGAGAGTTCTTATAAAAATCTATCAACGTGGAAGATTATAAGTTTCTACATTGCATAGTTTGGAAATGGCAGGGGGGGGACGCATTGTAAGCCACTTTGGTGGGCTATATTTCGCAGATGGTACACCTGATAAAAAAAGTGATGTATGAAACATTACCTTCATTTTAGTAGACCTATTCAATGATATACCACACGAAGGGGTGCAGCGAAAAAAAAAATGTCAACCCCATTTCACATGTATGGGCGCCACCCCTAAAATACGTTATCAAGATTGTTTTATTCTTTTAAAATTGAGATCTATATCTAAACCATTTTTTAACAAAATTTCATTTACTTATGTTTATAACTGTAGAAGTTATTAAGCTGTAAAGGATTAGGACAGACGGACAGACGGACAGACGGACAGACGGACGGACATGACGAAACTATAAGGTTTCCTTCCGGAACCCTAAAAATGGTTGTGTGGTTTTTGTTTCTCTTATAAATTTCATATTTTGGATTTGGTAGTATTTTTTATTATTTGTTTCCAAAGTCTAGCAACCAATGATATTTAATAGAATATATAGTAGATAAGAAAAAAATGTGCCGTACGCAGTGGCAGCACAATACACATAAATTAGTACAAAATAAGTAAGTTGGTTACTTCAAGATACTTTCGCGTCATATTTGGAACACTTTCTGTACACATACACGACGGCATTTTAATTTATTTTTGTCACCGGTCACGCTCGACGCCTTACTTGACACGGATTAATAGAAAAACGTTCTAATTATAACTTTTTCGAGTCTTCAAATTGCGAGCACAAATAACATATCTGTAGTTTTAAATATCATTGTAGGTACCTAATTACCTGTATCATAATATTGAGTTTTATAATATTCATATGAATAATGAAAAATCTTTGAAAAATGGACTTATCTATAAATTGTGACGTAGTGCGTTATCTGTTTATTGCTCTTTCCATCACTGGAATTCTATGCATATGCACAAGGTTATGATCCCTTATCCTATAGCAAATAGCCAGCTAACATACACGCAATCGACGATGAATAACCTTAGGTATCGTGTTCTAAGCTATATATGTCTAATGATTTATTACCTGCAAAATTCTGCTCACAAGACGGTCACGGTCTTGCGTGCTAGTCCGTAGCCCGGGGTATCGACCAAATAAGGCGCTCGGGGAATTCTCTGGGGTCCAGATACACCGACATGTTTCGCTTGACATAATAATGAAGCATTGTAAACGATATCTAGGTATAGTACCCGCCAACGAAGTGGCTCCTCGCCCACATTGTGCCCTCAGGAATGCAAAACTTCTTAAGTTAAGGTTTTCTTCTTTTTGTATACTTACTTATTCCTCTGGCTCAGCGATTCAAAGTGAGTCATGGCCTCCGAAACGAAAACTCTCCATTTTCTTCGATCTTGCGCGATATCTCGCCAGTTGGTAGCTTGAAGCTCACGTAGAACAGCCTCCACAGGATCTCTCTCGACCGGTCTACGTCCGGTTGGTTGGTCCAGATACGCTTTTTTGGCTCCTCGTTCGACGTGGCCGAGCCATCGCAAACGTTGTGCTTTGATTACGCCAATTATATTAGGCTCGTCCACTAGCTCTTTGATTCTTTTTGTATAATCCACATTTATTCTACGATTAGCAAAATGTAACTCTTTTTACTTTCGAGTGGATATTCTCATGGATACCCTCCGTGGGGGAAGTGGGAGGGGTATGTTGGACTCTTACCGACTAAAACCACATTATAGACGTCTTCGGCACAAAATAGAGAAGCTCCAGGATCTCCAGTGGACCACGGCGGTGCCCCTCTAGTGCTACGTTTGGCCCGTCCCAGGAAAACGACAGTGCTTCGCCAACAGCAGCACGCGACATGATAAGCATTTAATTACTATTTACTATTCCTAAAGTATCCAAAACACAATCTTGACTACTTACATCAGATGATTCCCTGAATCAACATTAACAACTTGCGCTTTGCAAGTACACAAGCTGCTAGATTATTATAAGTAAACTAACTTTGATTTTAAAGGGACGGTCTAAGAACAGTTCTTTGCTTTTGAACTTAAATCACGATCAAGTCACGATCCTTCCCGGTGATGCATTTTGTCGACAAAGTTCCTTGAACGAGTCCTGCTACATTACACGTACATTCACGATCCTTCCCGGTGATACATTTTGTCGACAAAGTCCCTTGAACGAATCCTGCTACATTACACGTACATTCACGATCCTTCCCGGTGATATATTTTGTCAACAAAGTTCCTTGAACGAATCCTGCTACATTACACATACATTCACGATCCTTCCCGGTGATACATTTTGTCGACAAAGTCCCTTGAACGAATCCTGCTACATTACACGTACCTACGGCTGCCGTTGAACACTGATGAGCGCAAGCGATTTTAGCCTTAGTGGTGGTTCACCGGAAAGTTTGTTGATAGTATCTACAACCTTTTGTATTCAATAAACTCTGTATATCTGTACATGATCTATACCTAATTCCATATATATGTGTACGTCGAGCCATTAAGAAGTGATTAAGTGATATTGAACTAACTTTAATGTGCAGGAACATGGAGGTCTAACCTCGGATGAATAAAAAAGGCGGATGGAATCTGATGATGGAACAATAAGTGAAGCATCCATAGCAATTTAATTAATTTAAGTACGAGCCGGCTGTCACGTAAACATTCACATGCATAGTATGCCAAAAAGCCGCGATTACGCAAAACATCTAGTGTGACGGTAGTCATTGTTGTAGTGTTACAAATAAAATAACAGTATAAATCTGGTGTATTAAAATGCTTTCGAAAATAGAGTGGGTTTAGGAAAAAATTAAGTGCTTCAGTCTTTGTTTAGCAAGATTCCGTCCGCCTTTTTTATTCGTCCGAGGGTCTAACAGTTCTTTGCTTTTCAGGCTAAAATGTATTTGTATTTAAGACACTCGATATATCTGTAACAGCTGTGATAGCCTGGCAGTTGAGTACTTGCCTTCCATACAGGAGAGTCTTGAGTTCGAACCCGGCTCGCACCACCGACTTTTCGAATTCATGTGTGGATTAAAATTTGATTATCACATGCTTTAACAGTGAAGGAAAGCATCGTGAGGAAACTTGCATACCTGAGAGTGCTCCATACAGTTCTCGATGGTATGTGTAGTCTGCCAACCCACACTAGGCCAGCGTGGAGGCCTACACCTTCTCATTCTGAGAAGAGGCCCATGCCCAGTAGTGGGACAGTAATGAGCCGATGATGATGATATATCTGTGCCAAATTCCATTTGTATACAGAAAGTGTGGTACAGCCGGTAAAATGTGATTGAGAGAATTTGAATAAAACCAAGCCTCTAAACAAAAATACATAGTACCTATAGTATATTTTGACGACGTCTGTGGTCTACACATTTTAATTCTATGGTGGTCTAGTGGTGGTTTGATTCCCACAGGACACAAATATTTGTGTGATGAAATGTGTTTGTGTTGGTCTGGGTGTTTCTTATGTATTATAAGTACGTATTTACAACAAAAAAAAGTATATAAGTATTATATCCATTGTCTAGTACCCATAGCACAAGGTCTGCTTAGTTTGGGACTCGATGGTGTTGTGTAAAAATGTCCAAAAAATATTTATTTATAGTACCTAAATGCAAAATTTCACATTTATATTTATACTGAGATTTATATGGGGCACCACCGTCACAATGCTTCTGCAATATACATTCAAGTTTAAGTCACGTAGATAAGCGCTTTATCTTCGTTATACTGGTACATGAACAGCAGGAAAAACCAGCAATCATCGTGGCTTTAGGTACTTTAAAGGGTCCCTTATATTAAACTTACCCTTCTTTTGGCAGATGGTAAAATAAGGTATATTACATTTTAAATGGAAATTCAAACAAGTCTCCTCGACTCTTTATCTCGAAATATAAGTTGAGTTAGCGATCCCAGAAATCAGCCTTAAGATCTGACAATTAAATTGAATAAATTAACCTTTGGATAATACCAATAGGTCGCCCCAGATATCGCTGGGGAGATTCTGTGGAGGCTGATCTACGTGAGCTACAAGCTACCAACTGGCGAGATATCGCGCAAGATCGAGGAAAGTGGAGAGTTCTCGTTTCGGAGGCCATGACTAACTTTGGGTCGCAGAGCCAGAGGAGTAAGTAAGTAAGTAACCTTTGGATATTGATTTCTACTCGTAAATGGAGGTCAGATTTGGTAAGACTTCATCTTAAAAAAAACGATTGAGTTAGTCAATTTGCAAAAACAATTGACAAAGACTCACCAAAAATATTTTTTTACTTTAGCATGTAATCATACAAAATTGTATCACACAATTCACACACTTGTTTAATACAAATCCGTTTAGTTCCATTTTCGATCCAACGAAACAGTAGGTACCTATCTAATCCAAAAAACCAGCCAAGAGCATGTCGGGCCTTGCTCAGTATTATAGGGTTCCTTAAATAGGTCTAATTACAAACGAATCAAATCGAATATTAATCATTGCTATTTTAGTTTTTGCAAACAGCGCCACCTAGCGCTAAATTTAAGAAGTGAGTCATATCAATATAACACAAAGTTTCTTTTTGTGATTTTTTTAAATAGAAAGTAACTAAAAGAGCATTATTTGCTATGATCATTTTTCTCTAAGGTCAATGACCTATGAACTAGGACGTCTTAAGAATTTTTCAGTTATCTCACTATAACTCAAAAATTTATAATCACATTATACTCGAAATAATTTTAGAGGAGAGTTTTTATAAAGGTCTATCAATGGAAGACTATAAATTTCTACGTTGCATAATTTAGAAATGGCAGGGGGGGACACATTGCAAGCCACTTTGGCGAACTGTATTTCGCAGATGGTATACCTGATAAAAAAGTTATGTATGAAACATTACCTTCATTTTAGTAGACCTATTCAATGATACCCCACAACAGGGGGTGCAGTGAAAAAAAAAATTTCATCCCCATTTCACATTTATGGGCGCCACCCCTTAATACGTTATCCAGATTTTTTTATTCTTTTATAATTGAGATCTATATCTAAACCATTTTTTAACAAAATTTCATTTACTTATGTTTATAACTGTAGAAGTTATTAAGCTGTAAAGGATTAGGACAGACGGACAGACGGACGGACATGACAAAACTTTAAGGGTTCCTTGTAGGACTAAGGAACCCTAAAAAACGGGCAAAAAATATTCAGGACGCAATAGCATTAAGTGTGTCCCGACATTTTGCGAGGCATCGGCTATTTATTGGATCATGAATTAGTAAACTTGTAAACTGGGGCAGCCGCAGCTGGGAGCGAGGAGACAGTTTTCGAAGGTCCTCGTCTAGTTTTTTACCCGACCGTGTGACATATGGCGGTGCTTATCCCTTCGAACTACGGTAATTTCTGAGATCCAATTCAAGGATTGAAATGAAGACTGCGCCAAAGTAGTATCTATATCTGATATACAATGGAATTATGGAATCAGTCCCGCAAAGTTGGTGATGTCAACGTACAAATTTTCACAAATTGTCAATCTTGGAATATACAACGTGTAACCCACAGAAATAGATAGAATGGCCAAGTGGGCAGCGCGCGTGCCAACACTCTGCACCATAGTGCAGCGCATTTCAAAGCCTATCTCAGTACGCCTTATGAATTGTTTCTATAAATACTGTAACAAAAACCCGCAAAAATGCCTTATTGTACTATTTCTAACTGCAGAAAAAATGCTGTAAAGTAAAGATTTAAATTGTGGAAAGAAAAATCGCTCACGAGCAGGATTCGAACCTGCGACTCCTGGCTCAGTACGCCAGTGCTTTAGCCACTAAGCTACCGTGTGTTTTGTTTTCTTTCCACAATTTAAATCTTTAGAATTCGCTTCGCATGCGTAAAATGCGTTAAAATAACAAAATAATTAGTAAGGGTAGGCATATCTATACGACTTTGATTTAACTGCAAAGTTAGTCGAGTCGGGTTTCTTAATAAGATATCGCTGACGTTACCCAAAGACGTATAGTGGAGGATAATTTCGATACCACGAGCAGTGTTCACGGTAGCTTAGTGGCTAAAGCACTGGCGTCCTGAGCCAGGAGTCGCAGGTTCGAATCCTGCTCGTGAGCGATTATTCTTTCCACAATTTAAATCTTTAGAATTCGCTTCGCATGCGTAAAATGCGTTAAAATAATAAAATAATGCTGTAAAGTAGATTCGATTAAAGTTATTTTTTTTAATTTAATTACGTCAATATGGGAGGCGTAGTTTGTTCGAAAGTTGCCACGCATGAATCGCAAGTAACATTGTGATTACAACCATTCTATCTATTTCTGTGGTCTAACCAAAAGGGTATATCTATCCGAAAGGGGTGAAGATTACATCTGCTATAGAATCTCTATGCAAAATTTCAGCTCAAAATTAATTACTCAACAAAATCATACCAAATTTTGGATATCATAAGTTTATTTAATTCAAATCATAAAACGTCCGCCAACCCGCACTAGGCCAGCGTGGTGGACTAAAGCCTTCTCGTACTGAGAAGAGGCCCGTGCCCAGCAGTGGGACAGTAATGGGCTGGTTATGTTATGTTATGTTAAATCATAAAAAACGTGTCACTGCACTACGGCGGTCATTATCTTTTCATGTCACTTGCTAATATTAAGATATAGGTGCTAATGACATTAAAACCCAGTTTTTCGAAGGCTGATCACCGGAAAAATTTACTAATCGACTGTCAAATCTCAGGTCAAGCGATGTGATTGGTTGTTAACATTTTCGCTGGCCAATCACAGAAGCTGATCAGCCTTCCAGAAACTGGGGGTTAAACTTCAATTTGAAGAGTTTGGTTTCTCATATTGGAATTTCGCCTATGTTCCTAATAAGTAGATATAGGATTTAAAACACTTGCCGTAAAGAAGCTATGCACTTGATATGTAAGTATATACCCTTTCCGTTACACGTTATATAAGGCTTTGTATAAACTGTTATTATTGGTTTATCAAGTAATTATGCACAGTGCAGTGGGGTATAGGAATTATGAATAAAAATAATAATTTCTAGCACAGACATAGTAAAAATATATAGACGAAGTGCTGCGAACAATCATAGCGAAGCCAATAAAACCGTGCTCCTCCATGTACAAACCAGATGGCAATCTGACAAGGTCTTGTCATCGGATTATATTATGAGAGAGCGGGAATAGAGGTATTGCCCCGTTAATATATAATAAAGTACCTAATTTTATTAAAAACATGACCATGTTATAATTTTAAAGGGCAATAAATAATTTATTAATAGAGAAATGTTACTATACGATTGATGAGTTCCTTAATGATAATTCACTGTTTGACTAACTAATTATTATTAATTTAATTTGAATTTCAATAAATACAACTTATTGGAATATTTTACCGATATCCATTGAAAGGATTTTTAAAAGATATGACGTATATTTTACTAATAATGTATGGTGGGTAAAATAGAGAACTTATAAGTATAACATTTTGATTATAATACTTATATTCTATTTTATTTTATTTTAGGCATGATGTTCACATGTACACAATTATATTTGTATGTCTTTAAGGCAAAACATAGCGCACTAACTAGATCTAATTAAACCCTTAAAAAATGTAAACCTACCTATGTTTGACAAATAAAAAATTCTGATTTGATTTGAGAGTGCATCTGTGTTTGCGCTATTGAGATTGAGATTTGGCCGACGCGACCGAAACTCGGCCAGGAGAATATTAAGAGCTACACATTTGCATGTAATAACGAAACACGTATAATTATTATCCCCCGACCTCCACTTTATAGTATGAATAAATCTTAATTAATTGACACAAGTATTATGTTAGTCAATTCAAACTTAGTATTATCCCGCATAAAACCAGCTACTGTTCTACGTAGGTGATTAGTCATTATTATAACTTTACAAGGCACACGTACTGTCGAACAAAGACATAAGGTATGCAGGGCCGCTAGATATAAATTAGACTCGTGAATTTCGCGAACTACTTAGTTTGAAATTTGCAAAACGTCAAATCTTTCCAAGTATGTACACATAAAGGTCACAGTTGTGTAAAATCATGCAAATAATTATGGTCTTAATATAAATTTTTAAACATCAAATAAGATTTTGGAGTCTATTTTAGCAGAAATTTGCAAAACATTATCTTGTTCAATGGTACGTTTTAGTAGAGTTTTAGTAATATTTTTAAAGAGTTATTTAGTCAGTAGCCGAAAGGCAACCCAAAACCCCAAGATGATGAGGGGTAAAAACGATGCCGGTCCACGAAAGATGGCTCTGCGATCACTAAACTTTTTACGGACAATCGCTTATCTTTGGTGACTGTCGAAATTATTACTTATTAAAAATCTGATTGATGAGTTATGGAACCAGCGATATAGTTTTAAACCTTACGTGGAGATTAGAATATTGGTCTGAGTCTAAATATGCAAAATCATTCCAAACAGGCTACCATCAGTCAGGCTCTGTGGCAAAACCTTAACGAAAGGATAACATTTTCCAGAATTTTCTGTTGTCTGTCTAGATTTACAACATAGGATCCAATATTTCCTTTTTAATAATGTCATGTCGTTATTTGAAATGTCACTTGGCACCATATTGGGTTTGGCAGTTTTATTGAAACAATGCAATGTGAACTAGAAAGATCTCATATCTGATATTTCTTTTGCATTTGAAACTTGGTTTGAAGACTAGATTTGGGTTCGAAGTCGATTATCCTATCAATAGGGATAGGTAGGTAGGTAGGTGTAGGTACATACAACTTCATCATCATCATCATCATTTCTGCCGAAAGACGTCCACTGCTGGACATAGGCCTCCCCCAAGTATCGTATCGTACATACAACTTAATACAAACATATTAAACACAACCACTTTTTAACCCACGAAAAAAAAGGAGAAGGTTCTCAAGACGACGTGTATTTATTTTTTAATGTATGATCACGCATAAATTTTTACAGTGTGGTCTAGTTTTTATGATTTTTTTTTAATGTATAGGGTATATCTCGAAGTTGGTCCCATTTAAATCTGAAAATCAAAATCTACCCAAAAAAAAAAAACAAAATTGTTGGGTAGGAAAACATGGGATGACTTCTTGTTCACCCACTGAATTCCGATTCTGTTGAAACTTGGCACACATAAATGTTTTTCTAGACACTACAACATAATGGAGACCTGGAGTTAGATTTTAGCCACAAAATAAAAAATTAACTATTTGTCAAAAAATTTAGCCGACGAAAACAGAAACTGAAAAGCGAAAAATAAAATGTTGCTTTTTAGTCTTAATTACTAATCTCCTGACTTAACTAATGTAACTAACTAATTATGAGTAGGCGCCAAACAAACAATCAATGAAGTACATTAAATTACTTTAATGAAATAATCAAAATAAAATAACATCAAATACAACGTGAAATTTTCTACGATAAACAATAACTTTAATTATGAGTCGGCGCCAAACAAACAATCAATGAAGATCATTAAATTACTTTAAAATAAAATCAAAATAAAAAATGATAATTTTAATAATTTTATCAAAATAAAATAACATCAAATACAACGTGAAATTTTCTACGATTAACAATAACTTTCCAAAAATGCGTTCTTCGCTCGACCACTTGCAACTCGCACGGACTTTGCTTTAATCAACGACCAAAACAAAACAAGATGGAAACGGGTTGAGGAAAACACTATCACAGCACAATGCTGAAAGTGTCAATAAAAATAGCGTTTTCGGCACTAAAAAGTAAAACAGATGTTCAGAAACGGCGCTCAGCACTCCTAATGAGCGAGGAATCCATTAATTATCAAAACAGAAATGTTTTTGCTCGAAAGAGCCCGTAACTGAAGACCGCAATTAAGTACAGGGAATAAATAAATTAAAAATGGCGTCACGCCAGGAAACATAATCTGTGGGTGATTAATGACGGTCTATAGGGCCTTCAGTTGTCTTGAGAAAAGGGGAGCTGGAGCCAGCTTACTCAGAACATGATATTGGACTTACAGTGTTTCACGATTTGATTGGTGGTTAGTATTTACTGACCCCCAGTTTCTGGAAGGCTGATCAATTTGATCTATTGTCAAATTTAATGTCAGCTTCTGTGATTGGCTGGCAAATTTTTTAACAACCAATCACGTCGCTTGACCCGAGATTTGACAGCTGATTAGTTAATTTTTGCGTTGATCAGCCTTTTAAGAAACTGGGGGTTAGTATCATTAGTGGTGCTGTTTTAATGTTTTTTTTTCCATAAATCTCATTCATTGTACTCATCATTACGAACAACTTTTACTGAGAGACCAACATTGATCAAGCGAAAAAAATATCTGTTGGTCCCTAGATTTGTGCTCACTTAAATCGATAAAATGTAGGGACTTGCTGATTTATTTTTTTGTGATTTCAGGCTTGGTCGTCGTAAAAGTTGTTCATAATGAAGAGTAAAATGACCACTTTTCGAGAAAAAACCATTAAAATTTCAGCATGTATATAATAATACATTGAATATGTAGGTAATTTGTTTCGTCTTTATTTTAGTACAAATTGACTTCAGGGCCAGCTGTATCCTCTTATAACTCATAATTTAGGACAACAAAACAACGTTCTCAGTCCAGATTTGTGCTCGGTTAGTGGCAATTGCAGTTACTACCTATTACCTATTACATATTGGAACTTATAACATAACTGGCGAAATCATAGTGTGCTATGCGCTCATGCCTACCTCTCCGGGGAATACAGGCGTGATGTTATACCAGGCCCCTCAGAAAGTATTGCGAAAAAAAGTTTTTATATATGGGAGACTGGCCAGTTATAATGTTTTTCGAAAATATGATTATTTATAAGTAAAAATAAGTAAGTTCCAATTTCAAAATTTCCCTCCACATTTTTTGCGAGTTAATTCAAAGTATTGTGTCTCACTGAAATATGGATCTGCGCCGGGAACATTTTAGAGCTATGATTTTATACGATTTCAAGTGTCGCCTGAAACCGGATGAATCGTACGATAGACTTCAAATGGCATTCATGGATGAAGGCCCTTCCAAGGCAACCGTGTATCGTTGGTATAACGAATTCAAGCGCGGTCGACCAACTTTGGGGGATGACGAAAGAAGCGGTCGCCCTTTGACGGCTGTTACCGAAGAAAACGTGCTAGCAGTGAAAAATTTAATCCAAGACAATAGGCGAATTACATATCAGGAGATTCAACACATATTGAAGATTGGATCGGGAAGCGTTCACGAGATTCTACACAGCCATCTTCGCGTGAGGAGGATAGTATCACGCTGGGTGCCGCACAACCTCACCGATGCTCAGAAGCAGGCCCGGGTGGAATGGTGCCGTGATATGCTTAACAAATTTGAAGCAGGCTCGTCTCGGCGTGTTTACGACATCGTTACAGGTGATGAGTCCTGGATTTATCAACACGACCCAGAAACCAAGCGCCAGTCGACTGTTTGGGTGTTTCAAAATGAGCCAACGCCTACCAAAGTGAAGCGATCTAGAAGCGGGGGTAAGATTTTGATCGCTAGCTTTTTTAATTTGACTGGCCACTTGGTATCAATTCCCTTACGGGATCAAAGAAGCATTAATGCCGAATGGTATACTACCAAATGTTTGCCAGAAGTTTTCTCTGTTATAAGCAACAAGCGACCAAACACAGGGCTCCGCGGGCTACTGCTCCACCACGACAATGCACCTGCGCACACCGCACTCAAAACGAGGGACTTCCTGGACAGCACGCCAGTCAAACTCCTGGGTCACCCTCCTTACAGCCCTGATCTAGCACCGTGTGACTTCTTTTTATTCCCAAAAATAAAAAATCAGCTCAAAGGGATACAATTTTCGTCGCCGGAAGATGCGCTGGCTGCGTTCGAGCAGGCTGTAAACGAGGTGTCTGCGGCGGACTGGAAAAAAGTGTTTTGAAAACTGGTTTAGGCGCATGAATCTTTGTATAGAGGCTGGTGGAAAGTACTTTGAAAAGATTTGATAAAAATATATGTACGTATAGAACAATTTTTTTTAGTTTCGCAAAACTTTCTGAGTGTCCCACGTATTGTGTAGATAAAAAATCATATTCAGTTACTAATAGGTCTATATAAGTTTTGACTATTCACTACATGCCATTTCGATTAATCTAATTTATGAAATTTCTTGAAATAAAACTTCAACCAGCGATGTCCTACTAAGTAAAGTATTATAAGAATACAAAAATCGTAACTACTCAGCATTTTGGTCTAAAAATAAAATAAATAAATATAATAAATAAATATTTTTGGGACATTTTTACACTGCACCATCTAGTCCCAAACTAAGCAGAGCTTGTGCAATGGGTACTAGACAATGGATATAATACGTATATGTATACTTTTTTTGTTGTTTTAAATACATACTTATAATACATAAGAAACACCCAGACCAACACAAACACTTATGTTCATCACACAAATATTTATGTCATGTGGGAATCGAACCCACGACCTCGTGATCAGCAGTCCGAACCTCGAACCACTAGACCACAGACGTCGTCAATTTAAATGTTATGTCGTATACGACCCCACCAGATGCAATTTACCCATAACCATTAACAATAACCATTAGTAACCATTTATGCACGCAAAATTGCATCTGGTGGGGTGAAGCACTTTTTTTTCCGAAGGGAAATCCTCAAGGACCCACTCTACCCAGAGAAGGCGGACCCAGGGACTCTTACCGACTAAAACCACCACGGTGTTCCTCTGACTACCTTTGGCCGGTGGCGTCAGATAGACTCTGCATTCGGCAATCACCCCCGAAAGGTCATGTCTTGCAACAAGTAAGCGAGCCCATTCTCCCCGTGCAGCCTAAATCGGTGTATTTATCTAACGAGTGACCATATCCCAGAGCATAACGAATGCATTGGATGATAAGATCTGTATTTGTTCTACCGAAATATAATGTAACATGTAATTTTTTAGCACGGAACCCGGATTTGTGTTCGTTTAATGGTAATAGGCTCGCAATCTTTCATGGTACTTTATACCATGGTACAAGCTCTGCTTAGTTTGGGACAAGATGGTGCTGTGTAAAAATGTCCCAAGATTTTTACTTTCTTTCTTGTGGTAAGTGGTCATGTGGTGATTTCGTAAGCACACTCTTCTGGGTGTGGCGGGTGGCAGAGCTGGTGAGTGCAAACCAGACTGTAATCGCGCCGGATGACAGGTTCAAAGAAAAAATAGAACAATAAATCATTGAATTACGCGTATAATATGATCAAGAACAACACAATTAATACAGGTACGTGTAGGTAGTAACTAAGCTAACACTTGTGGGTGTTAGTACCTACGTACTATTTATTAACAATTAAGACAACCACCTTCACGATAACACGCGCAGAAATTACGGCTGTAATCGCAAGTTCCTGTTGCGTCCCCATAACCGAGTTCGGGGCATGCAGGATGTTGGTTCCGGCACAGCGTTGTACATTTACCAGGATCGCACCGGTCCGCAGATACACAAGACATCGCAACGATCGCGATCACAACGAGTAGAAACACCGCACCAGACTTCATTTTCTTCAACTAATATTTACTATCGATATAAACAAACACAACAATCAGCTACGACGAGCAGTTTTTTAAGTAATAAGTATCGATAGTTACCAACACTCCTTATTACACGGTCACGTGGACGCAACGAAGTATAATAAAATGATAGGTCCTAAAAACATGTTTGACAAATAGTATACTAAGAGCTGACTACATAAAAGGTCAGCTAAAGGAGGGTAAAGGACATTGCTAGGAATAGCCTCTGTCAGTTACGAAGAAAAAAAAAACACGCTAGTTACAACATGCGTATTTTTTCATTACTAAATATTTAATACTAGCAGTGCACTTACGGCTTTGCCCGCGTAGAAACTTTAACACCTACTTTTTACCCTGTTGAGTTTAGTTTTCGAAAAATGCAAAAACAAGTAATTAATTAATTGCTTCAAAGATTATTTATACCACGTGTTGACTCTATCTAGCCACGCAATAGTATTCTTCAATACAAAATTGTTATTTTTTCCATGTTTTAAGTAAGTCGGTCCAGGAGAAAAGATATTTCATACACAGTAGAACACCATATTTAAAACCCTTAGAATTATAATTTCCTAAAATCCTTTCTTAGTGGGTGCTTGCATTACAAAAGGAACCTACTATCCAAATTTCATGTTTCTTACTTCAGTAATAGTTTCGGTTCTGCGTTGATGAATCAGTCAGTCAGGACTACGTCGATCTAGGACTATGTCTTTGTAACTATAGATTTACTAAATATTACTAAATTGCAAGATGGACCCACCACTACTCCCTACATTCTCAGCCACTCTCTATCTAAACTAAACTCACCCATATTTATATTTTTCAATCATTTATGCTAAGCTCCTGAAAAATCTTTGCGAGATGGAGGGGAAGTCCATCTGAACCCCTTATAACCCTCAACTACCCTTAGCAAAGTAGCACATAACTGAACCCAACCCACGTCCATCGCTGGACATAGTCTTCCCCCAAATGGGGAGGTTATGCCATAATCACCACGCATGGCGGGCGGCCAGGTGGGTTGACGATCGCAGTTGGTAGAATAAATACTTAGTCAGAGAACGCCGCTTTCCATCCTCTGGTGAACCCCTTAGGACCTTAGTCGCCTTTTACGACATCTACGAGAAGAGATGCGGTGATGCTATTCTTTGCGTCCGGCACCACACGGATAATGTTATTACTTAAGTAGAACCCACTACCACCTACCTATAATTTTCCAACCGTGTAATTAGTGTCTGGCTTTATTTTGAAAGACTTAAGTATCAATAGCCGAGACGTGGATACTCACGGCACGGTTGATCCACAAACGTAAGGTAGCTCAGCGTGCTATGGAGAGTGTTATGCTCGGAGTTTCTCTGATCACACCCTAAACGAGGTGATCCGATAGTGAACCAAGGTTGTCGACATTTAGCAAGCTGAAGTGGCAGTGGGCCGACCCTATAATAACATTATAAACTGTGCCAAAGTAGACTTTCCTAAGGTGCATTTTATAACCTAGTTTATTAATTACTTAAAGATAATTTGCACGTGCGCTGAAATAATTTTTTTATTTATAATGAGTTGCAGGTAAATAAGCGGTAACAATTTGACATCGACGGCGTCTTTATTTTGGAAGCAATAATCGGGTTTTCTAATTCAAGTGTTTTAGTAGTAATCGAGCTTCTTTGTGAAAGAGCTCGTCCGGGGAAGTACTACCACCGTATGTACTTCTCCGCCAAATAGTGATGCTTGCATTGCTGTGTTTCGGTCTGAACGGTACAGGTGCCGGTGAAATTACAATCACATGAGACTTTCAATCTTCATGTCTCAGTTTGGCGAACCGACTTGCGGTACCATTAAGGCAACAGCCTAGGTGGTATTGCAGTTGTTATGGGCAAAGGTAACCGCTTAACATCAGGTAGACCTTTAGCTCGTTTTGCCATCCTATAGTATAGGATGGCAAAACTCTATTTAAAAAAAAGAACCACTATCATGCAGCCGACTGTAGGTACCTACAAATGTCTTGAAAAACAAAAAGAAACTGTAATGATTTCCAAACGAAAAAATACGAATTTTAAATACCCCACACTAATACTGCGCTAAGTTGTTGCTAACGCTAGACATAGTAGGTAAATGGTGACACTGGCTCTGCCTACCCCATGAGGAATTTTCCACGGCAAAAAAAGGTCAATGTAGACATGTCTTCTAACCCAGGTCACAGCGGTGACACTCCGTGAACGTGTGAGCTCGCTCGCCGGTGACCTTGAGCGCGCGCGTGAATGCAATAGGCCTTGGCTGAGGCAGCCGAGAGACTGCCAGTTCCACACGCCGCGCACCGCGCACGGCCTCCGCGCACGGCCTCCGCGCTTGCCCGCCGACACACATAATTTTACGAGCACACATGCTTAAGTGTCGCTTCTTGTCGTTAGGGACTACTGACAATGCAACAGCCTGTATAATACCTATGTACGTGTGTAACTGGTTTTATTTTCGCATTATTTTTTTATAAGTGGTTACCTAGTACATAATCGTTTTTAGTCTTCTACTCGTAGACCTATTCTGGGCCACGTTCAGTATTATCGTCCAACGACGCCCGGAGCGTACTTTGGTCGTTCAATTACTCAGAGCGATCATACGAACGCCCAAGGAACGCTCCGAGCGTCATCCGACGACGTCAGGCGATAATACGTAATAGTTAACTATAAGAAAAACCTTATTTATTTTGCATTAAACATGGTGGGCGTAATTGCGTATTTAAGTGTTGGTAGTGGAAAACCGCCCTCCACCCCTCCTCCCTCCTGACGTCATTTACATCATAATGAAGTCCCTCTATGTCGTTACACAATTCCAATGTTTGATTGCGATGTTGACATCATCTTCGATTTTACATCAAAATTTAACTGGAAAATGAGTTACGCAATTGCCGTGCTGGCTATCGACAAAGGCGAGCTGTGTAGTTCCTAAAAAGGTTTTCAAGCAATTTATCTTGTGCTGCCTGTCTATATCATAGATCACCTTTTGTTAAGCAAGTAAGTTGCTGCAAGTTTTAAGGTTTATCATTCATTTAATTTCATGATGAATTCCTCCGACATCGTAATCAACATTTTTGTAGTTAGGCAATTCGAATTATATCATTTTTCCGGATTCAAACGTCAAAATTGACATTTTGTTGATTGCGATGCAGTTATACAATTGCCCTGCTGCTATCGGCCGCTGCGCTGTTAGTAATATTTTATATTAAACCTGCATTTGAATAAAAACCCAACCATAAAACATTCATCGTACAGTCAAGCTCACATCGATGGAAAATAACCAGTATAAATTGAGCTAGTGTTGTATGTATTTTACATATTATGCCAGTTCGGCTTATGATGGTTTGGTAACCATTAATATGTGGTTGAATGTACGAAAAATTGATAGCCATATTTCCTATCCTTAATAAGATAACGGGACGTGTGTAAGAATGATGGTTTCATTTAGACGCAGGATAAAATCGTAGTAGAGTGTAATAACAAGCAACCATCTGGCGATGTCTACCACTTAGCTCTCTGATTACAAACAGCGCAACATTAATTATGTTTTTGCTTCGAAAGATACTGTAGTTATTTACGTGCCCCTGTTTTTCGGGGAAATAAATGTTTGTAATAAGTCTGTGGTAGGGGATCGTGCTTATAATTGTTTGTATAGGTATTAAGTAAGAGTTTCAACCGATACAATCTTTAAATTACTTTGAAGAGGTCTTTGGTAAGGGTAAGTCTTGATGTTGACGACACGACTGGTGTAGTGGCTGAGATTGACTTTCTGCGCTACAATTTACTGATTCGATTCTCGCAAGGAAAATATTTATTTGGCGTACAGATAGTTATTGCAGGTTTGGGTGTTTACTAGAGATGGGCTGACTATACACACCGACTCGTCGGATAAACTGACTATTCGGCATGTTTCCTAGTCGGCGACTATTTATGGTTAAAAGAACTTACCTGTAAGTGAAGTTCAACCATAATTATTCGAGATATTACATCCGAGATATTTCTTAACAAAGGTAGTCCATCCATGCATATCGCATCGGTTCACACAGTTTAAAGCTTGCTAAAACAAACAAAAATTAAATTAAAAGAATCGATGGCCTAATCGATTCGTGCATACATACACCCCTATTTCAACCGGTACAACTCTAATAACGTCATTCAGTTTGGAGTCGTCTCTTGTACATTCTGCAAAAAAGAAATTGGGATGGCAGGGCGCGACCCTTGGCTGCGCTCTGTCTTAATGGGTGGGTGGGTGATAAATATCTCGGATGTAATATCTCGTATAGTTATGGTTGAACTTCACTTACAGGTAAGTTCTTTTAACCATAAATTATACTTCTATATTACATCCGAGATATTTCTTAACAAAGATAGATGTTTAGCGACTTTTGCGGAATGTAAGGTCAAGTTTACATCAAAATAATGGTTTTTCTTGTTAATTTATCAACAACAAAAAAAAAACCTTACTTTTATAATATTCAAAATCAGTACATTCTATAGTATGTGTATTTGCAATCGCTAATAAGATACATTGAACACAGCCCCGGTGAAGGATATGTCTTCTTCGAGGTCGGCAAGAAGTTGATTATAAAACACAAAGAACTACCTGTCCACCAGCTATTTTCTTAATTAATAAAAAAAACAGGCCATTACTTTTGGCCGAGGATGAGAAGGCGTGACATGTGCCGTGTGTTGTAAACACATCCATGTCGACGCCGCGCCGCACCGCGCCGTTGTCATTTAGCATCTGCTTAGTCCAGCGGCTCTGTAAAGTTGCACTATAGACAGGCTTTTTATGATTAGGAAAATATTACCAGTGTTGAGTAAATGGTACCAAGCCGTTTTATATCCATAAAATACGGAGTTTTTGTGGAGCAAATGACCTTGCGTTCTCGAACTGATAGAACAATCAGTTTTGGGTTGTGACTAGTAGGCGCTGAATCTTTAGTAATATGTATTATGAATTTGAAATTGCAATGCAAGATAAGAATCTTGCGCAAATAGCATTAAAGTTAATAAACAATGAGCTGCATTCGTTGTCCTGTTGACAGTTCAAAATTAGTTACTCACAGAAGGTATACAATGGCAAGTTATCATCGAAGTAAATTTATAAAAAAAAAGGAAATTAAATTAGATTTATTTAAAAAATAAATTTGATCCAGTCACTGCAAGGCATCTTGGGAAACTAGGTTTCATTTTAATGCAATCATCTTCTGGATTTCAACTTGCAATACAATCATCATTATTGTCATTGTTACAGATGTTACAGTACATCTTTACCATTATTACCTAGTCCGCAATTAAGTAGATTAGAAATTAATAAAAGGGGGTAACCCATATAAGTTACTGTACCGTACTTAATCATATTGATTTTAAAAATAAGTGTAAGGTAAGTACTAAATTAGTTTTGTGTTGTTCATTAAGCATAAAGTAAATAAAGTATTTATTTATTTATATAATATGGTAGTTCATATATTTGAGATGAATTCGCTGTGTATGTGCATTTATGAAATAAATTTATTTTATTTCAATAATGACATTATAAAATTTTATTGATAAAATATACACAAGTGTTTTGTTGAAAAACATCATATTGTTTTGGGGTATTTTTAGATAAGGCGTTAAACATTATGTTTATCGTATCTTTCGGAATATCCATTTCTTTCAAGCTAGATAAAGATTTGAAAAGGAGATTTATCTGAATCCACCATTGTCAAATAAGGGAACCATGGCTGTTTTGGCCGGTATGGTACAACAAAAAAAATTACATAACTATAACTAACCTAATGTTGGTATTTTAAAACGAGATCAATTAGGGAAAGACATAAAATAAATGATATCTCATGAATAGTAAAAGCAACAATGTCATGTGCTTTTCAATCTCTTTTCCAAAAGAAATATAATATAGACTACATTTCTCATTAATTAGAGACACAATCAATCCTTAGATTGATTAGATTGAAACTTGTTTAGTTCTCTAATTTTATATTCTACTGGGGATATTATATTCTCTTTCTCTATTAATGTATGAGATGGTAGTTTTGCTGTGGATTCTAAGCAGCATGACAACGTTTCTGCAAAATTCTAAGAATGTGGTTAGTAGTTTTAGGTAAGTTATGTGAAGTTCCCTCTCTTTGATCAGTGGCCTCTAGCAGTCACTTCATCGTCACAATATTTCATATTAGAAAATGAAAATTATGTTTAATTAATTTTATTCCTAGCTTTGTAGCTAATATAAGTTTATGATGCAGCTAAATAAATTTTTAGGGACATCTCAGTCATATGTATTTACCATTATGTTTTGGCAAAACTAAGCACTTTCCTATTCAAGTACATACATTATGTGTATATCCATCTGACTACCATAAGAGCTATTATAAATATCACCCATAAGTAACAGCAGGGCATGTAGCAATAGGTAAATGTAACTAACAATAAACTTGAAAAACCAACTAAAAATCCTATTAGAACCATTTTCGACTTCTACGCGGACGAAGTCGCGAGCAAAAGCTAGTACTACAATAATTATAAACACATAAATTTGTGTTCAGTTGAAGGCCAAGGTTACATTTAACTTAATATTATATCTTTAGGTATTAATAAAATAAACCCCAGGTTTTTTTCTATAAATAGTTTTAGTGTTCTCATATAATATAATCATATGCATATAGTATGCTAGTATGGCAATAGGCTCGCCCCCTATTACATGGGTCTATATAACATAACTAGCGAAATGTGGGTGTACTATACACCTCTGCCTACCCCTTCGGGGAAATACAGGCGTGATGTTATGTTATATAGTATGCTACCACTATATTCCCCTTGTTTCAGAGGGATAAAACTAGACGTTTTTAGTTTCATGAGAACAAATAATAATATGAAGCAGAACCAAGGAAATAAATATTGAGGTAGGTACCTAAGCGGTTAAATTCAACCAAAACATTGATCAAATCTTAATATAAAAACTTTTGTAAAAGCTATGTGTAGTGAAGTGAAACCCGAGAAGTTTTCAGATATTAACTTTGCATAAATACAATCTATTTTAAAATTATGGGTGTTTACCTACATATTCATACAGCATTATAGGTGTATCTATTTACAAGTATGAAACATATAATTTGTAAATTTAGTAGGTGTTATAAGATTGACCATTGTACATAATATATCTTTTCTGTAGGTATGTAGCTTATTTTGTGTACAATAAGAAGTATTTAATCTGAAACCCATAGTTAATTTATGGGTTAAAATACAGAACAAACAACTAACTAGGTTCATCATTATATTTTAGACATTATATCTGAATATAGTAATTCTGCAATGTTATTATTCATTTCTACTTTTGAAAATGGAGAGCTACTATTTTAGCAGTGTTTTTTGCAATATGATGCAGAAATTGACTTTGTATCCTTTACATAAGGCAAGAAAACAGGGTCACCTGTTTTAAGCACCCAATAAATTAGGTATGCAAAAGGTAAATTGTATGCATTCAGTATGTGGTACCTCTATTAGTGCCTCTGGTAGCTGTGGTGGGTATGCAGCACAGCTGTCACTCGGTTGCAGTTGCATGCCTGTTTTATGTTGATCTTCTTCATCCCAGCTGCTAGTTGCACGTTGTAGTAGTGGTAGGCTGCTGACATCATTTTGTGTTATGCTGATTAGAAGGAAACCACTTGTTTCCCAATAAGGAATTCTTCTTGGAGTTTTATAAATATGTTTTCACCAGTATAGAAGAAAATTTCTTTCAATTCTTTAAATAGTATTATACAATTTGTTATCCAACAAAAGTAGGTACTACAGTTTCTCTTCATTGTTTCTTCCTGGTAATAATCCGGTAAGAATTAAACTTATAAGAAACCAATTAAGTATGTTAAGTGTAGTTTTATTATTGCTTTGGTTTATTGTCATTAGTTGTATGACGGATCCATCTATCTCAAAATCTTCTTGAATCCATTTTAAGGACCCATTACACTGGATTGAAGCCACCTCCGGGAACAGTTATGGTGTTCATACTATTAACAAAAATTTATTACCAATATTTCTCCAATGAGGGCCTCCTTCTTTCCTCAAACTCCAACAGGATTCAACCCCACGTTCAGATGTCTCATCAGGTAATTTATCCTCCAAGTTCAATTTTCTTGGCCTTGCCAAGTAGGTACATAATACTATTTGGGTACTTCAGTTGTAACCATTGTAGGCGGAAAGATTTTGATTAGATCTGATGGTATTTTACCTGTGATGGAGATGGCTTCCTTCAACATAACATCTTATGATTATGTATGTTTCCCAATTGGGGGGTAGTGTTTTGGAAACAAACAGGCCAAGGACATTCTAATGGAACAAACCCACTCTGGGTCAGAGTGTCACCTCAGCTCTGCTCTGCATGTAAATATTTATTGCTTTCAGGATAGCATCACGTACCATCACGTTAAGAAAGCACAATTAATTTGTTCCGGGATAATATCACGTATTACCACTTTAGGGAACAAAAGACATTTACCATCAGGATAACATCTCGTGTTATCACGTCAAGATGGTAAGAAATTCATGTATTTACCATGATTTTTCGGCAACTACACTTTCACTTTCACAAAATGGTGGAATGTAAAATTCGTCTTTACGATTATCTACGAAGTATATAACGAACTTTCTTATGTATTTCTTTAAGAGTATGTTGTAAATTATAGAATAAATTCATAACTTCAATGATATACATGAAAAAAAACCTAAAATAAAAAATATTCGTGTGACCGACGCAACACACAAAAAATGAATGACGTTATTAGAGTTGTACCGGTTGAAATAGGGGTGTATGTATGCACGAATCGATTAGGCCATCGATTCTTTTAATTTAATTTTTGTTTGTTTTAGCAAGCTTTAAACTGTGTGAACCGATGCGATATGCATGGATGGACTACCTTTGTTAAGAAATATCTCGGATGTAATATAGAAGTATAATTCGGCAAAAATGGTCAAATACTCGCCATTTATTTTCAGTAGGTACCTACTAAAAAATAAAACACAATGAAAAATACAAAATTACTGACATATATTTTTATTTTCACAGGTGCTAGGAATAGCCTCAGGAAATAGTCTTCCACAACAGGCAGTGCGAAAGCATTAAAAAACTTTAATGAACATTGTTGGCGATTTCATCTAATGAATAATCATGGATAACAGAATATGGGGTTACCGGCTTAGCATGTTTTCAAATTAAAATTAAAATTTTCCGGGTCATCCTGTATATTTTGGCAGTCCGAGCCATTTGTGGGAATTTCGTATTATTCTGTCGCTACCACTCGCGGTGGTCTTCTCTGGTCCAAGTTTGACCGATGCATCGGTAACTAATCGGCAATTTTCTAAACGATTAATCGGCTAGTAGGCTATAGTGGATGCTGATAAGCAATAATGTGTCAACCCACAAAAAATCGAAAATTGAGTTAATGATGCAGTATGCTTCTTTGGCTGACAAAGAACGTTTTTCAATAAGGTTTTAACCTGATTGAATGGTTTTTATACCAAAAATGAGTAAAAAAAGGTTGACACGAAATCATTTCGAAGGGTAAGACATTTTGCAATAAGATGTTTAGGCACTTGAAACATTGTTTGATGACCCTAGGCGCCATCTGTTTAAAGTCAAAAGAAGTTATGGGACATGATCGGTTATTGCGTAATTAGTATTATCCTTTTTCGGCTGTGTAAACAACATTGGCCCATACTTAATTAAAATTATACGTATAAAGTGGGCCTCACAAGACTACTAGCCACGAATACTACATGGAAAACGCAGTAGAAGACTTGGAATATACGATCATCAAAGGTAAGTCAAAATATTACATAAATATTAAGGATTTTAGCTATACAAGTTTAGAGGTCATTTTACCGGTAAAATGATTAAAACAACGCTTTTTTATGACAGAATACTGTTTAAAATTACATTCAAATACGTTTTACATACTTACCGTGGTAATATTACTTATCTTAACTACCTAATTTCAGCAAAATGTAATATTTTTGATTAACAGGTTATTGCTTAACAAACATTCTACTATTGACTAGCGCTTGTAAAAGTTTTATAAAGCTTGACACGTTATTGCTACAAAAAAATCTCGTTCACTTGTTCGTTCGTTTATTTCAATAGTATGTTAAATGACTTGAAACGTTTTTGAAAAACGTGGAATGAGGGAATTAATAAAACAAACAGATTCACGACTGTAAGTATCCGCAAACAGGGTAGACAGACATTGTCTGAAATCTTCAGGTTCTCGAAATTACAAGTTGTGTCTTATTTTTATAATTATTTTCAGAATGCCACCGCCAAGATCAAGAAGCCATGTTTGCGGATCATGTATCTAATACCTCACGAGGAAAGCCATGCGTCGCGTCCTACTTCTGACGAGGAGTTTCAGTGTGAGGTTATTAGCCACGATGTTGAAGAAAAGAGGCGTATGGTTCCGTCAAATAGCAGTCTCAATGAGGAGTTTCCAGAAGTTCGGCCAGCAGAAACATACCTTCCGAATATTTATACTTCTGATCAATATCTGGACTTTGAGAATACTCTGGATTTATTGGAGTTTCTAGCTGCTGTTGATTACTGTTTATGGCTGATAATACAACACTAGATCATTCGTCGATCATTGAGCTTATTCATCATACAGCAACTATTCAGTCCGAGCCCAATGAGTTGTCTGATTCATCATCAACTCAGCCTATCGCAGTCCACTGCTGGACATAGGCCTCTTCCAAGTTGCGCTACAACACTCGGTTCTCTGCCTTCCGCATCCAGTCACGTTCAGCCACGTTCTTCAGGTCGTCGGTCCACCTGGTGGGGGTCACCCTACGCTGCGTTTTCTGATTCGCGGTCTCCACTCAAGGGCTAGTCTGCTCCAGCGGCCATCAGCCCTTCGACAACCATGGCCAGCCCACTGCCACTTCAGCTTACTGATTCTACAAGATATATCGGTCATTCCGGTTCTTCTCCGGATAATCTCGTTACGGATTTTATCCTTAAAAGAAACTCCAAGCATATCTCGCTCCATAGCTCACTAAGCGACTTTGAATTTGTGAACTAGCCCAACTGTCAGTGTCCACGTCTCGGCACCGTAAGTCATGACAGGCTGGACGTACTGGTTTAAGACCTTTGTCTTCAAACTTTGCGGTATATCATCATCATCAGCATTTCAGCCGAAAGACGTCCACTACTGGACATAGGCCTCCCCCAATTAAGGGGGGGATATGC
The DNA here is from genome assembly GCA_949699075.1 of Asteroscopus sphinx. Taxonomy (NCBI): domain Eukaryota; kingdom Metazoa; phylum Arthropoda; class Insecta; order Lepidoptera; family Noctuidae; genus Asteroscopus; species Asteroscopus sphinx. The sequence continues at coordinate 14,194,924 of OX453010.1, forward strand.
CATAATCGCCACGCTTGGCAGGCGGGTTGGCGATCGCAGTTGGTTGGTTAAATACTCAGAGAACGCTGCTGCCCATCCTCTGGTGAATCCCTTAGTCGCCTTTTACGACACCCATGAGAAGAGCTAAGGGTGGTGCTATTCTTTAAGTCCGGCACCACACGGACTTGCGGTATATGCGACGAGAAAACTCGGCAAAGTTTGCCAAATACTTTCCAGCCTAACTAGAACCTTCTGTAGGCTTCTTTCTTGAAGTTTGTCTAAGTATCAAGCTGAATTATCTGCCCTAGGTAGACATATTCCGTTACGACTTCAAGTGCCGACCCTTCAACGAATATTGGCCTCGGCATGACATGCATATTGAACATGTCTTGTCCAGATTTATGCCGAGACCGACACGCCGAGATGCTCCGTTTAAGCTGTGCAGTATTTCGCCCAGGTGTTCCAAAGACTCAGCCATACAACGATGTCATCGGCAAAACGGAGATGTGAGATGTTCTCGCCGTTAACGTTGATACCCTAACCAGTCGAACGAAACGAGATTATTTTGTTGTAGGTAGTTTGATTTTTAAATACTGTTTTAATTTAGATAATGTTGATTATGATGTAGGTAGGTAAGTATTCAAAGTAAATCTTGAAGATTGAAAAGCCAATAACGCTCGATGGTCCCTAATTTGTTCCGTTTTTAAGAGGTAAATAAATATTTTAATATTGTAAGAAATCATGGCTTTTATTGATAACAGCTTTACATTACAATTTTTATCTTAATAATACGTTTATCAATATAGGGTTAAGGTACTTGACATTAATCAAATTGAATTTAAATTAATTGTTTTCAGTTTAGCAATAATATGTTATAAGACTTGAAACGTATATTCAAATAAAATGTTTGCTGGCGCATTTTGTAATATCAAATTTTACGGTTTTTGGAATGAATATAACAGATTTTACAAGTTTAATGGGAGAAATTTGATCTAAACTTATATTGTGATATAATGACTGCATATCATCAATATTTGCAGCAAATTCTTGAACAAACTAATTAAATTGGCGCCGTAATTTTGAAACACGATTTACTCGAAATGGCTTCCGTGTAGGTTGACATACTATTGCTTATCAGCATCCAGTTAGCCCATCACTAGTATTTAAACGTGTTTTTTTTTTGTGTGTTTTGAAACCTATCAACGATACAGGAGAAATTGTTTTGAATGGCAATATTGAAAAATAAACGAGTGTGCTTTAGACCACACGATTGAAGTAAAACTTCACTAACTTATATCTCCCTCAATACTATTTCAATGAGAACAAAGGAATGGCGGCGCGGTGCGCGTACATCTGACGGCGCTGTGTCGTGGCCGGCCGTCGCGTGCGCCTCATTCCCCGCGTCCCGCACTACCCCCTCCGTTCGCCACGCCCGATCACACTTTTCGTAACGCTCTCGCCAGCTTACTTCTCAAGTCAAGCGTGCGTAAAGAAGTTTTACTTCAAAAAAAAGTTCTACAAGTCGTTTGACGTATTGCTGTACAAGTTTTTACTGGCAGACAGGCCACAATCTCGGTATCCCCCAATGATAAAGTTGCGTAGGTCATATGTCCAGACAGCTCGTATAAAGCATGACATCATTTAGCTGTATGTGGTTAGACTGAAAGCCGACCCCAACGTAATTAGGGAATTACGTCACTACAGACATCCTTCATTTTGTAATCTGATGCTAGAACAAGAGTTATAGATAGTCTGTCACGGAGATATAGCGGACCATTGCCACATATAATACTTACTTTATTGCCGTTTTATTAGTGTTTGCTGATAAAAACAGACCTGACAAGCCTGTGAGTAATTTAGGAGCGAATCAAATTAGCTGTAATAAAATTGTACTTATAAAATCGCGCTATTTTTTTAGGTTCCGCACCTAAACGTAAAAAAGAACCCTTATCAACGACTCGACTTGACTCAATCGTTCCGTCCGTCTGTCTACCTTCTTTTTTTTCCGTGGGGTAATCCTCATGGACGCACTCCGCCCAGGGTAGGCGGAGCCAGTGTCGGACTCTTACTGACTAAAACCACCACAGTGTTCCTTCAACTACGTTAGCCGGGGGCGTGGGAACCCGTGAGTATTCACACAACCACCCCCGACAGGTCCCGGCTCGCCAAAAGCAGGTGAGCCCCTTTTCCCCGTGCGGCCTAACGACGGCCGCACCCTCCTCTGTGGCGCACACGGAACACTGCACGCCACCTCACCTCATGGGCCTTTACCAGCTACGCCAGCTGCGCCAACTATGCCAGCTGCTGGTCGGGCAGCAGACTACCCCGAGTCTGCTGCTCGTAGGCCCATCCTCCTGTAATTTTTATAGAGGTGTTCTTCCTCGCGGTCCAGCCGGTAAAGCCAAGACCCTCGGTCCCAAGAGGCGCGAGAACACTATTCAGCAGGCATTCCTGTGATTACGAGACCGACGGGGGCAGGAAAGGACAGTCCCCCCGATGCCTGCCCAGTAGCAGGGTGAGTGCACACTGGGCCCACCCCTGCTCCTCCACAGTGCCCTCTGCTTTCTCAGAGGGACACGCGGAGCAACTTCCCATTGGCCCACATCGGGCCCCTCCCGTGCCAGAATATTCTCTAGAATTCTATTCTATTCTCTGAATAGTCTGTCACAGCAGAAAACAGAAACTATCATTATTATGCTATCATTTGAAATTTGGAATAGTTTAAAATATCGCTAACCCAACCTTACTGTATTTTTTTTAATAGTAATTTTCTTCGCGAAAGGGCCGAAATAGGAAGTCAACATTTCAAAGTGGGACTACCATGGTTCAAGTGGTTTATGTGAAAGAGCTTTATTTGCAAATTCCACAGCGGGTATTTTTCTATCCATATGCCGCGTAGTTTTCGACTAGGTACTTCTGCAAAATTACAAAAAAATACCATTCCTCCCCTTTATCTCCGTAGTTTGTAAAGCGAAACGTCTGAAATAATTACAGTTGATAAAAGATTGTGTAAAAATTACAGGTAAAATAGAATGATATTAATTTGTAACTAGCAGATAACTAAGTGACTTTTTAAACGCCCAAGGAAAATATGGAACATGATAATTATAAATTTTTAATATGAATATTAATTTTTATCGACTTTTTTGTTCCTGCTATATCTTAAAAACAGTAATATATACAAGCGTCAAACTTGATTTAATTGTAGGGCATACTCTATAGTGACCCACAAATAATAAAAATAAAAAAATAAATAAAGAAAAACTTTCATTTGGCACAGTAAAATGACAGCACAAAACATAAATAAAATAACAAAAATTAGACACATGTAAACATGAAGGCATGGCAAACACAGATGGGTGTGGTGGCACGGAACCCATACTGCACGTGTCTAGACTCGCACTTGACCGAGTTTATTATTATTCTGATTCAACTATTTAGACATCGTAAAAAAATTTTTATTTATTTCTTTATGCACAACTGGGTACAAAGGCGGTCTTAACGCCATAGGCGTTCTCTACCAGAAAACCTTAGGGTAATGCAGAGACAAAGAATAATAATAATAATATTTATAATTAATAAATATTATGCAAAAACAAAGTACCTGCATGTACGTGCTTTATGAAATTACATAACATAACATAACATCACGCCTGTATTTCCCCGAAGGGGTAGGCAGAGGAATACACCCACATTTCGCCAGTTATAGTTATAGTCCCATGTAATAGGGGGCGAGCCTATTGCCATTGACCGGGCACAAATCCAGACTCCGGGCTGCTACTGAGAATTTCCTAATGAAAAAACCCAATAACACTTTGCCCGACCCGGGAATAGAACCCAGGACCCCACGCTCAGCAGTCGCGCTTGCAATCACTAGACCAACGAGGCAGTCAAAATACAGAAGAAGACAAAAAACAGTAAAACAAAAAATTAACAAATATGAAATTACAGTAAAACATAATAATTTCTTAGGTTTTCGCGATTGGATTTTTGTTTTATTAAAATGTACAGTAAAACATCACCATTCACTCACATGCCTCAATGTTCAACTTTACGCATAAAAGCCAAAGTTAGCCTGTTTACCATGTCCAGTAAGAGCTTCTTACACTTACCGTGAGGAATCTCGTGTAATATTCAATTAAACAAGTAATTTATTTAAACAAACTGCGGAGAAATGTAAAGAGAAAACTTTTTACTTGGCTGACTTGGCTCTTTTAAATGCCTGCTCACTTTGCGGGGCCCAACGATCTCAGTCAATTATCTAAATCATTGAAGAAGTAATAATCTTTCATTCATTTCAAACAATCAGTCCAAGTTAATCTCGGAAAGAGCATTCAGCAGAATGAAAATCGAATCGTCATTGAGGGACTGATTTCATTATATTTAAATCTGAATTTTACCCGAACGGTCGATTCTAACAATGGCTTGATAAAAACGTATTGAATTTAACAGAAAGGCTGGATGTTAATTAAAACAAATCACTCGTTAATCTGTAACGAGATCTTCAGAGAGTGGCGTCTATTCACGTTCCTTAGTAAAGCAGTTAATTAAAGAGTTAGTTTGCACACAGGAAATTTGTTGCTAGGCACTTAGGCATAAATCTTTAATAATACTGGGAAAGTTCGAGATAGCATGTTAGGGCAAGTGTTGAAGACTTTAATTTACATAACTTAACAGGCATTATATCCTTCCAAAGAGGTACTATTAAAAATAGAATACTAAAATTATTTTAGATACCACGTCCACTTTATAATAAAACAAGTTTAAACCGGATTACATCCGATATGTACCTAGAATGTTCCGTGAGGCTGTTAAAATTAAAAAACCAGCCAAGTGCGAGTCGGACTCACGCATTAAGGGTTCCGTACCTCTCAATATGTCTATGTTTGTCTTATTTTTAGTATTTGTTGCGAAACGACATAATATGCACTATAATCTGACCAAGTTTGACGCTGGTATGTATTACCGTTTTGAAGATAGAGCAGGAACAAAAACGTTGAAAAAAATGCATGTTTTTTGAGGTTTCTTGTATGGGGACCCCCTTTGGTTTTTGACTTTTTTTTGTTTTTAGTATTTGTCGTGATACACCTCATAGCAACACATATTCTGCGATTTTTCAGTTTTCACAATTTCAACCGGTTACCTATTACCGTTCAAAAGATACAGCCCTGTGACAGACAGACGGACGGACGGACAGCGTAGCGAGAGTAATAGGGTCCCGTTTGGAACCCTTTGGGTACGGAACCCTAAAAAAGTATCCTAATTTTAATAGAGAAGATGGTTGGCAGCTACTACCTGTTTGGAACCCAGTTCTAAACATAATCAAGTCCCAACAGCACGCTATACTGTAAAAGACGACGAATGTGGTCTAGTGGTACGAGTGTCGGACTGCCGTTCATGAGGTCGTGGGTGGATTCCCACAGGACACAAATATTTGTGTGATGAACATAAGTGTTGTGTTATAAGTTTGTGCAACAATAAATACAAATACAAATTGTAAGTTGTGTTTGTGTTGGGCTGGGTGTTTCTTATGTAGGTACTACAATTATTAAGTCATTTAAAAAAAAGTATATAAAATTACATCCACTGTCGAGTACCCATAGCACAAGCTTTGCTTAGTTTGGGACTAGATGGTGCTGTTTAAAATGTCCAAAAAGTATTTATTATTATTATTTAAAAAAAGAAGATAATGACATTGTGACTGTGAGTGATTACTGCGTGCATCGAAACGATTTTAATTACTTGAAAATTGTACAGTAGTGATCGCGAAAACCTAATAAATTATTATAGCTACATCCAATTAACCTCGATATAATACAAAATATAAAGGTAAGGTAGTTTCCCTACTCTAATTTAAGATAGAAGTCGCCCTCTAAATATTTCACTGTAAAGGCTGTTAAGGTGATTTGATGCGGTATACTCCCACTACTTACCTGGCATCTCACGTCCTTATTGAAACCCCTATAAAATATGAGGTAATTAAACATTAACAATGTATCCCATCCCACATTGGATACCTACCTACGTAACTAGCAGTTTTTGTCTTTGTCCTAAATAATTTTGTTAAAACAATATGAATTGCAAATCAGTGTATTAACGTGTCGGATATACACGCTGAAATTTGAATCGCTTATTTCCTAAAAAGGGGTCATTGTGCTCATCATTATGAACAACTTTTACTATGGGACCAATCCTGAAATCCCGAAAAAAAAAATCTGTTGGTCCCTACATTTGTGTTCACTTCAATCGATAAAATGTAGGGACCACCTGATTTTTTTTTCGCGATTTCAGGGTTAGACCCCTAGTAAAAGTTGTTCATAATGATGAGTACAATGACCCCTTTTCGGGAAATAAGCGATTCAAATTTCAGCATGTATAGTAAAATAGTACTTCCAGAAATATCTAGGCTGACTTGATAGTCGCGTGCACGTGAGAGAAAATCCTTTTCACGTCACTGATGAGTACTTAGCCTCGACAAGTACTACCACTGTACCTATTTCTGCCACCAATTAGTAATGTTTGCACTGCGCTGTATTCCGGTGTGAAGGGTACAGTGCAATTGCAATCACTTGAGACTTTCCATCTTTTGGAGAATGCGATTTGAAATAGGTACTGTTTAGGCAACAACCTATGGGCGGTATTGCAGTTGTTGAGAAAAAGTGACCGCTTAACATCGGTGGACCCTTAAAATCTAAAAAAAACTATCTTTTCTGTCCATTATGCACCGTCTCCTGCACCCAGCAGGATTTTAATGAAGCAAACGACAGAGTGATGAACTTAGTGGTCCTTACATGCTTTACATGCTGTGCAGATTTTGTTTATTGACATGAGGTTTCTTTCTTTTCTTTTTAGAGTTCCGTACCCAAAGGGTGCAAACGGTACCCTATTACTCTCGCTACGCTGTCCGTCTGTCTGTTTGTCACAGGGCTGTATCTTTTGAATGGTAATAGGTAGCCGGTTGAAATTTTCACAGAATATGTGTTGCTATAAGGTGTATCACGACAAATACTAAAAAAAAAAAAAAGTCTAAAAACAAAGGGGGTCCCCATACAAGAAACCTCAAAAAAAATGCATGTTTTTCAACGTTTTTGTTCCTGTCCTATCTTCAAAACGGTAATACATACCAGCGTCAAACTTGGTCTGATTATAGTGCATACTATGCAGTTTAGCAATAAATACTAAAAACAGGACAAACATAGACATATGTGGTGGTACCTACGGAAGAAAGAGATGCAATAATTCACATTTCGCGTAGGTACGTTTGTTGATGTCTTTTGATAATCTCACTAAATTAAATCAGTTTCTATGGGGTATCAGGTCGATGGGTGGTACGGAACCCTTACTGCGTGAGTCCAACTCACACTTAGCCGGTTTTTATTTCTTTTCTAGATCAGCTGAGTCTACTGTATGCTCAATATACCTGGGTATTTTATTATATGTTTCCATCTATTCCATCTTGCGCGGTCCTCTAAAAATAATTCAAGTGCTCGTGCGTACAACACTTGAGATACAAAATAAGCAAATAAACGTTCCCTTAGAATTAACCAGAAAATTCAAAACATAATTTCAGAACGGATGATATTATTATAATATAACTTTATAGCAACTTGTTAACAACATCATTACAGTGCCTATCGTAAATCACACGCCGTTTTCAAAGCAAAGGGAAGCGCGATAAAGCGAAAACGCTTTCTTGAGAGTAAATTGCCATACATAACTTTAGTATTATTGCGTTTAAAAAGATCTTGTCGGCTTGATTTGTGTTACTGAGAGAGATAGGCTGAAAATGATGAGTGTGGCTTTCGCCAAAGAATAACCCAACAATTTCTTCCTGACGGCATCGTACTAGGTTGTGACCAGTAAGCTTCTAGACGCCGATTAACTATATAGGTGCCCCCGGTCATCAAGCATAAGTAGCACTGCATATCATACGGCCCACCGCAAATGGGGACGTCACTCCGTCAGCGAACGGCACCAAACACTCACACAATCACTTTTGAGCCTCCAATCATAACGCGCTGTCCGCCCCCTGTCCCCCGCCAACATTTTACGACTGTGTTCAAAATTCAAATTAACTTTATTTGCTTAAAATGTGGTACAGAGGATGGTACATTCTTCTGGTTTTCTCATACAAAACTTTGTTTATGCGGCGTCTTGGGGCGTACTGGTCTGTGTACTAGGTAAATGATAAAGATCTCTGCTCCCTACTAAATAAGGTACTCTATATAGTATATTTTGTAATCAAGTTGATCGATACCTGAGTGGCCAGATCTCTAACTTTGCATCGAAGCGTCTGAAAAGGAAGTAGGTACACACCTACAACTGCAAGCTGCATTGAAATTAAATTGAGAAATACCAAGCCAAATACACAGAACATTGGAGTGGAAAGGCTTGCCTTTACAAAGACACCAGCTTTTCAGTACTATACTGTTGCATGTGTTACGTTTATCAACCAAAATGAATGAATATCTAGATTTGTTGACACTTGAAAATTATAAAATACATACTACTTAGACTAACATCAGATTTCAACCGAAAGGACCATCAAATTCTAAACGTAAATAGTTATATCCCGACCAATTACGTTAAGCGGGTGTCATTGTCGCCAGCCGCTATCTCCACTGATAGATGACCGCAGTCGTTGGCATGACGGCCTTAATCTCCTCGATTCCCGATCCTAAAGGGTTCACCACAATCCAAACTAGGGCAATTTAGAATAATTTATTCCGTGCAAATTTCAATATTTTCATATTTTCGCATATAAAGGTGGTCCGTGCCAATTTCATAGCTCATAAATTTCGATGATAACCCCTTTGTTTGTGGGTACTTTACCAGATTAACGAGTGCCTATTGACAATTTGTATAACGAAGCTCTCAAGAAAATTGGCTGTAATTTATTATTGGATGTTGAAGATTGGCAGTGGGGTGGATTTTATCAATTTACTTAATAGAATTTATGTGTGTATTTATAGAAATTCTTATAACCGTATAAGAGAATCATCAATTTGTTTCTCCATGAATTGAATACAGATACACCATTTAATGGAACATATGTATAAATCAGTAAAAGCCTCTGTACTTAGCATTTTCTTCTTTTACATTTTTTTCATACTAAGCTTACTGACGAAGTTTACTTCGCTCAAAAGAACTGTTTGGGCGCTCTTCAGCAAGTGCATTTTAGCTCTGTCATCCAAAATGTGTCGAGTTGCTGGTTCAATTCTGAACGAGTGATGTCAGCGGTCATTCAGGGAAAAGATATTGATATTAGTATAGGTGAAAGCAGATTCTGATGCACTTAAAATACTTTAGTTTCTGATGTAGTCATGTTGGGCAACATCTGATGCAGTCAATAGCTCTGAATTCGATTATCACTTGCTGTAACGGTGAAGGACGTACGTGTACCATCGTCGACCGCACCATCGCTTAACATCAGGTGAGGTGGCGGTCAAACGCAAGCCCGTTAAGAATAAAAAAAAAAAATGAAAACATCGTGAGGAAACATGCAAATTTGCAATTGCACCAAAAAGTGCTCCATAAAGCTCTCAATGGTGTGTAAAGTCCGCCAACCCGCTCTAGGCCATTGTGGTGGACTAAGGCCGTCGTACTGAGAAGAGGCCCGTGCCCAGTAGTGGGACAGAAAATGGACAGCAGGGCAATTGCGTAACTCATTTGACAGTTTCATTTTGATGTAAAATTTAAGACGATGTTAATAACATCGCAATCAAACATTGGAATAGTGTAACGACATAGAAGGACTTCATTATGAAGAAAAGAACGTCAGGAGGGAAATCCTATGCGATACAATTTCAAAAATTCAAAATTCAAATATTATTTATTTCAGAAACAGGTACAATTTTTCTATCTTTACTAACAACACACAGTTAAATGTTTAAATATATCTTACCAAGATAGAGTTAACGGCGGTGTCTGTGCTATTATAAACTGTGTGACAGACACCAGCGCCTTCCTTCCACAAATTTAAGGATACAATTTTACAATTAATCAATTTAAAATGACGTCATGTATCACGATCATGTATCATGATCACGTTTTGTTATGCTAGTAAGCTGCTGCAAGTATGCGTTTTAAGCTTTATCATTCATTAAATTTCATGATGAATCCCTCCGACATCGTAATCAACATTTTTGTAGTTACGCAATTCGAATTGTATCATTTTTCCGGATTCAAACGTCAAAATTGACATTTTGTTGATTACGATGCAGTTACACAATTGCCCTGCTGCTGCCGAATTGCGTAACTCACTCGCGATCGCAATCATCTGGATTTTTTATTTTTTTTATTCTTAACGGGCTTGCGTTTGACCGCCACCTCACCTGATGTTAAGCGATGGTGCGGTCGACGATGGTACACGCTTGCCTAGCAAAAACCTATTCACTCGAGTCTTGAAGACCACCAGATTATATTTCTCGGGAAACACTGACGCCGGCAAGGAATTCCACTCTTTGGCGGTACGCATGATAAAGCTATTAGCAAACCGGTTCGTGCGTAAGGGTGGAATATCTACCATATAACGGTGGCGCATCGCCGCATTTCAATGTTCATTGCTCTGTGTGTTTTGACAATGCGTCATATTGACAACTACGTACCACGCAATGAATATTGCTGTAATTTCAAAATGAAAGCTGATGTCAATGTGAATGCATTACACAATTACCCCACTGGTTATGTTATGTAAGCTCAATAGTAAATGTTAGGTGTGGAAGTTAGGTTTTATTCTTATTTAGCATAAAACGTCTAAAGAACCTACACCTACATACAGAGTAAAATTACTATGGCTTCTTCTATCGTGTTGCCATGAGCTACATATTGATAATATCTAATACTCATGCCGTGTTGAAAAGATTAGCCAGTCAGCAGGTTGGTAGCAGGGCTGACTGCCCAGGGTACGCCGGACGAATTAAATATCGTCACTCGTGGAGGCTCTTTTAATGCACCCCAATTACTCTGTATGTCCACTATATCTATGTTCTTGGTCCACTACAAGTGGACTCACTGATAGTTTTCTTGTCCGATGACCAAACAATTGGTGTCGGCACTTTGACAACCGAACCACGCTATGGTTACTTAAATTATAGATTCATCAGTGTAACGTGACAAATAGCACCTATAATCCTACAAGATACATTATACCCATTATACCACTATGTAGAACATTCTATACGTTATCAAGATGATCTGAATCCTGCTGCATAGAAATAACTCCTGTTTAATTGAAGTCAATCAGTAATCGATCAAATGATCCACCAACACATTCATGTCCATTTACTTTAGGTGTATAACATGCACATAGATAGATAGAATATACTTTATTGTACACCATGAAAAAAGTAGTAAACAGGAACAACGTATAAATTATGGGTACATGGACGGTCTTATCGCTAAAAGCGATATCTTCCAGACAACCTTTGGATGGACAAAGAAGACGTAACCACCACATATTATATTAACTAGAGTTCTAATCATGATCATCGTCATTTCATCCGAAAGACGTCCACTGTTGGACGTAGGTGTGCCCCAAAAGGGGGGGATATGCCATAATCGCCACGCTTGGCAGGCGGGTTGGCGATCGCAGTTGGTTGGTTAAATACTTAGAGAACGCTGCTGCTCATCCTCTGCTGAATCGTGGCTGAATCCCTTACGGCCAAAATTAATATCCAATCTATCCACGATTTGCCCTACTAGAGATAGGAATTTGACATAAGCTCCATACAAAATATATCAAATTTCTATCTCTAGTAGGGTAAATCGTAGATAGATTGGATATTAATTTTGGCCGTTAGTTGCCTTTTACGACATCCATGAGAAGAGATAGGGTGGTGCAATTCTTTATGTCCGACGCCACACTGAAATAGAAGTTTTAATAAATAATAATAAAATGTATTTCCTTAGTTTTTTACACTATGCATTGAATGTGTTTCTAAATAATTTTTAGACAGTAACAAATGTATGGGCCGCTCAGCCGCTACGCCTGAGGTAGGCAAAAACCACAGTCACAGCCACAGTCCTCTTGTGCTAAAAGCTATATGTTTTTCCTTAACCTGGAGCCTTGTCTATTTGATGACTAACTTGGTTATAACAAATAAAAGTGTGTGAAGTGTGAGGATCTAGAGATCATCCACCCTTCCATCCTCATTAATCATCCTACCATCTTGATGAAACTGTAATCTAATTTGATGCTAATTCCTAATAAAAACACTGAATTGATATATGTTTCTCCTTACCCTGGAGCCTTGTCTATTCGGTGACAAACTTGGTTATAACAAATAAAAGTCTGTGACGCCGCATAAATAATTCAAGATAGCCCGAATCCGACTCTCTCTCTCCCTCAATTTAAGCTATCAAAAGATAAAGATTTAAATTGAGGAAAGAAAAAAAAAAAATAACTATCAAAAGATTTTTACAGAACTTTTGCTAACAACTCATTCTATAAAATTCGCAATTTCTGTAGAAACGGCAAAATGCAGTTAACAATGAGAGGAATCTTATTAAGGTGCCTGTAAGCCACTGTAAGGGGACATCGACTAGTCTAACGTGACATGAAATTTTTCATTAAACTGTCTCAGTACAATTTTCAGCGAAGAGAAAACGCTCACTGAGCTAAGAAACAATATTTTGTTACGTTTCTAATTTAATATCTATTGCTCAGCTTTTAGAAAGAAATACAATTCTTCAGGGAACGCTGTAACTCATAAAAGTGAATTCATATGAGTGACCGCGTGAAATGACCGTTTTTCCAGTGAAGGCGTAGCGGGGTAGGCCCCCCACAAGGTGGACCAACGACCTGGTGAAGGTCGCAGGAATCCGCTGGATGCGGAAAGCGCAGGACCAGTCATTTTGGCGATGCTTGGGGAGGCTTATTTCCAGCAGTGGACGTCTTTCGTCTGAAATGATGATGATGATGATGATGAATGCCGATTACGCATCCCTACTTTGTAGCACACTTTATAGCAGCTGAATGACGGCCTTTTTTGGGACTTTATTTTGTTGTTTGGCGTTCATAAGGCAGACTTATTTTAGGCTAATTTAAATAATATTTTGATTTTGAATATTTTTTGTTGAATTTGAAACTATTTTCCATAAAAATTACATGAAACGTTCATAGTAAGTATGTTCAGTAGGAATTATAAAATGTGCAACAGAATGTGGAGCGTTAAGGGTGCTGTCCACCGCCGCCAGCTGTCACCGAGCCTTGAACGAGAAACACGATTATTTCGGGCCGAGTACACTCGGCGACACATCAAGCTAGACACCCTATATACCCATAACTGCGCTACATGCAATACAGAGAATCGTCGGAAAGGGACTAAGTATCGTGGCGTCGGCCAATCACAGCGTTTGTAGCGTTGCGCCTACACACACAGACGCACTTTTTTTGTAAAAAAAATATTGCTCATTTCAGTGACGTCAGTTAGTTCCCAACTATCGCTCGACTGGGATTAACGCGGCTGGGGTTATTGTTCCTACACAGCAAAAATTCTTACGTAGTTATTCCGTTCTCAAATTGTTTTTGTGCTAGTGAGTGTTGCGCAAATATTAATGGCGCCACAATTAACCCCACAACAGCGGCAGCTGATAGTTGTGTTGCGGGAAGGTGGATATACTATTAAAGAGATTAAAAGAAGGACCGGAATAACGGTGAGTGTTACTTTTAATACATTAGTGACAACGTGCCATACGGCGATAGATAGCCCCGACGACACTGACTAGTGACGATGAGGTCAAGGATGTATTTCGCTGGCTCAGCAATAGCCTAGCCTAGGTATTCACTCTTGCCTTAAGGACGCGTTTGCAAATCTGACAGAAATAAGCTATTTTTCGGTAGATTTTGGGACAAAATAAAGCTAAATCATATGTAACTAATGATTACCACGGATAGATTATTTCTTTATCTTAAATATGTGTTTTTTTCTTTCTTGAAATTTTTGTTTTTGTTTGTTTTTAACATTGTAAAAACGATTTTCCGTTGGTTACCTCTTCTTACAAATTAATGATATCGGGTTGAGTTTAGGAACATTTTTCTTCTAATAGTAACATATGTAGTTATAGTTGTTTAAAAATACAGCCGGTAAGCAGACATGTTCAACTCAAAAAGGTGATTAAACTATGAAAATGTTACAAATAGTTTCCGAAAAAATAATTAAATCACGTAAATTTTTTCACATATTTTATTTTTACGCATGAATTTTTTGCAGTAAGGGTTATCTTCCCTTAATTTCACTGTCTTGATTTATAGCACAAAAAAATCTACGTAACACAAAAATATAAGAGAAACCAAATATGTATATTTTTCAAGGTATCAAAAATACCTACTTATTATTCCTGAAGCTATCTATTTATGCGTGTGTGTTTGAGACGTGTCAATAAAGAGGTGCAATTGATGCGATTCGATTCCTATTAATTTTGCAAACGCGTCCTTAAGAGGCCCAAGTTATATGAATGAGCTATCTATTTATTTATTATTTATATAACAAATTAGACAAACTTAGGTATACCTATGTTTTTTGCAACAGTATTTAAGTAGGTATCTGTTGATATAAAATTTAAGTTAAATATAATTTTGTTTTAGAGGACAACAATAAACTTTTGGTTGCGACGCAATGAGGAGACTGGGGGTGACCTATCAGCTCACCACCGGCAGCTCTACCAACGCGCCACCACCGCTGAGCAAGGTGTTGCTATTGTAGCGGAACATAATAATCAGCCATTTTTGAACACGCAGGTTACTGCCACATAATATAGCGTAAGTTGACTACTTTTTCTAATTACCTACACAAATATTTTTTCAATTCCAACCAGCAGTTCCTGAGACTAGCGCGTTCAACCAAACAAACAAACTCTTTAGCGTCATAATATAATACATATAATAAAATATATATACATATATATAATTAATATATTATATACATTTTATATAATAATATTTATAATTAAAAAAAAAAAAAAAAAAATTACATAATATATATGTATTATGTATAGCATATAGAGTTTGTTTGTTTGGTTGAACGCACTAATCTCAGGAACTACTGGTTGGAATAGATAAATTATTTTTGTGTTGGACAGTCCATTTATCGAGGAAGGTTTTAGGTTATACAGCATCACGCTATGACCAATAGGAGCGGAGCATAAATGAAAAATGTTGCAAAAACGGGAAAATATACTATTTATTTTTATATTAATTTAAAATATTATTATATACATTAAATATATTATATTTATGTATATTTATATTTTATATATTATATTATGAAACTGACGAGTTTGTTTGTTTGGTTGAACGCACTAATCTCAGGAACTTCTGGTTGGAATTGAAAAATTATTTTTGTGTTGGATAATCCATTTATCGAGAAATGCTTTAAGCTATATAACATTACGCTACAACCAATATGAGCAGAGCGTAAATGAAAAATGGTGCAAAAACGGGAAAAAATATTCCCATGAGAGCTTCGCAGTGGCGTGCAGTGTTCCGTTTGCGCCACCTAGGAGGGTGCGGCCAACGTTAGGCCGCATGTGGAGAAGGGGCTCGCCTGCTTCGGTGCTGTCGGGGGTGGTTGTGTGAATACTCACGGGTTCCCACGCCCTTGGTAGTTGGTAAGGTAGTTGAAGGAACACCGTGGTGGTTTTAGTCGGTAAGAGTCCGACACTGGCTCCGCCTCAGCGGGCTGGTGAGCTCAGTATCGCGTTATCCAATTCAGTAATGGAAATTCCTATAGATCTTTCTATCTAATAGAATGAGAACGCCAAAAATCCACTTTTAGTTACTTTTATTGTCAAAAAAATGTTAAAGGGCTCTTAACTATATTAGTTGTAATTCTTTTTTCAGAAAATATATTTTTTACTATTGTTTCAGGTATCAACTCAAACAATTCGACGAAGATTACAGGCCGTTGGGCTAAAGACTAGGATCCCGGCCAAAAAATTGTATTTTCTCCTGCCCGTGCTCAGACTAGAGTAAATTTTTGTTTGCAGTATTATGATTTCGATTGGTAAAATAATGTCGTCATATTTATTGTTGACGAAAAAACTTTTAAATCCGAAAATATTGAAACGGCGAGCTAACGAGAGATACACTATTGAAAACGTAATACCTAATAGGTCGAGTGGTCGGCTGAGCTTGGGATTCTGGGGATGGATGAACTCTGTTGGTCCTGGCGAACTCGTGGAAATATCAGGCCACATGAACTCTGAACAGTATGTGGACATTTTACGAGATGTGATGGTGCCGACTGTGCGACTGCACCATCCGACAAGAGCTATTCATCTTTGCCAGGACAACAGTTCCGTTCATAGTGCCAGAATTGTTCAGGCGTGGCTCCAGGCTCAGCCGGATATTCACGTTATACCATGGCCTGCAAAGAGCCCGACCTCAAACCAGAACCTATGGGGGCAGATGGTTCTCAATTAGGATGTATCAGAAGTGCGCAATGTAGATAACTTGCGGCAAGCGGCTATCCAAACGTGGGATATGATGAGGGGGATCCTCGTGACGTGTGCTATTGGTTACTGGAATGAATAATAATACAATAATACAATACAATTCTTTATTTACTGAACATAGGTTGAAAGAAAGAAAGAAGTTGGCTGAAAGACAGGTTGTCATTTATAAATCACGATAGAAGTATGTGGTAAGTGTTAAACTCGCACTAGGCCCTCTGGTGTGCATTGGCCACGTGACGCATTTGGTGTGGATTGTCTCATGTTACATAAATATTTGGCAGCCGCGGTTGTGCCGCCCCGCACCGCGTTCGATATGTGGAGAGCTCCTTACTTATGTTTGATTATTGTTCTGATTCAGTTGACTATGTGTTAATTTCTAAATATCAATAACTTTGTTAATTCATGATTATAGTGATCTCATTACCATTTTTTTTTTCAAGTTTTGATTTATGTTACTCCTATGTATTAAACTGTTGTAACTATTTTTATTGTCAATTTTTATATTGTTACTATTGTTCGGCTCCCGAGGTAAGTCATAGCTACCTATGTTAATATGGACAGTCTGTTCTATATTTGATTGTAAATATATAAAAAAAATAGTTGACTCTGCTACTGTCTGTTATTTTTCAAGTCGTAAATATAACACTATTTAACTGTTTACACAAAATTACTGTAGCTTGAGGATGTTTCTCATACCCATTGGTAGAGAGGGTTGTAACTGAATGAATACGATTTATTTTTGTGTTGATTAAAATCTCTCATTTCAACTGTGTTGTATTAATATTTTTAACTATTGCTGGCTCCTAAGGCAACTTGAAGTTACATTTAGATTTTGACATAATTTATTAGTTATTTTATATAATAAAAATAAGAATACAAAAATATTCACCATATAAAGGCTGTGACATCTGATATTAAACTATACATTGGATTGTTAATTATTTTTAGACTTTTAGACTGATTTTATTTACTGTCGTGTAATTTCGGAGACACATTGATGACCCATGCAATGACTCTATTTAGGCCGATTTAGATAAACAAAAGCAAAATTCGCTACCGCTGTGGTTAGCGAAAAATAGCGAGTCGTATTATTCCGCCTGGTAGGTAGGTATTTGTATGAACTTCCGCGGCTATCGCGAAACTAGAATATAAATACCCGGCGGAATACCACTCGCAATTTTTCGCTAATACCCACAGCGGTATATCTGAGTAGGCCCTTAGCTAAACTTTTAAGTCATAAATTTGTATTTGCCTTAAAAGAAAGAGGTAACTAATGTTGTTATTACATTGAAATAAAGAGTTGAGTTGTTGTTGTTATTTTTAATAGTTCAACGTTGTTTTTGTATTTAACCTATGAAAAATAAAGCAAGTAATCAACATTCCTCCACTTTACTGGACACGATCTTATAGTTTCAAGTTACCCCTAATCGGTTCAGTAATTTTGTTGTAAAGTGTATCAAACAGATATATTTATCTACTTACAGGCAGACAAATCGTTTGTCCCTATGAAATGATATATTTTCCCTTAGACCAACAGGATCTGTTGGTCTAAGATTTTCCCAGGCTTCAAACTACGTTTGTGCAAAATCACGTCGAATGCTCTGTTGTGAAGTTGTGACGTAAAGAAAGTGCAAACGAACACAGTTTAGCATTTAGGAATAAAATAATTGCGCAATGCAGGTCTTACACTCACATAAACACAACACACAAAACTTCGTAAAAGTGTAGTTTTCCCGTGTATGATGCCCATAACACTTTATCAAGTTATTTAGCTATTTATTTTGTTTAGCATTGGAAAACTAAAATGCCTTTACTGCATTTGTTAATTAAACGACTAGGACCTGTTTTATCAAAAAACATACCTACTTAATATGATAAAACTTAGCAATGGACACTTCTGCCAGTGCGCACGGAAGAGAAGGTGGTTTATTTTTTCATTTTAGGTTCTTGCCTAGGGTTCATCCTATTTCTATACAAATGGCATCAAAATCAGTTCGGGGGTTTAGCCGTGAAAACGTAACAAACAGAAAGACAGAAACACTCGCATTTATAATATTATATATATAACTACCTTTTCTTGCCGTGGGGAAGTCCTCACGGACGCACTCCGCCCGGGGTAGGCGAAGCCAGTGTCGGACTCTTACCGACTAAAACCATCACGGTGTTTCTTCAACTACCTTAGACGGGGGCGTGGGAACCCGTGAGTATTCACGGGTCAGGTCCCGGCCTACCACAAGCAAGCGAACACACTGCACGCCACCTCACCTCACGGGACTTTACCAGCTAACCTAGTAAGGCTTCAAGTTATTTGTTTACTTTTATGAGTAAAATTAAACAAAAAACCCTTATTACTTTTACACTCTTAATAAGAATAATAATAAAAGAGAAAAGTAGGTAATTGAGTCAGTTTGTGTTGAGTGAACTTAAGGGAGTAATTTTCTAATTAGTCATCGTTTTTGCTAACACTAATAAAATAATGATTGATGATAAATAATATATATATTGGCACAAAACAAACAATAGTAGGTAATATGGTGCAAAGGCGTAGCGCAACCGCATAATATCGAAAAACAAACTTGTAAGTTTAGTGCAACTGTAACCCATATTATTACGAGCTCAACTTGCTTAAAAATAATATTCATGCATAATACATATCTATAGGTATGGCATAGTATGAATAGAGCGCTGCATGAATGGCGCACCGCTTGCGCATACCGCCGCCGCCACCGCCACCGGTGCCGTGAGTGGAACGACATAACAAAAATATATCGTGCCCTCTCGCACGATTCGCAGCGTTCAACTTCTAATAGTACAAAGTCCAAACAGTCTAGGTTGATGTGTAGCCGACTGTACAAGCTGACGTGACGGCGGCGCCGCCGCGGCGATCGTGTGTCCACCGCTACTTTCATATAATATACAAAAGTACTCTGTGACCGCTACCGATCTCAGTGGGTCACTCACTGAGCTGTTGTGCGTGATAGAGGCGCGCTTTATTCGTGTACTTACACTATACCCAGTTTTAAGCGACGCCAGCGGGGTGCATTAAAAGAGCCTCCACGAGTGACGATATTGAATTGATCGTCTGGCGCAATCAGGGCAGTCAGCCTCGCTACCAACCTGCTGACTGGCTAACCTTTTCCCCACGGCATGAGCATATTATCATTATGTAGCTCATGTCAACGCGATGGAAGAAGCGACGCCAGTAACAACTTCTTCTTCTGCTTTTGTACGTTCAAAGGCGTACGAGATGCAAAACATTTTACATTAATCCGCTAAAAAGGGAAAGATACATCACAGGAGCGCATTTCAACGTTAGATGGAACAAAAATCGGGCAACGGTCGCTCAGACGAGTATTGTATTGCCAGCACTTCACCGTGTCACGATTTCGGACCGATTTCTAGCGGTAGCCTCGAACTACTCACAATCTCGGCGGCCGAGATGACGACGCTCGGATGACGGCCGTGCGGTGAACAACCAGCCATAATAAATGTATGTTTGTATTTTGTATCGTTACTTCGGTAACTCATTTTGTTCTCGTTGACGGCTCGGTGAATAATTTTCACATTTCACCGACTAGCTTCAACGCAATTTTATATCTAACGCGGTCCTATTGGTGGCTTGCAATAGTTGCAACACATCTCTTCTCCTCTTCGTACTCCCGTACCCCGGCCAATGGTAGTAGGAAGAACGCCGTGGTGGTTTTAGTCGGGAAGAGTTCAACATGAACTTTTGCCCGCCTCGGACGGAGTGTATTCAGGGCTGCCATCCGTCCCGGTTTCACCGGATTCGTTTATAGTTTGGGGGACGTCCAACATTTCCATGACCTACATCATCAGCAGTATCTGAAATTGTTACAGAATCTTCGATATTATTTGTCCAAAAATGTTAGATTATTGAAATTAAAATAGCTGTTCGTGTATTATCACATTTAGCGGTATTCTCGTAATTAGATTGAAAGCCAATTATTGTGTGCAGATTAATGGGACTAATTCAATTTTATAACGTACCCGGAGTACGTACCGCTGCGGAAGAACGAACTTAATTAACCTTCTTATGAATTATTCGCTCTTGCAACGGCGGTAAAGTTCGCCAATCCAGAGTTTTAATTATATAAAAGTTAGCCTGAAACAGATTTTCTCGGAAATAACTTCTAAGTTTATTGTTCGACCGATCTGAGTAGGAATTAGAATATGTTTAATTTTTTTTTGCACTACTTTCAAGAACATAACATAAACATAACATCACGCCTGCATTTCCCCGAAGGGGTAGGCAGAGGTGTAATAGTACACCCACATTTCGCCAGTTAAGAAGACTTAGAATACTACGGTGGTAAGTAGGTACCGAAGGTAAGTATTGTAATTCCTATTTAATAATAGGTACTATTACTTATTCTATGATAATAGTACATTAAGGTACAAGTGAGCTAAGTTCGTTATTATACTCGAGTCTGGATTGCAGCCAAAATCAAAAGCGGGGGCGTAATGAAGCCGAGAGTGAAATTATCAATGTTCACGCGTTTCGTTACGAAATTATCCGGAGAAGAACCAGAGTGACCGACATAGCTTGTAGGATCAGCAAGCTGAAGTGGCAGTGGGCTGACCATGTCTGTCAAGCCGTTGGAGTAGACAAGTCCTTGAGTGGAGACCGCGAATCGCAAACGTAGCGTAAGGCGCCCTCCAGCCAGGTGTGCCTATGTGGAAGGCAGAGGACTGAGTGTTATGACGCAAATTGGGAGAGGCCTATGTCCAGCAAGGGACTACGATAGGCTGAGTTGATGATGACGCGTTTCATACGACGTTTCTGACGTGTCCTCAAGGCAGCTCCCGTAGTGATGACACTCGGGCGTCATGCGTCAGCTTTGTGTAAGGTCTGTATTCTGACGTCTGCGCCTACTTCGACACGACCGCAGATAATTACACAAATAAATCCTGTTTCGTTTTATTAAAAGCTTCTATTTAGCTTGCTTCGTTGTCTGTCTACAAGTCATGTAAGTCAATTTAAACCGTTTCCTGTTATCGGTAGAAATTTTTCAAACAAATGCAATTCTGATGACAATACAAAATGGCAATAACTTTATTAAGCATTTACTAGAAAAATTATATTGGTACATAAGTGCTCTAAAGTACGGTCGACCGCACGTCAGTGGTAACAGTTTGACTATGACAGCGCCTTTATTTCGTAAGCAGTAAGGTCAGTTTTCTAATTCAAGTGTTACCACTGTCATGCACTCAACTGTACATCATGACTATAATATTGGAATTAACCGATACTCAATCCAGGAAGCAGAGATATCATCATCGTCATCGTAATAATTTCATCTTATGATACAATTGGCACTGTGGTTGAGCGGTCTGTTTCTGTTCTAAGGGCCACTGTTTTGATTCCTATACGGAACAAATATTATGCAACCCACAAATAGGTATTTGTTTTGGATATCGATTTATGCATGTGAGATGAATTATATTTGTTAACTCACCGCGCCGCGACGATGTAAGAGAAATGTATATCGTCGCGTATTTAATTTTTTTTCTTATTTAATGTATCGGACTATCAATGTTTAGAAATAGTCCGGCGATTTGACGGCTCGGGTATACAGTGGCTATGGCTGCGCGATTGGCTTCAGTGCAAATTGGGTCGCAAAGGACAATGGGCAAAATGTATGGGCCCCGTCCCCAGAGCTGTCGCATGTTCTGACATATCTTAAACGAAAGGTCTTAAAAATCGTATAATTTTATTCTTGGGCAGCAAATCTCTTACCACTGGGAGAAAAAAGTTAAAGCCATTTAAAAATATTATGAGCAGGTAGATGACTTGCTCATTAAGTGATATGATGAGAATAAATCAATTTCCTACACGAAACAAGTATTTGACCTAAGTACTAATACTTTTTTTGCGTTCAGTGTTTATGCATGTAAGAGAAACAGGAAAACTCCTAATTATCATAACCTCTAGCTTTAAAAAAACAGGTGGCGTCGTACGGTGCCCGACAAGCGAAGCTTCTACGCATTTGCAAGCGCGGATAGAACGTGCGCGCGTAGAGCTGTGTGTGTTCGAGACAGTCGTGTTACCGCGCGCTAATGAAGGGAGAAGTTAACGGTGATGGTTCTCCTCGGTTTACTCCCAGGCGACAGCGCCTAAAAAATATTACCACGTAATAATATTCACAGTTTACCATACGCAACGATAAACTCGGTTTCGAAAGAACTGGAAACGTAAAGGAGCACGTACACAACGTTTGTAAATGTCGGTTTTTATTCAGAAATGTTGTTAGTCCGTCACAGGGCCGAGTCGTATGCGCGGAATGCTGATGGGGTACATTTGCATTGCAGATATGTAGAAACAGCGCTATCTAGCGCCTCTAGCGCCGTACCGCACACACGACGTACAGGATTTAGCACTCAGAGATTATTGAAGCAAATTAGCATGAAACCTAAACACACCAGCCCGTAACCGTAAAATGGCTTAAAACTATTTGCATAATTGACTGCGTAGTGAGGTTGTTATTGCTAATAACTTTTCATAACAAAGCTGTGATTCGGTGTCATGGGCTTTCATGTCTGCTTGTTTACCTTTCAACGAGCATACAGTCCAAAGTCGTATACCCATAACATAACCATCACTTTTGTAATCCCCGAAAAGGTTACTAGGTAGATGAATATACCCTCAACCCGCTGAAGGTCTTCCTTTCCACGCCTTTTCCTAATTATGTTGGGGTTGGCTCAGATGGCGCGTACTGGAAGGCGCAGCGTGGGTATTAGGCCGGCAAGGTGGACCGACGATCTGGTGAAGGATGCGGGAATCCGCTGGATGCAGAAGGCGCAGGACCGGTCGTTGTGGTGATTTTTGGGGAGGCCTATGTCCAGCAGTGGACGTCTTTCGGCTGAAATGATGATGATGATGATGATGGCTCAGATGCGGTTAAACATCAGTATTTTACACGGAGCGACTGCCATCAGTTCTTGCTTTTGCAACCCAGTTACTGGATAATACCGACATCCTATGGTTAGGTTGTCATACTTTCGGGCTTTCTGAGTACCCGTAACGACTGCTGTAGTTATTCAAATGCAACGGGACCAACACTTATGTAAGAGCATTTTACGGTAACTTAATTATCATGACTTAAAAGTAAGCAGCGTTCTTTTTTGTAATATTGTACCTATAACGAGTTCCAAACGTATGATAAGGCGATATTCCAGCAATTTCCCTATTGGACCGTACGTGAAGCTGAGAACGTATTTGAAATTAATAGAATTTATGCATATTTATGGCAGTTTGAGACTCAAAATATCTGGACTGAATTGTAAACGGACGAAATATCTAACGGTCATCCGAATCACCGATTTTTGCATTATGTATTTTCCGTTTTTAGGGTTCCGTACCCGAAGGGTGCCAAACGAGACCCTATTACTCTCGCTACACTGTCCGTCCGTCCGTCCATCCGTCTGTCTGTCACAGGATTGTATCTTTTGAACGGTAATAGGTAGCCCGTTGAAATTTTTTCAGAATATGTGTTGCTATAAGGGGTTTACGACAAATACTAAAAACAAAAAAAAAGGCTAAAATCAAAGGGGTTAGAAACCTCAAAAAATATGCATTTTTTTCAACGTTTTTGTTCCTGCTCTATCTTCAAAACGGTAATATATACCAGCGTCAAACTTGGTCAGATTATAGTGCATATTATGTAGTTTAGCAACAAATACTAAAAATAAGACAAACATAGACATATGTGGTGGTACATGCGTAAGAAAGAGATGCAAAAATTCATATCTCGCGCCCTGTGCGTTGATGTCTTTTGATGAATTCTCGTAAATTAAATCAGTATCTATGGGGTATCAGGTGAATGGGTGGTACGGAACCCTTACTGCGCGAGTCCAACTCGCACTTGGCCGGTTTTTATTTGTCATTATTAGACAGAGAACATAACATACTTGAATGGTGATGGACTCTTGGGGATGGCTTTCTTGAATTTCATGACAATAACAATGTTGTATACTTACACTACTTACTTGTTGTGTATTATTTCTTCTTTAAATCTATTTCTTGCTCATGTATATGTATTCTTTCTTTTGTATGTGTCTCAGTTGTGTCAAATAAATATTTTTCTTTCTTTATTTTTGATATGTATGGAGCGTAATGAAACAACCGTATTAGTAGAACACTAGTTTATTACTGGTTATTGACACCACGCGCGCGCGGACGGCCGCATATACATCATTCCTTCACACTTAGATTTTGATATATAAATAACCTTAACATAACTTTGAAAACTTAGGATAAGCAGCTTATGTTATACACAAGAACCTGGCTAATTATAAATCTAAAAATAAAACATCTTAAAAGTATTTCGTATAATCTACATTTTTTTTAGCACGCCTTGGGCGTGGGAGTGTTGGTGACGGTTCTGGTGGTACGTCAGTTTTACGTGCAGAAGTACTAGGAGGTAGGTCACCCTTTGACACAAAGATTTCGGGCTGCGCCGGCGCCGTCGCGGCTTCGTTTCCAGTGGCCCTTTCCTCACTCTCGTTCGTTTCACAATCGCCCCATTCTTCCCCACCACCATCATCTGCGACACATTCCGCATCAGGTGCTAGTGCCTCATTAGTTTCAGTCACCACGGGCGAATTGATAGCCTGTTGATCACTAGAGACTCTAGCTGGTAACGCTGCATGTTGTGGACTGTTAACTGAAACACCAGGCGATTGTAGCTGATGAGACACCTTGTCACTATTATTCGTGAGTGGGGGCTGATCATAATTATTACCCGTATATTTCATAATCTGATCGACATGTCTTATACAGCAATGATCCAAATCTTTAATAAAAATGTTATACATTTTATTACCTATTTTATCTTTTATTATACCTAACTGCCAAGTTTCCTTACGTGCGCTATACCATCGGGTCCAAACGACATCACCAATCACAAATTGTCTTATTCCGGGCACCGTGGGATAATGAACATGAGTTTCACTTGATGGTACAACCAAATCAAGACGAGATCGCAGATTTCTGCCAAAAATCAACTTAGCAGGTGTTTCCCCAGTGGTACAGTGCACAGTATTTCTATAATTAAACAAATAACCTAACAATAATTCATTAATTTGATACAGCGGTAAGTTGTCTTTTAAAATACATTTCAACATTTTTTTACATGTCCTAACCGAATTTTCGGCTTGACCATTACTAGGCGGATGATAAATGGGTGACGTCATATATTTAATACCATTAGCAGAGCAAAATATTTTGAATTCATTCGAATTAATCTTGACATCATTGTCTGATACCAAGACGTTCGGAATACCAAATGTTGAAAATATAACCTTTAGTTTCGTTATCAACGCTTTAGTTGAAGTTCCATTGTGCATGTGTAGGCATTCTACCCATTTACTGAAAGAATCTACAAGCACGAGATATACCCTTTGTCCTACGGTCATATAATCTATGTGCACGCGCTGCCAGGGACCGGCGGCGGCGGGCCAGGGGGCGGGGGGGTCGCGCGGTGGCGCGGCACGCACGCTGACGCATGTGGTGCAGGACCCGATCCAGCGCTCGATGTCGCCGTCGATACCGGGCCACCACATCCTACTACGCGCGTTACTTTTAGTCTTAATTATACCTAAGTGGGTGTCATGCAATTCGCGTAACAGTTTTTCTCGTTGAATCGACGGAATAACTATTCTATGTCCCCTAAAAAGGCAACCGTTTTCGTACTGTAAATCAGACTTGCACTGAAAATAAGGTAAAACAGATTTACAATTAATTTTTTGCGGCCACCCCTTTTGCGTGTACTTAACGACTGTTTGAATCACCGTATCGCTCTCAGTTGCCTGTTTTATCTCTCGTATCGAAGTGGCGGGCGATGTTTCATCTAAAAATTTTAGTGCAAAATAAGTATCTAAATCACTATCGGTGGCTTCTGACTTATTAGTGCATTTTAACGGCGCACGTGAAAAATAATCGGCCACTAAATTGTTATCCCCAGACACGTACTGCACTACGTAATTATAAGCAGATAACGTAATAGCGTATCTCTGGAGCCTCAGTGCTGTCGTTACCGGTATACCTGTCTTATTATTAAAAATGGAAACTAAAGGCCTATGATCAGTTTTTAAAATAAATGGCTCGCCACGACCGTATAAATACTGATGGAACCTTTTCACACCAAATATGATAGCAGTCGCCTCTTTCTGTATTTGACTATAGTTCCGCTCGCTGGCTGTGAGCGAACGAGACGCATACGCGAGCGGGCGCTCCTGCGCATCGTGTTCTCCCCGCTGCGCCAGCACGGCGCCGAGACCGGCCGGCCCGGCGTCCACCGTGAGCACGAGCTGCGCCGTCGGCTCGAAGTGCGCCAGCACGCGCTCCGACGCCAGCTCGCGGCGCACTGTGTCCATGGCCTGCCGTTGCCTATCGCCCCACTGCCACGGCACATCGCTCCGTAGTAACTCGTGAAGAGGACTCAGTAACGACGATGCGTTAGGAATAAAATTTCTATAGTAATTTACGACGCCTAAGAATCGTTTTACTTCGGTGACGTTAGTCGGTTCGGGAGCGCTTAATATAGCCTTGACCTTATCGGGACTAGTCATTAGCCCCACTTTACTAATTACGTAGCCTAAATAAAGTACGCTCTCTCTAAAAAATTCACACTTTTCTTTCTGTAGACGAAGACCGGCTTCGCTTAATCGAGCTAAAACTTCCGTTAGTCTTTTAATGTGTGAATTCCTATCGGGACCCGTTACACAAATGTCATCGAGCCATATACTAACTCCGTCTATTCCAGCCAATAGTGTCTCCATGGATTTTTGAAAAATTGCCGGTGCGTTAGCTAGACCGTAAACTAAACGCGTATATTTATATAGCCCTTTATGTGTATTAATCGCCGTAAGTTCTTGTGAAGACTCGTCTAAAACAAATTGATTATAAGCGTTTTTTAAATCAAGCTTACTATATAATTCGCCCCCTCCAATTTTAGCAAAAACCTCTTCAATCCTAGGTAAAGGATATTTTTCAATTTCGAGGTCCTTATTTAGTGTTACAGAAAAATCTCCTGCTATTCTAACCTTACCGTTTTCCTTCAATACAGGCACTATCGGCGTAGCATATTGCGAGTGATTTATTGACACCAAAATACCTGAATCTACTAAACGCTCTAATTCTTGTTCTACCCTAACTTTTAGCGCAAAGGGTACAGTTCGTGGCTTGAAAAACTTTGGTACAGAATTTTCCTTTAGTTGTAGGGTAACTTTAAATTTGTTGAATGACCCCAACTCATCCCGCCACAGTTCAGGATATTTTCCTAGTAATTCCAGTACATCATTGTCACTACACACTAAAGACTTGATATCTGTTGTTATGATTAAATTAAAGGCAGACATAAAATCCCTACCTAACAAAGGAGGTCCACCATCTTTAACTACAAAGACTTTAATATTTCTTTGCATCGTATTAAAACTTGCTTCCGTAGTGAAAAAACCTAATGGAGAGATTTTATGTCCATTGTACAAGCACATTTTTACTTGGCAGTTTTGTAATTGATGATGCGAAAACATTTTAAAGTACAATTTATCCGAAATTACACTGCTGCCAGATCCTGAATCTAGCTCCATTTTAATAAATTGTTTACCTAAAAGTAGTTCAATATGAATAGGCTTATCGGCCACGTACCTTATATTAAAGTTATGGCACTCCTCACAAATCGTGTCCTGAGACTGGTTACCACTGCATTCCTCATTGGTATCGACATGATAAAGGCGTGATGAGCCTTTAGAATTACCACACACTTTCTTTAAATGGCCCTTAACACCGCACTTTTGACACTTATAGCCCTTGTAACGACACTTATCGTTATTATGATTCTTCATTCCGCAAACCGAGCAGCGATCAATATCGCGGCGAGCTGACGCCTGTGCACCACCAGCTGAAACACGTTCACGGCTAGATTGCCCCTGGAATCTCGCACGATACACTGGTTCCTCCTTGACAGAAACGACTTCAGTACTGGTGCCTAACATGACCTTCGCCTCCTTGGCCCACGCCGCCTGTTCTGCCACTTCAATAGCCCGCGCTAACGTGAGAGTAGACGGGCTCTGCTCGAACAGCTTGTCGCGTTCTGGACCAGCACTCAGGCCGAGGACGAAACGATCCCTCAAGTTCGATTCTAGAGCGGTGCCGAAGTCGCAATACGTTGCCAAACCTCTTAATCGCGCCGCCCATTCTCCTATGATTTCGCCTGATTTCCTGCTAGCTCCAAAAAATCTCGCCTTGTCCACAAATGAGCACTTTTTCGGTTTGAAATGACCATCGAGTAAGTCAACTAGGTCCTTGTAGCTTAGCGCTTCCAACTCCTTCGGAAAAGCGAGATTAAGCACTAAACGGTAGGACTCCTCCGTGAGATGGGTCAGTAGAATTCCACTCTTCTTTTCATCGTCCACACTATTTATCTTTAAGAACTGCGTTAATTTACCTTTGTGTATCAACCATTCGCTTGTCTTATGGTCAAAAACCGGCAAATTACCAAAATACGAGTTCATTTTATTTTTATTTTTGTTCGTGGGTAGACCAACGATCGTCGCCAGTGATATGTATGGAGCGTAATGAAACAACCGTATTAGTAGAACACTAGTTTATTACTGGTTATTGACACCACGCGCGCGCGGACGGCCGCATATACATCAATTTTTCTTTTTCTTTAAATAGGAAGAAAATACATTTACTTCGCACATGACAGTGACAGCCAGCACAACAACAGTAGTAACATAAATAATAATTGAATACTAATATATAGGAATACTACCTACTCATTTTGAGAAGAGGCCCGCATCCAGCAGTAGGGCTGTAATATTGTTGGGCTGATGATGATATAGGACTATAAGACGACATTGAAGATGTTTTTTTGAAGTAAAACTTATTTACGCACGCTTGACTTGGGGAGTAAGCTGGTGAATAATAAGGAAGGGAATAACGAAAGATGTTTTCGTGTTACGAAAAATCTGATCGGGCGAGGCGAACGGAAGTTGAGAGGGAGATATAAGTTTGTGAAGATAGAAAGATAGAGTGTTACGTTTCGTATATTACTGTAGGGGCAAAAGAGAGAGGTGCGAGTACACATTTTTTTTTTTAATTGAAGTTTTTCTTTAGTCGTGTGGTCTAAAGCACACTCGTATTTTTTTTTTGTTTTTTCAGTAGAAAATAACGAGCGAACATAAACTTGTGATGGTTTGTTTGGTAGTTATAGTTTTAAAACAAAAACCTAAGGTAGTATAAACTGTAGTTATAGGATTAGGGGGCCAAATTGAGAAAAGCCAACTTTTTTGAAGTTTGCTCTAAACTGTTGATGACTATTTCGCAATCATGCGCAAACGGTACGCTTCTATCCTGCGCAGGGTACGCGACAACCCCAACAGCATCTTAAATACTATTGAGGACAGGTGGGACGCCCCACAGATCAGATAATAGTAGCTAGCTAGGACGCCCCTATACTGTAGTGATGCGACTCGAGTCCAATTTTACTCGAGTGACTCGAGTGACATCGTAAAAAAACGTACTCGAGTGAAAAAAATATCGACTCGAGTTCACTCGGACTCGAGTCACTCGCCCACCACTCGAGTCACTCGCCAACCATTCTCCGAGACAAACAAGTTTAAACCTGCTTTTTAAAAGAGATAAGTTAAAGTGCGTTGTTGTCACACTTGTTTGAACTTGTTGCGTGTAGTGAACTCAAGTGAACTGTTGTGTTGAATGAGTTATCGACGTTTATGAGTGAGTGAGGTGAGTGACCGAGTGACTCGTGAACCACTCGAGTGACTCGACCACTCCAGTGATTGAGTGATTCGTGAACCACTCGAGTGACTCGACCACTCGAGTGGTACTCGAGTAAAATTGTAAAATGACTCGAGTGACTCGAGTGGCAAAATCAGACTCGAGTCGCATCACTACTATACTGGAGCATTGGTTATGCTTGCATGGGGTATGCATAAAGTGGCATAAATAAATACATAAATAAACAAATGAATATTTTTTGGTCATTTTTACACAGCACCATCTAGTCCCAAACTAAGCAAAGCTTGTACTCTGGGTACTAGGCAATGGATAAAATACTGTTATACTTTTTTTACATACTTATAAAACATGAAAAAACACCCAGAAAAACACAAACACTTATGTTCATCACATAAATATTTGTGTCCTGGGGAAATCGAACCCACGACATCGTGATCAGCAGTCCGACACTCGAACTACTAGACCCTAGACGTCACCAAATGCAAATGTCATAATGTAAGTTACGTAAACTATGTTTTTAATAAATTAATCTCAACACGAAATTTGAAATTTAGCAACGAAATAGTTGAAAAGCTCTTCCAAAAATGTATTTTTAAATGTTTCGTAATCCATAAACAGACATTCTGCAAATGTTTTCTGTGGTCGACGCAAGTAGTTTGCACTTAGGTGGGAATCCCCAGATGTACATTCTTGGAAACTAACACTCACCTTCTTTTACGTTAAGCTGATTATTTGTTCCCAACAAAAAGCTTTGTTTACCATTCCTTTGGTTACTCTCAACATTTGCCTATTGCGGGAATTTTAAGTAGTTAAGTACTTCTAAGGAGATTACGAACGGAGTGTTAAAGTTTTCTATACTTAATAGTGTATTATTTAGTCATTTATTAAGGCCCTACTAAGAGCTAATTGGCGCCCCCATCAGTAAAAAAATAATTACTCGCTGAGTTCATCATTTATCGAAAATTCGTTTTAACAATTAAAACACAAGTACTGTAGTTTAATCAGAAACTACTATTTTAATTATAGTACGCTATAGTCGTAGATACAAAAAATGCGAAAAACAGTCACTTTTGGCTCTTTTTCTATCTACAACTACAGCGAACTGTGATTTACAGCGTTAATAGTTTGTGATTAAACTACAGTACCTGCCCCCCTAGCCAAGTTGACAATCTACAATCGTCAACGCTATAGAAAACAATCAAAATGTATGTGAGTGACATATCTCAACGAAAAAGCCATTCGTTGAGATATGTCATTCCCATATATTTTTATTGTTTTCTTTGGTTTTCTATAGTAAAAGTTGTTTATAATGATGAATACAATGATCCCTTAAGAGGTTTTGAGTTATTTCATTTACACCTTGTATACATAGTGTTTAGTGAGAACAATGTAGGTTAATTTACCTATATTTGGCAAACATACTAGTAATAATTTACATTAGATAGGCTTCAGGCATAAAATAGATAATAATACTAGTATAGAAACGAAACTCCGGCCCCAGACGCGTTCAAATACACGATAATAGCCTATCGTCTAGCGTACCTTTAAAGGGAATGCACAGTCGGGGTTTGCGTCACCTCACGCTTGCACGCGCCGACCCGCGTGCCGTCACGTCAGTTGCGGACATGGCGCCAAAATATTGCGATATATTTGGGTGTAAAATTAACTCAAAAACCACGCCAGACCTTAGTTTCTTTAGTTTGCCCAAAAATTAGGAAATGTAAGTGATATTTTCAATTATGATTTATTTTTTACATTCTCAAACATTCGATAAACATGAATGAGTATCATAAACGACGTCTATTGATTTCGTTCTGTCATTGTCGGTCCATTATAGGTACTTAACTTGTTTTATGCAGGTCATCTTATGTAAACTAGGTACCTACCTACCTAAATATAAAAAATAATGTATGTATTAAGTAATTAAAAAATCATTTTCATGTAAAACTAGGATAAAATAATGATTTCATGGTAAAAAAAAGTCTATATTATTGTTTCTAACTAAACCGACAGATAACGCTTTAAATATTTAGCAGCTATCAGCCCTGGCAGCACGCGCGGACGACAGAGGGACGTTAGAAGCTGAAGGGGGAAGTAGGTATTTATGAGGCGGCATTTGGGGTCGGTATAAAAGAGATTCTCTTCTATACTAGTATTATTGTCTATTCTTATGCTTCAGGTAACATTACTGATGTTTTTATATCAGGTTACAGGTTACTGTTTCTATTTGAACAAACCTTTACTTTTCCCATGTTTCGTATACAAAGGTGTCGATTTTCTTGTTCACAAACTAAACTTATTTTAAACTATCGCTCTCTTATATCTACTAATAGTAGAAACAAGAAAGGGATGACAACAATTTTAGAACTGTCAAACTAGTCGGTATTCAAATTTCCATACAAGTTTAGTCGTGATCTCGGAACGTGCCCACTAAAATACAAAGAAATGTAAAACATAAACTAATTTGACAGTTCTAAAATTGTTGCCATCTCTTTCTTGTATCTACTATTAGTAAAAGAGAGCGATAGTTTAAAATGAGTTTAGTTCGTGAACAAGAGAATCGACACCAATGTTTCTTCAATCCAAAAATGTTTTGTCTACACTGTTTTAAAACATTTCGCAGAGCATTGATCTCATAACAGTGTCTCGTTTTTCATTCACTTTATTATACAAACATCTCATTTACCTGTGGAAATATAAAAGTAAATCTATACCGTGGCTGCGTATCTCGATTACTAGACAAGACATTTTGTCGTAAAGAACAAAATTCATTGAATTCAAAATTCGTTTTCCGTTCGCAATATAAATCAGGGGATTAAAAAGCTGAAAACGGCAAGGGGATCGGGTCAGCTATATATTATCATGGCGAAGGTTGATCGCCTATCGAAAAACAAGAGTGAACTGAAGAAATTGTCTTGTAGCGCCATCTGGTGGTGCCGTGACACCAATTTATTACGTGCCGTCTGAAAAAACAGCAATATTTTACGTTATGGTTTATTATGAAGTTGCGAACTTTAAAGTCTCTCAACTAATCAGCGATTTTGTGTTTTTGCTCTTGCATTGACTTAAATAGGTAGATACCAAAAAAAAAATGATGGTAGAACTCGCATCTATAACCACTACAACTCGGATTATAGAACAAAACCTTTTGTTCTGTAATCTGAACACTTCAAATTGTTATTTATTCAAATATAAGTATCTAATTGCAAAAAAAATTGACTATTCTTTCGTAGACAAAACTTGTCTACAGTCATCATGCTACACCTACAGGGGTCGGAATAGGTAGAGTTTTTAATTACTAAAATACTTCAAATGCACTAAAAAGAAAGAAAGAAAGAAAGAAAAAGATTTTATTCTTGCGCTCCATTTGACGCACACACTACAATACTTATACATAAATACTTTATAATTCCATGACAAATTAGTATAGTTTTAAAGAAACTAAGAAATCTTTATAAGGATATGTATTTTAGAAAACATTTCTAACCTACATTAAGCACAAAACTAAGGCCCGTATTACAGAAGGATACTCAAGCGTTGATCTCTGTTTAAAACTAGTTTTGAGTTGAGCTTTGATTTTAGGACGTTCCTCAAGCAGAGATTTATTGATCACAGTTCAGCTGCGTTTAGTTTTATTTTATACTGTCACCTGTTTCGGAATTTCAGCTGAGATTTGATCTGTAATCACTCTAGTGCGGTCCAGATTACGCTTGAGTAGAGATTTCTATTCAATTTCAGTTCAAATTCGTGTGTTGTGTTGTTGAATTAAAGATTATAATTACCGTTCTGGAATAAGACCGATACTCAAGTAACGATTATATCCTTAAGTAGTGATCACGTGATTGGAGTTTAAACTGTACTTGAGGAAGCTTCTGTAATACGGGCCTAAGAAGCGTAAAACACCCGGATTCTGGCTTTTCCCTAATAGTTGGCCACCAAACCTTAGTTATGAATAAGTATGAGATTTCGAATAGGAACCTACACAGTATTTTTCAATGCAATGTATGGAAGATGCGTATCTAAAATTAATACGTTAGTTAGGTACACTTTAAATTTTAAATCCCGCAAACCCGGCTATTTTCGAAAGGCATAACCATGTTATGATCTACGTATCTACTTCAAAAGTCTACACGTTCCAAACCCTGCTAATTACAAGCGCTTATGAATAGTCGATTCTAGTTGCACGGTTCCAAATGATGGGTTAAGGCGCATGTAGCCGCCAAGTGGCGCCCCCATCAGTAAGAAAAATATCACTCGCTGAATACATCATTTATCGAAAATTAGTTTTTAACAATTGAAGTAGTGCTGTAGTTTAATCAGAAACTATTAACTCTGTAAATTATAGTTCGATGTAGTTGTAGATAGAAAAAACCGGCAAAGTGTGAGTTGGACTCCCGCAGTAAGGGTTCCGTACCACCCATCGACCTGATACCCCATAGAAACTGATTTAATTTAGTGAGTTTATCAAAAAATATCAACGATCATAAGCGAAATGTGAATTTTTGCGTCACTTTCTTACGTAGGTACCACCACATATACATATACGTTTGCCTTGCTTTTAGTATTTGTTGCTAAACTAAATAGTATGCTCTATAATCAGACCAAGTTTGACGCTGGTATGTATTACCGTTTTGAAGACAGAACAGGAACAAATACGTTGAAAAAATGCATGTTCTTCGAGTATTCTTGTATGGGGTCCCCATACAAAAAACCTCGAAAAACAACCCTTTGGTTTTAGACTTTTTTTATTTTTAGTATTTGTCGTAATAGACACCATAGTAACACATATTTTGTGAAAATTTCAACTAGTTATCTATTACCGTTACAAAGATACAGCCCTGTGACAGACAGACGGACGGACGGACAGCGTAGCGAGAGTAATAGGGTCCTGTTAGCACCTTTTGGGTACGGAACCCTAAAAATGCGAAAAACGGCCACTTTTGGCACTTATTCTATCTACAACTACAGCGAACTAGAATTTACAGAGTTAATATTTTCTGATTAAACAACAGTACATGTAGGTACTTCAATTGCTAAAAAATAATTTTCAATAAATGATGTATTCAGCGATTAATATTTTTTTTACTAATGGGGGCGCCACTTGGCTGCTACATTCGCCTTAAATGGAGAAGAACCGGTACGAGACTCCATGGATCCAACCACATATGGAAAAAGTTTCGTGAACGTTGCCAGTTAGCACATGCGATATTTTATTTATAATTTGAATAATGATAAATACTACATTTTTGTTTCACGTTATTCCAAACGCAAAGCTAAAAAAAGAAAAAGGAAAAAAAGCAAAGCTTTCGAAACGTCAGGGCATAGACCAGTAAGCCTCTAGACGCCGGTTAGCTGGACACCCCCGGTCACAACGTATATGCTCTACCACTGCGTATCATACGTCCCTCCGCCAATCGGAACGTCACTCAATCAGCGAGCGGCACCAATCATAAAGAATCATACCACCGAACTTTTGAGCCGGCCAATCATAACGCGCCGTCCGCCCCTGACCCCACCAACGTTTTACGACTGCATTCGAATACAAAACTTTGTTTATGCGGAGTCTTGAAGTTTACTGGTCTGTGCGTCAGGGAAACCAATTTAAATAATTTGCGATTTAATCCGGTTAAACTTTGTTTTATTATAATGTGTAGTGATCGCGAAAACCTAAGAAGTTATCATGTTATTCCCTTGTGAAAATAAACATGTTTTCTTTCTTTCTTTCGATATGAAGAAGCTGTTGTCAATTTTATAGAAAACATTCACCACATATGAAATCCACTAGGCGAGAGTGAGATGGCAATAATATCGTCGATGGAAATTTCAATTAGCGTAAGAGCCAAAATTGCAAAAATGTGTTATTATTATACAGTACCATAGCCATCTTTTTGAGCTCTATCGAATTCTATAAAACTTTAATTTTTGAAATTCCTAAATTGAGGCGAATACGCATAATGTTCCGACATTATTTGACCTGAGAAAATATTTCTGATATTAAGTAGTATCTACTCAGTACAACGCTACCAAAGATGGTCGTGTGGGACTCATATTTGTGACTTCTATAAACAAAATACTTAAAAAGTTTTATCTCTTATGCCAATTGAAATTTCCGTTGACGAATATCTATTACCTAATTGTAAGGAATCGACGGCAAAGCAAGTTTAATCTTACTTCTAACAAACCCAATAAGACTTTGTTTGGTAATGGCTCACGTAGGAAAAGTTATACGAAAACCTAATCTCATTTATTGTTAGAAGAATAAGGCTGCAGAATAAGTAGGTTACTTCTTAGAGTACAACACACGATAACAGTACGCACCTAATTATTTACCCTCCGCGATATAAGCGAAGGCCCTGTAATTCAGTCTTGCTCGTGTCCAACATACGTTGACCCTCACCATACGTCCGCAGATTACTAACTGATACGAATCTCAATAGAACCTATATATCAACTCTCGCTGGTTGTTTTGTACCTCTGTTTCGAAACTACAACTACATTACAAGTTTATAACCACTTTTTATTGAGGAACTATAAAAAAAAACAGTCGGCCACAAAAAGCCACTGCTCAAAAAATGGCAATAAAGTACCTATTGAATTCATTCAACATAACCGATCTCTATCTTATATTTTACTAGCTATGCCCGCGACTTCAGGAACTGTTCATCTTCCCAAGATAAAAAGTAGCATATATGTTAATCCAGGTTATGTTCTATATGTATGTATGTATTGTTAGTACTGTGCTCATGTTTGTTATAACTTTGTTTTTATTTTTATGGTATGCAAACAATAAAGTATACTCTATCTATCTATCTATCTATGCCAAACATTAAAATCCATACAGTAGTTTTTACGTGAAACAAAGTAGAAGTAACAAACATCCACACATTCATACATCCTCACAAACTTTCACGTTTATGATATTAGTAGGATAGGATTATTTACTGTTCGGTACTTAACACATAATACTAAAACGAAAAAGAGTATAAAACAAGCGATTTTTACTAAATTCTTATAACGAACAAAGCATTCCAAAACAGCTGCGGGGCAGCAGCAACAGCCTCTTGAAAGTTATTGCCGACAGGCATGATGAGAGCCCTTTAGTGCGGCATCTTATAAAAACCACCTTGTCCGTAGTAGAATATAAGTACTAACATAGTTTATAAGGCTCATTGTTACTAACATCGTGTTTGTATTGGATTTTGTTGTCTATAAATAAAGTATTTATTATTATTATTATTAAAACTTCTAGACTAAAAAAAATGAGCCGTTAGCCATTCGAACAACAAACAAGTTTTTCGCGATCGTTCAAAAGTTGTGAACTTCTCCAAATATTGAGCATTATTCTTGGGCATAACAAGTGAAGTTAGGGCCAGGAATCCCGGTATCAAGAACTTGAAACTTGGATATAAGAGCAATTTTGTAAATCGCTTGAACGAATACGCATAGCTCGTAACTTAGCGGAAAGTTTGTTCGAACGGTGCTTTAATGCCCATTTGGCGAGAAATTGATCGCAAATGTTCGTGTTGAAGAGAAATCCAAATAAGTAGGCCTAATGCAAGTCTGTGTGAAAGAAAATCCATTACGTCTTAAGTGGAGGATACTTACTAACATCCAACCCATCCAGGCCAATTTTTATGCATGGGCTCGCTGGACTTGGGCCCAGGGCCCCGCGTCTAGCCCCTGCGACAACAGACGAATTGATGATTTTTTTTTAACCAAAGATATAAATTGTGGAAAGAAAAATTCTGTCACGGCCAGGATTCGAACCTTCGACTCCTGGTTCAGTACACCAGTGCTTTACCGCTAAGCTACCGTGAACTCTGCTCATGGTATCTAATTTAACTTCCACTTCGTATCCGTTTTTGGGTGACGCTGACGACATCTTATTAAGAAACAGACCGTGTTACTTAGTAAAAGATTAAATGAATAATTATTAAATAATTGAAAGAAAGAAGAAGCTGTATTACAAAAAACACAAGAAAACCGCGTTTTAAGCTGCATTTTAGCTTCGTGGATCCCAGTAATAGACGAGTTTATTTAAAATTTTGGTAGTGTATTAAAAGAGCCTCCACGAGTGACGATATTTAATTGATCGTCCGGTACACCCTGGGCAGTCAGTCCCGCTACCAACCTGCTGACTGGCTAATCTTTACACCACGACATGAGCTATTCTCATTATGTAGCTCATGTCAACACGACAGAAGAAAAGAAGAAATGGAATAAGATAGGTTTATTCATATTGTACACAAAATTTTGTAGAATTTTCATTCATTGCATCTTAGACTAACAACAACAACAAACATAACATCACGCCTGTATTTCCCCGAAGGGGTAGGCCGAGGTGTAATAGTATACGCACATTTCGCCAGTTATGATGACCAGTAAATTTTCTAATAAAATAAATAAAGTTTCTAAACAAAAAATATACCACATAAAACTTCAGACTTTTGGCAACATAATAAAATTTAAATATGAAAATAATTAATAAAAAATCTTATCATAAACTTGAAATTAGAAGACTAGTATATTTTCTTGCGCGCGCGACGTGGGCTCAGTATCGCGATATTTAATTCAGTAACGGAAATCTCTATATTAAAGATCTTTCTACCAAATATAATAAAAATGCCAAAAATCCACCTCTCGTTGCTGTTTTCGTCAAAAAAGTAAGAGCCAGCCACCACTATTAACCAGTTAATGATTTTGCAAATAGAAAATCCAGGAAAGTACCTACCTCTTGTATTAGTTTAGATATTTATGTAGGTATGTATATTCGCATCACAATACTTTGTAACTTTTCAAATATAACAATAAAATATATTGTAAATATTTCATTTAGAGATAAGCAGTACTTTTGTGCTCAAGTGTTTGTTCTGTAGAATAGAATAGAATATATTTATTTGCATAAAACTTGGTATAAAAAGGTGTATAAACTTAAATATATGATCATTCATGTTTTGCTTAAAATTAATGCATGCAAAATTGTAGACATTATAGTCTTTGATCGAAGAATTCCCTAATAGTATAGAAATTATTTTTATTCAGCCATTTGTACAATTTGTTCTTAAAAAGCCTGCAATTAAGTATTTTTAATGTATTCGGTAATTTATTATAGATACGTACGCACATAGCAAGACAGCTTTTATTATATTTTGTTAATCTAGGGATCTCATCTAGTACAAGTCTGTATTGGTCACGCCGATTTCGAGAACATATATCTTCTGCTGTTTTGAACAGTTTTTCATGTTTCCGTACAAAAATACACGCTTCATATAAATATAATGAAGGTAACGGTAGCAAACCAAGCTTTTTAAATATTGGTTGACACGATTCGTCAGATGGAATCCCGTATATGGCTCGTATACATTTTTTTTGGGCAATAAATGCTCTATCGTGGTCAGTACTATTTCCCCACATAATTAGTCCATACCTTAGCGAGGACTCTACATATGCACGGTATGCCATCACAGCCGTTTTTATATTCGTAACATTTTTATTCTGTCTGAGGGCGTATACAAATTTATTTATTTTATTGCATACATTGCCGCCCTGCGCTTTCCAGTCCAAATGTTCGTCTATTATTATTGTATGTTTTCTATATTAAAATGTGTCGTGTGTACACAAATAAATATTTAAAAAATATCCTAGTGCCCGGGACCTCCACTTGGCTTAAAACGGCCCTGCCCTGCTAACATCGGCCTCGAAGTCAATAAAGGGTATCGAAGCGTTTATGGTGCAATGACGAAGACCATTTGAATGAAAATACATTTTCATGACCATCCTATCCGGCTGTAAGCAGTAAAATCATGTCGTTGCTATCTTTATTAGGGTAGTCATGACCTCCAAATGGTTATAGCCTGAACACTACAAATGATAAATAAAATACTTGCCTAATTCATGGTGGATTCTTCACAAAATGTTTAATGTAGACTACTCGTGCTTATAAGTTATAGAATGGGATTGGAAATGGCGGCACTTCTATTATTCAATGTGCCTCTCGCTCACACTACACCGTACGTGTGAGCGAGAGGCAAATACAAATGCCACTATTTTCAATCCCATTCTTTATCCGCGCGAGTATTAATCTAGGACTTAGAAACATTTTAAATACCTACTTACCAAAATAAATGCATTCTGTCATAATCGGTACTAACAGTAGGTAATAAGCTATTTTGTTACTAACACACTATGGATACTTTTGATCTGAAAAAAATTTGTTTATTATTACATTTCATAATCCTGCTAATATTATAAATGTGAAAAAATGTGAAATGTGTTAAGAATATTTAACTATTGTATGAATTTGTAGATTAGATAGCTAGATTTGCATGCTTCGTATTTAAACGACGACCTATGTGTAATTTTAAGAATAATGTAAGCTTCTCATATAAGTGAACTGAATGTTCTTTTTGAGAATAAAGATTCTTTAAACCTAAAGTTTGTGAAGATGTTTGGATATTTGGATGTTTGTTACTCAATCACGATTATCACCTCTTTTTTTTTTATAACGTAGGAGGGCAAACGAGCATGCGGGTCACCTGATGGTAAGCAATCTCCGCCGCCCATGGACATCCACAACACCAGGGGAGTCGCCGAACGGATTTGGATGAAATTTGGCATACAAATAACCCGACAATAACCCGGATTAACATAATGACTTGAAAGTAAACCGAATTATACTCAAGCTAAGCCACGTGCAGTCTAGCTACTAATAAATACAGCCATAAACCCACAGGAGATATATAACCCGGATTAACTTAATGACTTAAAAGTAAACCGAATTATACTCAAGCTAAGCCACGTGCAGTCTAGCTACTAATAAATACAGCCATAAACCCACAGGAGATATATAACCCGGATTAACTTAATGACTTAAAAGTAAACCGAATTATACTCAAGCTAAGCCACGTGCAGTCTAGCTACTAATAAATACAGCCATAAACCCACAGGAGATATATAACCCGGATTAACTTAATGACTTAAAAGTAAACCGAATTATACTCAAGCTAAGCCACGTGCAGTCTAGCTACTAATAAATACAGCCATAAACCCACAGGAGATATATAACCCGGATTAACTTAATGACTTAAAAGTAAACCGAATTATACTCAAGCTAAGCCACGTGCAGTCTAGCTACTAATAAATACAGCCATAAACCCACAGGAGATATATAACCCGGATTAACTTAATGACTTAAAAGTAAACCGAATTATACTCAAGCTAAGCCACGTGCAGTCTAGCTACTAATAAATACAGCCATAAACCCACAGGAGATATATAACCCGGATTAACTTAATTACTTAAAAGTAAACCGAATTATACTCAAGCTAAGCCACGTGCAGTCTAGCTACTAATAAATACAGCCATAGACCCACAGGAGATATATAACCCGGATTAACTTAATGACTTAAAAGTAAACCGAATTATACTCAAGCTAAGCCACGTGCAGTCTAGCTACTAATAAATACAGCCATAAACCCACAGGAGATATATAACCCGGATTAACTTAATGACTTAAAAGTAAACCGAATTATACTCAAGCTAAGCCACGTGCAGTCTAGCTACTAATAAATACACCCATAGACCCACAGGAGATATTC
This sequence comes from Asteroscopus sphinx, assembly GCA_949699075.1. NCBI lineage: Eukaryota > Metazoa > Arthropoda > Insecta > Lepidoptera > Noctuidae > Asteroscopus > Asteroscopus sphinx. The sequence goes on from OX453010.1 coordinate 14,236,738, forward strand.
TAGATAGGTACGTTAGGCACACGGTATGGTAGGATAGGCAACATTTTTACTAACATCAGCAAAAAACTGTTACACGATTTCATTTGGACTAATGCTTTGTAAAATCGAGAGGTTCAACTGCTTGCTGATTACCGCATTTCATACGACTTTTCATAAGATTCTGTTAAAATTATTATGCTACATACCTACAGTAAAACTACCTAATATCACATCGGAAAACTAGATCAAATAAAGTTTCTCGTTATAAACGTGTGCACTAACTAACAAGGCACTAGAGGGAATTCGCGAAATGAACTAATCGAACAAACTTACAAGACTTGCAAAACTTGAGTTGTGGAAACGTAGTAGAAATTTCATTGCATTCTCGATATACATCAGTTTATTCATAAGCTTGCAACTTATGCCTTAATAACTTTAAAGACTTTTAAATGAAACTATTTAATGCAAGTAAATATCATCAACATTTTCCATTTTAATTAGATTTTACACTACCTAGAAGGCACAAATTTTTTGTTGGATACTTTGATATGTTTCTGATTGATTGATTACTTGGACTCTTAAGTAACCTTAAAATACACTGGACTGACTAGATTACACGTTATGATAAAATTTTAAGCAAAAACTAAATATAACATTAATAAATTATACATTTTATTTTTATGTTTAAATACATGTCAAAAAGAGTATGAATAAAAATAATAAAGGGTATTAATAAAATTCTGAAAAAGATGTATACATAAAAATATAAGTATAAATTAAATGTCGAAACAAGTGTACCTAACTACCTACAAATCAAATGTCAAAACAAGTTTAAAGATAAATCAAATGTTTAGACCAAATGTCAAAGATGACGTCAGATGCGACACGAAAAAATAATGAACAAATATGTTATTGTGATAAAAATAGAACACATCATTTATATTCTTAATTGAATTATTTTTACGTGATAAAAAAAATACACCGCACTGGTTTAGGCATTATTAATAGTCATATTAATAATGCCTGTTGTTTTATGTTTGATCATCTTATGTGCAAAAAGCTCATTTATTTCCTTAGAGACTACAGAACTTAACCCGAGTTTTGATCACTGTTTAGAACTAGTTTTGAGTTGAGCTTTAATTTTAGAATATTGCTCAAACATAGATTCATTAATTACAGTTCAGCTGAGTTCAGTTTTATTCTAAAATGTAACTTACTTAGTAGTAGATTCGTCCTTGAGTAGAGATTTGATCTGTAATCACTCTAATCACGCAAGTGTAATCGAGACAACGCTTAAACACAGATTTCCTTTCTATTTCAGCTTATATATTGTTGTTAAATTGGAGGGAAAATTTATACAAACGTTGATCTGTATTCGTGCACCACTGATACTGAACACGAATCAACAAAAATACCAAAACATTTTATTTTATTTTTTTATACCTATTTATAAACAACCAAATTCCCTCCGTGTGTCACGTGCGACACAAAAAGTAAGCGTGCAAAACCACCAAAAAAATTTGCGGGTATTTACCCTTTGACAATGGCGCCGATTTCACCGACCGCCGATTTTTTTTTTCAGTCATTCGGGATTTATTCTCAAAACCTCGCTATGTTTCTAAGTGAAAATTTGGGTATTAAATAATTTTTTCGAGTGTTTTTAGATGACTAAGCACATTATTTTTCATTTGCTCTAGAAATATGGCACGGTTACAGATCAACATCTTGTATTTTTGGACAAAGACAAAGACATTTATTGCTCAAACTGTGTACATAAATGGGCATTTTTCAAAAAGTTTGTCCGTGACGAAATAGGAGTTCCTTTTTTTTTCAAACTTTTTATTTGACCTAATTATAGCTAATGTCATAGGAAATATACATGATTATATTAGAAAGATATCATTTTATGTTAAATATCATCGATTGATGAAAATTCATTGTTTTTTATGTAATGTGTTGCAACGAACTGCTCCATTTCGTCACTTTAATTAGTAATTAAATTAGAAATAAATTAACAGTTTTATCCGAAGCAAAGTTTTTTTTATTTTATTCAATGAATAGAAGCTATGAAAAGTCAAAATGTAATGCAAAATATTTATTATAATCAAAGAGTTATACAGCGTAAACGATCCTAATCGTCATTATTGCAACATAAACACTATCAAAAACTATCGTTGTATCCAGAAAACAAAGAAAATATCAAAATTAACTAATACAATAGAATCATATGTTTTAACAACTGCGTGATTTTTGCTAGCGGCCACGCTCGGTGCCGCTTTGCCTTGCCGGTTGCTTGACGCGGACTAATAGCAAAATGTCCCAATTAGGACGTTTTCGAGACTTCATATTGCGCGCGCTAGTAATATATCTATGCTTTTAAATATTATTCCAAAAACATGGATGATTTTCATGAAATATACAATTTTATTTCAGGTGAAATTAAGTAATAACCTTTTAAATATTTCTTTCACACTTCGAGTCTTGACTCATTTTTAATAGTTGAAATCGATAACGAGATTTATTGACCCTCAAGTTTTATTTATTTATTTATTTTATTTATTTCCTTAACTCTTCAATGGTTTATTTATTTATTATTATTTATACACCAACGGTTATAAACATCAGTTATGGTTTGCTAATCAGTTACAATAAAATTGATGTAATCTATTGTTTCACGACGCTGATGCCGCGTGCCGCGGCGGCTATCTTGCAGGACAAACTTTTATCTGATACTGTTACTGAACTTTTACTGTTTGCGTAAAGATCCTTCATCAACTGTCATGAACTGTTGGGATGGCTGAACGGATTTGGATGAAATTGGACACAGATAAACCACACCCCGGATGGCCATATAAGCCACTTTTTATCCCGCGAAGATAAACAGTTCCTGCGGGATGCGTGTTAACGTATTTCAGTAATAAACCGAATTATACAGGCGAAGCCACGGGCATAAGCTGGTATTCCGTAAAAATCTTTCTACTGCGTATTTTTTAATAAAATATAGAATGAAACGTCATAAAGTACAACAAAAAATTTTTTTTTGCATAAAAATTCTTTTGCTTTTGCCGCTTCAAATTTCAAAATATTTATGCTCCAATATGTTGTTAAAACTACTCTTAACTTCCTGGTTGTTATTTGTTAACGTTTGAATAAAATTTTGCGCAAAAGTATAGCGAGTTTTCGGTGGAAAAATGAGGAAAAGTATGCACACATTTTTTTGTCGTTTGAAATGTATGTGTTTTTTTATTTTATTATAACACAGCCGCTATCCACGAAGTGTTACGATGAGTTATTTTTGCGTGCCCATAGTTTTACAGAGAATATTAAAACCGCTCTTTCCCCATAATTGGCGTTTAAAACTATAGAATAATGTTGTCAAGGCGTATCTAACGCGGTTGCTACCATGCATTCTAGCGCGGCCGAAAAGTAAGACCATACAATGTTCAATCAATCAATCAAAATGTTTGTTTCTTCATTATTATTTAATTAATTGGCCAAACACTCAATGTAATTTAAACTATAGCAGCAATAATTGCCTGGTCTCTTAGAATTGCGATATTACTAAATGGATAAAGTAACTGATTTGAAGTGCATATAATTTAGTCAGTTATGTAATTTTATTAAAAACACTTACGCTATAAAGAAATTAAAAAAACTTTACAAGAACAAACCTACACATGAAACAAAGAAAGAACTGCTTAATTGCATCTCATATCAGTTTATATAAGAACGACTAATACCTACGTAAGATATGGTCCGATTTTATATTGTTTCGCGGCTGCTTGCGGCTTTGCGCCCGTCGATGGGTTAATTGATTGTCTTGTAATCTGCACAGTTATCTGACTGTGTGCAAATATGTTTAATTTAGCTGTATCAAAGTCTAGTCATGAATGAGCACAGAGTGCTGATTTTGAGTTTGATACTTACGTAATATACGCTATCGAAATCGCTATCGAATGCGTTGCCATCTTAATATATAAAACAAAGTCGTGTTAGTTACATCAACTACGGCTAGACCGATTTTAATGAAATTTGGCATACAAATAGAACATAACCCGGTTAACATATAAGCTACTTTTTATCCAGGGAAGATGAACAGTTCCCGAGGAATGCGCGATAAATGACATCCACTCGGGTAAAGTCGTGGGCATAGGCTAGTTGATTCATAAATCAGTAGTTCCGCCTCGTTTTGACCAAGGGCGCTACTAATTTATTAATGAAAGTCGACGCAATCGATTGCGTATGCGTAAGTTTCAATCTCGCAAGGCACTCAGAACTCAACGTGTGCTTGACAAAACTTTGTTCAAACTGAAGAATTTTATGGTGTTTTTTGATGAAAATCACTAACAGTCCTGTCACATTAAGAGAAATTAAAGGCGAACCTCGAAATGAAAAGTAAGAAGTTGTTTTTTAGCACGAGCCTTTAATTTGATGTTCTAAAGACGAACTGAAAAGTCTCATATATAATCTCGTGTCTTCGTCACTAAATATTCAAGGTAAAAGACTCACGATAATCGTTTTTCCAAATATCTCGCTTCTTATGTATTAGAGTTTAAGGAACATATATAAATCATGAAATTCTCTACGAAATCATTATGGGTATTTTTTTCGTAAAATTAGCCGTTTTTGATGCAGTACATTTTATAAGTACGTTTATAACTAGCAGTAGCAGCTTTGCCCGCATAAAAAGTTTTAACATACTCCGTATAATGTTTCCTGTCGTAGTTTTGGAAACAGAATCTACTCCCAAACGAACCTTAGTTTGAATAAGTCGTTTCATGTCAACCCTTATCAAACAAAACTTCTTTCATAATAATACTTTTACGATATTAATAAAGGTTTTATCGTAAATTTGAATGACTAACACGAACCATTACAAGAAATCGACTAACTTAGGACAGTAACTGATTTTCTATGACATAAACATTAGGAAGAAACAAGAGATCACGTTATCATGAAAGATCATGTTGACTGATAGTGTGGTGCAATCGAACATACACCCCATTGACGCCTCATAACAGGCGAACGATGTCTGTCAACAACAATGTAGGTCGCCACTATTCGTCACTTGAAATCTTCAAATCAGTTTCGACCACTTATACGTGGGACACTCAGAAATTTTTGCGAAACTAAAAAAAATTGTTCTATACGTACATATATTTTTATCAAATCTTTTCAAAGTACTTTCCACCAGCCTCTATACAAAGATTCATGCGCCTAAACCAGTTTTCAAAACACTTTTTCCAGTCCGCCGCAGACACCTCGTTTACAGCCTGCTCGAACGCAGCCAGCGCATCTTCCGGCGACGAAAATTGTATCCCTTTGAGCTGATTTTTTATTTTTGGGAATAAAAAGAAGTCACACGGTGCTAGATCAGGGCTGTAAGGAGGGTGACCCAGGAGTTTGACTGGCGTGCTGTCCAGGAAGTCCCTCGTTTTGAGTGCGGTGTGCGCAGGTGCATTGTCGTGGTGGACCAGTAGCCCGCGGAGCCCTGTGTTTGGTCGCTTGTTGCTTATAACAGAGAAAACATCTGGCAAAAATTTGGTAGTATACCATTCGGCATTAATGCTTCTTTGATCCCGTAAGGGAATTGATACCAAGTGGCCAGTCAAATTAAAAAAGCTAGCGATCAAAATCTTACCCCCGCTTCTAGATCGCTTCACTTTGGTAGGCGTTGGCTCATTTTGAAACACCCAAACAGTCGACTGGCGCTTGGTTTCTGGGTCGTATTGATAAATCCAGGACTCATCACCTGTAACGATGTCGTAAACACGCCGAGACGAGCCTGCTTCAAATTTGTTAAGCATATCACGGCACCATTCCACCCGGGCCTGCTTCTGAGCATCGGTGAGGTTGTGCGGCACCCAGCGTGATACTATCCTCCTCACGCGAAGATGGCTGTGTAGAATCTCGTGAACGCTTCCCGATCCAATCTTCAATATGTGTTGAATCTCCTGATATGTAATTCGCCTATTGTCTTGGATTAAATTTTTCACTGCTAGCACGTTTTCTTCGGTAACAGCCGTCAAAGGGCGACCGCTTCTTTCGTCATCCCCCAAAGTTGGTCGACCGCGCTTGAATTCGTTATACCAACGATACACGGTTGCCTTGGAAGGGCCTTCATCCATGAATGCCATTTGAAGTATATCGTACGATTCATCCGGTTTCAGGCGACACTTGAAATCGTATAAAATCATAGCTCTAAAATGTTCCCGGCGCAGATCCATATTTCAGTGAGACACAATACTTTGAATTAACTCGCAAAAAATGTGGAGGGAAATTTTGAAATTGGAACTTACTTATTTTTACTTATAAATAATCATATTTTCGAAAAACATTATAACTGGCCAGTCTCCCATATATAAAAACTTTTTTTCGCAATACTTTCTGAGGGGCCTGGTATGAGCCGTCAAAACTACCGCGTTAGTGATTAACCAATAGCCGCCTTGGTAGGGTCAATGGGATTGCAGTACCCCGCCTCAGCTAGTGGCAGAATGAATTGTACGCATTATATTCAATATTAGGCGTCTATTGGGCTGTATGGTCGATGTGTGGTGCCTTTAGATCGCTTTATGAACATGTATCCGAATTAATATAGTGCTCAAAATCTAGCTTAAAATATAGTTCAAGACATCAAAGATTGAGTAAAGGCCAGCCGGGGCCAGTCAGCGCCTACCACTATCAGTTGATGGTGGTTAAATTTCTTGGAACACACAGAAAGTATCACGAAAGTTATAATGAGTAAAAATAGTGTTACATTCTCATGAAAACTGAGAATTGCCAAACTTAAGTGGCAGTGGGCGGGGCACATTGCACGCTGAACGGATGGCCGATGGGGCAGTAAAGTTCTGGAGTGGCGACCGCATACTGGACGGCGCAGCGTGGGTAGGCCCCCCATAAGGTGGACCGACGACCTGGTGAAGGTCGCGGGAATCCGCTGGATGCGGAAGGCACAGGACCGGTCGTTGTGGCGATGCTTAGGGGAGGCCTATGTCCAGCAGTGGACGTCTTTCGGCTGAAATGATGATGATGATGATTCTCATGAAAATAATTTTATTCCACAGCTGCTTGTGTACTCAAATCAGATTATTCAATAAGTTGTAAACACTGCCTGTGTATCGGGTGCACGGTATTTGTTCAACTATTGTGTCTACTTTACGGTCCGTAAAAGTAAGTATAGGTATAGGTATATATACATACAGGTGTATAGGTATATCATCCGTAGGCCCAAATGTTTAATTTGACAGTCGTCTGAAACGTATTGAGGTCATCATCCTCCTGCCCTTATCCCAATTTATTTAGGGTCGGCGCAGCATGTATTTTTCTTCCATACATCTCTATCAGCCGTCATCTCCGTGTTCACTTTCTTTTTATCCATATCATCTTACACACAGTCCATCCATCTTTTCTTTGGTCTACCTCTTTTCTTATAGCCATCCACATTCATACACAAAACTGTTTTCGTAACATGCTCCTCTTTCCTCCGCATCACATATCCATACCATGACAATCTACTGCATCTCAACTTTTCCGTCACTGGCGCTACTTTCAAACTCCCTCTCACATAATCAATTCTTATCATATCCATTCTTCTTCATGAAATGTATTGAGGTACCTACATACATTCACAACAACTAATCTGAAGGCCAATTCTCATTAATTAAAATAGTTCAAAAATATTTTTATTTTATTTTATTTTAGTGTTTATTTATGGCTCCGTCGTCTGATCGATGATTCTGACAATGTCAAGGTTGAATAAAACATGATAACATTTACTATGCCTGACCGGTGAGATAATCAAAGGTACGGTTTTCTTTGGATGTGGTTGAGTCACCTAAATGTGAGTAATGAGTATAAACTAGAGCATTTCCATATAATGTATCGTTCCTGCGAATGCTCGACGCTATTTTTGACAAAATGCTCACAGCGAGTGAGCATATATCTGTAACATTCCTCTCTACTTTGCTTTTACTCTTTTGTTGAAATGTCGACTCTGTAGCTCGTGGCTTTGCTCGATGAAATGTTACACAAATTCACTCGTTGGTTTGTAAACTCAAGTTGTAACAAAGCTTCGAGCGTAGTGCTCTTTGTTCGGTTAGTGAAACACACTGGTCAAATTTCTTAATCCAATTTGACTTTGATCAAAGAAATTGGACGATTTTCATCAAATGTTGTGCCAAGCCAAGTAAGTATTGAAGGCATTGAATAAACATTCATTAGGTCCATTGTACTGGGCGTAGTTAATCTGTTCTTTTATTTTATCGTCTGCCCTTTTATTAGGTGCTCGGATTGTGCTGAACAAAATCATTAAAACGGTTTTCGTTTACAAAAATGTCCATTACAACAACCCTCCTCAAATTCTATCTCAAGCTTTGTCCTTTGCGTTATTTTTGTGGCTCTTTTAGGTTTTTCACACAGCTGCGATACGATATTGCGAATTTTGCTTTTTAGGCATTGTTCTAATACAAAGCACAAAAGTGAAATATGTAATAGAGAAAGTTAGGCAACTGAAGTGTCCAGTTTGTCATGTGGGAATCGAACCCACGACCTCGTGATCAGCAGTCCGACCCTCGAACCACTAGACCACAGACGTCGTCGTACATTAGTATTATTCTAACGTTTTATTTTAAATTGGAAATCGCACATTGACGCAATTAATAGCAAAATCTCTAGCCAATGTTACGCCTTAGCAGTGCTATCTGAAATCACGTGAGAAAAGACAGTCAGAAATGCATATTTTGGAAATGTATATCCGCTACTGACATACGGTATTATATATTGGGGAAACTCAGTGAATGTCCAAAAGATATTTATTCTGCAGAAAAGATGCCTAAGGATTATATACAAGATGTACAGTGATGAGTCCCTTAGAACAATTTTTAGAGATAATTTTATTCTAACTCTCACTAGTATTTACATTTTAGAAGTCTGTTTATTTATAAAAAAAAAATGGAATATTTTACACGTAAGGATTCACTACGAAATAACGTACGTAGTAGATATAAATATGATTTGTGTCTAACTAGAATTAACAATGTCATCTTAACTATTATAAAATTGTAAACGTCTGTTTGTTTGTTTGTTTGTTCCAGCATCACGCTAAAACTACTGGACCGATTTTGATGTTTTTTTTTTTGTTTGAAAGCTGATGATCTGACTTAAAAACTGGTATGGGTTTTGAGAAAGAAAGAAAAAAAGAAAAAAAAAAATTCGTGGGTTGCGTACCTACCCGACAGATCGAAGCTTCTATGCATTTGCACGAGCGGATAGTAATGTACGATGGAGTGGAGTGGAGTGGAGTGGACAGGGGATGGGACTGGGGATGGGACTGGGGACGGGACAGGGGACGGGACTGGGGACGGGACAGTGGACTGGACAGGGGACGGAACATGGGACGGGAAATGGGACGGGACATGGGACGGGAAATGGGACGGGACATGAGACGGGACATGGGACTGGACAGTGGGACGGCACATGGGACTGGACATAGGATGGGACATGGGACAGGACATGGGACGGGACGATAGTGATATAGTCAGATAGTGGGACAGTGGAACAGAGGGATAGTGGGACAGTGGGACAGTAGGACAGTGGCAGTGGGACGGTGGGACGGTGGGACAGTGGGGCAGTGGGGCAGTGGGGTAGTGGGGCAGCGGGGCAGCGGGGCAGTGGGCCAGTGGGGCAGTGGGATAGTGGGGCAGTGGGGTAGTGGTGTAGCGGGGCAGTGTGGGAGTGGGGCAGTGGGGTTGTGGGGCAGAGGGGCAGCGAGGCAGCGGGACAGTGGGGCAGAGGGGCAGCGGGGCGGGCAGCGGGGCAGCGAGGCAGTGGGGCAGCGTGCCAGCGGGGCAGCGGGGCAGTGGTGTACCGGGGCAGTGGGATAGTGAGGCAGCGGGGCTGTGGGGCAGTGGGGCAGCGGGGCAGCGTGCCAGCGTGGCAGCGGGGCAGTGGTGTACCGGGGCAGCGCGGCAGTGGGATAGTGGGGCAGCGGGGCAGTGAGGCAGTGGGGTAGCGGGGCAGCGGGGCAGTGGGGCAGCGGGGCAGTGGGGCAGCGGGGCAGATGGGCAGCGGTGCAGCGGGGCAGTGGGGTAGCGGGGCAGCGGAGCAGTAGGGTAGTGGGGCAGCGGGGCAGGCAGTGGGGCAGTGGGTTAATGGGGCAGGGGCAGTTTGGTAGCGAGGCAGTGAGGCAGCGGGGCAGTCGGGCAGCGGCGCATTGGGTTACCGGGGCAGCGGGGCAGTGGGGCAGTGGGATAGTGGGGCAGCGTGGCAGTGGGGCAGCGGGGCAGTGGGGCAGTGGGGCAGTGGGGCAACGGGGCAGTGGGATAGTGGGGCAGCGGGGCAGTGGGGCAGCGGGGCAGTGGGTTAGCGGGGCAGTGGGGCAGTGGGGCAGCGGGGCAGCGGGGCAGCGGGGCAGAGGGGCAGTGGGGCAGTCGGGCAGCGGGGCAGCGGGACAGCGGGACAGCAGGACAGTGGGACAGTGGACTGGACTGGAATGGACTGGACTGGACTGGACTGACGTGGGTTAGCAGAATTTAACGCGAGCGGAGCCGCGGGTAAAAGCTAGTATTTTATAAAAGTACATATGTCTCTGCTATTCGCATATTCAATCATCTTCCGATTTATTTGAATGCTCTGGAAGGAAAAGTTTTTAAGAATAAATTGAAAAATTGGTTAATAAAAAATGTATTTTATAGTATAAATGAATTTTTTGAATTACAAACTAATAATATTTGACATTATATAATATTACGTTCCTAGGATACAAATAACTGTGACAGAATATATAATTAAATTATTTTATTTTAATTTTTTTTCCTTTATGAATGTATAACGACAGTATTGATGTGTTTAAGTATTGCATGTCCGATATGAGTAAACTGTTAATTTACTAAATACTATTATTTGCAATGTCAACCGCACATTATATTAACAGCTAAGCAATAAATGATTCTGATTTTAAACAAAAGCGAATTAATATTGCATTTCATCCAGTTTTGAGCTATGTTTTTTCAAGTCTCTAACAAATCGGGAAGTTAATAACAGACAAACAAGACTGAAAGCGATGTAATAAAAAAACCGGCCAAGTGTGAGTCGGACTCACCACTATGTCTAGTTAGGTATGCCCTATTTTTAGTATTTCTTACTAAACTACATAGTATGCACTATAATCAGACGAAGTTTGACGCTGGTATGTATTACTGTTTTGAAGATAGAGCAGGAACAAGAAAGTTGAAAAAAATTCATGTTTTCAGAGGTATCTTGTTTTTAGACTTTTTTAGTTTTAGTATTTGTCGTGATAGGCACTCCAGTAACACATACTCTGTGAAAATTTCAACTGGTTATCTATTACTGTTACAAAGATACAGCCCTGTGACAGACAGATGGACGGAGGGACGGACAGCGTAGCGAGAGTAATAGGGTCCCGTTTGGCACCCTTCGGGTACGGAACCCTAAAAATATACATTGTAACAGTATAGCGTATTGCGGGAATACAATGCAGAAATTTAATGTAAATCCCTTTAATATCATTTAACGAGCGCATGCGCTTGCCTAGATTTTTACAGACAGTCCCTTTTTATGTTTTAACTTTAATGTGATTCGACGGACCAAATCCACCATTGTAAAAATAACCCAGGGGTTAAAGGGATAATTAAATTGTAAGAATTTTCTCCACATTATAAATACGGGGATTGCTTTATTTTAATGAATGGTTTTTGTTTATGTAAGTTCCAGTTTAATCCAGTATTTTAGGGATTTTCTTATCCAAGTTTATCTTAATTTTAATAAATGGTGCTATAGCTCAAAAGTATCCAAAAACAATGACATAAAGTAATAATGTTTTTCTCTTTTTGATTTTACAAAGTATATATTTTTCCTATTAATTAAAAAGTGTGGACACAAGTTTTTAGAAGTTTTATCGATTACGAACGTTAACCCAGAATTAAATAATGGTAAAAATTTAAATTGTGGAAAGAAAAAATCGCTCACGAGCAGGATTCGAACCTGCGACTCCTGGCTCAGTACAATAAAAAAAACAGTACAGTATAATAAAATAATGGTAGTTACTTTACACACTTTAAACTAGTTTTTTTTTGTAATCTACTTTCTGCGAACGCTTCGATAACAGCGCCGCCGCGCCGCTGCTGGGGGTCTACTCGCGTTTGACGATATTCGACTAATCGTACCATTCGCACTTCGCAAATTGCACAATTTGGTACTCCGCACCCCAGTTAACCATCGTTCCCTTATCGCATGCGATTATCGTGTTTTGACGTTTGTTTCTTCGATGGTCAAACTTTAAGAAGCGTAGTCTATCTTTATTACGCCTTTTTATTTGCTTATATTTATTGTGTAGGTATCAGTCGGAACGAAAAGTACAGACCGCACGTCAGTGGAGCTTAACATTGACAGCGCCTTTATTTCGTAAGCAGTAAGGGCAGTTTTCTAATTCAAGTGTTACCACTGTCATGCAGTCGACTGTAGACGACTTGGTCTTCTTCTTCTATCGTGTCGACATGAGCTACATAATGATAATAGCTCATGCCGTGGGGAAAAGTTTAGCCAGTCAGCAGGTTGGTAGCTGACTGCCCAGGGTGCGCCGGACGATCAATTATATAGGTAGCGTCACTCGTGGAGGCTCTTTTAATGCACCAATTTGGAGAAAATATTAGCCAGTCAGCAAGGTGGCCGGGGCCACATAAATAAACGTCCATTAGAAGAAGCCAAGCAGAGCCAGCGCAAGCCGATATTACAGTTTAACATCCTTACTCTGTGCCGATACTTACCACAGCGGAGCATACGTGAACCCGTCGGTGAATGCGCGCACACATCGCCGCACTATGTATGAGTGTACCACAGCGGCTAGCTTTGCTTCTGTATGGATATTTATTCATTTGTCCTGGCTGACTGTCCAGGGTGCACCAGATAGGTTAATTTAAGTATTGTCACAACAATACAGAACAACAAGAACAACATGTAATAACAATAGCTGATTTGTGGTTTGTTGTTGCTGGTTTGTAGGTACCTGTCATCATCATCATTTAAGCAGAAAGACGTCCATTGCTGGACATAGGCCTTCCCCAAGCATCGCCACAACGACTGGTCATGTTTGGGGGGATATACCATAATTGCCACGCTTGGTAGGCGGGTTGGCAAATCGCAGTTGGTTGGTTAAATACTCAGAGAAAACTGCTGCCCATCCTCTGGTGAATCCCTTAGTCGCCTTTTACGACACCCATGAGAAGATATAGGGTGGTGCAATTCTTTACGTCCGGCACCACACGGTATGTGTGTTTTATGTGTTTTTGAATTGTGGATTTGTTATACTGCTTTGAAAAACTTTTGTGAATAAATAAGTCCAGTTCCATTCCATTCCAATCATGGAGGCTACTTTACTTATCAACTACCTAAAATATTTGTACACGCAAACTGCCGAATTGATGATTTTAAAATTTTCTTAAATTGGTAAAAGTTTTGTAGGTAAGCAAACTGCCTCAAAACAGAATAATTAAGTATTTTCTAATATGCACTGTGTAGCCACTGTTTTTTTTTTCCAAATCCAAGTAAGTGTCTGCAAATTACATTAGCAAAGATAGTCCCAAGAAACTGAGCCTCACATTAAATCTTTTGTTAAAGCCAGACTCTAAAATTAAGCCAATTATGAGCAGCCGAGTATTTCTTAAAACAATTAATGTTGTGCCATAGCTACGTAATTCCCCGAGAAGTTTTCTCAACAGCTTAACACGGCTGTCGTTTCCTCTAAGGATTGGCTAAACTACTTTGTTACTGTTGCTTTACAGTGATATTTGTCGGCAAGCTTTGTAACATAATTAATAAAAGGATGAAATGGATTAACCTCTTGTATGCCGAAGTTCCACAAGGTGGACCGACGACCTGGTGAAGGTCGCGGGAATCCGCTGGATGCGGAAGGCGCAGGACCGATCGTTGTGGCGATTCTTGGGGGAGGCCTATGTCCAGCAGTGGACGTCTTTCGGCTGAAATGATGATGATGATGATGATGGCGAAGTTCGAGACACAATTAACATTCCAATGTTTCTCGTGCGTTAAGGGAGGGTTTACACCAAACGTATAGTATACCCCTGACTGTACGCTGTTGCGTTCATAAGGTTGATACATAAATACATACATATTAACACGCCTATCGCGTGAGTCGAACCCGGGAATCGAACCCAGGACGGGTTCGATTCCCGGGTCGGGCAAAGTGTTATTGGGTTTTTTCATTAGGAAATTCTCAGTAGCAGTCCGTAGTCTGGATTGGTGCCCGGTCAATGGCAATAGGCTCGCCCCCTATTACATGGGACTATAATATAACTGGTGAAATGTGTGTTTACTATTACACCTCTGCCTACCCCTTCGGGGAAATACAGGCGTGATGTTATGTTGTGTTATGTTATCACGCCTATTTCCCATTGGGGTAGTCAGAGACTATGGATTTTCACCCGCCACATTCCTGATACACCAACTTCGTCTGCGTTCATTAACCTTCGAACCCAAGTGGGAAAATGTAAATATAATCTCGGTAAAAGGAGTTACATCAACAAAACGGCGACAAGGTGCGGTGTTGTGTGTATAACCCTGAAACTATGCCTGATTTCTTATTCTGTCCTTTTGTGCCCCATGTATCTTGAGCGACCTCTGCGCTGCCACTAACAACACCATAAAAGTTGCAAAGTTTTAGGCTTGCCAAGTCTAAGAAACAGTCAGTCGTACCACTGACACGACTCGCCGGTAAGGTGCTTATTTATGAAAACTTTTTAACAAAAAATGGAACCGACGAAAACAGAAACTGAAAAGCGAAAACTAACTAATTATGAGTCGGCGCCAAACGAACTTTTAACAAGCAAAGAGCGTGTAAGTTGCAAGTGGCCGAGCGGAGAACGCATTTTTGGAATGTTATTGTTTATCGTTGAAAATTTCACGTTGTATTTGATGTGACGTTGTTTTTATTATTTATTTAAAGTAATTTAATGATCTTCGTTGATTGGTTGTTTGGCGCCGACTCATAATTAGTTATTTTTCGCTTTTCAGTTTCTGTTTTCGTCGGTTCCATTTTTTGTAAAAAAGTTTTATTTTTCATTTTTTTGTGGTTAAAATCTAACTCCAGGTCTCCATTATGTCGTAGTGTCTAGAACTATATTTATGTGTGTCAAGTTTCAATAGAATCGGTTAACAGGTAAGAATTCAGTGGGTGAACAAACACTCATCCCCTGTTTTACTACCCTGAGGGGTGGATTTTGACTTTGAAATTTAAATGGGACCAACTTCAAGATATACCCTATCCATTAAAAAAAGAATCATCAAAATCGGACCACTCTGTAAAAAGTGATGCGTGGTCATACATAACTAAAAAAAAAAAAAAAAAAAATATATATACGCGTCGAATTGAGAACCTCCTCCTTTTTTTCGTCGGTTAAAAAATCAGCAAACCACGTAAAGCTATCTCACTTTTGGCGGCTAACTGTAAGCGAGCGTTACGTTTGATGTAAGCCGTCTCCTGAACCTATTTTTCTTCTTATGGCTTTTGGAACGAAGTTACTTATTGGTTACGTCAAAGTTACAGCTAATTAATAAATAAAACATACAAAAATACATGTTTTACTGGGGATCGAAATCAGGCCCTAAGGAATCTCTATCCGACGCCTGATGTTCCCTGCCATATATGCTTGTATTATAGTTGCAAAATTTAGCATTAGGTATAATGAATCGGTCAATGTTTAGCGCATGCGCCTTTAGATGAATACCTTTAAAAACCCAAGTGTATAATGCGATAACCACAATTTATCGCTAGTAATCATGGATGCTAAAAAACATTAAAATTGTGGATTCTGTACAACCAATCTTTACAGCATCGGCCAGCAAATGACTTGTCATATAATAATTCGTGAAGATCAACCGTATTGAACTATGTTTACGGGACTTTTCGCGCACAATTAAATCAAAATATAACAAACATACACACAGTACATACAGACGACGCTTGATGTTCGGTTCCATCTATGCTTGTATTATAGTTGCGAAATTTAACATTATAATGAACCGGTCAAAAAAATATGAATTTTAAGGATATCTTCGTTCCTGACAGGGGTCCCCTGACCGCACAGTTTTCTTTTTTAGACATTCTGTACAAAAACTGCTTGTGTGGCCAAAATAATAGTCATTTAAAAACAAGTATTTTTATTAAAACAACCTTAATCTCTAGTTACACTTAACAGGCTCTTTTTTAACACCTTCAACAATACAAGTAATAAAAACAAACTTGTATCATAATTCAAAGGGACCAGTCTCTCCCTGAATAACAATGAGATGAAATTTATTACTCAATGAACAGTGGAATTATATTTCTCTTGGAAGATCCCCGGAGGAAACTTTCAAAACTCTTTGAAATGATTTGCGGACTCAGCCAAATTTTAGCCCAAAGAAATATCCGTCTGTAAACGTTTCTTTCTTCATTTATAAAGTTAAATGTAATAAATAAAAAGAACAAATGCCACGATAACTTTTTTCAACACATTATGCTTGAACACTGTGACCGATCAAAGAAACGATCGATATTTTTATTTCCGTATATTTTCTCTTTTTTGTAATTATAGTTTAAGGCCTCACACAAACGACACAAATGATAAAATGTTGAACCGAAATATTCGTGTTCATTGGCAACTTCGAAATTATAAATAAGTAAAAGCAAGAAATGCCACAATAACTTTTTTCAACACATTATGCTTGGGCACATGACTGTAACGCATCAAAAAACGATCGATATCTTCTTTTCAGTATATTTTCTCTTTTTCTTTATTATATTTCAGGGCCGCACACAAACGACACAAATGATAACATTTTGAACCGAAATATTCGTTTTCATTGGCAACTTCGAAATTATAAATAAATAAAAGTAAGAAATGCCACAATAACTTTTTTCAACACATTATGCTTGGGCACATGACTGTAACGGATCAAAAAAACGATCGATATCTTCTTTTCCGTATATTTTCACTTTTTCTTTATTATAGTTCAGGGCCGCACACAAACGATACAAATGTTAAGATTTTGAACCGAAACATTCGTCGTGTTCATTGGCAACTTCGAAATTATAAATAAATAAAAGTAAGAAATGTCACAATAACTTTTTTCAACACATTATGCTTGGGCACATGACTGTAACGGATCAAAAAAACGATCGATATCTTCTTTTCCGTATATTTTCTCTTTTTCGTCATTATAGTTTAGGGCCTCACACAAACGGCACAAATGATAAGATTTTGAACCAAAATACCCATGTTCATTGACAACTTCAAAATTATTTCTCCACATATGCATTGAAAGTAGTATTTCATCATTCTCGGCTATAGCTAGCATATTCTCAGCAAGTTTTTCCAGATCTGTATCCTTGTCAGCATATACATAGGAATTTGGTGGAAGTAGACTCTCTACGTCATCAATGGAAGGGCCCCAGATAACAGGTATAGCGCCTTTTGAATAAGCGTGATAAAATAACTTTTCGGTCAAATATTGACGACAACTAGCATTTTCTAATACTAAATAAAATATATACTTTTCTACTGTTTCACAATCCTCTCTGAAATGTCCAGGGCAACTAAAACAAAAATAAAATTGTGTTATTTAGTCATTTCTAGCTTACTTGATCCAGAAAAACCATGATGTTTGTTGCTGTGTGGTCGATTCCTTCGACTCCCTTGAGCGTTAATGCAAGGGATGATAAAATACTTATGCAGGATTCAGATGCAGGCTGGTTTCAGGTTGAAACCCTTCCTTTTTCTTATTCTTTTGACAAAATTAGTTTATAAATAGGTACAGGTAGATAGTGTAGGTAGGCTCTCATCCTTAAGATAATCTGATGGTCTTCAAGCGCAGGACCGATCGTGAAATCACAGGACCGGTCGTTTTGGCGATGCTTGGGGGAGGCTTTTGTCCAGCAGTGGACGTCTTTCGGCTGAAATGATGATATGATGATGATGGTGGTCTTCAAAGCTCGAGTGAATAGGTTTTTTGCTGGACAAGCGTTTACTTCAATCGCACCATCGCGTAGCATCAGGCATATTTTAACCTAATTACGTATGTGGAATTAGTAATGTTATTTACTCAGTAGTTTAAAAAAAATCAACATTAGAGAGACCTGCCAAGATTGTTGAATAAATATGCAAAGTAAAAAAACGGTCTTTACATATACTGTGATAGCCTAGCGGTTGAGGCTTGCCTTCCATGCAGAGGAGTCTGAGTTCAAACCCGGCCCGCACCACTGACTTTTCGAATTCATGTGTGGATCAACATGATTATCAAAGAATACATCGTGAGGAAACCTGTACAGTTACAGTACAACCCGCACTAAGCCAGCATGGTAGACTAAATAATGACTTTAGTAGTAGAAGAGCTCGTCCGGGGAAGTACTACCACCGTATCTACTTTTCCGCCAAATAGTGATGCTTGCATTGCTGTTTCGGCCTGAAGGGTGCAGGTACCGGTGAAATTACAATCACATGAAACTTTCCATCTTCATGTCTCAGGTTGGCGAACCGACTTGCGATACCATTAAGGCAACAACCTAGGTGGTATTGCAGTTGTTATGGGCAAAGGAAACCACTCACCGCTTAACATCAGGTGGGCCTTTAGCTCTTTTGCCATCCTATACTATAAAAAAATAAAAATAAGACCTTAACCTTCTCATTCTGAGAAGAGGCCCGTGTCTAGCAGTGGGACGGTAATGGACTGATGATGATGGTAGCTACTTACCTTGTTTTAAATTCTTCCTTATCTGAACACTTTCCATAAATATCAACAGCAATATGTTTTCTTAACTCTGTCAAAAAGTCATTTCTTGCTTTAACACCACAATTTGACATAAGTACAGTAGCAGGTCTATCTCGTCTTTTCTTTGTCCAGTTTGGAACTAATGCAGCAACTTCCATTAAATCTAGATTCGTCATAATATTACCATCTAGTGGAAGTGTACGGCCATATGGAACAGGTACATCTGCATCACTCCTGAAACAACAGAACAATTTAGCCGAAAAAAATGGCTACATCTAGAAAGTCATTGGCTGTCTTTTATCTTATTAATTTTACTATTTATGAATCAAATATTTAAATAATACAATTACGATTACCAAAATAATATATAATAATAATCATCATCATCATCATTTCAGCCGAAAGACGTCCACTGCTGGACATAGGCCTCTCCCAAGCATCGACGACTGGTCCTGCGCTTTCCGCATCTAGCGCATTTTCCTTCTTATTCTCATGCCTTAATACATTTTCAATATATATTTTTAAAGAGCTTTTATTTATTTAAACACATTTTTTTTACCCTAGACCGATATATGTACTCAGTTATTATTATCTATAAACACAGTTCCTTCATCCGTGTGTCACTGCAGGGTGCCAACTGAAAATCATCGCTGGATGGTCCACGCCAGCACATGCTGAGTTGGTGACCCTTTTGGCGTGGGCATGCCCGCGCAGCAACTTCATGTTTTACTTATAATTAACTGTAGTATTTTTATTAATTTTATATTGTTGTGCTGTTCTGTCACTGTTCTGTGCCAAATAAAAGTTTTTCTTTCTTTCTTTACATCCCATTTGGTAAACACCCCATTTCGTCATCTTCCATATAAAAAATCCCATTTCATAAAATTCAAATTAATTTTAGAAGGTGAAAGTAAAGTTGGCGAAACAGGATGATTACCAACTGGGATGTAGCCGAAAAAATTACGACATGCAATGTACTGAAAGGGCGCAGCGTGAGTAGGCCCCCCACAAGGTGGACCGACGACCTGGTGAAGGTCGCGGGAATCCGCTAGATGCGGAAAGCGCAGGACAGGTCGTTGTGGCAATGGTTGGGGGAGGCCTATGTCCAGCAGTGGACGTTATTCGGCTGAAATGATGATGATGATGTACCGAAATATTTAATTGCCGGAACATCATGATTGAATTTTTAATCGACTTAAAAAAATGATGAGATTCTATGTTCGACTGTGTTTTTTAATGCATGTTTACCGATGATTTCTCCTGCAATAATTGTGGAGCGACATTCTTTTTTTAGGGTTCCGTACCCGAAAGGTGACAAACGGGACCCTATTACTCTCGCTACGTTGTCCGTCCGTCCGTCCGTCTGTCTGTCACAGGGCTGTATCTTTTGAACAGTAATAGGTAACCGGTTGAAATTTTCTCAGAATATGTGTTACTATGAGGTGTATCACGGCAAATACTAAAAACAAAAAAAAGTCTAAAACCAAAGGGGGTCCCCATACAAGAAACCTCAAAAAACATGATTTTTTTTGTTCCTGCTCTATCTTCAAAACGGTAATATATACCAGCGTCAAACTTGGTCAGATTATAGTGCATATTATGTAGTTTAGCAACAAATTCTAAAAATAAGACAAACTTAGACATATGTGGTGGTACCTGCGTAAGAAAGACATGCAAAAGTGCATATTTCGCGCACTGTGCGTTAATGTCTTTTTGTAAACTCTCGTAAATTAAACCAGTTTTTATTGGGTATCAGGTCGTTGAGAGGTATGGAACCCTTACTGCGCGAGTCCGACTCGCACTTGGCCGGTTTTTTCCATTTAGTCCCATTTAAATTTGGTGAAGATCTGATGCTAAATAGCAGGTTGATAGCACCGCTAACTGCCCAGGGTGTGACGGACGATCATTAGAATATTCACACTAGGGCCTAACGTAATAATTATGGTTGATTAAAAAAGCATCCTTAAAAACAATCAGTCGGTAGCGTTCTGTGAACCACAGCACTGCTCGCTTGCATCGGACTCATATGATCCATATTATCTCAACTTGTTTCTTATATAATAGTGATGCGAACAATCATAGTGAAGCCAAGAATACCGTGCTCCTCCGTGTATAAACCAGCGCTCACGCACACACATCCACATTAAACCGTGCTCACCACTCTCAGTACACATGTCGCGGCATCATAAAGTAAGCATCGTCCAAAACAAATATCTTTCAGGTACACACGGCTACACCAAGCTGTACCATCAAGCTGTACATTTTCAGTATAAGCTGACCTCGCATTGTATAGGTTTTCCTTCCAACGCGAGGTCAGCCTTTACTGGTTTTGTACAGCTTGATGTGTAGCCGTGTGTACATGTGTGTGCATGAGCGCTCTGGTTTGTACACGGAGTAGCACGGTTTTGTTGGCTTCACTATGATTGTTTGCAGCACTTCGTCTATATTGTTTACTATGTCTGTGTCCTTATAACAATACTTGGTGATTAGCCTATAGCAGTCCACAGCTGGACATAAGCCTCTACAATTGCACGCCACTGACCTCGATTCTCAGCCACTCATCTAGCTGCTATAACCAGCCCTTTGAAAAGATACCTCCTATAACAATAAAAAAATACTGTACCGGTAAGTCATAGACCAATTGAATACATTGTAAAAACTCTCCAAACTCGGTCGTTTTTTCGCCAAAGAAAATGCATTTTTTGGGGACTCGTCATTCAAAAATATCCATCTTTGTTTCGGATTCCTGTTTTCGACTTTATTAGGAATGATGCCTCTCTGCAAATGTACGAGGACAGCGTCTGCTGTTTGCATTATGTCTTCGTCACCAGAAAACACGCAGTTCTGCACACTGCATCCTTCTAAATAACTGTCCTCTTGTACTCTGTAAATGAAAAAAAGTTATATTTCAGGAAAAACAATATTTAAATCCAGTTTCCTTCCTTGTTTTATCGTTACGCCTACGCCGCAGCCCGCTCGCCACATATCAGCAGAACTACTATTGTGCATATTATTATTTTTCTATTTAATTAACTTTTTTTTGTATCTACAGGATGACTTAGGAATATGGTAAAAAAATACACATACCTAATGAAAAAAAAGTATGAAAATTTTTTTCCACGATTAATCACGTCCTAGAGGAGAAAAATGGTCGAGCACACTCTGACCCTCGACTGTCTTGCTAGGGGTCTTCTGGCTAGTACAAAATGTCATGATTTCCTAATTTAATATGAATATGTTGCTGCTATTGGTTCCGTTATTGGCATCGCTGATGCTTTATTTTGCTAATATAAAGCACTAAATAGTACTATTAGTAGTTAAATATAGTTCTTGTTGTAAATCATATTAGATTTAGATTATTTCGGTATTTTATGGTATATTTGTCGCTATCTAGTAACATGCCGAGATGATAATTTAAAAACAGTTGTCATTCGGCGGGGGAAATCGTGAAATCGAGCGTTCGTAGAAGTTGGACATACCAGGCCCCTCAGAAAGTATTGCGAAAAAAAGTTTTTATATATGGGAGACTGGCCAGTTATAATTTTTTTCGAAAATATGATTATTTATAAGTAAAAATAAGTAAGTTCCAATTTCAAAATTTCCCTCCACATTTTTTGCGAGTTAATTCAAAGTATTGTGTCTCACTGAAATATGGATCTGCGCCGGGAACATTTTAGAGCTATGATTTTATACGATTTCAAGTGTCGCCTGAAACCGGATGAATCGTACGATAGACTTCAAATGGCATTCATGGATGAAGGCCCTTCCAAGGCAACCGTGTATCGTTGGTATAACGAATTCAAGCGCGGTCGACCAACTTTGGGGGATGACGAAAGAAGCGGTCGCCCTTTGACGGCTGTTACCGAAGAAAACGTGCTAGCAGTGAAAAATTTAATCCAAGACAATAGGCGAATTACATATCAGGAGATTCAACACATATTGAAGATTGGATCGAGAAGCGTTCACGAGATTCTACACAGCCATCTTCGCGTGAGGAGGATAGTATCACGCTGGGTGCCGCACAACCTCACCGATGCTCAGAAGCAGGCCCGGGTGGAATGGTGCCGTGATATGCTTAACAAATTTGAAGCAGGCTCGTCTCGGCGTGTTTACGACATCGTTACAGGTGATGAGTCCTGGATTTATCAATACGACCCAGAAACCAAGCGCCAGTCGACTGTTTGGGTGTTTCAAAATGAGCCAACGCCTACTAAAGTGAAGCGATCTAGAAGCGGGGGTAAGATTTTGATCGCTAGCTTTTTTAATTTGACTGGCCACTTGGTATCAATTCCCTTACGGGATCAAAGAAGCATTAATGCCGAATGGTATACTACCAAATGTTTGCCAGAAGTTTTCTCTGTTATAAGCAACAAGCGACCAAACACAGGGCTCCGCGGGCTACTGCTCCACCACGACAATGCACCTGCGCACACCGCACTCAAAACGAGGGACTTCCTGGACAGCACGCCAGTCAAACTCCTGGGTCACCCTCCTTACAGCCCTGATCTAGCACCGTGTGACTTCTTTTTATTCCCAAAAATAAAAAATCTGCTCAAAGGGATACAATTTTCGTCGCCGGAAGATGCGCTGGCTGCGTTCGAGCAGGCTGTAAACGAGGTGTCTGCGGCGGACTGGAAAAAGTGTTTTGAAAACTGGTTTAGGCGCATGAATCTTTGTATAGAGGCTGGTGGAAAGTACTTTGAAAAGATTTGATAAAAATATATGTACGTATAGAACAATTTTTTTTAGTTTCGCAAAACTTTCTGAGTATCCCACGTACAGGCGTGATGTTATTTTATGTTGTTGTTATGTTATCGCAACAACATGTGTTCGAAGAAAATGTGTTGAAAATCGCAAATGTCTTCAGACAAGATCGCATGGATTGACGATATCGCTCACAGATCTGCTCGATATCGAATTGTATGTACCTATGTACGTTCTAATGACCTGCGATCCTATTTCAAATAAATGCACGGGGGCGTGCGAGCGCTGGCACTTGTTTCGACTTGCACGCGATTCTCTGTTCGAGATATCGATGAGCGACTTCTGTTGCGCAACTAGTAATCTGTAGGAAATATTTTTGGTATCAATTAGAACGTTACGTACAACTCGAGTCGAAAATCGATGCGATATCGCTCGCATCGCGTCGCGTCATGAGTAGTCCCTTACGTGCATTAGCATTGGTATTAACCAATGATAAGTATTTAAAAGTATAGATATGTTATATAACAAAACATAAGAAAAAAATGAACCGCACACAGCGGCAGCACACCTACATATACCTAAACTAGAATAAAGTTGGTAAGTTAGTTACTTTAAGTTACTTTCGCAACATAATTTGTTCACTTTCTGTAAGTTTCTGTACACACACAAAGGTATTTCTGTTTTTTTTTTTGTCACCGGTCACGCTCTGCGCCATGCTTGACGCGAACTAATAGCAAAACGTCCTAATTAGGTCCCTAGGTCCTAGTAACGTCCCGTTTTCGAGTCTTCAGATTGTGCGCGCTAGTAACATATTATTATCTGTACTTTTAAATATCATTGGCTAATACTGAACACGAATCAACGAAAAAATAATAAGATGATAATTTTACTTCTAGACAACCACGGCCTAAAGCGGCCGTATACGAACAGGTTTTTTTTTTTTTAAATAAAATAAAATAAATAAATATTTTTGGGACATTTTTACACAGCACTATCTAGTCCCAAACTAAGCAGAGCTTGTAATATGGGTACTAGACAATGGATATAATAAATATATACTTTTTTTTGTAAATACATACTTATAATACACAAGAAACACCCAGATCAACACAAACACTTATGTTCATCACACAAATATTTGTGTGTAATGTGTAAAATGTATGGATAGCTATAAAAAATTATCACATACACGCTACTGGCTACCTGCACATAATAAATGCCTAAAATTTATGAATAGCTATAAAAAATTATTACATACACGCTACTGGTTACCTGCAAAGTTCAACTGTAGATAGAGGCAAAACTGTGCAGGCAAACCCTTTCATGTATGGCCATTTAGAGGCTAATTATCTACAAAATCTGAACGAAGCGGAGTGCAAAATAACCAGTACAATTTAACAAAGCAATCTTAGTGAAGTGAAGAGCTCAATTTTGTGCAATTATATTTCTTAATTTTGTCCACTTCGCTCCTCTCTGGTTCAGTGCACTGAAGTCTGAAACTGCTGAAAGCCTAACAGTGACGTATGTTTTGTTTTACATAATCTAGATAATATGTATGGTAGTATGAATGATCCACATTACAAGCGTATACAATACGCTATATCATACATCAGTGGCGTCTCGAAACTGCAATTCGTTCTGCAATGTGGTGCAATTAGCCGCTATTATTTGATATTCGTCGTAACATTATTCGCCAGTTTTTCATTATTCGTCGAATAGCTAACACTAGTTAGTATTATACAATAATGGCGAATAATTGACAAGGTTACATTGTGGATGAAAAAAAGAACACATATTTAAAAGACTACAACGACGACGTCACACCTCATGTTCAAAATTTGAATGACAAATTGATGAATGTTATACAGTACGCGCAATGTAAGTTGGCCGGCCTGAAGTCACAAGACCGTCGCAGTATCTAATCGTTTTAAGTGTGTCATTTGTGGCAAGGAGAGGGGAAAACATGCGCAGTGCCTAACTTCAGTCCAACCAAGTTAGATTGCGCGTATTTTACGTCGATGAGAGGGAAATTTACAGGCAAGAGAAATGCTTTGGGTAATCTTATGTAATAAAAACGCGTTTTCATTCAACTCGAACGTTCTATACGGGTGATTCCCCGACACAAGGGTGTTCCCCAAAACGGGGTGTATCTATGAACGAAAAGGGTTGCCAAATGTGGGGATTGTAATAACGTATTTTCTCCATATAAACTTGACTGTTTTCTTTCTTGTTTATAAACCTAAAGCACTTTTATATGTCCCTACGTTTTCGTTTTTGTTGATAAATTATTCCTAGAAGCCTTGTAAAATTATCAAAATTTCTTAATTAGACCGCCGTCTACATTGTAGAGTTATTAATAGTATTATAGTTAATAGTAGGTATTATAGTTAGTATTAGTTATTAATGTTATTATAATAGTAATTGGTACCTAATTTTCAAAGGTCTCTATCTCTCTGCCCGCATTTCGTCTTAAAATGAATTTTTCGAACACTATAAATGTAGGTTTTGACGTACAGTCAAGTAGGTATCGATGGTGCAAACCAGTATACCATTTGATATGCGGTAGACAATTCAAGTACCTATCTAGGCAGTCTATTGAAATAAAATAAAAACAAAATGAAAATTTGCTTTTGTATGGCGTGCGGTACAAAAATTCCTGTCACCCATCTAAAGTCGTCTTCATTTTGTTTTTATGTGAATTTTAATGGTGTAGTTGCGATAAGGAAGAGATACCGGAACAGTATGCAAAACACTGCTGAACCAGTGTAAACTAGAGCCCAACGTTTCACAAGTGCCTGTAAATAGGTCTATATGAAATACTAGACTTTGCCCGCGGCTGCGCCCGCGTACTAAAATAAAACATAGCTTATGTTACTTCTGGATAAAGTAACTTCCTATAAGTGAAAGAATTTGTTAATTTGCAGTAGTTTCAGAGTTTATCTATTACAAACAATGATATTTAAAAATACAGATATGTTACTAGTGCGCGCAATCTGAAGACTCGAAAACGTCCTAAAAGGGGCGTGATTCTATTAGTCCGCGTCAAGTAAGGTGCCGAATGTGACCGGTGGCAAAAAAAAAAACTAAATTTCAGTCATGTCCCGTTGTGTACAGAAAATGTACCCATTATGACGCGAAAGTAACATATTAGTAACTTACATACCTACTTACTTTGTACTTATGTGTTTTGTGCTGCCGCTGCGAACGGAACATTTTTTTCATTTGGCTTGTTAGGGTATGATATATCTATACTTTTAAATATCATTGATTACAAACAAACAAACAAATCTTTCCTATTCATAATATTAGTTCCTATAGAAAAAGCAAATCCCCAAAAAATTCAAAAAACAATATTACTGTATTTAAAATTATCGGCAAACCAAATAATTGGGCCCAAATGTATGCATGGTAAACGTAGCTTATGACATCGTCAGTACCCCTACGAATAATTTCATCAAATTCAATGACTTTTTTTATATTTTGACTCTCAGAAATGGATATGAGGAGGAACTACTAAATACTAGTAACTGTCAAAATCGTACTTGGAGTAATTATCAGGCTTGCTTCATAAGTATTCTCGCATATCCCTTACGTACCTACCCCGGTACGTGAGATTGTATTACTTTGCCAAGGCCTGCCTTAGCAAAGTTGTATACATGTCGATTCTTGAGCCATTTCCAGTACTTCCATACGAGCACCGTGTATGTCCTGTTCGCATTGGGATTAGGCTGTGGTATTTCCTCGCGCTTAAATAGTATTCCTCCTAGTACAGAGGTGGACCATGTCTGAAACAAAGTAATTTCATATTACTCACTATTTAATTTTTACAGCGGAGAGTGGCTTATTGTGGCTTTCCCGCGCTTACTGCCGTCAATCTGTGTATTATACGTAGCTCCCCCAGATATCATCCAAATATGTGTGACAGTCTTTACAGGTAGAGTAATTGATGTGACACTGCTGATTAAAGGTAATTTTATTTGAAGTTGTCACCATGTCAGCTGCTGAATTGTGTAACTCACTCACGATCGCAATCATATTGTTTGCCATATTATTTGTTCATTGCTTCGTATGTTTTTACAGTCCATCTTTTCGGCAACTATGCATCACGCAATGAAATATTGCTGTAATTTGAAAATTAAACCAGTTGTCATTATAAAAAATAAATGTCCCTAAAATATTTATTTATTATAATAAAACAAAGTTTAACCGGATTAAATCGCGTATATTATTTAAATTGGTTTCCCTGACGTTTCGAAAGCTTTGCAGCATTTCGTGTTCGCAGGTACTCTAAGTCTAGTGGTTCGAGTGTCGGACTTCTGATCACGAGGTCGTGGGTTCGATTCCCACAGGACACAAATATTTGTGTGATGAACATAAATGTTTGTGTTGGTCTGGGTGTTTCTTATGTATTATAAGTATGTATTTACAAAAAAAAGTATATAAGCATTATATCCATTGTCTAGTACCCATATCACAAGCTCTGCTTAGTTTGGGACTAGATGGTGCTGTGTAAAAATGTCCCGAAGATATTTATTTATTTATTTTATATTGTGAGTGATTACTGCGTGCATCGAAATGATTTTAATTAATAATATTATTTTTTTAGAAATATTTGTAAAGACGCTTGTCATCTTTGTCTACCTGCGACCACGAAATGCTGCAAAGCTTTCGAAACGTCAGGGAAACCAATTTAAATAATATACGCGATTTATCCGGTTAAACTTTGTTTTATTATAATGTGTAATGATCGCGAAAACCTAAGAAGTTATTATTTATTTATTTATAAGTGCGATACACAATCACCCCCATTTTTATTTATTTTTTACGTGGAGAAATCCTCATGGACGCACTCCGCCTGGGCAAGGCAAAGCTAGTGTCGGACTCTTACCGACTAAAACCACCACGGTGTTCCTCTTCTGATCCGCGGCAGGGGGTGTGGAAAACTTGCACTATTTTCATTCTGTACAGTAAAGCATATTCTTTCTATCTATCTTTCTATTCGCTCAACCATCTTCGGCAGGTCCCGGCTCACCACTGGTACGCGAGCCCCTTCTAGAGGTTTAAACGCACTAATTCATCATCATCATCATCATTTCAGCCGAAAGACAGCTGCTGACTGCTGCTGCTGATTGTGTCTGTGTATCTATGTGCTTTGTGTCAAATAAATGTTTCTTTCTTTTCTTTCTGGACATAGACCTCCCCCAAGCATCGCCACAACGACCAGTCCTGCGCCTTCCGCATCTAGCGGATTCCCGCGACCTTCGCCAGGTCCTCGGTCCACCTTGTGTTGGGCCTACCCACGCTGCGCCTTCCAGTACGCGGTCGCCACTCCAGAACTTTACTGCCCCATCGGCTATCCGTTCTGTAAGCAATGAGCCCCGCCCACTGCCACTTAAGTTTGGCAATTCTTCGGGCTATGTCAGTCACTTTCGTTCTCCTGCGAATCTCCTCATTTCTGATTCGATCACGCAGGGACACTCCGAGCATAGAGGGCTATGACCATTGACCTTTGAGTGACTAATTATTTGCACACAATTATTGCTCTAATTATTTAGATGAATTATTATATTCATCAGTGGCACAAAGAGATCTATGCTAAGCGCATCTGGGTTCTAACTCGGAATCCTTTACAAGTCTCCCTTCCCATCGTTAACCTTGTGTTCTATGTTCTTAAGTTAACCCTTCTGGTATGCTTCTGGTGGCAAGAATACTACATCAAAATCATCCTGTCAAAGCTGTCTAGATTGCGGTCAAGAGCAGATCTATAAACCATAAAAAAAAAATTGTAGCTGATCTTTTATTATACGAAAGTCTCCAGAACTGTAAGAATCTTATCAAAAATAAGAACTCATTCATTAATTGCGAAAGTAATTAATATCAATCATAAGAATCATAAGTCTTCATCAGATTTAGATTCAGAACGAAGTAGTTACTAGATATTATCAGTAAATTAGCTTACGACTCCATGATGAAATAAATATTGTCGGGAGGTAGGTTTTCTATTTGGTGGTTATGTATTTATTAATTTTATTTTATTTTATTCTTTATGCACAACTGGGTGCAAAGGTGGTCTTAACGCCATAGGCGTTAGACGTTTATTTATGTTATAATTCATACAAAAACGTAGTCGGGATAAACTAATGCATGTGAAGATATTGTGTTTTTCGATGATGCAAGACCCAGGAACCCATGAAACAGGACAAATCCTAGAGTAACAAATAGTTTAGAGTAACAAAGGGTTTGGTATGATTAAAAAACTTTTTATTTCACAAATACTTTCTACGTTCAAAGTGTCGAAGTTTTTCAGATCTTCAAGTCCATGGTTCCTCAGGATGTTGAGTCAGGGACTGACTTTACTTAGAAATAATGTATTTATCATGTTTAATTTTATTCATAGAGACGTTGGAAGAGATGCAGTCACATCCCCAGCATACCCAACCTAGCCTAAATTCTTTTCTGATAATGAAATGGTTTAGGCCTTAGTCAACCACCCTGAACTGGTGTGAGTTGGCGGAGAACACATAACATCAAGAACTTTTTTGAGCCGTCTCCGGTGTTCATGTTATCGCAAGTGATAATCAGATCCTGATTCAATTTAAAATTCAAACTCAGACTTTATCTTGTGGAAGGCAAGCGTTCAGCCGCTAAGCTGTTAATGAGTTGCCTTTTTCATCATAAACAAATTATGTTTTTTTTTGCATCTTGCCATCTTTTACTAATGCATGCAAGTTACTCCTAAAAATATGTGCTCAATGGCCAGCAAGCGGACTAGCAAGGAGTGCAATAGTTTGGATGAGATCAATGTTATTGTTACGTAACGTGATCAAATCCTACACCACGAAGGTCATGTCGACTTCATGATTGACTTGCAAGTTGGGGAGGTGCTGTAATACTGCAAGAGGCGTCACAATAGATATTTTCAGGTCGCAGTGACTTAGGGGCGTTCAGGTCCCTTACCTCTTTCCTCAAAATAATAAATACGTAGCGTGGGATTCCTTCACGCCAGATGGAGTGATGATCTTCGCATGGTGTCCGGCCAAGCTGAATGAGAATCAAAATTAAATTTGTATTTAACGCAGCCCCCAAAAACGCCCACCCTTCACAGTGGCCGACGATCGAGGTCCGTGGCGTGCTATTGGAGAGGCTTATGTTCAGCATCCACTGGTAATAGTGATGATTATGATGATAAAATGCGATGCTAAGCGCGATGGCTGAATATCTATATTTTGATAAAGTTGGCTGTATAATATACGAAGGTAGGGTTCGTCTAACATAAAATTGCGCGCCCCTTCAACCTTTTTGTGGGTTTAGGAAAAAATGAAGTGCTTCAATCTTTTCTTAGCGAGATTCCGTCCGCCTTTTTTTATTCGTGCGTGGTATGTACCTATTCTGAATTAGCAGACTTTTCATACCATTCTGGAAAGCTTAGAATGATTCATACAGGCGAAAAATTCATCCCGTAATTAAATAGGGGGAGAAGAGTCGAATGGTTCCTGAGAGTTTAGCGATGGGAAATCTTATCGGGGACACGGCTTGTTTTAAATATAAATCTTACTAAGTACATAAAAACTAACAAACATCCAACTTGAAATTTCGTCTGTAAAAGGCAAAGAGATTCAATGTTGTATTTTAATGTCTTTGATAAAAGGCCGTAGGCCAATGTTTAAAAATCATTGCCTTATGCTTGATTTCACCAACGATAATGCTCTGGTGAAACTACAGTTTACCCACAAATCCAGCACATTTTTGACTAACCAGCCGTTTAATCAGATAATTAACGTTGATGAACAACGGCCTTAGGCGGTCATATTGCAATATTTTTGTACCCTGCGCAGGTGCTTCGAGATTCACAAATTTACGATCCGGTTAAAATTAGAGTTGACCGGTGACTTGTTTACTGCGACTACTATTATTATTTGTTCTATGCCCAGACTAATGATTGTCGTACCAACATATCTGTGTATGTATCTGTATCTTCTATCGAAGAATTAGTCTAATTTTTACTGAAATAGTTTAATTACAGATTTTATATATATTAAATATATTTTTGGTATTATTTTATAAAAAATATATTATCCTACAAAAAATTGTCAGAGTGGTTGATTCAAATTATAAATTTATTTATTCTATAGTTTCTGGTTTTAATTGTTAACATTTCCAAATTGTTTATTACATCAGTTTTACGATTATAGTTTTTATTTTGACAAATTCTTGTTAGTTTGTATTTATTTATCACGGGGACATCCGGCGGCGAGCCATTTCGTTATCGTGTTGCGCTGGCGCGGACTCTTGACAGTTTTATTAATAAAATTAGCACAGACAGACGGACGACAATTAATGAAGTGGTTAGAACTTCAAAACAAAGTTTCATGCAAAAAATCAGCTTTCTTCTTTTCATTCCAAGGTTAACAAAGGTTAGGTTTTATCCTTTTTTTGCCGTGGGGAAATCCTCATGGATGCAATCTGCCCGGGGTAGGCGGAGCCAGTGTAGGACTCTTACCGCATAAATCCACCACGGTGTTCCTCTAACTACCTTTGGCCGGGGGCGTGGGAAACGATCTGCATTCGCCAACCACCCCAGACAGGTCCCGGATCGCCACGAGTAGGCCCGTCCTGCCCTTGTGACCTGTCGGCCGCACCTTCCTCGATGGCGCACACACGTAACACTGCACGTCTCCTCACGAGCCTTTTTCAGCTACGCCAGCTATGTCATCTACGCCAGCTTTGCCAGCTACGCCAGCATGCCAGCTATGCCAAGTGCGCCACCTACGCCAGTTGTGCCAGCTGCCGGTCGGGCAGCAGACTACCTCGAGTCGGCCGCCCGCAAGCACCATCCTCCCGTAATTTTTATAGATGTTTTCTTCCTCGCAGTCCGGGTGGTGAAACCAAGGCCCGCGGTCCCAAGAGGCGCGAGAACACTACTCAGCGAGCATCCATGGGGTTACGAGATCAACGAGGGCAGGGAAAGACACCGTCCCCCCATTGCCTGCCCAGTGGCAGGATGAGTGCACACTGGGCCCGTCCCTGCTCTTCCACTGCGCCCTCTGTGCTGGTACCTGAGGAACACGTGGAGCAGTGGCGTGCATTGCATATAGGCAATTAGGCAATACCTACTGCCTTCCTCATTCAAATTGAATAGTGGTGTAAGTTATTATCTTTTTTTCACAGTACGATGTTTATTTATCTTAAAATAGACTTATTAATCCTAAATTAATCTTCCTACATCAAAAAAATCAATAACTTACACCACAATTAAATTCAAGTGAAGTAGGCCAATGCACGCCACTGACGTGGAGCAACTCCCTATTGGCCCAGATCGGGCCCCTCACGTGCCAGTATATTCACCACAGGCAATAAGGTCCCCAAGTCCAAAGAAGAGTTATTGCCCGTGTCCAGAGTGCATAGGCCCAATAACTGCTGTTCCCTCCAGAAGTATCGAGAAAGACCTGCAGCTGTCAGGCACACGAGGAGATTTTCTGGCTCAGCATGGATTTTCAAGCACTTTTTGTATGGCCAAGAAGATGGGATACTCGCTCTAGTCTTAAGTTATTATTTTAATTTACTTAAGAAGGATGGCTAAAGTATACTATTGGTAAGTAAGTAAGTATTGGTGACTACGCCAGCCTTTTGTGTACCTACTTCTCACAACAGTATATTTTTAAAACTAGAGACAAGCAGACATTTGTAAATCGTGACGGAATATAACTCATAGGCATGCAAATATGAGATCATCATTTAATAACAACTGTTATTACACTTCATATTATTATAACTAACTACCTATAGAATTCATTAGAGGATGGGCAGCAGCGTTCTCTGAGTATTTAAACAAACAACTGCGATCGCCAACCCGCCTGCCACGCGTGGGATTATGAAATATCCCCCTTTGGGGGAAGCCTTTGTCCAGCAGTGGACGTCTTTCGGCTGAAATTATGATGATGACCTATCGAGTCGGTTAAGAAACACTGTTTCTTAATAAGATATCGCTGACGTCACCCAAAGACGTGCCAAAGTGGAAGTTAAATTCGATACCACGAGCAGTGTTCACGGTAGCTTAGTGGCTAAAGCACTGGCGTACTGAGCCAGGAGTTGCAGGTTCGAATCCTGCTCGTGAGCGATTTTTTCTTTCCACATTTTAAATCGTTAACTACCTATCGATTATCTGCCACATTTCTAGTTAGAAACTTCAACAAGTTAACTTGTTGATGACAGCATATTCTCTATTTTTAGAAAGGTCAAGCAGATGAGAGAAACTACCTACTGTATAAGCCTAAATAGGGATCTAGATCAAGATCTTTAACGTTTGTTTTTATAGTTAAAGATGGCAAAACAAGCTTAAGGCCCTCCTGATGTTAAGAGATTACATTTGCCCATAACAACTACAACACCACCTACGCTGTTCCATAAATGGCAAATCACGTTCCCCAAGCTGATGAGACATGAAAATTAAGGTCTCATGTGATTGTAATATCATCGGCACCCGTACCCTTCGCACCGAATCACAGCAATGCAAGCATCTGTTTGACTGCAGAAATTGGTACGGTGGTAGTACTTCCCAGGACGAGCTCTTCTACAAGAAGCTCTACCTACTGCAAGTACTAAAACGTTAAAAGACTACCGCCTGTATACCTACACTCCAGTGGCGAAGGGTACATTTAACACGATTCTCATCGACTTCCCTTTAGGAATTGCTTAAATATAGATCAACGACATCTCTATGCAAATGTATTGTTTTATAGTACACTTTCAGTCCACTTGCCTTGAACCTTGAACTAATATAACACCTGATAATTTTTATTAGCACCATAAGCAGATAAATGAGCCGAATTCTGGGACAGAGTGACTTCTTTTTTGGTGCCACTTCCCTTCTGAAAATATTCACCCTTCGCCACTGCTACACTCCAATAAAAACATGGTTCATCTTTCTTTGGAGTGGTTCGTACCCAAACGAAAGGTATCAATGAGGATATCTCATTCGTCGGTGGAAGGTGGAGGAACATTGCCGTCTCTTACTGAATAAAACCACGCGGTGGTCGATTATAGCACAAAAGAACTTCGGTAACGTCAATGTATAGTCTGATAGTACCTAGACATAAATGTTAACGTACTGTCCACCGCACGTCAGTGGTAACAGTTTGAACTTGAAGGCGTCTTTGTTTCGTAAGCAGTAAGGGCAGTTTTCGTAATTCAACTGTTACCACTTACCACTGACGAGCGGCCGATTGTAAACTAACCGCGGGTAGTTCGAGAAAACACCCGCCGCACAAGACGATGACACCCGCATACTTCAGTCTGCTCGTGACCATGGCCAATGCAACTTGGCCGAAACGTCGAGGTTAGTCAAAATGTTTGTTATGTTTTGATTTTAGTGTGCGCGACAAGTCCCGTAAATATAGTTCAATACGGCCCATTGTAGTTTTAGCGCCAAAATTCTCAGAGCACACTAGCGGATAAAAAGTGTTTATTGAACCTATCTTATCAACTGCTACGTCTTCTTTTTCTGGGCAGTCAGCCCCGCTATCAACCTGCTGACTGGCTAATATTTTCCCCACGACATGAGCTATTATCATTATGTAGCTCATGTCGACACGAAGAAGAAGAACTGCTACTGTCTGCTACT
The DNA here is from genome assembly GCA_949699075.1 of Asteroscopus sphinx. NCBI lineage: Eukaryota > Metazoa > Arthropoda > Insecta > Lepidoptera > Noctuidae > Asteroscopus > Asteroscopus sphinx. The sequence continues at coordinate 14,271,821 of OX453010.1, forward strand.
TTGTGCAACCTGGGACTCAAATTTCCAATCTCATGTAGCAGCCGTATTTCCGATCACTAAACACCTTTTATAGTATAGAGCCATATGAGACTGAATAATACAGTTCTTGTGAGTAAACAAATGCCGTAGTTATTTTTTAAACCCTAGCAACACCCTCCTCACCTTTTTCTTAACTATGTTGGTGTCGGCTTCCAGTCTAACCAGGATGCGGCTGCACATATTTTACACGGAGCGACTGCCATCAGACCCCCGCAACCCAGTACTGGGTAATACTAATAATTCGGAAGTTAGACCAGTTGTCAGACTTTCGGGCTTCTGACTACCTGTAACGACTGTCATAGATATTCGTATGACAACCGGGACCGACAGCTTATTGTGCTCTCCGAGGCACGAAGGGGTCTCGATGTGCAACAAAATTAAAGAAAGAAAGAAATAAGCCAAAAATTTACTGTTAATACAGTCGTTTTGCAGATCGAACCACATAAGGAAAAGAAATGAATGATAAAATTTAATAGGTATTTCCAAAACGTGTTGTAGGCTGAAACATTTATGTTATAAAATTACATCTAATTCTTGTATCTTATGCATGTAAGAATTCAAACATGATGATTCTATTGTAGATAGATAGATAGAATATTCTTTATTGTACACCAATAACATTATTAAACTTAGGACTAACATGTAAAATAAGGGCACAAGGGTTTTTGTAGGTATGCCTTATGAGGAAAATTGTGCTGTCCAAAAATTATTATTATTGTAGAATAGAACAGAATAGAATAATATTAGCCAATGTTGTGTTTACCCGTAATTGGCGTACATACCAGGCCCCTCAGAAAGTATTGCGAAAAAAAGTTTTTATATATGGGAGACTGGCCAGTTATAATGTTTTTCGAAAATATGATTATTTATAAGTAAAAATAAGTAAGTTCCAATTTCAAAATTTCCCTCCACATTTTTTGCGAGTTAATTCAAAGTATTGTGTCTCACTGAAATATGGATCTGCGCCGGGAACATTTTAGAGCTATGATTTTATACGATTTCAAGTGTCGCCTGAAACTGGATGAATCGTACGATAGACTTCAAATGGCATTCATGGATGAAGGCCCTTCCAAGGCAACCGTGTATCGTTGGTATAACGAATTCAAGCGCGGTCGACCAACTTTGGGGGATGACGAAAGAAGCGGTCGCCCTTTGACGGCTGTTACCGAAGAAAACGTGCTAGCAGTGAAAAATTTAATCCAAGACAATAGGCGAATTACATATCAGGAGATTCAACACATATTGAAGATTGGATCGGGAAGCGTTCACGAGATTCTACACAGCCATCTTCGCGTGAGGAGGATAGTATCACGCTGGGTGCCGCACAACCTCACCGATGCTCAGAAGCAGGCCCGGGTGGAATGGTGCCGTGATATGCTTAACAAATTTGAAGCAGGCTCGTCTCGGCGTGTTTACGACATCGTTACAGGTGATGAGTCCTGGATTTATCAATACGACCCAGAAACCAAGCGCCAGTCGACTGTTTGGGTGTTTCAAAATGAGCCAACGCCTACCAAAGTGAAGCGATCTAGAAGCGGGGGTAAGATTTTGATCGCTAGCTTTTTTAATTTGACTGGCCACTTGGTATCAATTCCCTTACGGGATCAAAGAAGCATTAATGCCGAATGGTATACTACCAAATGTTTGCCAGAAGTTTTCTCTGTTATAAGCAACAAGCGACCAAACACAGGGCTCCGCGGGCTACTGCTCCACCACGACAATGCACCTGCGCACACCGCACTCAAAACGAGGGACTTCCTGGACAGCACGCCAGTCAAACTCCTGGGTCACCCTCCTTACAGCCCTGATCTAGCACCGTGTGACTTCTTTTTATTCCCAAAAATAAAAAATCAGCTCAAAGGGATACAATTTTCGTCGCCGGAAGATGCGCTGGCTGCGTTCGAGCAGGCTGTAAACGAGGTGTCTGCGGCGGACTGGAAAAAGTGTTTTGAAAACTGGTTTAGGCGCATGAATCTTTGTATAGAGGCTGGTGGAAAGTACTTTGAAAAGATTTGATAAAAATATATGTACGTATAGAACAATTTTTTTTAGTTTCGCAAAACTTTCTGAGTGTCCCACGTATAAGGACAATACTGTACTGTATTTCTATTCTCTGTCTACGATTAATGGTAATAGCACAGATAATATAATACTATAGGTAATTAATAGTGATAATATGTATGCTGTGGGCGAACCTTAAGCAATAAATAAATAAATAAATATTTCTGTAAGATATTTTATGTACAACAATTAATGCAATAATGTTTATTTCTATTTCTAATTCACATCACATCGTGATGAAGAGATTGTGCATGCAAAAACTAATTCATGCTGGCTTTTGGCTGAATAAAGACGAAGAAAAATAAAACACAGAATTTTAGGTTCTGGTATAAGTACTCACCATACGAGATGCAAAGAAATCTTCTACGGTTCTGATATGCACTCTGAAGCCTTTGTGGTCATGATCCATCTCACTATATGGACGGCTCGTATTTATTTTATATAAATTAGATCCAAAAAACATAAACCCGCATATACATAGTATGAAGATTAAAAGTTTGGTTGGATGTTTTCTCAGTGTCAAATTATATGCGTGCATGACGATTGTTTTTATTTTAGTCTTGAAAGTCTTTGTTTTCATAGAATCAGTAGTTACCGCATTTTCAATTCCAATCGTCTTTCAGAACCTTTTCAGAATTCATAAACATGTATTTGCTATTTTTTTAATAATGCCAGAATAATTCAACGGGAAGCAAAATTATGTACCTACATCTAACGAAAAAAAAAACACGTATTCCGAACACGTATTCCGTACACGTATTCTTTTCATTACAATAAAAAGTCCACAATCACAAATAGGCTAATAAATCTCTTAAAATATTAAATGACGGCTATGAAAAGCGTTGAGCAAATCCAATAATTTCTGTTAGATATATATACGAAATGTTGGCACTGTTTAAAACACAAACACTCTTATAATCACAATTAGATACGTTAAGCCCTCACACCTGTGTCAAACGTATTGACTTGCCTGTATGTACATACATGAGCTAAGGCTGGTTGCCATTACGAGGTAAAATGTTCATGAAGTTGACACGAAATAATGCGCACTGATAATAACACACATTGTTACCAAAATGTAAACTCGGTGTCGATGTGTATCGGTCGAACAATGGTGATGAAACCATTTAAATTTTGACCGAGGACGTCCTGTTTCGATGATAAGATTATAGTTTTTATCACAGAAATAGATAGATAGAATGGAAAAGTCGGCGAGGCGCGCGTGGCAGCACTCTGCACCAGAGTGCAGGGCATTTCAAAGCCTTTCTCAGCACGCCTTATGACGTTTTTTTTTAATATTTTTGGGACATTTTACCCATCACCATCTAGCCCCAAACTAAGCAGAGTTTGTACTATGGGTACTAGATAATGGATATAATACTTAGATGTTAAAATGTTGTTAGAGAGGTAAAATGTTGTTAGATGTTTCTGTAAATACTGTAACAAAAACCCACAAAAATGCCTTATTGCGCTGTTTCTAACTGCAGAAACAAAAGCTGTAAAGTACATTTGATTAAAGTTTTTTTTTTTTAATTACGTCAATATGGGAGGCGTAGTTTGTTCGAAAGTTGCCACGCATGAATCGTAAGTAAAATTGTGATTACAACAATTCTATACCTATATCTATTTCAGTGGTTTTTATCATAAAAAACAATATCATATCAAATGGTGCACAGTTAATGGTAGATTGTAATAGATTTCTACCGATAACGTGGAAAGGGAAATATTGATTATTTTTTGATCCAGATATACCTAATTGTTCGAGATACGAACCAAGAAAGCGTGTTACCTAACTGATATTAACCCACTACTGATTAGAACCTTCGTAAAATTCTTGCAATTATTGAAAACGATAAGAAGTTTATACGATAGACGCAGTTTTGCATGTTTTGTTATCTTTTGATGAATGAAACTCAGGTTTTTCTACCTAGCGTTTTTCCAACTATGATGAGGTCAAGCTTCCAGTGTACCTAACCAGACGTGGCTGTATAGGTACTAGTATTTTATTCGGAGCACATTATGAGAAGACCACCATATTCCTAATAGCTGTCGTAACCACCATGCTTGCCAAACGAATTGTTTCACGCAGTTTGTATTTCATGACGTAAAGAATACAGCTGCTCATTATCCTGAAATTTACCCTTTTTCACCTTCTACGATAACCATGAGAAGAGAGAGGATGATATTTTTTAATTTTCTCCACCGGGAACAACCTAGGTACGATGAAAGACCCTACTTACTACTTAGGAACAACGCTCACCAAAGGTTGGTGCTAGAAAGTCGACGTTACGAACTATGCCGACTACGCGTAGGTACTTAGTGTGGCCCGTAGGTCACAGTTGAATTTAAAGCGCGCCTAAGACCGCCTTTGTACTTTTGTATCCCGTTTAGTTGTGTATAAAGAAAGAAAGAAAGAAAGAAAAAATATTTATTTGCTACAAAAGTGACGCACAAAATTACCAAAAAAATTCATGAACACAGAACAAATACAGGTACAGACTATAGAGCCAAGAAGTGTGGTAAGATATGCGTCACATCCGCGCAAAACGGCCACCGCTCATGCTATGCCTCATGCACGGAGCAAAGACAAGGAAAAAAAAAGGAAATAAAGGATTAAATAAATAAATATTAATCATGACTATTTTAGTTTTCCGTTTTTGAAATAGACAGCAGCATTGGCGACTCAGAGCGTTATACAGCGCCATCTAGAGGGCCAAATTTGAGTCAACATATTATCACATAGGTACTTTATATTATGTTATTATTCTTTTTTTTATGATTTATTCATATAGAAGGTAACCAAAGCATTGTTTGCTAAGATCATTTTTCTCTAAGGTCAATGACCTATGAACTAGGTCGTCTTAACTACTTTTCAGTTGGGGTGCTGGCCAGAAAACCTCCACGTGTGTCTGACGGCGGCTTGTCCCTCTGGACATGTCTGGAGGGAACGGCAGTTGTTTGGCCGGTGCATCCTGGGTACGGGCAACAGAATCCTTCGGGGGATCTTATTGTCTGTGGCGAATATTCTGGTACGGGAGGGGCCCATGTGGGCCAATGGGGAGTTTCTCCACGTGTCCCTCTGATGCCAACAGAGGGCACAGACCTAGCTTTAAAATACGCGTAACTTGTCGTCTGGTTTTCGCAAAAAAAATCGAAAAAAAATCGTGCTCGCACCTGCTGCTCAAATGGGATTGGTCTTGATGTGGGACTGCTGTGCCGAATCGGAGATGATCTTGATTTTGGTGAAGATTTTAGACTTTTGTAAAAAAAAATTGGGGGGTAGTCTGCCCGTTTATGACATTTTCAATATTGTCATAAAAATTGCACGTCTTTGAGCATGAACCTGGAATTGCGCCTGCGCGCACTTTTTATGCATTTTTTTACGTCGCGATTTTTTCGACCAGGTCCCGCTTGTTTCATTCAAATCCCGATATTTGAAAAAAATATTCTAACAACAACCTATAATTGCACCATTTGCACCCAAATTTCCGACCACTGGGGAAAATATAATAAATAATAATAAATATCTTTGGGACATTTTTACACAGCAACATCTAGTCCCAAACTAAGCAGAGCTTGTACTATGGGTACTAGTCACTGGATATAATACTTATATACATTTTTTTTTGTAAATACATACTTATAATACATAAGAAACACCCAGACCAACACAAACACTTGTGTTCATCACACAAATATTTGTGTCCTGTGGGAATCGAACCCACGACCTCGTGATCAGCAGTCCGACACTCGAATCACCAGACCACAGACGTCAAACACACAATATCTATAGTACTATGATAATTATAACTGTAAGTAGGTATTCCATTTTGATCGCACGCCTACTAGAGGGCGCCAAGGTATTGATTGCACCCGGGCGCCACATGAGCTAGAGCATGTGGCGCCCGAGTGCAGCGGTATTTTTTTTTTTTTCTTGGGGATAATCCTCATGGACGCACTCCGCCCGGGGAGGCGGAGCCAGTGTCGGACTCTTACCGACTAAAAACCACCACGGTGTTCCTCTACTGCCCCTTGGCCGGGGGCGTGAGAAATACTCCTGTATTCGCCCAACCATCCCCGGCAGGTCCCAGCCCGCCACTGGCTGACGCGGCCCTTCACCCCGTGTGGAAACCACAACGGCCACACCCTCTTCTTGACTGGCGCGCGCGGAACACGACGCGCCACCGTCACGGGCCTTGACTGGTCGGGCGGCGGGCCACCCCGAGTCCGCCGCCCGCAGGCCTACACCTAGGGTGGCTGGAGGTCGGTATACGCCCTCCTACGATACCCAGGTCGTCTCCTGTAGATGGGAAGAGAGGTCATCGCCTCTCGAACCCTCTCCGCCGCCTCCTTAGCGAGCATTACATCCTCGCAGAAGGAGACGACGCCTTCCTAAGCGCTCTCGTTCCCGACCATAGATAGAACTACATCAGTCGGAAGCGAGAGATCGTTGCCGCCTATTGCAGTGATGAGGTCACGGCGCCGGCGCTGCGCGGTCCAAGCTGGGCACTCCGCCAGTGTGTGCTGCGCCGTGTCCTCTGGGCAGCTCCCGCAGTGATGACACTCGGGCGTCGGCTCCCGGCCTATGCGACACAGATACTTCCCGAAGCAACCGTGCCCCGAGAGTATCTGCGTCAGCCGGTAGGTGTAGGCACCATGGCCCCTCTCCAGCCACTCCTCCATGACGGGCCTTACCGCCGCTATTGCGGCGTGCCCTAATATCTGCCACCCTAGGCTCCAGCCTACTCACCCTGCTGGTAAATCCGCCACTGCTGGCTGAAATGCTGGCAAAATTGAATATTAAGCATTATTATTTAGGATTAATGTGTATTAAAAATATGATTACTACATTCACTATCACTTATGAAACTAGTATCATTTAAAAAAAAACCATTATCTACCTACCTGCTGATTTTTTTAATTTTTTCTCAAAAACAATACATCTCCCGCTTACCTCCCGGATTTTTTTATTTCTATCCTGGCGACACTAGTCACTCCACTATGGAATGGAAATGGAAAAAAGTACCTACCTAACTAAGGCAGCATTGCCAGAAGGTTACTTTTATTACTATTTCAGTAACTTTTACGTCTGTCGGCTAACTTCCAGGTGATACAACTCAAATCAAAAGGTAACTTTTAGATAACTTTTCAAAATTTTTTTTTTTAATTATATTGGATACCTGCACTATTGTATATAGGGTAGAGTGGTAATCAGTGAACCAAGCAGCAACAGTTAGCCACCATAGGTATCTGAAGAACGCGACGTTGTCAGTTCTTGCATTTACCGCCGTTCTGTGCGCTTTTGTTAAGGAACTTCCCTCCGGAGTCGCCAGCGAGCTCGCGCAATTGACACTCAAGCTATGTGAATTTTTGTGTTTTATTGCGGAAAAAGATATGAAAAATTCACGTTTTATTTTTTTTCTTGCTTCCTTTGTGTTCTTCATACCCAGCGACAACACAGCCCCTAGACGGATATTGTTGAATTTAATGCGTACAAACAATTCTGCCACTAGCTGAGGTATGAGGAAGCGGGGTACTGCGATCCGGTTGGCCCTGACAATATCATTATGTCATAGAAACTTCAAACTTTGTAGGGTTAGAGACGAGACAGATTTAGATTCAACACGATATAATATCGATATAATGTTATTTTATCGATATTATTTTTATGTAATACGTAGTATTAATTATAAGGATTTTAGCTTCTTATTTATTTTAATATTATTTAATAATAATGTAATTAATATACTAATAATAATAGTAAGTATTACATGTAGGGAGGGAGTCTTTCAAAATTATCTTAATTTTGAAAGTAAGACGGGTGCTCTGTACTTTCAGAATTAAGATAATTATATCTTTAAAAATATCTTTATGTATTTATTTGGTGTTGAATATGGAGTTATTATTTTGTAAAGCGGATATTTTAAAAGAGGTAATTGTCCGTTTATATAGTAAATAAATATTAAATAATAAAATAATTAATTTAGTAGTAGTATTATATTATTTATTTTACCCAGCAATATTACACAAAATGTTACATTAACATACTAGGTACTACGTCTAGGTATAAATATTATTGTACCTACTTAACATTTAAAAGTGAACACAGCATGGAACAAAAACAAATATTATTGCAAACTATAACAGCTAATAAGCACGTAAATAAAACGTTATTCAAAAGAAAAGAACCTACTCAAAAATAAATTTAAAGGACAAAAAACAAAAAAAAACTAATCACCACTAATCATTTTTTAAATAAATTAATTTTATGTATGTATAGCCTTCGAATAGTGCATTTGTAACTTTGAGCTTTTATAATAAAGCCATTATAAATACCATTCGATATAATCAAATAAAACAAATTTTGTGACTAATGAATATAACAACTAATAACTGTAATTTGGTTCTAGTACTCGCTGGCAGCTACTGCGGCACCACTCACTTCGCTCGCTCACAGTTCTTTCATCATTCATCCCCATTTCAGATGTATGGGCGCCACCCCTAAAATACATAATCACGCATTTTTTATTCTTTTAAAATTGAGATCTATATTTAAACTATCTTTTAACGAAATTACATGTACTTATATTTATAACTGTAGAAGTTATTAAGCTGTAAAGGATTAGGACAGACGGACAGATGGATAGACGGACAGACGGACGGACATGACGAAACTGTAAGGGTTCCTTGTAGGACTACGGAACCCTAAAAAAGGTACATATATCATTTATCGTGTACGTATCGGTCGGAACAAAAGTTCGTTTATCGTTGAACGGGAGTAGACTCCCTGGCTGTTATAGGTATATAAAGATTGAATGTTTGAAATCGTAGTTTTTTTTTTTTTTTTGTAGGTAGCAAAATATTCTACTACCTATATTTTTCAATTTCGTTGATAGTATGGAGAACTTTGTTTCATCGATAACAGATTTAGTACATCACTAGTTACATTGACAATTAAATAGAGGGAAAGAGATAGTGTATTAAGTGCTTGCGTGAGAAAGAGATGTTTTGTGAAAGACATCAACGTGCCGTCTGCACCTTTGGTGTCCGTTACGAATTAACCAGTATAAGATGAACTCTCATTAAATATTAAATCAGTTGAAAAATCTAATTGGATAATGACATTATTAACTTAACGATGAAATGTTATGCCGTCTTTCTGGACACTCAAAGTCTTGCTGTTTTTACAACACAATCGTACTGTGCAAGAAGTCATTATAACATTTATTTGTAAATTTTGTGTTCACTAACACGGAAGTGTCAACGGCTCACAGAAGTGGTCGTAACTGATTCAAATTGTTTGAGTGGCGGCTTACATACAGGATTTTTCCCTTATGTGTGATAGAAATCGGTCGCCTGTTATGTGGCGTCTAGGGGCTGTGTCGTCGCTGTTCATACCGGATTCAACATAAAACCACCTCTTGTTGTGTTTCTTAGCGTTTTTATTTATGTTATCTGTGTCGATCTAGTATAAACGTGTGTTTGGCAACATGCATCCAAAGTCGATGGGACCCCGTACTTTGACAGTGAACCAAAATGAAGAGGTAAACAATGAACCACGGTTCACTGTAGCTGCTAATGTTCTCGTCTATTAAAATTAACAAATAATTTGACTGCACTTGTGGCATAGTCGTTAAGGTGGTCACCTCTCTATTGACACCACGCCAAATGTTGTGGATTCGATTCTCACACGGAATAAATATTTGTGTGACCCACAAATAGTTGTTCTGAGCCTGGGTGTATTTTGTGTATAGACACAAATCCCCCGCGGTATATGGAGACTTACATTATGTAACAAAACATTATCTTTATTGTCCTTAATATACATAACAAAAGCATTTATATCAAAGTTAATTGAAACTTGAGTTTTTCATTCAAGAAACAGGGATTTTGTCAGTAAATAATTCAACTGGTTCACTGTTTATTTTGTGGTTCACTGTATAAGCATGGTGGTAACAGTGATCCAATTTAATAAAAATAAAAAAAACATCCGTACTGCTGCAAATTGTCGAGTTAGGTATTGAATTAAATCGTCTTAAAAGTTAAAAATTTATTAAATTTCCTAGGTATTGGTATATATAAGACTCTGTTTTGTTTATAGATATTAGAGCAGTGATGCTTCAAACTTTTGGTGGTTCACTAATTACCACCCTACCTAATTCGACTGGTTCACTGTATACTTTGTGGTTCACTGTGGGCCATACTGGTGGTTAACTGTATAAGCTAGGTAGTAACAGTGAACCAACTAGGATGCGTGACAAAATAATGTTCGATATGAGAAACAAGAGTGACGAGTAGGTATGCTAATTTAATATTGATTCATTGGTATTGCACAACTTCGGTCACAACTCACACGCTACCGAATTGCTGATCAGGCGATCTGAGGGTGCAGTTCGCTGTAGAGTGTGTCATCGGTTCAATAATTTAGCGTTCCGTAGGCACGGGTCATCATTATATAACAATGACACAAATATTTGTGTCTTGTGGGAATCGAACCCACGATCTTGTAATCAGCAGTCCGACACTCGAACCACTAGATCACAAACGTCGTCAAAAATGAAAAATGAATCAATCAATCAACTCACCCTATCGCAGTCCACTGCTGGACATAGGCCTCTCCCAAGTTGCGCCACAACGCTAAAAATAGTAATAATAAAAAAAAAATTACTCACTCTCAGGTAACTTTGATCAAGAGCGCGTTGGCAACATTGAACTAATGTCACAAAATTCAAAATGTCAAAGTCGAAAAAATACAAAAGTTGAGTGAGAGGTAATTTTTTACGACGAAGTACGAACATGATAATCATTGTTTTATAACCCGGAATTTACCGTGAAATCTTGTATTTTAATAAAATAAACGTGAACCGTATTTGTCAGGTAAGACATTGTGAAGTCTAACTAAGTGCTTGTAAACCACTCAGTATTGTGTGTATTAATAATTCTACTACGTACTTGTAAAATGTAATCGTACAACAGCTTAATAATCCGAAGACTACAAGATTTAGGTACATTGTTCTAAATTAATTTATAGTCAAAAAGGCGACACTGACCAAATTTCTAACGACGGAACTTAACTACCTAATAATACATTATTCTACATTGAAGTATAATCAGAATTGGTGAGAATTGGTTGAATTCATGATTTACAAAAAAAGAAAAGAATAAATAAACAATGCCCATTTTTTTTAGGTATTCAATATGTACACACATTTATTTTAATATGATTTGCAGGCTTGCCTAGTTTGGGAACCACTGCTAAATTCTCAACAAAGCTAACGACTAGTTACTTATTGCTACCTGCTTTAAATTGTTAATTTTAATGTAAAGTTTTGTGCCTTATGTAAAGCAGTAAATAAACTATTTTATTTATTATTATTATTATTATTATTATACTCTGACCTAATAGTTATTAACCTAGAGGAACACTGTTAATGGTCACCAATCGGCTGCATTACACCAAGGCTACAGCCATAAACATACCTTCAACAAACTATTACATAGATATGTAAAAAGCTAAAATATAGAACAGTAAAAAGTATTATACTTTTTTTTTCATTGATTGTCCACTAAACTGGATAAAACACTTTTTTTAACAATATAGTAGTGGTTTGAAGGACATAACCAAGTGCTTATGCTTATCCTTCTGGAAGTTGATACAACATGCAAAAGAAAAATCCTAAAACAATAAAATGTGTTTTACTTTTTTATAATCTACAGAATTTTCCAGTCTGCTTATCATTAATTTACACACTTGCCTGTATGAGTAATTATTATTTATTCTAATTTGGTATGTACATAAGTATGATGCAATGTTTATGTTGTATGGTGTTTATTTCAGGTTAAGATGGCTTCGCATCACTCTGGCTTATTACAGCAAGTGGAGAGTTTTGAAATATTGCCTGAAACAGTGCTACTAAATGAGAATGATCCAAATGTTGAAACAGCTGTGGAAGCTATGATGAAGGTATCCCCGGTGGAGATACAGCAGGAGTATTATGAGAATTTAGGTGATTGTGACTGGGTGAAGTAAGTAATGAACCATACTCTTACAGGGGCTATCATCCTCCCCGCCTTTACCCAATTATATTGGGGTCGGCTCCCAGTCTAACCAGATGTGGTTGAACATCAGTATTTTACACAGAGCGACTGCCATCAGACCCCTGCAACCCAGTTACTGGGTAATACTGACATTCGGAGGTTAGACCAGTTGTTAGACTTTTCATGCTTCACCAGTAACGACTGCCACAGATATTCATATGACAACTGGGACTGACAGCTTAACATGCTCTCCGAGGCACGGAGGGGTCTCGATATGTAACAAAACTGTCACCCATTCACAGACTCACCAAGGGAAGCGAAGCCTACTTTCACAGATCTTACAACCCGCACTGTTATTACCTCGCTACAAGCCCCTCTACTCTTTTTGGGGATCTACTCGCAAAATCTATAATTGATATATTGTGACATGTTCTGTCGAAATCTACTCTAAGTAACGTTGATATAACAATTGTTTATATGAACCAAAGAAATATATTAATCGACAATTTGGAACCAGCAACAAGAGCGTGACATATCATAAGTTCATAACATAACATTCTTATCTTATACAGGGTTATTTTTTATTGAAGAAAATCAGTAGTCCCATACATTTTGATTAAGTAAGTAAAATCTTTTTTTCACTCTTGTCTTATTTAGTAAACAATCTTGGCATGTCTCTTTATTCAAATCATCAACATCATCAACTCAGCCTATCGCAGTCCACTGCTGGACATAGGCCTCTCCTCTCTCTTTATTCAAATAACTACTGATAAAATATAATTACTAGTTCTACACATGTAATTAGGTTAAAAAATGTTTATTGTGTGAAATTGTTCACATAATGTCTTTTAATAATTATTATTGACGAATTGCTTTAAAAAGACTTGCCTGGATTGTTTACTAAAGACAAGTAAGAAAAAACAGAGTTAAGATGGTTTCACACCAGCGAGGCGTGGCGTGGACGGGCCGAGCGAGAATTGAAATTTGTATAGCAAAATTTCAGTTCACGTCACGCCCATTTATGGTGTGAAAGGTCTGGATAGGCGAGGATGTGCGAGGCGAGAATTGTAATATTTGTTCTTATTCTTTATTGCACACAAGAAAATCACAACAATACTTAATAGTTTTGAAATGTACAAAATGTTTTGTATGTATGTTTTGTTGGTACAACATTAAACTTTATTGCTGCATGAAAAGAGTATTTATTACATTGCAAAACGGTATATCGCGAGCAGGCGCGTGCCGGTGCGTGCTCGCGATGTACATCTTTCGGTGTGAAAGGGTCAGCGAGATTTCAATTCACGCCCATCCCATCCAATCCTCGCCTCGCCGGTTTGAAACCACCTTTACGCTAAACGCTCCAGCGTACGTCTGATCCTAATTAAAAGAAAAAATTGACGCACCCGACCGCGGCTCGCGAACACTGGGCGGAATAGTAGGTACTCCTTTGCCATTTTGTATTCGTTTTTCTGGCTTCATTCTTTAGTTTTACGCGCTCCGCCTATCTTATTTTTTTGGTCTAAGACTTCATCTAATAAACTTAGCTAAAAGGCTTAAAAGTTGTTTATTGAAAAATTTCTTATCAAACACTACAGCTGAGTACAACCTGGCTTTAGAGTGCCTATGGTTACTATTTCTAGAATAAATATTTGCTATGCAAGTTTCAACCTTATGTAATTGAAATAAAACTGAAACTCTTTTCAATCAATTTAAAGATGAGTAGGTATTGAAATATGTATTTCAATATTTTCAGATATGAAAAAAGCAATAGAAACTATTTGCTTCAAAATGTAGCATTTGCACTCTTCGGCAGTCCAAGCTATGAAGGAGAATTATCAGAAGTTGTAGGTGATCAGAATGCACATCTTGAAGGCTACACTTCAAGGCAAAAAGAGCAAGTCATGAGAGTATATGAAAAATTGTGTGAACAAAGTATGTACCTATTGGGGATTCTTTTTTTTTTTAGAAACTATGGACTAACCTTTTGACTGTCGCAGTTATATTTATATGCTAATATTTTTGTCTGATAAATCCGACTATGGCAGTCAAAAGGTTAAGAGAAACGCCCTGCCGTGAGGTTTTAGCTACGTTCTTCCATACATTTACTTTTTTTAACATTTTTTTTTGATGAAATTAGCGTTTCGGGGGAAAACTGTTTTCACCCCCTAAATCTTAACAAAATCTTTTGTTTTTTTTTGTCAATCGCTTGGCTATAGAAGATAATAATCTACGCTGATATGTTTTGTTTTTTCAAAACATATTTTTGGTTTTATAGTAAAAACACTAAAAACTACTTTACGAATGACGAATACGTCATAAAAATTTGGCGCCTGTTATTACGAAGTTATTGGGAAACATGACTTATGATTGAGGTTGACTCCACAGGTTGAGTGTGATTGAGGTTGATACATTTCGAATTTGACTATAGGTTGTTTTAATTGCATCTAAATATTGTTGTATGTCATTCGGATTTCTTACTCTGATTCTGTTATTTTTAGGTAAATATTCACACAATGACGACGACATAGTTATGTCTGTGCTGCTTGTTGTTTGCGCTAAACCGAAACCGCTGAAGTTTTATCAGATGCAGCCATCAAACTATTGGTTAGACCTTCACGAGAGAAATGACAGTGATATGTGGTGTTCTGCTGTATTCAGAGTTAGGAAGTGTATACCTACTACAGTTGGCAGTAAGTATGCATTACCCTCAGATGAATTACCTATCATTACCACTTTTAAAAGTGCAACTATATTGTGCCAGTGACCACACCTTGGACACTCAATACAAAATAAATGCTAGCACCACCTACATACACAAATTTGCGTCTGTACATTAACACACACACACGTAGGTTAGGGATGCTCGCCTCTCTTAATGCCGACCGGGTTCTAAGCGCTTCTCAGTAGTTCTCAGAGATGGCGTGCTTGTATAGCGACTGGCAAAGAATTTTTACCCAAGATAGAATGCGGACGGAGAAATTTAAAAACTTCAAAAATGATTAATATCCCGTTCATGTAAGGACCAAAATCTTTTATCTAAATCAGGGAGAAAATACCGGGAGAGCCCGGTTTTCTGTGATAGCACTACCGAGAGCCCGCTGTCCCTTTCCTGCATGTATGGACACCCTATATAAAGAGATAAAGGGCTCCCCAATCATCGGACCGAATTTTAGTCAGCCGTCCGCTTTCCAGCTTAATATATAAGTTCCTTGGCGACTGGCGATTGACGTCCATTGCAATCGTGCAGTCCAATTGCCGGCAAACCGCGAACGCGTGCGGGGCGCGGGCGAGGAATCCTAAATAGGCGGTAGTGGCCGTTCTGTATGTAGTACAGTCTAACAAACCAATTGATGTACAGGGTAGAGAGATATAAATGAAGTTTTATCAGAAGATTATGGGTGTTTCCGAGTGAAATATCATTTTAATAATGGACATAGTTAAACTGTATTTATACACAACTCTAATCAAACCATTGTATAATAACTTCCTGAGAAATCTTCATCTATATCTCGTGACCCTGTATACTAATTGCTTTGTTAGACTGTACTATTAGATATTTTGTGCTGTGACTCGTGACTTGTAGACTCACTCAAAAAAAATTGTGGTTAACTTAATTAATAATCTTGTATTTTCGTTATTCAAAGTGGAGATGACAATACGTCATTAAATAAAACCACGTAAAGAGTATCATGTTTTCTAACTGTACACAAAAAACAATCAAATCCAGTTAATAGTTTATCCACAGGATTTTTTAATTCATTAATTTTGAATTTAGGACCATTTTTCTGGCATAGATCGTTAGGTCAAAGACCTGTGCGAATCCATATAATTTTAAACTCTCTTTCTCAATTATTACATTACAGATGGTGTTACTTATTATTTCGATATTTTAATATATATTTTGTTAAAAAAATTAGCTTTTTAAATTTTCAATATACTACTTATTTATGTAAAGTTTTTAAACTTTCGCGAATTTCACTCATATTGAACGATAGTCTAACTTAGGAGCGTCTTTTCAAAAAGTATTATGTCCTAATGACCATTAGGTGCAAATTCGCATGCTTAGCTGTACAAAAACTAACAAATTTAACCTTATAGTCATTATGATTATACTGTTTTTGAAAAGACGCTCCTCAACTATACTATATTTACACGACAAATCCCGTAAATATAGTTCAATACTTATGTGTTTAAAATGCTTCTATAGACTAGCTACAACCGTGTTTTCATTTATTGTCGTATTGTAATCTCCATGTTGTATATTATGTGTATATGAGGTCATATTTGTTGTTTTTAAGATGTAGCACTTTATTTGACCATGTATTTATATTATTGTAAATGTTCATTTAATTTTAGTGAAATCCTGCCGCGTGTACATAGATGAAAATGCACGCGTATACCATGACTGGGATTCATATATAACAAACAACACTTTACCAAAATGTGTTATCATTGTGCCTGAAAACGGAGAATATACTGGGACACTTATTGAGGTAATAAAGAAGAAATAAAATAAAATACATATTAATGATATTTTAATAATCATCAACTCAGCCTATCGCAGTCCACTGCTGGACATAGGCCTCTCCCAAGTTGCGCCACAACGTTCGGTCCTCTGCCTTCCGCATCCAGTCCCCTCCAGCCACGTTCTTTAGGTCGTCGGTCCACCTGGTAGGGGGGCGCCCTACGCTGCGTTAGCCGATTCGCGGTCTCCACTCAGTTTTAATAATGTATTGTTTATTAAATTGCATTCGGTAGTTCCATCGACCATACAGCCCATAGACGTCTATTTTTAAGTATAATGCGTACAATAAATCCTGTCAACTAGCTGAGGCGGGGTACTGCAATCCGATTGGTCCTACCAAGGCGGCGCGCCAAACCGAGTCTTATTGACAGTATGGCGCTTGTGGCTGTGGCCGCTCGGCCGCTCTTAGCCGCGCTTTGAGCCGCATGTGATTTTATTTCGCTATTCATATTTCAGTCCTCTCTTCTTAGTCGTTCACTCTTGGCAGAGTGGTCGTGGTTATATCAGGTCTTGAAAGTTGAGTAGCAGCTCTTGCGATGCGTCTCCATTCGGCTCTGTTATTGGCGCTGCGGGAACATTGTGTCATGGTGGAGTGCGTGATGGTTTTGATGAGGTCTGACCAGCGCGATGGAGAGCGATCCGATTTCAGTCCTACGGAGAAGCAAATAAGGTTGAATTTAAATTGTGACGAAATAAGCCGCTTCGCCACCACTCTGCTGGTTGGCGCTGACAAAAAATCATTTGTGTTCACATAAATCGACAAAATGTAGGAAATACATGTTTTTTTTTCGCCATTTTAGGGTTGATCCCATAGTAAAAGATATTCATAGTGATGAGTACAATGGCCCCTTAAGAGGTTTTCAGTTATTTCAATAACATGTTGTATACAAAGTGGATATGACTATACGACATTAAATAAAACCATGTACAGAGTATCACGTTTTCTGACTGTACACAAAATTAAATCAAATACAGTTAATAGTTTAGCCACAAGAAATTATTTAAATTTTATAAATTTTGTATGTAGGACTATTTTTCTGGCAAAAATCGTTAGGTCAAAGACCTGTGCTAATCCATATTATTTTAAAATCTCTTTTTCAATTATTACAGATGATTAGTGGCACTTATTGTTTCGATATTTTAATATTTATTTTGTTGAATTTTTTTTAAAGCGCGCGACGGCTGGCTCATGCGGCTACGGTTTTGTCCATATTTTGCTGATTTTAAGTCGGATAAAAAAAAAAGTATTGAACAATTAATGGAAATGTGTTCTATTACTCATACAGAACCACCACAAAAAAATTTGCGCACTAGTTAAAAAAAAATCCTGTATAGACTAGTAAAAACCGTGTTTTCATTTATTGTCGTATTGTCATATCCACGTTGTATACATTACTTATATCTCAAAGCGTGTTATTTAGTTTTAATTTAAAACTATTAATTTATTTGAATATTTATTACAGGGAGAGGAGGCTTTCGCTGTAAAATTGACCGTGGCACCGTCCCCATCGCTGGGCATAAAGGCCAGAGTGTTAAGTTCGGTGGACACGGCCAGTACCGTGGCTTCCATAGGGGCGATCGGCGTGATTGGTGTGGCGGCGTTCACTCCCGTGGCGCCAGTGGTGCTGGTGGGCGCGGCCGCCGCTACCGTCGCCACGGGGGTGTACGGCCTCGTCCGCTCCTCGCTGCATCTACATGATAGAAGCGTTCATGAACAAGTAAGACATTGCCTCTCAGGCGCCGCTGGGACGTTTTTCGCCCAGAAAATCGTTAATACCCTTAAGAGGACGCTCCCAAAACGTAATTCCCACCCTCGCTCTCCCTTTACACACCGCAACTGCGGGCCGCTCTCGTCTATTTTATGCGAGTTGCAATAGAACTCGTTTTCGAGAAAATCATTCTCGCGTGTTTTACCACGGAAGTAAATGTCGTAAATCTCAAAACAGTTTTCTTATTATTACAAGAATACTAAACAATCTATACAAATTTCCTCTAGCTAGTATTTAATAAACTTTATTATCTTCCTATTTGCATATATTTTATATAGCTAAGTTAAATAATAAAGGAGAAATATTCGAAAAATCTCTAAAAACGCATAATTTTCAAAAAATAAAAGTTTTGAACAAAAATCAACTAATTATGTAACTGTCTAGCCAAACGATGGATAAAAGTTCAAAAAACATGTATCTAAATTTGACATTCATCAAGCATGTGTTTGACTCAGCATATGTTTTCAAAAAGTCACCTCATTTTGGGAGCCTGGCCTTAAGCACCGTTAGGACGAAAACGTCAGAGTGAAACCAAGTCTTTTTAGACTTTTTAGATTTTAGTGTATTTATTGATGGGTCCTAGATAATAAAGAATATTCAGTTTAACAGTTCATAATAATTTCTTAGGTTTTCGCGATCACTACATATTATAGTAAAACAAGTTTGACCGGATTATATCGCGTATGTTATTTAATGACATTGTGAGTGATTACTGCGTGCATCAAAACGATTTGAATTAATACAAAATTGTATGATAGATTAAAATAATGTTTTTGAAATATCTGTAAAGACGCTTGTCATCTTAGTCTTCCTGCGACCACGAACGCTGCAAAGCTTTAGAAACGTCAGGAAACCAATCTAAGTATTATACGCGATATTATCCGGTTAAGGAGAATGTAGAAGCCAAGTGGCGCCCCCATCAGTAAAAAAGATTATTCCTCGCTGAATACATCATTTATCTAAAATTATTTTTTTACGGTTGAAATACATGTACTGTAGTTTAATCAGAAACTATTAACTCTGTAAAATATACTTCGCTGTAGTTGTATATAGAATTAAACTTTTTAACAAAAAATTGAACCGACGAAAACAGAAACTGAAAAGTGAAAAATAACTAATTATGAGTCGGCGCCAAACGAACTTTTAACAAGCAAAGTGCGTGTAAGTTGCAAGTAGCCGAGCGGAGAACGCATTTTTGGAAAGTTATTGTTTATCGTTGAAAATTTCACGTTGTATTTGATGTGACGTTGTTTTTATTATTTATTTAAAGTGATTGAATGATCTTCGTTGATTGGTTGTTTGGCGCCGACTCATAATTAGTTATTTTTCGCTTTTCAGTTTCTGTTTTCGTCGGTTCAATTTTTTGTTAAAAAGTTTAATTTTTAATTTTTTTGTGGTTAAAATCTAACTGCAGGTCTCCATTACGTCGTAGTGTCTAGAACTATATTTATGTGTGTCAAGTTTCAACAGAATCGGTTAACAGGTAAGAATTCAGTGGGTGAACAAACACTCATCCCCTGTTTTACTACCCTTAGGGGTGGATTTTGATTTTGAAATTTAAATGGGACCAACTTCGAGATATACCCTATCCATTGAAAAACGAATGATCAAAATCGGACCACTCTGTAAAAAGTTATGCGTGGTCATACATAAAAAAATAAAAATAAAATATATATGTATACGCGTCGAATTGAGAACCTCCTCCTTTTTTTCTTTTCGTCGGTTAAAAAGTGCGAAAAACGGTCACTTTGGCATTTTTTCTATTTACAACTACAGCGAAAACTTGTTTTATTATAATTAATAGTTCAATATGTATGTAGGTATATTATGCTAATTATATATGTATTTGTAGTTTATTCAAGTAGGTTTTATGTAAGTTTGATTATTTAGTCATTTATATAGACCTAGACCTAAACAGTTGTGCACTAAGTTTACCCTCGGCCTCTTTTCTACACTCACTCTATCGCTCAAAGGTTTGCTGGTAGAAAACTCATTTTTAGGGTTCCGAAGTCCTACAAGGAATCCTTATAGTTTCGTCATGTCCGTCCGTCTGTCCGTCTGTCCTAATCCTTTACAGCTTAATAACTTCTACAGTTATAAACATAAGTAAATGAAATTTTGTTAAAAAATAGTCTGCATATAGATCTCAATTTTAAAAGAATAAAAAAGTAGTTTTTACGTTCTTTAGGGGTGGCGCCCATACATGTGAAATGGGGAAAAAATAAATTTTTTCACTGCACCCCATCGTGTGGGGTATCATTGAATAGGTCTACTAAAATGAAGGTAATGTTTCATACACCACTTTTTTATCAGGTGTACCATCTGCGAAATATAGCCCGCCAAAGTGGCTTGCAATGTGTCCCCCCCCCTGCCATTTCTAAACTATGCAACGTAGAAACTTATAATCTTCCACATTGATAGACCTTTGTGAAAACTCTCTTTTAAAATTATTTCGAGTATAATGTGATTATAATTTTTTGAGTTATAGACAGAAAACCGAAAAATACTTAAAACGTCCTAGTTCAAAGGTCATTGACCTTAGAGAAAAATTATCATGGCAAATAATGCTCCTTTAGCTACTTTCTATTTGAAAAAATCACAAAAAGTAACTTTGACATCAATCAGACTTCTTAAATTTGGCTTCTTGAATTTATCGCTAGATGGCGATACTAACAACACGCTC
Organism: Asteroscopus sphinx; assembly: GCA_949699075.1. Classification (NCBI taxonomy): domain Eukaryota; kingdom Metazoa; phylum Arthropoda; class Insecta; order Lepidoptera; family Noctuidae; genus Asteroscopus; species Asteroscopus sphinx. Next base: position 14,292,936 of record OX453010.1, read on the forward strand.
TGAGTCGCGAATGCTGCCGATTATTGCAAAAACTAAAATAGCCATGATTAATATTCGATTTGATTCGTTTGTACACCTACTTAAGGAACCCTATAATACTGAGCATGGCCCGACATGCTCTTGGCCGGTTTTTTTGAGTTAAGCTCGCCTTTGTACACACGGCTACACATCAAGCTGTAAATTTCCAGTATAAGCTGATCTCGCATTGTGTAGGTTTTCCTTACAACGTGAGGTCAGCCTTTACTGGTTGTGTACAGCTTGATGTGTAGCCGTGTGTACATGTAATTTCTATTTATAAGTTTTACTGTATTTTTTTCTGGTGTACAATAAAGAATAAGAATAAGTTCATGTCAAACGTATATTTTGTTCTCAAATGTTTTCCACATGGCAGTACATAAAAGGCCTCTTAAAGTCCCTCTTGTTTCCGTTTCGTTGTAGAGCATCAGCCCGACGGACGCGGAGGCTCGCGGCAGCTGGCTCAACATCGCGGCGTCCAGCGTGGGGCTCGCCGCCGGCGCCGCCAGCTCGCTGCTGTCTCGCTCCGCCGCCGCCGGCACCAACATGACCAAAGTACACATGCACCACCATCCTTTTTTTTTTTATATTCTAGGAGGAAACCTTCAAAAGGCTGCCGGCCTCATGGAGGACAGAGGCTGGGATTTTTACCCACTAAAACCCCCCCGGTAGCCATCTTCAGCACAATAAGGGGGACTCCGGGAAATAATAAGCCTCCGGACTCCTTCCTGTGCTATGCCTATTAGAAACTTCTCAAGGGAGACTTTATTGTCTCCCCTTACACTTTCCCGATTGGATTGGTACACGGCGGCCCGAGACTACTTCGTGCCATCGGCATACCTGAGGTCATTTTACTGGACACACAGAACCTCCACTCTGTACGTCGTGACCTCAAAGGCTCCCCATTCTCCAGTCGCGTATCGATAGGGCGGGGAGTGCACCTTATAGCCCTATTAGGCTAGGTGCCGGAGAGGTTGCCTCTCCGGCGTCGTCTTCTCTGAGCAGGATCGGCCCTCTCTCGATCCCGCTCCGCAGTCTCCTTCTGGACCATAATGGTCTCGCAAAAGGAGGCTACTTCCCTCCAATTTGTCGTCTCTGCCAGCATAGCTGATACTACCGCTGACAGAGACTATGCACCACCATCCTACACTCTATTTAACAATTTCCTCCCGGCCGAATTTCGGTCACGGGGGCCAATATCAATGGAGACTAGCCATCTGCGCGGGACATATTATAGTGCACAAGTGTGTGCGCAAACACAGGTGCACTCTCTATGCTTTCACTCTCATAATCCGATGGGACGGCAATTCGACACGACCGGAGAGAGATCAGGCGCAGGACCGACGGCTTTACGTGCTCTCCGAGGCACGAAGGGGTCTCGATGTGTAACGAAACGGTCACCCATCCACAGACTGACCGCGGCAAGTGCAGCTTATCCTTGCAGATCATACAATCCACACGCTTGCTACTTAGCTACGAGCCCCTTTCTATTTAATAGTATATTACTGTCCGGTGGGGTTACTCTTGAAAATAATTCCAATTTCAATCCAATACCAATGTCAAACTGACTGCCTCGTTGGTCTAGTGGTTGCGAGCGCGACTGCTGAGCGTGGGGTGTCCTGGGTTCGATTCTCGGGTCGGGCAGTGTTATTGGGTTTTTTCATTAGGTAATTCTCAGTAGCAGCCCGGAGTCTGGATTTGTGCCCGGTCAATGGCAAAAAGCTCGCCCCCTATTACATGGGACTATAACATAACTGGTGAAATGTGGGTGTACTATTACACCTCTGCCTACCCCTTCGGGGAAATACAGTCGTGATGTTATGTTATGTTACCAATGTCAAAAATTTACAAGAATTAATGGGTATTCTTGATTAAAAATACACACAATACACAGTTTTAATTCTAATAAGGTTTAATTATTTCTTAAAACACTCAATTTCAAATCGATTTAATGCAAATTTTGCATTTAAAAGTACGAATTGACACTAGCCCAATACCGTTCGGTCGGAATTATTTTCAAGAGTAAGGCTGCAGGCCTGAAATAAAGCAATTGACGGCCGAGTTATATTGGAAAGACGAGGCGAAGGAGAGCACTTTCGAAGCGATAAAAAAGTCATCTTTTAACTAAACGAGGCCATTAATTGCTATTTCGGCCGAGACCTGTATAGTTAATTTTCTCTCATTTGCGAGGAAACAATACACAAATTAATTCAACAGTATCTAATTTTCATTCGCGCCAATTTGCCCGCGCGCGTTTCTTATTCTATTTTCAAACATTGAAAAAATAAATGTGCATTCAGCCTTTATAATAATAAATATCGTGTACCTAAAATCGCCAAATTTATGTAAGTACCACACTTACTTAAAAAACCTCGCTACCATAATTAAAAAAAAACTCTCCAGCAATTTAAATTATTGTCATTTGTCGTGTTGAAAATTGCCGACATGTTATTTTGTTGCATACGGGAAAGAGCCGATTGATGTATTCTCTTTTTTTTTATAATGAAGCATTTTCCGAGCAAGTGGGAGAAAGAACTTTTATTTGACGACCTCTGTGGTCTAGTGGTTCGAGTGTCGGACTGCAGATCACGAGGTCGTGGGTTCAATTCCCACAGGACACAAATATTTGTGTGATGAACATGTGAGTGTTTGTGTTGGTCTGGTTGTTTCTTATCTTATCTTAACTATTATAAAATTGTAAACGTCTGTTTGTTTGTTTGTTCCAGCATCACGCTAAAACTACTGGACCGATTTTGATGATTTTTTGTTTGTTTGAAAGCTGATGATCTGACTTAAAAACTGGTAGGGTTTTGAGAAAGAAAGAAAGAAAGAAAAAAAGTAAAAAAATCGTGGGTTGCGTACTCACCCGACAGATCGAAGCTTCTATGCATTTGCACGAGCGGATAGTAATGTACGATGGAGTGGAGTGGAGTGGACAGGGGATGGGACTGGGGACGGGACAGGGGACGGGTCAGGGGACGGGACAGGGGACGGAACATGGGACGGAACATGGGACGGGAAATGGGACGGGACATGGGACAGGACAGTGTGACGGCACATGGGACTGGACATAGGATGGGACATGGGACAGGACATGGGACGGGACGATAGTGATATAGTGAGACAGTGGGACAGGATATGGGACATGGGACGATAGTGATATAGTGAGATAGTGAGACAGTGGGAAAGTGGGACAGTGGGATTGTGGGACAGTAGGACAGTGGGATAGTGGGAAAGTGGGGCAGTGGGACAGCGGGGCAGCGAGGCAACGAGGCAGTGGGGCAGTGGGGCAGCGGGGCCGTGGGATAGCAGGGCAGTGGGGTAGCGGGGCAGTGGGATAGTGGGGTAGTAGGGCAGCAGGGCGGCGGGGCTGTGCGGCAATGGGATAGTGGGGCAGCGGGGCAGTGGGGAAGCGGGGCAGCAGTGCAGTGAGGTAGCGTGGCAGCGTGGCAGTTGGGCAGTGGGGGGCAGCGGGGCAGTGGGATAGTGGGGCATTGGGGTAGCGTGGCAGTGGGGCAGCGGGGCGGCTGGGCTGTGGGGCAATGGGATAGTGGGGCAGCGGGGCATTGGGGCAGCGGGGATGCGGGGCAGTGGGGCAGAGGCGCAGTGGGGCAGCGGGGCAGTGGGGCAGCGGGGCAGTAGTGCAGCGGGGCAGTGGGGTAGAGGGGCGGCGGGGCAGTGGGATAGTGGGGCAGCGGGGCAGTGGGGCGGCGGGGCTGTGGGGCTGTGGGGTAGTGGGGCAGTGTGTTAGCGGGGCAGCGGGGCAGTGGGGTAGTGGGGCAGTGGGGCAGCGGGGCTGTGAGGCAGTGGGGCAGCGGGACAGTGGACTGGAATGGACTGGAATGGACTGGACTGGACTGATGTGGGTTAGCAGAATTTAACGAGAGTGGAGCCGCGGGTAAAAGCTAGTGTATTATAAGAATGTGTTTACAAAAAAAAAAAAAAAAAAAATTATATCCATTGTCTAGTCATCCCAAAATAAGCAGAGCTTGTGCTATGGGTGGCTTGTCTAAGCTCTGCTTAGTTTGGGACGAGATGGTGATGTGTAAAATGTCCCAAATTTCGCCGGACCAGCGACTGGATCGAGCTCTGAACCAAATCGAGCTAATGACAATTCCTAGAAAAATGCAGTACGATTTGACACTAACTCGAGTTAAAATTCGATTGATACAGCACTCGATACAGTCGGGAGTAAGGCCCCAGTTAAGGTAGCATTCCGATATCAGCGATCGCGACCGGCGCCGGCGACTAGAACAAGCGATCTCTGCCGGGTCGACTGATGTTATAAGTGTTGTTGTTTTAAGGCTTGTAGACCATTTAGTTTGTTCTTCCTCTGCTGGCTAAACACACAACCGCTTACAATTGACAAGTTATGCTCGAGGCTTGCTCAAATCTTCTTGATCCGCGTAATTAGTAATCTTCCATACTTGCCTTTTCACATAATAGTACATAAATAACATGTTACTGTAGACAGGACAAGCGCTGGCTGTCTCCGTGGAGGTGTTACGTCACGCGAATATAGTTACTGGAGGAGCGGGTGTCGTCAACAGTCTGCTACACATAATCCTGAAGGTAAGTACCCTTAGAGCGCCATTCTGCAGTGTACAATACAATACAATACAATTCCTCTTTATTGCACTACATAAAAAAACATGATAAATATAAACTAGGTATAAGTGTACAATTAGCGGTCTTATATCGCTTCACGGTGATCTCTGCTCGGTAATCAGAGTAGCCATTCATATTGTTTCGAGCACTTACACATTGTTTTTGCTTACTTGTCTTATTTACCACCGGTTTCCGAAAGGCTGATCAACGCAAAAATTAACTAATCAGCTGTCAAATCTCAGGTCAAGCGATGTAATTGGTTGTTAACATTTTTGCCGGCCAATCACAGGAGCTGACATTAGATTTGACAACAGATCAAATTGATCAGCCTTCCAGAAACTGGGGGTTAGTAAACCATTTTAGCATGTATTTTTAATGCAATTTGTCAATAATAATTATTAAAAGACATTATGTTAACAATTTCACACACCAAATGAATTTTTAATCTAATTACATGTGCAGAACTAGTAATTATATTTTATCAGTAGTTATTTGATTAAAGAGACATGCCAAGGTTGTTTACTAAATAAGACAAGAGAAAAAAAACATATTGTAGATGTCAAATATAGCATTACCTTATCTTGACTCATTTAGCCGCTGGAGTGACCGGGCGCATCTGTCTTTTAACCGTTGAGTGACCACGACATTACGAGCGTTCAAGTATTACGTAATGAATTTGGGGGGGGGTCTTCTGAAACGTTACGATACGTTACAGGGGCGGGAGGGGGGGGTTTGAACTAGGTGTTACGTAACATTGTGATTTAAATTTATTAGGAAAAAAAAGAAAAAAAAATTAGAAATCTCTTACTTTCAAAAACATCATCATCCTCCTGCCCTTATCCCAATTTATTTGGGGTCGACGCAACATGTGTTTTTCTTCCATACATATCTATCAGCCGTCATCTCCGTGTTCACTTGCTTTCAAAAACAAAACATTTCAAATGTTAATAAATAATATTAACGCGATTAAAACAATATCATAGGTATATTAGCGACTTTCCGGTACTTTACGCCACATAATTGTGACTTTCAGGTAAAAATGGTCACTTGGTGATGGTTACGTAAAATTTTACTAGGGGGTGGGGGGTAAAGAACGTTACGGCGCGTTACATGGGGCCGAGGGAGGGTAAAAAAACTCCAAAAATTGCGTGACGTAATACTTGAACGCTCCCTTATCAACCGAATAATAACCCGCGGCCCGCTCATGTTATTAAAAACTTTATTTATGACTTTGTTTCTAAGATGTTTGCTTACAATTGAAGTTTTTTATAATAATTATGAATAGGCCATTTGAATCCATGAAAGTTTTGTTTTAATTTATGATCTCTTCACTTTAATCGGTCGTAAACATAAAAACTGAGAATTTTTTATTTTATTTATGAAAATTATTTTAACAATAAAGTGAATTGTTAACCTAGATATTTTATGATATGATTATTCTTTATGTAGAAATTAAATAAAAGTCACTTGAGTGGTTATGGATGTCAGGAACTTCCCTTTAATAATACAGCATTATTTTTAGTACCACAAACATGGAGAAAAGCCGACAAAGTTGGAACTGTTCCAATTCGCATCGGCGACTCTGTTCTTCTGCCATGCGGTGGTGTCCAACCGTACTGCACAAAGTATTGTTGAAGACGCACAGGCCAAAGCGATCAACGAATATCGCTCCACGCTTAGGAGCAATAGGCACAGGTTAGTTTGTAATGCATTTATAATCCATAATCATTTGTAACACAATTTTAGGTAGGCTGGCAGACTTAATTATACGGTGTAGGAAGGCTTTGGTAGTATTTTTTTACTGAGGATATTTTCTTCACAAGCCTCAGCAGCATTGTTGACATATTTGCGCCATTGACCTCTCTATTTAACTTATCTATCTCGACTTCACAACAGTAGTACGATGGCGTCGGTACAAAACGGGTTTCCCTCGCGCGTTTGTATCGATACAAATACAATTGCAACGGTATGCTTTTTGGTCTGAAAAACGTGCCGTAAACGCGCGTTCCTGAAATGCGCGCTGTCTGCACGTAGATAATACGTGGAATGCATAGATAATGGAATGCATACTTTTAATGTAAAGTTTCAAACAGTAGGTCCTATAGGGAAGTGTTGGCAAGGATCTCCATTGATAACATATTTTGCAGCCTTCAGCTACAAGAAACCTTAAAAAATGGTCCAAACATAGTTAAACCCCGTGATGCACAAAAGTTCTTGAGAAAAGCATAAGCTTTGAATGACATATTATTTTATTTCTAGGAAAATGTTCGATAAAATCAGTGCTGAATCAAGAAGGGTACAAGGTGCAGTACAAGGTAACACTGAAGTCATCAGAGGCATACAGAACATCTTTGACAAAGACCAGTACTTCGCCGACGTACTGAGAATAAATAAAGATGTTAATCAACACAAGCTAAGAATCTCGATGACTTCTGACGGTCAAGTCAATTTGAACGCTCAGCACAAATTCAACCCTGCAGAGTTGTATAACCTAGGAAAGGACGGCCGTACACAGTTGTTTAGTACTCTTGGTCCCGCTTCAATCACTACCAACAATGTGCCTACACGTGTAGTGCCTTCAACGACAGCTGTCTCCAGCTACATAGAAGGCGAGGAAGAAAGCACAGCGTTAGTGGGTATACATCCAGGCGAAATACTAAGAATCGGCTCTCTACTAGTTCGAGTAAGCGCATCTGGCGCCGAAAATGTGGCTCTTATGCTAGAAAACTTAAGTCAAGACGTCTACGCTAATTTAATGACCATATCCTTCAACGTTTTATCAAAACTCGTTCCTGAAGACATCGCCAGACTGAGGCTGCTGAGCCCTGAAGAAGATCTAATAGTTCAAATTGTTAAGTTTGTATTCAACTATATGAAACACAAGAGACCACTCGGCGACCCGAGTAGAGAGGACGACAATGGTATAGTTATTGTGCTGAAAGAGTTCTTCCAAGAAGGAGTCGTGCGTCAAGAAACGATATTACATTTGAAAGATCGTTTGCTCGGTTGGGTCGACGGTGAAATGGACCGTAGAAGGTTAGAGAATCCGAACAAAAGGTCAATTGTATGTGAAATTTGTAGAGGGGTTAGGTATGCTTAAGAACAGCAATATATTTTTAGAAAACCATGAAAATTTAGATTTTGGAAAAATATTCGAGGCAGGGGGTCTACTCCCGTTCGACGATATTCGATAAATCGTACGATTCATCGCACAATTTGCTACTCCGGTCAACCATCGTTCCCTTATCGCATGCGATGTTCGTATTTTGACGTTTTTTTTTCTCATCTCCGGTAAATTGTATACGACTATGAACCGTAGTTTATCTTAATTGTGCCTTTTTTATGTGCCTATCTTTATTATGTAAGTATCAGTCGGAACGAAAGTTCGTACTTCGTTTGTCGTTCGTAAAACGCGAGTAGACCTACAGGTTATTTAATTTTAGCTGTAGTAATGTTTTATTAATATAATATTTCTATTTTAGTGGTATTGTACACTATATCACTTGTTAAACTGCTCTAATGTATGGTAATTATTTTCTATTATTAGATAGCTTCCTAAGGTCCGTATCGTATCACATAACGATCCTCAAGAACAGTTTGATCTTCAATCACCTGATCCCCACTCAAGCATAGAATCGTTACTTGAGCATCAATCTTATTCCAAAATGGTAATTCATCTAGACTCGGCTGAATCAAGATTAAATCTTGCCTCAAGCAAGAGATAGCGTGTGTGAGTGCATAATAGTCAACTTGTTAAAAAATATAAATTTTGTCATAATTTAGGAAAGAAATCTGTGCTCAAGCGCTATTTTGAACATACTTGCGTGATTACAGATCAAATCTCCGCCCAAGCACGAATCTGCAACTGAGTAACTTTTTAAAATAAAGTTGAACTCTGCTGAAGCTGAACTGTAATCAATTAATCTATGCTTGAGCAATATTCTAAAATTAAATCTCAACTCTAAATTAGTTTTATACAGTGATCAAAGCTCGGATTGTTTTTTGTAGTACGGGTCTAAATAAGCTTCATGCACATAAGATGATCAGATAATCAACATCAGGGATTATTATGAGTAAACTAATGCTAGAATTATTTTATCACCTAAAACAATACGAAAAATAACTGTGCCCCTGTGAAGTGCGCAACAGGTGGCTCAGGTGAAGTGCGCGCAGTAGTAAATTTTGCAACCAATTATTCAGTAGCGCGCATGCTGTAATAGCAGTCTTACCCCTAGTTTCTGGAAGGCTGATCAATTTTAATCGATTGTCAAATCTAATGTCAGCTCCTGTGATTGGTCCGTAAAAATACTAACAACCAATCGCATCGCTTGACCTGATATTTGACAGTCGATTAGTTAATTTTTGTGTTGATCAGTCTTTCGGAAACTGGGGGTCAGTCATTCGGTCACAGAGTACTTTTTAATATGTTAACGGTCGATGCTTGCTTCCGTCTTGCTCACTCCTTATAACGCGACTGTACCCTTTGTAAAACTCATACTCATAATTTATATTACCTGTGTTGTATATTAGACTGAATAGACGTTATACAGAATCAGAATATTACCAGTAAATTTTGGTGTATCAAACGTCTAAAGTAATCAATCAATCAAAAACATATCAAAGAAGTCCAAATATTTTAAAAGTAAGGTTATATAAATAATGCTTCTTTTGTAATGCTTTTTTATCATATAGCAATTAGATAATTATAATAAAATGTGATAGATTATGCACTGTGATAACACAACTGATTGCTTACTATTAGGTAAAACGTTGTAATTGATAATGCACAAAATGTAGTGCCTTTTAGATTGTGTAAAATCTTGTAAAAATAAAAATGTTTATAATATTTACATTCAAAAAGTAGTTAACATGCCATTTTTCTGAGTAAGACATATATTGAAATATGTATAAATATTGTATGTATGTATAATAAATAAACCGTCTTATCTCTCTTATCTGTGTGATTATTATAAAACTGTGCCCCGCGGTTCCACCCGCCATGCGTCGCATTCTCCGCCCGCGCAATAGCGCAAGTACAGTCTAACAAAGCAATTAGTATACATGGTCGCCAGATATAGATGAAGATTTCTCAGGAAGTTATTATAGAATGTTTTGATTAGGGTTTTGTATAAATACAGTTCAACTTTGTCCATTATTAAAATGATATTTCACTCGAAAACATTCATAATCTTCTGGGAAAACTTCATTTATACCTCTTTACCCTGTAGGTATACCAATTGCTTTGTTAGACTGTACTGTGTGTTTTTTTCTTACTTGTCTTATTTAGTAAATAATTTTGACATGCCTTTTTAATGCAAATCGTCAATAATAATAATTAAAAGACATTATGTTAACAATTCACACATAATAGTACATTATGATACAAGTGAGCTAAGTTGACTATTATACTCGAGGCTGGATTGCAGCCCAAGCCGAAGGCGAGGGCGTAATGGAGCCGAGAGTATAATAGTCAATGCTCACGCGTGTCATACGACGTTTTTCAACACACTTGCGAGGAAAAAAACAAATTACACATTTTAGACAAATATTGAATTTGTGAAAAATGATAAAAATGGAGCGCGGACCGTGCGGTGACATACAGCTATGCGCGCGCAGGTGGTCGAATGAAACCGCCATACAGCCTGATATAAAAGTATTATAAATTGTTTTTTTTTATATATTAATTTGTTGCCAAAAATTAATAATTTGATGAAATGAAATATTTATATAGCATATTTTAATTAATACAGTTGATTTATTCCTAAAAAAATTGAATTTAGTTCAGGCATAAAAACTCTTTGCTGCGATTTAAAAATAAACTGTAAAGTAAAAAGCACTAGTGCAATAATATAATGAAAAAAGCACGCGTGCGTTATAAGCCACATTATGAACCTAAAAGCGATGCAATAAGAGCCACTTTACGAGCAAATGTGTTTAAAAATATATTTTATCTACACTCGTATCGTAAAATTCGAATTATGAACTCGAAAGTAATGTCATAATGACATACTTTACGCACATGCACCTGTAACGAATTTAAAAAGTTTCATTACGATACAGTTTGCTGAACAAAAAAATGCGGTAATTTAATTTTTTTTCCATAACCGCACTCTTCAGCCCAACTAAGGAGTTTTTAATGCCACTTCGACCCAACCAAGGAGTTTTCAAACCTTTTTTTTAGCAGTCGTACAATTTGGCACCAATGAGTACACAAAATTCAGGGTGGCGCCACTTGTCATACATTGAAAATTTTTATCGTTTAAAATCGCGTTTTTGGCAGAACTTTTGATTGTCATATTGCTTTTAATTATATTTAATGTTTACAGGCATATTTTTTGTATGAAGAAACAGAGATTGACGGAATCCTGACAAGGATAGAAAATTAGTTCCGATTATAATGTTTTCGCCAGACTATATTTTATTATCTGTGTAGGCGCGCGGAAGCGCGCGTGCGCGGCCGCGCGCCACTGCCTACTGGATTTGGTCATCGCTACTTGCACAGACTACTAGGGGATATGGTTACTTGTAAATTTATTGTTATTGTTTACGTTATTATTATGGTTTTGTAAGTCGAAAGTTTTATTCTGGGCAAAAATATCTACAGCAGTCATACTGAACTGAGGAGAATATGACGCCGCCTGAATTTCTGGATGCAGCAACGTAAATGACGAACAATCTTTTACCAGAGAAATCAAGAAAAACAACGACAATGTTACCAAGATTTTGACTTTGGTATTTTATTTGAAATTGTATGAGTTCAGATAAAATAGTGTATGAAACTGACATAATTAGGTATTAAAACACTCGTGTGATACTAATAAAAACCTCGCCTACGGCTCGGTTTTTAAACTCACACTCGTGTTTTAATAACCCCTATTATGCAACAGTTTCATAAACTACTATTATCTACACTCGTATCGTAAAATTCGAATTATGAACTCGAAAGTAATGTCATAATGACACACTTTATGCACATGCACCTGTAATGAATTTAAAAAGTTTCATTACGATACAGTTTGCTGAACAAAACAATGCGGTAATTTAATTTTTTTTCCATAACCGCACACTTCAGCCCAACTAAGGAGTTTTTAATGCCATTTCGACCCAACCAAGGAGTTTTCAAACCTTTTTTTTAGCAGTTGTACAGTTTGGCACCAATGAGTAGGTACACAAAATTCAGGGTGGCGCCACTAGTCATACATTGAAAAATTTTATCGTTTAAAAACGCGTTTTTGGCAGAACTTGGATTGTCATATTGCTTTTAATTATATTTAAGTGTTTACAGGCACATTTTTTGTATGATAAAACAGAGATTGACGGAATCCTGACAAGGATAGAAAATTAGTTCCGATTAAAATGTTTTCGCCAGACTATATTTTATTATCTGTGTAACCGCGCGCTAGGGCGCGTGCGCAGCCTCGCGCCATGACCTACCGGATTTGGTCATCGTTACTTGCAAATTTATTGTAATTGTTTACGTTATTATTATGGTTTTGTGTAAGTTTTATTCTGGACAAAAATATCTGACTACAGCAGTGATACTGAACTGAGAATATGACCCTGCCTGAATTTCTGGATGCAGCAACGTAAAAGACGAACAATCTTTAACCAGAAAAATCAAGAAAAACTACAACAATTTTACCAAGATTTGGACTTTGGTATTTTATTCAAAATTGTATGAGTTTAGATAAAATAGTGTATGAAACTGACATAACTAGGTATTAAAACACTCGTGTGATACTGTTAAACTCACACTCGTGTTTTAATAACCCCTGTTATGCAACAGTTTCATAAACTACTATTTTTACCTAATTACATGTGCAGAACTAGTAATTATACTTTATCAGTAGTTATTTGATTAAAGGACTTATCGCACAAGGCGATCTCTTCCAGACAAGCTTTGGATAGACTGGAAGAACGAAAACAATGAAGTCTTAAGTTGGTAATTATTACTAATAAACTAGAAAAGCCCAAGTAATCATTTGTAATAGTTTTAAATTAGTTGTATTTGCTAATATGCTGGATAGTTTTATATTTTCAAGATTAGGTAGTGGTTTAGGACACTAAACTCTCACAAAAATTACCACCTTAGTAATTATATTATCTTTGATGACCACTTTATTATGAGGAAATGCGGGTGGTTTTTTCTCAATACAAACGTTCTCGACTGTTTTCTTTCTTGTTTAAAACCCTAGAGTAGTCCAATGATTTTTACAGTAAAATAAATATCAACTTTTTACAGTAAAATAAATATCAACTTTTTCTATGTCTCTATGTTTTCGTTTTTAGGGTTCCGTATTGTTGCTAAATTTATTTCTAGAAGCCCTAAAAATTCTCAAAATTGCCTATAGACCGCTGTCTACAGAGGCCTAGTCATTTGACAACTATTAATGAGAGTTCCTAGTCACAATGAAATTATCAACCGTTAGGTATACCTACTTATACATATCCATATATACCTACAATATTTACAAAGTACAAAATAAAATGATACAAAAAGGCGCGCCTAGGCGTCACGTCACCTGAAGGATATTTGCTTTCGCGATGCTTACTGGACGATGCCGCGACACGTGTACTGGGATGGGGTGAGCATGGTTTGAGGTGCAAGTATGTGTGAGCGCTGGTTGTACACGAGGGAGCACGGTTTTTTTGGCTTCATTATGATTGTTCGCAGCATTTCGTCTAGGTAGAAGATTATTAATTTTAATTCTAAAAAAATTATACTACACAACTAGCAAAGGTTATACAAGGCTAGTATGTAATAAAAAGAGAGATAAGTAGGTAGGTAGGCAGTAAATAATACACAGTGTCTCACAATAAATAGGATTTTAATTCAATGTTCAATTAGAGAAGTTGTAGGTATGTTCTTAATTGAAAAATTATCTGTGTAGCGTAAAATGCGATCTAATTGATTTAGCTATTTTCTAAATTAATGTCTTGTTCGAGGTGGGTTTGATTATACTGTTGTTTAATTTAGATTTAAACATCTGTAGTGATTTTGGTCGGTCATAAACCGCAGTGGTCCATTATAATAACAACTAAGTGGAATGCGCAGACAGGAGTTCCTGATTGGAGATGAAGGCAGTAACCGCCTCGTCACCTGGTGAAATAGTTGGTAAACCAGGTCACGGCCTACATTTTAGTGATTGACGAGGTATTTTGAGATCATGAACGATCTGAATGTGACCTAAGGGCTTACACAAAGCAAACTATCAGAGAACAGCATCCACCTAGACGTTTAGTCGCGCAGAGGGGACACAAGAGAGGAAGCTCACATGCATGGGCAGCATGTGCTTCTTAAAAACCTTGTCAGTGTCTAAAGGTACCTATCAAGGTGACTGGACTATCAACTACTTAACCAGGTGACTAGGGGGTTGTGACGTTAGGGCTCCGTCCCTCGCTCAAGGTCGCGTTATATGCCTGCCGGATAGCGTACTCTCGAAAGTAGGTAGGTACGTGTCCGTGGGGCGTCCTCAAATCTTGGTACGCGTGCAGAAGGTATATTTCTGCTAACAGCTAACACCTGGGATTATTATTAAAATGTAGGTTAAAAAGCGTAGGTATTTTCGGTAGTGATGTTATCTGTTACGTAGTAACTATTATCTAATATGTGCCTTAGTGCCTTCATCTACAAGCAGGAACTCTTGTCCCCCGATTCTATTTAGTGGCAATTTTTATTTTTTTTAATTAAGGTCCGAAATCCATAGATAATTAATTACAGACATTACATGAAACATAAATATTAAAAACACATGCCAAGACTACAATAAATAATTGCATACATAAATCAATTAAATTTACACAAAAATAAAACTAGTTACAATGACAAGTGACAACATTAATGGGTGAGCTGTAGCCTGTACCCAACGTCTATACGTCTCTGTTGTTATAAGCCTATCTGCCAGGCTGCTAATTATAGTGTTCTTACACGTCTCAACTCTTTACATAAAAGACGCTATTCTCTTCCTCTGTATCGCGTTAAACGAGTCAACTCGAGCTTCCGTGTACATTTCTGAAGCGCTGCAACAGCGCTTCAAGCCCATGAGTTGCCTGAAAATGTTACTATATGCTACCCTTATTCCATCGTGGGCCTTTTTCCTATAGTTAGTCCAAAGTTGACACGTGTAGAAAGAAGGTCAGACAGAAGGATCTAAATAATGTAATTTTCACGTCTGGAGCCGCTTTAGCGAATTTCCTAACAATCATGTTACCAACTACACATAAATCCCTGCGTTGTCGCTCGATATCTGCGTCATCTTTCAGATTAGATGTCAAGATATGGCCAAGGTACCTAAACTTGTCTACTATCTTAACGGGTTGTCCATTAAGAAGGACTTCAGGTATTATTTCCGGTCCCTTTCCCGATCTGAAAACTGCCATTTCAGTTTTATTGACATTGTATACCAAAAATTTTAAATTGTGAAATGAAAAAATCGCTCACGAGCAGGATTCGAACTTGCGACTCCTGGCTCAGTACGCCAGTGCTTTAGCCACTAAGCTACCGTGAACACTGCTCGTGGTATCGAAATTATCCTCCACTATAAGTCTGGCCTTTTTTTGTCTTTTTTTGTTCACGGTAGCTTAGTGGCTAAAGCACTGGCGTACTGAGCGCCAAGAGTCGCAGGTTCGAATCTTGCTCGTGAGCGATTTTTTTTCCACAATTTAAAATCTTTAGAATTTACTGTATAGAACAGCAATTGGACCCGCTATACTCTATGGTACAGAATGCTAAGCATCTACTAACCAACACCTGTCAAAACTGCACACGACCGAAATGCGCATGTTACGCTGGTGTCACACTGCTAGATAGGGTACGTAACGTCCACATCAGAGGAAGCTACAAAGTTGCGCCTATTACTGAGAAGGTCAAAGAGCGACGCCTT
The DNA here is from genome assembly GCA_949699075.1 of Asteroscopus sphinx. Lineage (NCBI taxonomy): Eukaryota > Metazoa > Arthropoda > Insecta > Lepidoptera > Noctuidae > Asteroscopus > Asteroscopus sphinx. The sequence continues at coordinate 14,308,442 of OX453010.1, forward strand.
CGATGGTATGGACATGTGTTCCGCCGCCCAGAAGACCACATGGTACGAGCAGCCCTTGACCTGCAAACGACGACGCGACGCCGTTGAAGACCCCCCGCCACCTGGCTGTCGTCAGTCCAGAGGGACTTGAAGGAGAGCGAGATCGAAGCCGCGACCGCGCCGGATAGAAATAAATGGAGAAGGCAGACAAGGAGAGCCGACCCCAGATAATGGGATAAGGCTGAGGAAAAGAAGAAGAAAATCTTTAGAATTCGCTTCGCATGCGTAAATGCGTCAAAAATAATAACATAACTGTATACCAAATTATGATGTACAGTAGGTATACTTTTCACATATGGTGATGAGTTTTTTCCACAGAAATAGGAGAGTAGTGTTTTTTCAATCCCTTGATCGAGGGGCTGAGCAGCACCATGTCATCAGCGTAACTCAGATTGTTCACATATCTGTCGTCCAGCCTCAGTCTCCCTCTCAACTTCAAAAAATTGGTATGTGTTGGCAGACGGTGACTCGCCAACTCACTAGCTGGGCCCCCTAAACAGCCGCCAGTACAGGCAGCAGGTGGCAACACCGTTGCGAGTGGCTAAGGGTGTAGAGTGGTGTGGCCCCGGTTTCACGATCCCGGGTCTAATAGGATCTAAACCCGGGTGTTTCCCCGCTAATACGCCATTAGACACTTCCACCCCCGAGCATATAGCTCTGGCGGCCCCCCTCTGGCCGGCCCATCAAGGCAAGCCAGAGTTGAAACACCTGTGGGCACTCTTGCGGTTCCACTCCAGCTACCCAATTAAGGCAAACTGGAGACGAGGCCCTGACCGACTCTCTGAGGCACGCAATGTCGCCACTCACCAACAGCTCGCCACAAGCTGCCCTGCGGTTTGTATGCTTTTCAATAGACCTCCTGATACATGTTTTTGTTTATATCATAAGGTTTGTATAAAGCTGGTGTAATCTTCCCTCCGGTTTTACGTTAATCTGGTACATAATGAGGTAACGCCTTTCTCATAATGAGGTAATATTATTATATTATTCGTAGGATATATAAACAGTAATGGGCTGATTATATTTATATATTCGTAGGTATAGTCCAAATATCACTTATACTTCTTTATTATTTTGGTCTGAGTTCATGACCTTTTATTTCCGAGGTTATGAGGATTATGGGCATGTTTAAAAAAAATCACTCATTCATAAGCTTTCATAAAAGTGTCAATAGAGTGCTGAGTACGTTTTTCACAATTTGTAATTGTCGTTGCAAAGTAGGAAAAATTAAAAAAAAGACTCCTACTTGAAAACAAGTGCCCCTAGTTCACGGGATCGGGATTCACCAGCGGATGGGCAGCAGCGTTCTCTGAGTATTTAAACAACTGCGATCACCAACCCGCCTGCCAAACGTGGCGATTTTGGCATATTCCCCCCCTTTTGGGGGAGGCCTTTGTCCAGCAGTCTTTCGGCTGAAATGATGATCAATCAATCAATCAAATACTTTATTTCGGACAACTAAAAGATCCATAATTTTTAAGTAACAGACATGAACTTAAATACTATTGTTAGTAACATAATAAAGTGACATATATTGTAATTTTTTTGCATAGATCACCCGACAGCTAGGTGATCACTCTATGCACAATTTTTTTAATCATAGCAGAGCAAGCATCTGCTGCTATCGCCTTCAGGATATTGTTGGAACTGCCCCTGATTCTTCTCAATGATGTGATGCCGTTTTTTTGCGGATGATAGCATTAAACCCATCGGTGTGAGTTACCGCGAACATAGCTAAGGCACTGCAGAAACGAGGCAGTCGCAACAACATGCGCAGGACATCCAACGATCTTTTCGTGTAGTTGACCCAAAGTTTACCGGTGTAGAAACTCTGACAGTACGCTTTAAACAGTGTAATTTTTACTTGATCAGTACCTACACCGAGCAAATCTTCGTGCCAACATATTACTCCTGACCGCCAGTGCCCTACGCTCCCTCTCCATATCAACATGGTCACTAAGGTCATCAGTAAGAAAATGCCCAAGATATTTAAATTTTGCGACTCTGTGTATTGACGTACCGTTTACAGTAAGTTCGAGTGCATTTTCCCGACCTTTACCAGCAGCCCCAAAAACCATGTACCTATTCACATTTTTTGGTATTGTAGACCAGTCCATGTGCAGCAGCGTAAGCCTCACATACCTACTTTGAGCATCTCAGTGATCGCCCCCGGTGTCGGGCCCGGTGATGATGAGTTTAGATCGATAAATTACAAAAATAGCTCCAAGTTATACAATCATTAATTAGCCTAGGCTTATTTATCTTTTCGAATTCATATCCGTCACCACCAAATACCAATTAGAAGAGCAATATAACCAAAGAGATTTAATATAGGGCAAATTAGTAAATATTTAATGTCTTTGAATATAACTGTCAAACATGTTTCTTTTGCGTCGAAGCTTACCGTCGAAGGTTTTTTTAGGGTTCCGTAGTTCCTATAAGGAACCTTTATAGTTTCGTCATATCCATCCGTCTGTCCATCTGTCTGTCTGTCCGTGTGTCTGTCTGTCCGTCTGTCCCTCCTCCTCTGTCCTAATCCTTTACAGAATAATAACTGCTACAGTTATAGTAACAGTAGTGATTACATGTTATTTTGCCCAAAAATTGTTTAGATATACCTACATAGATCTCAATTTTACAAGTATAAAAAAACGTAATTATGTATTTTAGGGGTGGCGCCCATATCTACATATGAAATGGGAATGTGTTTTTTCACTGCACCCCCTCATTAAATAGGTCTACTGAAATGAAGGTAATCTTTAATACATCACTTCTTTATCAGGTGTACCTACCATCTGCGAAATATAGTCCTCCAAAGTCGCTTGCACTAAACTATGCAACGTAGAAACTTATAATCTTCCATGTTGATAGACCTTAGTAAAAACTCTCTTTTAAAATGATTTTGAGTTTAATGCGATAATATATTTTAGAATAAAAGAGAGAAAACCGCAAAATACGTAAGACGTCCTAGTTCAAACTTTTCAAAGGTCATTGACCTTAGAGAAAAATTGTCTTAGCAAACAATGCTCTTTTACTTACCTACCTTCTATTTGAATAACTCACAAAAAGTGCCTATGTGTTATCTTGACATTACACACACACCTCTTAGATGGCGCTGTATAACAACACGCTCGGAGTCGCCAATGCTGCAGTCTATTATAAAAACCAGCCAAGTGCGAGTCGGACTCACACAGTGAGGGTTCCGTAGCACCCATCGACCTGATACCCCATAGAAACTGATTTAATTTACGAGAGTTCATCAAAAAACATCAACGCTACGTGCGCGAAATATGAATTTTTGCATCTGTTTCTTAAATAGATTGAATGTCTATGTTTGCCCTATTTTTAGTATTTGTTGCTAAACTGCATAGTATGCACTATAATCAGACCAAGTTTGACGCTGGTATGTATTACCGTTTTGAAGGTAGAGTAGGAACAAAAACGTGGAAAAAAATGCATGTTTTTCGAGGTTTCTTGTATGGTTTTTAGTATTTTTCGTGGTAGGCATCATAGTAACACATATTCTGTGAAAATTTTAACTGGTTATCTATTACCGTTACAAATATACAGCCCTATGACAGACAGACGGATGGATGGACGGACAGCAAAGCGAGAGTAATAAGGTCCCGTTTGGCACCCTTTGGGTACGGAACCCTAAAAACGGAAAAACACAAATAGCCATGATCTATTTCATTCGTTTGAACACCTACCTTCGGAGCCCTATATTAAGCAGGCCCGATATGCTCTTGGCCGGTTTTTAATATTATCGTATTTTACCCAATTAGTTGCATCCACGTGACCAATCATCATCTATGTATTGGTACATATAAGGAGTGCTGATATCTAACGACACTATCATAGCTGCTCGTCGTAGCTAATTGTTGTGTTTGTTTTATCGACAATAATATTCGTTGACGAAAAATGAAGTCTGGTGCGATGTTTCTACTCGTAATCGCGATCGTTGCGATGTCTTGTAATGTATCTGCGGACAGCTGTGACCCTGCTAAATGTACAACGCTGTGCACGGAACAATTTCCTTTCATACCCTTTATCCAGCACTCACGGGCGGCAATAGGAACTTGCGATTACAGCCGTAATTTCTGCGCGTGTTATCGTTATGGTAAATGTGTTAATTGTTAATAAATAGTACGTGAGTACTATGTGACTACTGTGTGTACTGTGTACTACACCCACAAATGTGTAGCCTTATAAATATAGGTACCTAAATTGTGTTGTTTTTGGTCATATTATACGCGTAATTCAATGATTTATTGTTTTATTTTTTCTTTGAACCTAGGTATCCAACGTCAGCGTCTGAAGCAGCGCCGGCGCGGCGGCGCATTCATAAATGGCTCAGTCGCAATATGACCACTTTGTAAAATGTCTATAGGTCGCATAATATCCCTGTCTCAGAATATCCCTTTCACAGTTTCTTTTTTCAATTCTTTGGTATTAGTAAAATTTGGAATCTTTTTTTCAGTTATGTACCTAACTAACTCTATATACAAAAAATTAAATACAAGACAATAAACAATAATCAAATCAACAAATAGGTATACAAAGTTAAAGAAATTAATAGATTTTTTTTTATTTATTATGGTACACTATTTTGTTCTAAGCCTACTTATTTTTTAATATAAAAATTGATATTAAATTTTCTTACGTAAATCCTCCTGGGCAAAGACTGCAAAAGACAGGGACAAGTGGGAAAAGGGAAGAGAGGCCTGTTGTCTGCAGTGGGACACTACAGGCTGATAAATTACTTTCATACAAAAGCCGAACACTCATTATTACCTACATAAACAAGTGACAGCTTTAGATATAGAACTAATACCCCACAAATTACAAGACAGAAAAACACAAACTAATGAAAACATCACAAACACAGAACGAACAATCGCAGCATGGGCTGGAAAATCTCTTCACGGGAGACACCGATCATTCTTGAGCCAACCACATGGTGACAAAGAGAAGTCGAACGAATGGCTCAAGCGAGGTAAACTTTTCCCTGAAGGCCTCATGTGTGCGATTCAAGATCAAATAATAGCCACCCGTAACTACAGGAAGTACCTACCTATATCATAAAAGATCCTAACCAACAAACTGACTTATGTAGACACTGTTATACTGCATCACAAACCATTCATCACATCACGTGCTTGCAAATCATTAGTACAGACAAACACAGACACGACCAGCGGGGCAAAGCAGTGGGGTACCTAATTGTGTAATGCATTCACATTGACATTAGCTTTAATTTTGAAATGACAGCAATATTCATTGCGTGGTACCTACGTGGTAGGTACGTAGTAGCCGATAAGACAAATGGTCAAAATTTGTAATTTGATGCTTGTATGTATAACTGTTTTTTCCTGCTCTATCTTATAAGATAGATCCATAGAATTACCATTAGATCTAGAAGGTTTACTTCGGCATATGTACGGTCTGTAAGAGAGATTCTATCAAGGTGCGTTTATCTCTTTCTAAGCGAGTAGGTACCCATAATTTAAAATAATTATGAACAAAATAGGATCTTTACCAAGTGTGATTGGCTCATAATAGACTACATCTTTTTAAATAATAACTTACTATTAATCTTTATTTATTAAACTTTGAATACTATATTACTATTACTATATTTATTTTTATACTTTGGTTCCCAAAAACGGAAACCTTGCAATCAACCTTTCAATTTGGAATATGGAACACATGTTTTGCGAATATTACCTAAGCAAGCTTTAATTTATAGCTCTTATATTTATAGATAAGCAATATTATTTAACAAGATCAAATCCTTATCTAAAAACATTTTTGTCATTGTAGGTAGGTATATAATAAACACATTCAAATTCAAATGTATTTTATTTCAAATAAACCTAATTACAGGCACTTTTGAAACATTAGGATCTAGTTGCACGGTTCCAAATTGTGGGTGCTATGGAGAAGAACCGGCAAGAAACTATTAGTATTTAAAGCTCCAGAAAATATTGATTACTTGACTATTAAAAAAACTTTTATAGAAACTAAACAGTGGCTAAACGAACATAACTTAGAAATTAATCTATCTAAAACTAAAGTATGTCAATTTAGAACTTATCAAAGTATGCAATGCTTGAATCCATTTCGTTCTAGTTTTTTCGTCATTAAGAAATCTGAAATAATATTTTTTTTTATCAATATGAAGATAATTTTTTTTTTTATTAAGGACCTACACTGATATCGCAATAAATATCAAAAGCGTGAGTTGGGTTTAGTTACGTGCTACCTTGCTAGGGGGTAGTTGGGGGTTGTAGGGAGTGGGGGTGCTGGCCAGAAGACCTCCACGTGTGTCTGACGGCTGCTTGTCCTTCTGGACACGTTTAGAGGGAACGGCAGTTGTTGGGCCGGTGCACCCTGGGCACGGGCAATAAGTCTCCTTTGGACCGGGGGACCTTATTGCCTGTGGCGAATATTCTGGCACGGGAGGGGCCCGATGTGGGCCAATGGGAAGTTGCTCCACGTGTCCCTCTGAGAAAGCAGAGGGCACTGTAGAGGAGCAGGGGCGGGCCCGGTGTGCACTCACCCTGCCACTGGGCAAGCAGCGGGGGGACTCTCCTTCCCTGCCCCCGTCGGTCTCGTAATCCCAGGAGTGATGCTGAGTAGTGTTCTCGTGCCTCTTGGGACCGAGGGTTTTGGCTTTACCGCCCGGACCGCGAGGAAGAACACCTCTATAAAAATTACAGGAGGATGGGCCTGCGAGCAGCAGACTCGGGGTAGTCTGCTGCCCGACCAGCAGCTAGCGTAGCTGGTAAAGGCCCGTGAGGTGAGGTGGCGTGCAGTGTTCCGTGTGCGCCACAGAGGAGGGTACGGCCGTCGTTAGGCCGCACGGGGAGAAGGGGTTCGCCTGCTTGTGGCGAACCGGGACCTGTCGGGGGTGGTTGGGTGACTACTCACGGGTTCCCACGCCCCCGGCTAAGGTAGTTGAAGGAACACCGTGGTGGTTTTAATCGGTAAGAGTCCGAACCTGGCTCCGCCTACCCCGGGCGGAGTGCGTCCATGAGGATTTCCCCACGGGAAAAAAAAACAAAAAAAAAGGGTTTTAGGGGGTTCAGTTGGACCTCCCCTCCATTCAAGGCCGGCCGGCGAGTGTTATAAACGATTTGCCAATCACTACATCATTTTCTACAAATAAAAATGAAAAATGAATGATAATATTTGTGTGGTGAGCATAAGTGTTTGTGTTGGTCTGGGTGTTTCTTATGTATTATAAGTATGTATTTACAAAAAAAAGTATAATTATTTATTATTATTTGTATCTCTTTAACATATCTCGGCATATCTTCCGTGAGGGAGAAATCCAGACCTTTGGAAGGCTTGCCAGGACACAGGTCCAGCTTGCAGTCGCCCCTTTGATAAATTTAATCTAAGATGGGATGGGGCACCAACTGGGGACAGTCCACAGCTGCACTATAGGAGTACAGTCATATTCCGTCCCGGGGAGGTGCAGAACTATTGCAAAATATGGAAACTAAAATTGTTTGAGCTATGGGAAGAGGTGTTTGATGGTCTGGGTTTAACTTCTTTGGCCGGAAGAAAACGGCGCCTGCCTCTCAACTTCAAAAGAATTGATATGTGTTGGCAGACGGTGACTCGCCAACTCACTAGCTGGGCCCCCTAATCAGCCGCCAGTACAGGCAGCAGGGGGCAACACCATTGCGAGTGGCTAAGGGTGAAGGGAGGTGTGGCCCCGGTTTCACGATCCCGGGTCTAATAGGGTCTAAACCCGGGTGTTTCCCCGCTATTACGCCATTAGACACTTCCACCCCCGAGCATATAGCTCTGGCGGCCCCCCTCTGGCCGGCCGATCAAGGCAAGCCAGAGTTGAAAGTCCTGCGGGCACTCTTGGGGTTCCACTCCAGCTACCCAATAAAGGCAAACTGGAGACGAGGCCCTGACCGACTCTCTGAGGCGATAAGGTATGCAGTGTTGCCACTCACCAACAGCTCGCCACAAGCTGCCCTGCGGTTTTTATGCTTTTCAATAGACCTCCTGTAACATGTTTTTGTTTATATCATAAGGTTTGTATAAAGCTGGTATAATCTTCCCTCCGGTTTTACGTTAATCTCATATGAGGGTAACGCCTTTCCCAGAGGGGGTTTATTATTATTATTAAAAAACATCCAACCCCTACCACACATCGGACACTCCATACAATATAAATTCTAGCACCACCTACATACACAAGATTACGTCTGTATACGAACGTACACACACATGTATGTTAGGGATGCTCGCCACTCCTAATGCCAAGCGCTTTTTAGTAGTTCTCAGAGATGGAGTGCTTGTATATCGACTGGCGATTGACATCCATCGAAACATTTTACTCTTACACCTAAATAGGTGTAAGAGTAACTCAAAAACAACTCCAGACCTTGGTTTTTTTTTGTTTACCCAAAAATTAGGAAAAGTAAGTGATATTTTCACAATTTAAATTTATTTTTTACTTTCTCATATATTTAGGTATCTACTATTTTCTAGATTCTCCTGTTCATTTAAATATTTTTTTATTTTATTTTTTGTAGGTATTTATAAGGCGGCATTTGGGGTCCGTACAAAAGAGATTATTTTCTATACTAGTATTATTACCTATTCTATGCCACTACATACACCTAATTACTTATTTATCTTTTCGAATTCATATCCATAACCACCAATTATAAAAGCAATATAGGTAACTGTCAAACATGTTTCTTTTGCGTCGAAACTTAGCGTCGAAGGGTTTTTTAGGGTTCCGTAGTTCCTATAAGGAACCCTTATAGTTTCGTCATGTCCTTCCATCTGTCCGTCTCTCCGTCTGGCCGGCGCTGTCCTAATCAAACTAAACTAAACTTCTATAGTTAGAGTAACAGTAGTAAGTACATAATATAATTTTGCTCAAAAATAGTTTAGATAAACTACATAGATCTCAAAAGAATATAAAAAAATCATAATTATGTATTTTAGGGGTATCGTAATTAAGTATTTTATGAAATGGGGATGACTTTTTTTTCACTGCACCCCCTCTTGTGGAATAGGTCTGTTCAAGCTTCCCCTATACTACAGAATATCGTTCTGAACTCTTTTGGTTACTAGGAATGGCCATATTGTTTTTGTTTTTAATTGTTGTATCACTCAAAAGTGACAGTGAAAATTTTATATATTTCTTTCGCTATTACGCTAACAAACTTGTACCTTTTTTTTATCAATTATAAGTATTTAGCAAATTACGCTTGAGCTTTTACTTATTAACCGTCACTGCTGCGCTGCTCCAACATATTGTGGTCCCTCGAACCGAACATCGAGAAGACTGGCAAACAGTCGAACATCACAACTCACATAGCAATATTCGCAAATCTGCAGTGACCATTGGAAAGGAAAGAAGAAAACGCAACATTCGGTACGGCCAGCCATCCTTCCTAACCGTCGTCCTTCGCTTCATTTGGTTGACACCGTGCTTATTTTTTACTTTCCAGTTTGTTTTGGTCAAAGACATTAAATATTTATTGTTTAACGCGCGCTTGGTTCGTGGATTAGCTGTGCCGCCGCTAGCATCAGCTAACCCCATTAATCAAGTTAACCGTGAGTACTTACCCCGTTTTTTACACCTACCAAAATGCCAAGAGGCCGCGATTTATCCCCGTATCGGTTAGAAGGTGATACCGATGAGGATACGGCATTACTAAAGGATTTAGTTAAATCTCGTGGGATTTTAAAGGGTAGGCTAACTAAATTCTCAAACTATGTAGCTAATATGCAGAGTGAAAATGTGAAATCTGCGCAAAAACGAATTGATTTAAAGTTACGAGTAAAAGGGGCTTCAAATTTATATACGGAATTTAGCGATATACAAACACAAATCGAAAAAACGGTCCGCGATTGTGGTTTAGAACATCAATTAACGCAACGCGAAATGTTTGACGATGTTTATTACGATACACTGGCTCAAGCTGAATATATCCTTGACTCTGTAAATTTAATTGACAATGCTAACGTGTCTAGTTGTAGTAGTCACACTGGTGGCAAGTTAAAATCAATTAAATTGCCCACTATAACTATGCCTACCTTTGACGGGGCATATGAGCATTGGCTTGAGTTTAGGGATACATTTTCATCTTTAGTTCATAATTCAAAAGAAATCAGCAACATCCAGAAATTCCACTACCTTAAATCATCCCTTAAAGGAAGCGCAGAATTGATCATAGACGCTTTGGAGTTCTCAGAAATTAACTATACTGTGGCATGGGAACTGCTTCTTAATCGATTTAATAACAACAGGCTTTTAGTGCATAATCATGTAAGGGCACTATTTTCTTTGCAAAAATTGTCTAAGGAGTCATCCCAACACGTCAGAAAGCTCGTGGATACGATATTAAAGAACTTGCGCGCCTTAAAAATCCTAGGAATGCCTACTGACAGCTGGGATACATTTATTATTTACATCATAAGCTCTAAATTAGATGAAACGACCGAGCGCGAGTGGGAGCAGTTTAAAACACAAAAATATGACGACTGTAAACCATCTTTAAAAGACCTGCTTAAATTCTTAAACAACAGAGCTGATATGCTTGATACCTTGCAAGTTTCACATTCACACGTCAAAGTTAACCACGATCACACTCTTAAAGATACTAAAAAAACAACGACATCACGATATAATAACAGCAAACTGCATTGCAATGTGTCTACTGATATTAAGCCGCAAGATAAACAAACTTCCGTTAAGAAGCGTTGTTTAATGTGCAACGCAAACTTCCATCCATTGTACACATGTTATAAATTTATTAACTCTGATCTTGACACTAAATTGCAGTTTGTTGCTAACAATAAACTGTGTGAAAACTGTTTACGCTCAGGACATACTTTGGAAACTTGTAAGTTTGGACCGTGCCGTCAGTGCTACAAAAAGCATAATTCTCTAATTCATGTTGATTCATCTAATACTAACGCAAATCAAACAGTGGTTTTGCACTCTGTGAACAAGAATGAGCTGCTGCGCGCTGGCGACTGCGGCACGGGCCAGTCGTTCCCCTACTCGGCTCAAGCAGCCCTCGTAGACTCCGCCACCTCCGCCGCCAGCCCGGTGAACGCTCCATGCGTACAGGTAAATAGTGCACACATAGATAATTTGTCATGCGATCAATCTATGCACGTGAGACCTGTGTTGTTGTCTACCGCTATCATTGAGATAGCCGATAAACAGAATAAATATCATACAGCGCGTGCGCTGCTCGATAGCGGTAGCCAACATTGTTTTATTACGAAATCTTTATGCGAATTATTAGACGTAAATCTTATACAGTCCACTTTCGAAATTCGAGGTGTAGGCAATTCAGTAACACATACTACGCAAATGTGTGACATTGATATTAAATCACAAAACAATAATTATTCTACGCGTATTAAATGTTTTGTGATGCCTAACATTACATCGGCGATACCAGCTGTATGTAAACAAAGCGCGCGGTTCAGTATTCCTGATCACATGCAGCTGGCTGATCCTTATTTTTACGAGTCCCAAAATATAGATATTTTATTAGGCGCAGACATATTTTGGGAATTATTAAGCGAAGGTAAAATGAGGTTAAATAACGGATCCTTTTTACAAAATACGAAACTCGGGTGGTTAATTTCCGGTCCGATTAATATTAATATGCGCAATATTAAATACACGCAATGTAATTTTAGTCTCTCTATTGATGCCCAACTACGACGGTTTTGGGAGTTAGAGGAATTACCGAGGGTTGGTGACTCACGCACTGACGACGAGCGAGCATGTGAGGATCACTTCGTGCAAACTACAACACGTAACAGCGACGGAAGGTTTTGTGTTCAAATACCATTTAAAGAATCACCTACTACCTTAGGCGAAACATATCCGCAGGCTGAACGCCGTTTTTTGGCACTAGAGAGGCGGTTGCAAACGAATGCAAGTTATAAAAAATTATACAGCGATTTTATTCGTGAATATTTAGAGTTGGGACATATGTCACGGATAACTTCTTACGATACACCACATTATGTAATGCCTCATCATGGAATTATCCGTGACCATAGTACTACAACAAAACTACGTGTTGTTTTCGACGCCAGTGCACTGTCTACTACTGGAAAGTCATTAAATGACCTTCAATTTGTAGGACCTCGACAACAGAGTGAATTAGTTGACATTTTATTACGCTTCAGGCAACATAGGTTCACTGCATGTGCGGACATTGAAAAAATGTACCGACAGTGTCTAATCAATGAATCACAACGCAACCTGCAGCTTATTTTGTGGCGCGACGATCCATCTGAACCATTAGGTATTTATCGCCTTAATACAGTGACCTACGGGACAGCCTCGGCGCCTTTTCTAAGCGTTAGGTGTCTCAAGCAACTTGCACATGACTCCACAGATCCATGCGTTCAACAAATAATTAATGATGATTTTTACGTGGACGATTTAATAACAGGTTCAGATAACAAACATGAATTAATAAAACTATGCGAGAAAATCGCGGAGACTCTAAAGTCTGGTTGTTTCATTTTAAGGAAATGGATTTTTAATTTTGAATGTGACAGATCTTTAGCTCCGTTTAGCGATGCAAAGGAGTTGACGTTAGGAGAAAATACACAATGCAGAACATTAGGTCTCGGTTGGTACAACGCGTCCGATGAGTTCTACTTTAATACACAGTTTAAGGGTGATCATTCAATAATCACGAAACGCACAATATTGTCGCATGTGTCTCAAATATTTGATCCGTTAGGGTTACTTAGCCCTACTATAATAATCGCTAAGGTTGTGTTACAGAGGTTGTGGTTGTTGCAATTAGAATGGGATGATAAGGTTCCCTGTGACGTCGCTCAGGCGTGGAATAAATTCGTATGTGGTCTGTCAGCGCTAAATACTATTAAAATTCCGCGTCACGTCATTGATATAGACCCCATACGTGTAGAATTACACATTTTTTCTGATGCGTCACAAACTGCGTATGGCGCATGTGTTTATGTACGTTTGGTGACCAAACATTCACCTGCAATGGTGAGATTATTATGTTCCAAAGGTAAGGTCGCACCTTTAAAGCCCGTTAGTATACCGAGGCTAGAATTATGCGGTGCTTTACTTGGCGCTAGGTTATACGATAGGGTGCGTACCTCACTACATCGTACTTTTGATAGTATTATGTTTTGGACAGATTCGACAATTGTTTTAGGCTGGCTACACATGCCTCCGAATTTACTAAAACCGTTTGTGCAAAATAGGGTAGCCGAAATTCACGAGTTGACAAAGGAACTACCATGGCGCCATGTAAGCGGAAAGGAAAATCCAGCCGATATAGTTTCGCGTGGTATCGGATTGGAGGATCTTTCAAGTTCCAATTTATGGTGGGAAGGTCCGGCGTTCCTTCGTGAACCGAGTTTCAGTTGTGCTGACGTCTCTTTAGCGCCTTACATGAAGCACGAAGCCCTACCAGAAACTAAATCGGGTGTGTCACATTCTTTAGTAGTCAGGCAGACATCTGAATGTAAGCTATTTCCATTTGACAGATTCTCTCAATTTATGCGCATGAGACGTGCTGTCGCGTACATACATCGCTTTATTTACAATTCGCGCAATAGGAACTCGCCGCGATCAGGGGTTCTCACTGTCGAGGAATTAAGAGAGTCAGACATGACATTGGCTAGACTGTCTCAACTAGAATCATTTCCAGATGAGCACACGTCGTTAACAAACACCGGCACCTTAGCAATAAACATAATTTACTTAAATTAAATTTGTTTATTGATAACAATAAAATTATGCGTGTAGGTGGCCGTATCGACAATTCTATTAATTTCACATACGACAAAAAACATCCGATTTTAATTTCTGCAAAGCATCATCTTTCTCTATTACTATTTCGTCATGAGCATAAACAGTTACTACACGCAGGACCACAGGCTCTTTTGTCTAACTTGCGAGAGATGTGGTGGCCTATAGGCGGTAGGAATCTTGCAAGGAAAATAGTGCATGATTGCGTAAATTGCACTCGATTAAGAGGCAGAACTCTAACTCCTATTATGGGAAATTTACCGAAAGAGCGCATAACTCCAAATTTTCCATTTTTGCGTTGCGGGGTGGATTATGCCGGGCCAATGCTCATATTGAACCGAAAAGGGAGAGGTTCCAGAATTATTAAAGGCTACTTATGCCTATTTATTTGTTTTGTGACTCGCGCAGTTCATTTAGAACTAGTAAGTGACATGTCTACAGACGGATATTTGCTAGCTCTAAAACGATTTATTTCCAGGCGTGGTAAGCCGTGTGAAATATTTTCAGACAATGGGAGTAATTTTGTAGGTCTGATGAATACTTTTTCTAATTTTTTATCTACATGTTCGCCACAAATAGTAGAATACGCTACCAGTCAAAATATTAAATTTACATTTATTCCACCATATGCGCCTCATTTTGGTGGGTTGTGGGAAGCGGGGATAAAGTCCTGCAAGCACCACTTGCGACGGGTTATAGGAAATGCGCATCTAACATACGAGGAATTTAGCACGGTGTTAACTCAAGTCGAGGCTGTCTTGAATTCACGTCCTTTGAGTCCTCTATCCACAGACCCCTATGACTTCACCCCTTTAACTCCTGCTCACTTCTTGGTTGGCCGTCCGCTCACGGCACCTGTTCTCGCCGACATCACCGAGACGCCCGTCAATCGACTTTCTCGCTATCAGCGGGTGGAACAAATTCGCCAACATTTTTGGTCACGCTGGGCGAAAGAATACGTATGCGAGTTGCAAACAAGGAACAAGTGGAAGAAGGATTCGTCTCACTTACAACGTGACATGCTTGTAGTCATCAAAGATGAGCATCAGCCGCCACTGAAGTGGCAACTTGGACGAGTGATCAATATCATTCCTGGAAAAGACAACGTGTCCAGAGTCGCTGACATTCGGACGGCATCGGGTGTTGTAAGACGGGCATTCTCCAGAATCTGCCCTCTCTTCAACGACTGCCTTCAAGTTCCAGAGCCTCATTGAAAGCTGGTGCTTCCAAGGCCGGGGGCATGTTCAAGCTTCCCCTATACTACAGAATATCGTTCTGAACTCTTTTGGTTACTAGGAATGGCCATATTGTTTTTGTTTTTAATTGTTGTATCACTCAAAAGTGACAGTGAAAATTTTATATATTTCTTTCGCTATTACGCTAACAAACTTGTACCTTTTTTTATCAATTATAAGTATTTAGCAAATTACGCTTGAGCTTTTACTTATTAACCGTCACTGCTGCGCTGCTCCAACAAGGTCATTGAATAGGTCTACTGAAATGAAGGTAATGTCACTTCTTTATCAGGTATACCATCTGCAAAATATGGTCCGTCTGCCAAAGAGGCTTGCACTGTGTCCCCCCCTGCCATTTCTAAACTATGCAATGTAGAAACTTATTATCTTCCATGTTGATAAACCTTAGTAAAAACTCTCTTTTAAAATCATTTCGAGCATAATGCGATATGAAATTTTCTAGCAATAGAGAGAAAACTGCAAAATGCTTGAGACGTCCTAGATCAAAGGTCATTGACCTTAGAGAAAAATTATCCTAGTAAACAATGCTCCTTTACTTACCTTCTATTTGAATAAATCATAAAAAGTACCTAAGTGTTATCTTGACATAAGACACCTCTTATATGGCGCCGTATAACAACACGCTCTGAGTCGCCAATGTTGCCGTAAATTATAAAAGCGGAAAAACTAAAATAGCCGTGATTAATATTCTATTTCATTCGTTTGTAATTACACCTACCTACGGAACCATGTACTAAGCAGGCCCTACATGCTCTTGGCCGGTTTTAATATTATCATATTATCTTACCCAATTAGTTGCGACCACGTAATCTCTATGTATTGGTACATATAAGGAGTGCTGATATCTAACGACACTATCATAGCTGCTCGGCATAGCTAATTGTTGTGTTTGTTTTTATCGACAATAATATTCGTTGACGAAAAATGAAGTCTGGTGCGGTGTTTCTACTCGTAATCGCGATCGTTGCGATGTCTTGTAATGTATCTGCGGACAGGTGCGACCCTGCTAAATGTACAAAGCTGTGCAGGGAGCAATTTCCTTTCGTACCCTTCTTCCCGCCGACACCGGTGGCTACAGCTATGCTATTCTCTAAGGATACAGCCTTGCGTGCAACGCTGCCGCAGCGTCGAAACCTTGATTTGGTATTCACTAAAGTACGAAAAGCTACACTAGCGCTCAAGGCTGTGACGGCCGTGAGTTGGAACTACTCGACAACAGAGAAATTGACACTTCTTCATACATTTTGGTATTCCGTAAACAAAAACCAGCGTCGAGATCGCTCACAGCCTCACGCACAGCCCAGTGTTACCAGATGGCAAGTTTGAAATTATCACAAATCTAGAAAAAAATATCTTATGTTTATCGCATACGTGAAGAATGACTCTCCTCCACAAAATTGTAATTATATTGATATTTAGAGGTCTCAAGTTTCTATTAATTAGTGTGTTTTATTTAACACTAGCTATGCCCGACCATACGTTCCTATAAACATTTTTTTTTCACAAAATCCATCGCGTGCTCCGCACTCGCAATGTTAAAAACAATTCGCCTAAGTTTTATCGCAATAGGATGAATGGTATAGGAACGCATACGGGACAAAAAAGAAAAATATATTTTTATGTGTAGATAAATTAAATAAATTCAGAAAATTATTAGAAAAAGAAAAGAAAAATTTCTTACTGTCCCAGTTAGCAGCGTGCAACAGTTAAAAAAAACGTAGCAATGCAAAGCAAAAAAAAAAAACAGATACCTAACTGGATTAGCACTCAGTCTGATAGTCTGACTCTAGGTCTGACTGTCCTGACTGAACTGGTAACTGATGCAAACCGACCCACGAACTAAGACCGAACAAAATGAATAAGTGGAAAAGGACGCAGTATGCGGTTGGAAGGGAAGCATCGTTTTTTTATGTTCTTATGCGTGCATTTTATTCAGTATGTCGTGTGCATCACACTGCACATATAATGAGTGAGAGTGACGAGAATGTATGCTTAAATGCTTGTTGTTAATGCTGGTTGTTGTCTAAAAAATTACTAAGCCTCAAAAATATTACAGCGTTATTAAAATTATCGTATGAATTTATAAAACTATCGTTCGATACCCTGCTATTATTTTTTACCGCAAAGGACTTGCATTCATCGTAGATGTACGATAATTATCGCACGTCTGGCAACGCTGCCACAGCCACGCTTCTATCTGTCTAATCTAAAAGCTAAAAAGCTACACTAGCGCTCAAGGCTGTGACGGCAAAGAGTTGGAACTACTCTACAGCGGACAATTTGACACTTTTTGAACATTTTGGTATTCTCTAAGCAAAAAACAGCGTCGAGGTCGCTCACAGCCTGTCACAGCCTCGCCCTTAACCACGATTCTATCTGTCAAATCTAAAAGCTACAAATATCCCAAATATTGCGCTGAGTCTTATATAGTTTAGTAACAAAAATCATTATTACTCGTAATTGAAAGTGCAAAGAAATGCAATAAAAGAAATGGAAGCAGAGCACAGATGATTACAAGTCTCTATTTATTGGAAAAAGCTAAAAAAGTGAAGATTTGAAGAAGGCACGAAACGAAGGCAAATCAAGACAGTTCAACACTTTTCCCAGGAAGTAGAGTTTATCCATATTTACAGGCTTTTTAAGGATTTAATTAATGTATTAGAAAGTGATTTTACTCCATATATGCCTCCATATATAACATTATTGACTGTATTCTAATTTTACTAACAGTTTTTTAAGTATAGAATGTTTCTGAACTTATGAGTACTATTGTTACTTATAAAGAATTTATTATTAGGTATACATATTCATACTTTTGATATATAAATATGAGTTTGTGAAGATATTTGTTACACTCAATCACACTGAAACGGCGGAACAGATTTGGATGAAATTTGGCACGCAGGTAGACTATAACCCAAATTAACATATAGGCTACTTTTTATCCCAGAAAAATAAAAAGCTCCCGAGGGATGCGAGATAAGTCTTTCTGTGATAAACGGAATTATATGCGGGCGAAGCTGCAGGCTAAGTCTACATAACATCACGCCTGTATTTCCCCGAAGGGGTAGGCATAGGTACACCTCTAGTATACATAGTAGGTACACCCATATTTCACCAGTTATGTTATAAGTCCCATGTAATAGGGGGCCTATTGCCATTAACCGGGCACAAATCCAGACTAAGTCTAGTTAGTAGGGCTGTCTTGTTTTTAATTTTTTGTGTGTTTATGTATGTACATATTAAAAGGCAATGATAAATTAAACATGTGTATTTTCCTTATCCATTTTTTATTTACATTGAAAGAAATAAGTAATATAATACATTATCATATTTTCCACCAAAATGCACACAAATCCTGCAGTGCTTGGGTCTGCCTTGCAAAATCCTTTTCTGGTTATCAATAAGGAGTCTTTGATTTTCCGACCAACAACAGAGACTCTTCAAAAAACCATTCATTTTTCAAACGCTTTTCTTCAATGGCGATAAATCTTTCAGTCCGGCTCGCCATTTGTGACTGCCTTTGTGAAGGTGGTGAGCGCTGGAGCAGACGTCGTTGTGCCGTTGTTAACAAACGACGCCTACGAGGTGCTAAAAAGAAAAGCAATTGGTTGTAAATTTAATAAAGGCAAGCCAAGCTGTCTAAAAGCTTCACATGCGCTTGGGATGGGATTACGCCATAGACTTATATATTACTAGCGTCTTGACAAGCTAAGATACACAGTAGATTTTAAAAGTGTTTTAAAACAATAACGTCCTTTGACTGTCGGCGTCCAAGAACTATTGATTAGTGTCTCGTTTTTACTTTGTTGATGGGTTAGTATCCCGTGGACCAAAACTTAAACAATAGCAAATAAAAGGTTAGATACCTTAAGGTTACCTGTAACAATACTTACATACACTTCAGCTTCTTTTTCAAGTCACAAAACCATGTTTAAAACAATACAATTATGTGATATTATCGCTAATACAATAACTTAACTAAATACGAATAGAAATCAACTTCTAAAAAATTTACAAGTCTCAAAAATGTCGTACTTAAATATCATTAGGAAATCTGTGAGAAAATGTCAAGTGCAGTCCAAGGAACTTATATATCAAGCTGGAAAGCGGACGGCTGACTAAAATTCGGTCCGATGATTGGGGAGCCTTTTGTCTCTTTCTATAGGGTGTCCATACATGTAGGAAAGGGACAGCGGGCTCTCGGTAATACTATCTCAGAAGACCGGCCTCGACTGGTATTTTCTCCCTGATTTTGATTGAAGATTTTGGACCTTATATGAACGGGATATTATTCATTTTTGAAGTTCTTAAATTTCTCCGTACGCATTCTATCTTGGGTAAAAATTCTTTGGTGCAGTCACAGAGTACTTTTATATATATGAAAAGTGCAGTGCAAGTGATTATATACTCTTTGGTGCAGTGTTGCTAACCCTTACCAAAAACTTTCTTAAAGAAAATGTTGACATCCCCCTAAACACCCCTAACTTTTCCTATTGCCAATGAATCATTCACACATAGCAAGCTAAAACTTTAAGAAATGATTTTTTAATGATTATTTTTGGTAATAAGTACTCATATTGATCAAATTAATATTATACCTTAGAGACATAAGTAGTTGACTTTGAGCCGTTTGGGATCGATACGCTCGGGCCATGGTGTCCGAGTGCGCACTCTCTTTTTAAAGAAATCTCTAAGAGGCTGGTCGACACTTCGCGTGACCAGAGGGCTGGCTTGTTCTTTGGTCAAAGAATAAGCGTTGCCATTCAACGTGGCAACGCTGCCAGTCATCTGGGCACGATGCCAGATGACAGCGGTGTGGAGGAATATTTTGCCGCCTAGGCGCGCTTTTTTGTATCGTTTTGTTTTGTACTTTGTAAATATTGTATCATTTTATTTTTTACTTTGTAGATATTGTACCTATAAGTCAACACCATCAAATATTTAGGCCACATAATAACAGCTATAAAATTTGATGAGTAAAACACCTAATTTATCTATAAAAAAAAAGTTCGGCGTAAAAAACAATAATCGAATGCGGGAATAAAAGACTTTTTTAAATCGCTTTTCTGGCAGAATTTAGGATAGTCCCATTTATATAATTATATTATTTGCACACCCCGGATGAGACAATAATAATTAATTAATTATTCCTTGAAATGTTTCTTCTTACATATTATGTTCATACAGTTTTTTTAAGAACATTGTAAAACATCGCAAGGTAAAAATTCAAAATTCAAAATTTATTATTTGTCAAACATAGGTATGATGTATAAGATATGGTGTTAATTTATAAATAATCCAGTATCACTATGTTTTGCCTTGATATTAGGCGTACAAATTTGATAACTTATAGATAATACTTATTATAGATTTGTGGAAATTAATTGTTTAATAATAATAATAATAACAGTTTTTATTAATATATATTAATGAATAGTTTAACAAAGAAATCGGACTCTTGTGTATTTATATTTACCTAAAGTTTGTTGTATCTGTCAGAAAATCATTTACTGAATAGTAAGCTTTCAGAACAAGAAAATCTTTGAGCTTCTTTTTAAATGTACGTATATCATCACTCATCAGTCAATTTAATGTTGTGCAAACCATCATAATGAGAGATTTGAAGAAATATCGCAATAAATTACACTTAAAAATGTCATACGATCCCAATAAAGTACGTTTTTTGCTATCGTGTATTTTGACATTTCTTTTCAATCCTACGAATCGAACCACGATTGTGCGATCCAGTGGGGAGTACGAATTTTTCGTTCACA
Source organism: Asteroscopus sphinx (assembly GCA_949699075.1). Lineage (NCBI taxonomy): Eukaryota > Metazoa > Arthropoda > Insecta > Lepidoptera > Noctuidae > Asteroscopus > Asteroscopus sphinx. The sequence continues at coordinate 14,329,327 of OX453010.1, forward strand.
ATGAATGTTTCGTTCGTAGTTAGTTTTAAGTCGTGCCACCACACGATCGTGCGCTTGTGTACATTAGGCAATGTAGGCGTTGAAATTTTGATACAGAACTCGAACCAGTCGGGAGTAAAGCTCCGGATAGGAACCAAATCGAAATAGAGTTAGAATCAAATTTTCAGGAGTAAGCCCCCAGCTCAGTTAAAGAATGGGATTGAAAATGGCGGACACTGGTGTGGTGCGAGTAGGTATTCCCTACTAGCATTAGAAATTACGTCATTTTCAAAGCCAATCAATAACTGCACAAGTTATGCGAGTTAAATTGTAATTAAATTGTTTACAATTAATTCTACTTACATGCCGCGTTCAAGAATTAACTCGATGTGGAGTTTTTATAATGCCATCTTTCTCACATTCACAGCAAAATGTTTTCTCTGTCCAGCTATCATTCCATATTTGCTGGTTTTGTTTGAAGCCCCTAAAACCCCAAGAAATTCCTGGCCCTAAAAATATCCCTTTTAATACTTCTACCCCCTAAATTTAGGGGTAAAACCCTCAAGCTGTCAACACACAACACTGCAAGTGGTTTAGTTTTTTATTTACAGTAGAAGGTTCATGCGTTTCGGCAAAGGAATCTTCATACAGCCTTAAAACTCAGCCCATAAAAATGTTACAAGCTCTTAGAATAATAACTTATTATTTGTAATTTTAATACGTTTCTTAAAAAACCTAAAACATTGACCTTATAAACCCATTAATTAAACTATCAGTCGAGAATTATCGATTATATTGTACAGATATTTGTGTCAAGCCCTAACTCGTCTACGCAACAGCGACGAGTCGACACAGCCTTCAGTTCGTCGACGAGCATAAATGCGTTAGTGAATACCGTTTGAATCAGCGTTGCGCTCTCGGACGTTCGTAAAGCTGTCTAAATGTCAAGCCTGTCATGACATACAGCCACGAAATTGTAAAGCGCAAACCACACCGAGAGCGGGTGCGGGTCGGGCGCGGGTCGGGTCGGGAGTACGGCGGGTATATTGACCTGTTTTTATATGGACGACATCACACGAAACGTGGGCGCGGGTTGGGCCAGAGCCGGGTGGAGCGCGGGAGCCACGCGTTTCTCCTGCCACTACAGACAAAGCGCGGGCCGCGCGGTTCGGGTCGGTCGTCGAATATACGTAGCTATTCATAGAGTAACTTTTTGTACGTATTCACCGATATGTACTTACACAGAGAGCTTGCGTGGGTCGTCAGCAGCGCGTATCAAGAGTTTGTCAACAAGCTGTTGTAATTATTTACAAAAAAAAACTCTTTCTCGTCATTTATCTAAATGATAGTGTTCGTAAACATTGCCTACTTACACTTTACTTACTTACTTACTTTTTTTTGCCTTTTGAAGAGAAGCTTCTATGGCGTCGTTGCACACACCGCCGACCCGCGCTGTGCCAGCTGTGTGAAGTTCTCACTGTGAACACAACAAACAGTGCGGCTCACGCGAGCAACACGACCCGACTCGCGCCCGACCCGCACCTGCCTTGTGTGTGATTTGCGCTTTAGAGAATAGCATAGCTGTCATTTTACTAATTGAAAGTACTCGGATGATTACAAGGCTCTATTTATTGGAAGAAGCTAAAATAAGTGACGATTTATAGAAAGATTGAAAGGCAAAACAATAAGAAAGTTCAAAAATATTTCCCAGGATGTATAGTTTATCCTTATTTAAGACTTTCTGAGGATTTCATTTATGTAGGTATTGGAGAGTGATTTTTATCCATATACCTACTTATGCCTCTGCAAATTCGTGCCGGTGGTTTAACTACTAGGCTGAAGGTTTGTTTATAGCTTGGTTTCTTAATAAATTATGATTAATAAAGATACCATCAAAAGATTGTATTACATTCGTAATGTTTCAGGTATTATGCACTCTTTATCATTTTTGGCTAATGGAAGTTACCAAAAAATTTAGACACATATGTGTCCCAGGCTTCTGCTTCTAGAGCCATCCACCAGGTTGTTGATGATAGAAATAATATTAACATTATCAACAAATATATCAGATTTCTTCAAAATCATGATGGACAGCAAGTTCTCAAGGAAAGATAAATGTTATAATACATATAAGTATTATCAGCTTAGACATAATTCTTTGTTATTCTTATTGTTATACCACATTTAAGTAAAGAAAGATTGACTAATAATATGAATATTATTATGGAAAATAAGTTGAGTACCTACCTACATTACTATTCATTTAATTGTTCGTGTCTGTAAGTTTATCTGGAACTCTGCAGCAGTGATAGTTTTGTTTTATAAATTGATTGACTGTATTATAGTTTTACAAACAGTTATTTAAGTAAATAATGTTACTTACCTTACGAGTCCTATTGTTTGTCGAAATAAATAATTTATTATCATACATATTCATAGTATTGACAGCTTTGACTAATTTTTAGTAGACAGCATGTCGGTGGTAACATTTGAATTACAAAAACCGTTCTTACTGCTTACAAAATAAACTGTCAAGGTCAAACTGTTACCACTGACATGCGGTCGAATGTACTACAAGGCAATGAGAAATTAGAAATATGTATTTTCATTATCCATTTTTTATTTACATTAAAAGAAATAATTTTATTCTTATTTGTTTAACAAAATTACTAATTCCTATTAAATTATTCATATTTTCCACCAAGGCACTGGGGGATGCACACAAATCCTGCAGTGTTTGGGTCTGCCTTGATCATGACCTACTAATCTCTATAAAAAATATCAACATCCTTTTCTGGTTGTCAAAAAGGAGTTTTCTATTTTCCAACCGTCTTTCTGCAAATATCCTCTCATTATACAAACGCTTTTCTTCAATGGTGACAAATCTTTCAGTTAGGCTCGCCATTTGTGACTGCCTTTGTGAAGGTGGTGAGCGCTGAAGCAGACGTCGTCGTATCATTGTTAAAATAACTATGCCTACGAGGTGCTTAAAACAAAAAATCAAGGGGTTGTGAAATGAATAAAGGCTAAAATCTTCCAAGCCGTCTAAAAGCTTCTCCAATTGCGCTTGGGATGGGACCCCGTTTCTTGACATGCACACAGTTGTTAATACAATGACATCCTTTGACTGCCCGGAGCCCGAGAACAATTGATTTTCTATTGTGGCTCGTTTTTGCCATGTTATTAATTATTAATAACCCATGTTATTAATTTACCATCCCGTGGACGACAACCATAACAAATGTAACAAAATTTGGTTAGGCATAATAATATTTACTACATATCTTCACTTCAGCTTCTTTTTCAAAAAACTATTTTTAAAACAATACAGTTCAGTTTAGTACAATCGCTAATATAATAATTTATCGAAACACGAATAGAAAGAAGCATTACCTACTACAAATACAACTCTCTCAGAAAATAATCACTACGTTACAAACAAAATGTCAGTCAGTGATCAAAGATAATATAATCGCTACGTGTCAGTGATTATTTTACTCAAACTTCTTGGTCATTCATGGTGAATAATTACATTATTTTTGAAAAATGCAGTGCTGCCAGTGTACTTTTGTCAAAAGATACCTGAGAAGAGTTATCCAAAATTAACCATTAATATGAAAAGTAATTTTCGATTAACTTAACATTCAATATAGTCTACGCAGACGAAGTCACGTGCAAAAGCTAGTTTTATTAAACATTTACAATTGTAGCACTGCCAGATATTTACGTAACACTTTACTTTTAGATATTTTCAGTTTTCTATCATTTTCAACTACTTATATACTAGCATATGTGTACTCGCATTCAGATGAAGTTTTTAATTAAATAGATAAAAAAGTTCTTGTAGAACACTACAATTTCCCATCAAATCAGCTGGAGGTACCTGTAGTCCATCAAAGGAATCACGCAAAGTACTGTAGGCACGTTCGTGTAGGTAAATAATAATAAATTATTGTTGGTTCCTCGATTATAGCTTGATGCGTAGTTTATTATTGCTAAGGTACCGTGTGGTGCCGTACGTATTGCATGAACGAATTGCACCACCCTCTCTCTTCTCATGGGTGTAGTAAAAAGCGACTTAGGGATTCACCAGAGGATGGGCAGCAGCGTTCTCGAACGGCGATTCGCGAAACGCGTCACCCATCCGATATACCGAAAGTCCGTCACTTTCGAGAAAACTATTCCCGATGCAGCAACGGCTGCCAGGGGGACATAGTGGCGGTGTCCCCCCGCAATGCCCCAGTAAGCCGAGGTTCGAGCCCTCCCTTGGGGGACGCCCTTATGCGGTTTTGCAGTTAGGGTATCCATTCTGGGTACCAATTCTGCGAGAGTCCAATCGAAAAAAAAAAAATCGCCAACCCGCCTGCCAAGCGTGGCAATTATGACCCTTTGGGGGGTGGCCTTTGGCGTTTTTCGGCTGAAATGATGATGATGATGAAGTTTTAGTGTAAGAACAGAAGTATAATTGGGTCGGTATCTTTTGGTCTCGATCTCGATATGTCTAGGTTGCCCGTAAGACTAGATCGCGAAATGACTGGATCTCGATTGGACTAGACATCCTAACGTCTACATCTCAAAATATTTTACATCTGTAAACAGAACAGTATCAAGCGCTCGTTGTAACACGCCGCGCTACGCGTTTTCTCAGTAACAAGTAGTACGCACGGCTACACATCAAGCTGTACATTTCAAGTATAAGCTGATCTCGCATTGTACGGAAAGCCTATGCAAAGCGTGGTCAGCATAAACTGGAAATGTACAGCTTGATGTGTAGCCGTGTGTACCAACTATTTAATTCTGTGCACACGCATTGTTGTGAATACGAGTTAGTTATCTACATGGTAATAATATATTTGAAATTAACACATCTATTACTACGATCCACGACGACAAAAAGTAGCTTAAAAAGTAGATTGCTTGTTATTTGTAATACGGTTTTAATTAGTGCGAGAAGAGATTACTTTGTGCATAAATTCATAATAAGTAACAATAATTAATAATATATTACTGTTTTTAATTATCACTTCATCTTCATCATTATCATCATTTCAGCCGAAAGACGTCCACTGCTGGACATAGGCCCAAGCATCGCCACAACGACCATAACGATTTTAACATAAAAAATGTAATTTGTGGAGATAAATAAAAAAAAATTATTGATTATTTATTTTATATAATATCAATAAAATTCCATTCCAACATTACAATAAAATATCTAATTCGATTTCGAAAAGATACCTAAAAGCTGCCTAAAATTTACCTTTTAAGTCGTCTAACCTGGAACTTGACCGAGATAAAAATTACCTAAAGGTTACGAAAGTAACCTTCTGGCAACACTGGAAAAAGTCAAAGGTCAAACTTTTGTTGTTTGTTTTTAGGGTTCCTTACCCAAAGGCTGCCAAACGGGACCCTATTACTCTCGCTACGCTGCCCGTCCGTCCGTGCGTCAGTCTGTCTGTCCATCCGTCTGTCTGTGACAGGGCTTTATCTTTGTAACGGTCATAGATAACCAGTTGAAATTTTTACAAAATATGTGTTACTATGGTGCATATCACGACAAATACTAAAAATAAAAAGTAGTCTAAAACCAAAGGGGGTCCCCATACAAGAAACCTCGAAAAACATGCATTTTTTTCAACGTTTTTGTTTCTGCTCTATCATCAAAACGGTAATACATACCAGCGTCAAACTTGGTCTAATTATAGTGCATACTATGTAGTTTAGTAATTTTATATGTGGTGGTACCTGCGTAAGAAAGAGATGCAAAAAAAAATTCGCTCACGGTGCGTTGATGTCTTTTGATGAACTCTCGTAAATTAAATCAGTTTCTATGGGGTATCAGGTCGAAGGGTGGTACGGAACCCTTACTGCGCGAGTCCGACTCGCACTTGGCCGGTTTTTTTGTTAACATTTAATTTAAAGTATCATGGGTCTCGCAAAGGAATCGTCATTCAGCCTTAAAACTCGGCCAGTAAGAATATTATAAGCTCTTAGAATAATTAGGTATTTACTATTTAAAATGTTACTACATTTCTTAAAATACTTAAAAATAGACCTTTATTATAACTTTTAAACCCATTAAACTCTCAGTCGACATTAATCGATTATGTTATAAAGATATTTGTGTCAAGCCCTAACTCGTCTATGCAACAGCGACGAGTCGACACAGCCTTCAGTTCGTCGACGAGAATAAACGAGTTAGTGAATACCGTTTTGCGCTCGCGGTCGTTCGCAAGGCTGTCTCGACGTCGAGCCCGTCTCGACGTACATCCACGAAATTGTTAGTTAGTGAATAGCACTGCTGGAACTTGCGATTACAGCCGTAATTTCTGCGCGTGTTATCGTTATGGTAAATGTGTTAATTGTTAATAAATAGTACTTGAGTACTGTGTGTACTGTGTACTACACCCACAAATGTGTTGCTTTATAAATATAGGTATCTAAATTGTGTTGTTTTTGGTCATATTATACGCGTAATTCAATTATTTATTGTTTTATTTTTCCTTTGAGCCTAGGTCATAAAATAGATAATAATACTAGTATAGAAACGAAACTCCGGCGCCAGACGCGTTCAAATCCACGATAATAGCCTACCGTCTAGCGTACCTTTAAAGGGAATGCACAGTCGGGGTTTGCGTCGCCTCACCACAGAGTACATTATAATATACGCCTCACGCACGCGCGTGCCGTCAGTTGCGGACATGGCGCCAAAATATTGCGATGTATTTGGGTGTAAAATTAACTCCAAAAACCATGTCAGACCTTAGTTTCTTTAGTTTGCTCTAAAATGAGGAAAAGTAAGTGATATTTTCAATTGTGATTTATGTTTTACATTCTCAAACGTAAGTATTTACCTATATATTATTTTCTAGATTCTCCTGTTCATTTAAATCATTTGTCTTGTTCGTAGTTCGAAAGTATAAATGATAACTACTATACCTATAATGTAATTAAAATGATGTGTGCTGTGTAGATATGTGGGTATATGTCGCGGTAAGAAAAGTAAAACTGTTTATTTATATCCCTAGAAATATAAGTACCTATCTACTTAGTTTATTTACCGTAAGATACGAAAGCGCATCATAACTATCTCACTAGAGATATAGCTATAACACGGTCTCAATCTAGTGTTTTTATGACAAACCCAAGCCCATTAAATAAACTTTAACCTGAATTAACCACCACACCAAGATTGCCATTAGTAACTGCTGGCCAATGATACTCGTACAAGCTACCTATAAACGTTTTCCTTATTTGATTAAATATGAATGATGTGATACTTTACTATTAAAGTAACGTAGGTTACCACCATTGGTTTATTACCATTGCAGTGTAAAATATCACTAACAATACTCGGGTAAACGCAGAACATAACGCATTATGTAGTGTCACTCACTTGCCACCATAAAAGATTAGTGTACAGTGAAGTCAGAAATTACCTAGCTCTCGGACTATACCGAGTCCGACATTCGATAAACATGAATGAGTATATTATACTACAGGCTTCGTTCTCGATATATGTATTAACCATGCAGCTTTCTCGAGTTACTCGGCAACTGAACGCAATTTTCAGAGCTAAAACTAAACGTAATTATAAGTACATTGTCTATGTCCTTACGTCAACTGTCATTCTTTTCGTTTGCGCGGCAACTGTTACTGTGTTTCTCTGTGTTTATTTAAATAATTGAGTGTTAAAACTATATTTCAACCAGAATATAAAGCGTCGTCGGAAAGACGAACATTATTCGTCATAAAATAAAAGTGATAGACATCTTTTTTTAGTGTTCCAGGTAATAATACGTTGTCTTGTGATTGCTATTACACCGGTACGGCTACTAGCTTTTATAGTAGGTAAGGCCGCAAGGGTTTTTCGTAACCTTTGTACCGGTTGACACGGGTGGTGTACGAGATACATTGACGTGCTCATTCGTCTCGGGGCTTATACGAGATATACGCACGAGATCCTTCTACTCTTATGTGAGGTCCGTGAGACCTTAATAAGCAGTTTTATCAATCACTTGTACGATCAGTTTTTCAGTGGTATGGACACCACCACCAGGATGACCAGATCGGGTTCCAAAAGAACCCAAACCTCGGTCAGAGTGTCGCCTTACCTCTGTTAGCGGAAAATACTATCTCCACCCTAACGGTTGATCCTGAGCGTACCTCAGCAGCACCAACAATAAGCTATAAGGTATTGTTAGCAGATAAGCCACATCTTATGCCAGATAAGCCAAAATGTGGTCCTATAAATAGAGACTTCGCTTTTATTTGGAGCTATATTTTGAAAAATGTCTTAAAGACACAAAAACTGTCTATAGTAAGTAATGCATTATCACTGTTATTGGTAACGATACAGTAGACCGATTGAAATTGATCTCACTAGGTACTTAGTGATGCTGGAAGGATCCTGATGGATATATCCATCGTCTAGTACCCACAGTACAAGCTCTGCTTAGTTTGGGCTTAGATAGTGCTGTGTAAAATGTCCTAAGAATATTTATTTATTTATTTATGGATTTAAATTGTGTCCAAACAAAATCAAGGACCAACTTCCCTGTAGTATATCTATGAAACTAGTCTTAGTGACAAGATCAAAGTTTTGAAAACTTGTCAATAAAGCGGTCAGTCAAACTTACAACAAATCATAAGGGAAACTTAACTGCGGTTTAGGTATGGACACCCAGTCCTCAATGCAGGCCCGGGAACATCACAGCCAGCATTATCAGTCCACGGTCAAGAAAACCAAAGCCTACCAGAAGAAAACTTCTGCTCGAACATTGAAGTAAGTCATGCCAGAAGGCTAGCAGACTTTTTACCTTGCTGGAATTAAATTTGCAAAGACAAGTCCATACTTAACTATATCAAAGGTTACCTAATTACCATTGTATAGAAGGCTCATTAGAATTTTGTGCCAGTACCTGCTTCAGTAAAATCAGCTGAGAAAGATCGTGATATACTATATATAGCTATCTGCAATATAATAAAATTAGGTGTATATCCCCTTACAAGCCATGCCATATATTTTTATTCCAAAATATAATTTTAGTGTACCTACGAGAACATAACATAACATCACGCCTGTATTTCCCCGAAGGGGAAGGCAGAAGTGTATAGTACACCCACATTTCGCCAGTTATGTTATAGTCCCATGTAATAGGGAGCGAGCCTATTGCCATTGACCGGGCACAAATCCTGACTCCGGGCTGCTACTGAGAATTTCCTAATGAAATAACCCAATAACACTTTGCCCGACCCGGGAATCGAACCCAGGACCCCACGCTCAGCAGTCGCGCTTGCAACCACTAGACCAACGAGGCAGTTTACGAGAAAACTTGTCTCTGAATACATTTGTAATGATTTGTAGACACATCTCATTTCAAGATGGGGGACTATAGGATGGCAACATTACCACTGTCTTCGGGAGATTACGTGGCAATAATTTATTTGAAGAAATCATATTTATTAATACTAATAATAAAAACATTTATTTCTCCAGCACATTAAGGATATTAACATCAATATTCACTTAACATATGTTATAGAGGCTGGAGCCTTTACTAGATGAACCTCTGTTACAGGTCTCAATTGTATGAGTTTACTGCCCTCCCTTATAGCTTGGGCTCTGTACTTAATAATCATGAAAGTTGTGGTGACACATCTAAGACCTACTTTGTAAAGCATCTAGTAATCAATAATGTTTAGATGATATTAAAGAAATATTAGTTCTCTTAGTGCTTGAGATTTGTTATTTATTTTGATAAAAGCATAATAGTACCATCAGTCTTGATAATTAAATTCAAAGTTTTGTGTCTGACACAAGAAATATGACATTGCAATATTGCCTACAGGCAAAGTATTAAACATTAAAAAGTCTGTCCAAAAGTACATAGACCTGAAAAGTTGTATTATAAGAGATCTGGAATATTAATTACAGCCTGCTCAGGGGCACCTAGGCACACTGCCACTACTGTGGTACCATATGGTTGGTGTTACCTACCAAATTTTAAGAACATCATAAGTCAAAATAATAATTATTATTATCCTCTTTATTGCACAAGAGGTCATGATAGTTCAAACAAAAAACAAACAAAATTACATAATTATTCCCTTTATTTGCTACATTCTCTTATTAATATTTACATATTGAAATATTTTAATAAAAAAAAAAAAAAAAAAAAAAAACAAAAAACAAAAACAATATCTTTACATACATGTTATTATATCTTTATTTTCATAAAATGTGGTATAAAATATGGTTACATTTTAATCTATAGAACGGGCATATTTTTCCAATGTAATAAAATAAAATAGGAAAGCAATATAAATATAAATAATGTAAAAGTAAACTTACATTCAGAAATAAAATTAGATCTGCAATGCTGGGCTAATAATATCAGTACAGAATGGGAATTAAATATTGTGACATTTCAATTGTACCTGAACTGGGAGAACCTAAAATAGATTATTTGCATCCCGCACTAATTCTAAATGTATTTTCTATGCCTGTTGGCGACAAAATCCAAATATTCTGTCTTGGACAGAATATTTCTTTGCCTTTTGTCCATTCAATTTAATATTTTATTTATTTATTAGTCTATGCTCGCCACTTCACCCGCGTGAATATCGTTTATCGTGCACCCTTCCGGAACTGTTCATCTTCCGGGATAAAAAGTAGCCTATACACTAATCCGGGTTATGTTCTATCTGTACGCCAAATTTCATCAAAATCGGTTCAGCCATTCTTGACCTATAAATGGTGTAACTAACCCGACTGTTTTATATATTCAGATGCCTATAAAATACTAAAAGGCTACAGGTATCATGGTCAGGCCCCACTGGCCTTCACAACCCTGGTATCATTACAGTTTAGATACATTTACTTCCATCTCTACCATTTATTACATATTTCTAACAAAATCATTTTATTCTGGGGCTGCCTATGGTACCTCAAACTTAAACTCTCATAAGTCAGCTCTATCTTTGTAGGGCTCTAAAATTGGGGAGGATGCTTGTACAAAGAGACCCTTTAAAGGACATAAGTCCAAACCAGCGTTGGCAAAATATCAAGCAACATGGGATCCAAATAAAGTTCTAAGTGTATTTACAAAACTGGACTCCTAATATGGCATTAAGTCTTGATGTAGTATGTCAAAACACTGGTGGTTTTTGCTTCTACTAAGTACAGCTGAATGAGCACAAACTTTATTATTTACTAAAATATCTAAAATAACGCTATAAAAATAAAATATATTTATTTTACAAAGTTATTATAAGTAGAACTAACAATAATTATCAGATTAAAATATATAATAGTATTATAGCTCACACTGAGTGATGTTTGAGACAATATTGCCATTAATTACATAGTATGATTACGATGATCACTAACAATGTGTATAAAAAATTAAATAAAAATTGATTTGCCCTGCCAAGTCACAAATTGTGTGATTACATGATTCAATATATATCTCTATAGAGGGCATGACAACCATTTCTAATTATCAAAAAATAAAAAATAAAACTGTTTTCTGCTTCTACCATTGGTAAATGGATTTAAAGTACTCTCAGTGTGCGGTATATTTATATGAGTGGCTTTTCAGGACATATTAGCTAAATATGTCGCCTCTACGTCCAAAACTAAGTCAAAAGGAACTTATTAGATGTATAATAACTATCGTGAGTTAAATTCATAATGATTAATATAAACGGTTTCACTCACGTTATATCATCGGGTGTGCCCGACCGGTTTTGAGCTCGAACGGAGCCCTTAATCATGAGCTGGTTACGCGGCGGCGTCGCGCACCAAACTGTGGATTTAGAGGCCACAGCGCGCCGCGTAGCGCTGCGCTCGCGAAGACGGTGACGGAGCGCCTGGTTTCGGTGGTGGTCGTGCATCTTCGTCGCTCGTCGTGTCCGAGTCTTCAGGTGGATTAAATGTGGTGGATTAGATTTCTCCATGTCCCGTTGAGCCTGGAGTATGACACGGTCAGCAGTGTGTGTACCGGTGATAATCCACCTGAAGACTCGGACACGACGAGCGACGAAGATGCACGACCACCACCGAAACCAGGCGCTCCGTCACCGTCTTCGCGAGCGCAGCGCTACGCGGCGCGCTGTGGCCTCTAAATCCACAGTTTGGTGCGCGACGCCGCCGCGTAACCAGCTCATGATTAAGGGCTCCGTTCGAGCTCGAAACCGGTCGGGCACACCCGATGATATAACGTGAGTGAAACCGTTTATATTAATCATTATTAGATGTAATCAGAAAGAGTGCTGGTTGGATAAATAACTCATAAACATTTTCAAAAATGTTTATGACCAACCATTTTTAATTCAGGGGATTTAGCCCATGCTGTGCTGAATAAATAAAAATAATTTTATTTACTAGTAGTACTATCTTAGTCACTGTTGATCTCAAACATCATAAGTGCCACGAGTAGAAAACACTTTCCTGTTCTTATAGCAAATAAGACTGATCGTTAACATTTTTACTTTCTAAGATTATTAACGTTGGAATTTCTATAGATGTTTAATCATAGAGAAGAATCTAAGTGGTTCTAAATAAACAATGTGATTCCATAACAAATGTTTATTCCATAACAAATGTTTATTCAATAGGAATCCATAATAATTTTAAGGTTCATCTCAAGTTTACCATCTCTCTAAACATCTGCATGGTTAATACATATATCGAGAACGAAGCCTGTAGTATAATAGGTGATCAAACGAACTTACCTGTGATGTTCGATCATTATTATACGAAGGGCTTCGTTCGAAGATATATGTACCCTACCCGTCCCACCCCCGGTAAAATTGAGAAGACCTTACAAGACTCTAAAAAGAATGACAGTTGACGTAAGGACATAGACAATGTACTTATAATTACGTTTAGTTTTAGCTCTGAAAATTGCGTTCAGTTGCCGAGTAACTCGAGAAAGCTGCATGGTTAATACATATATCTTCGAACGAAGCCCTTCGTATAATTTATATGTAAAACTAGGATAAAATAATGATTTCATAGTAAAGAAATGTCTAAAATATTGTTTCTAACTAAACCGACAGATAACGCTTTAAACAATTAGCAGCTATCAGCCCTGGCAGCACGCGCGGACGACAGAGGGACGTTAGAAGCTGAAGGGGGAAGTAGGTATTTATAAGGCGGCATTTGGAGTCGGTATAAAAGAGATTCTCTTCTATACTAGTATTATTGTCTATTCTTATGCCTAGGTATCCAACGTCAGCGTCTGAAGCAGCGTCGGCGCGGCGGCGCATTCATAAATGGCTCAGTCGCAATATGACCACTTTGCAAAATGTCTATAGGTCGCATAATATCCCTGTCTCAGAATGTCACTTTCACAGAATGTCTCTTTCACAGATTGTCTCTTTCACAGAATGTCTCTTTTTTCAATTCTTTGGTATTAGTAAAATTTGGAATCGTTTTTTCAGTTATGTACCTAACTAACTCTATATACAAAAACTAAAATACACGACAAAAACAATAATCAAATCTGTGGTATTCGGGATAAAATAAGAACACAATAATTCGGTATTTAGTGGTACACAGCACTTGGTGGAGTGATCACAGAACAATATACTCTAGGAGAAGAATAACAAGCGCATACATTAAATACCAGACGAATTTGCACGCCATCTAGTGGCATCCCAGAAAAACTAACGAAAAAATACGCGGGAAATTCAAATCTTGTATCTATAGGTAGTAGCGCGGGAAATTCAAATCTTGTATCTATAGGTAGGTATATCCCAATAGATCCTATGCATATTTTCAATTTTAGATCTTTGTTGATTAAACTATGTTTATCGAAATAGATAAATTGCAAGCTTGAAATGTTCATAATATTTTGAACCTGATATCATTACTGTATCCCTAAAGATAGAGAATACATATGAAAATAAATTGAAAAACATTTCAAAGTTGCAATTTAACCGTGCCAAACCACCAGCTGTACTACTATATCTCAGTTACATTATACTGTAACGGTAATGAGGGATCTGTTATTGAAATATAGTAATTAAAACATATGAAATAAAAAAAAAATGAATGTCAGTACAATAAATTTATTTCTGTATGCAAGGCACTTAATGTAATCACACACATTGGGTACATATGTTAAGAAATATGTTACATGAATAATCCTCAAGAAACTCATGAGACCCGTCAAAATTCTAAACAAATCTTGGTTATACCTTGATACACTTGGTTACACACAAGATTATACTTTTTGTAAAAAGTGAAAAGATAGACCAATAACCGTTCTCTACTGCAATCATTCTAAAACCGCTTGACTCAATATGACTGCTATAAAATTTTAATGATAATTATTAAAGATTTCTTCGATATGATAATCCTAATTATGTCAGATTACTGAATGATTACAATGATCATGGTATTATAATACCTTAGCGAAATTCAAATACAATTGTTTACAGAACTATCGATTGAAATTGAAAGATATTAAAGCTAAAATATCTGCGAACACATACTAACGTATTACAGAACATCGCGTTGATCTCTGTTTAAAACTAGTTTTGAGTTGGAATTTAATTTTAGAACATTCCTCAAGCATAGATTCATTGATCACAGTTCAGCTGAGTTTAGCTTTATTTTATACTGTCCCCTGTTTCACCCAAGTGTGGTCGAGACCACGCTCAAGTAGGGATTTATATCCTATTTCAAGTAAAATTTCATAAATAATTCATGAATAATAAAATTCAAGGTAAAATTAGTTTGCTATGTTGTTGAATTGAAGTTTATAATTACCGTATTGGAATAAGACCGATGCTCGAGTAACGATCCTATCCTTAAATAGTGATCAGGTGTTTGAAAATCAAACTGTACTTTAGGAAAGTTCTGTAATACGGACCTTATAGTGGTTTGATTAATGTTATAACACTTTATTTATTGGAAGACCAACAGCCAACCAATTACCTTTGATTAACAAGGTGGCTTTAGGTAGAAATCGCATTCAAATTCCGCTTAGTGTAAGGAGGTATATATATTTTTACACATGATTGTATGTACAAGGTAAAATATTCAGTCTCACTTTCCACTCATTATGACACAGATAAAACCTATACTCGAAATGTTTAGGTAATTAAATAGAGGTAAACAATTATGTGTGTGTCGTAAAAGGCGACTACACCAGAGGATGGGCAACAGCGTTCTCTGAGTATTTAAACAACCAACTGCGATCGCCAACCCGCCTGCCAAGCGTGGCGATTATGGCATATCCCACAACATATACTTGGGGGAGGCATATGTCAACAGTGGACGTCTTTCGGCTAAAATGATGATGATGAAACAATTTTGAAATGTGTTTTTATTTAAATATACAAAGAAAAATAAATGGATAAATCATATAAAAAAGTTTCATCTAACTACTGGAGGTCGCCCGCGTGGATATCGTGTATCGCGAATTAAAGTAGCTTATTTCCTTCTCCTGGTTTCAGACTATCTTTGTACTAAGTTTCATCAAAATCCGTTCAGCAGTTTAGGCGTGAAGGATAACAATACAAACAGTCAGGTTACTTTCGCATTTATAATCAACGAGAATAATATAATCACTACGTTTATAATAATGAGTATGTATAATAATAATGTCTTAGGTTTTCGCGATCTCTACACATTATAATAAAACAAGACACACACATACACTCTGTTTTTTCTTACTTGTCTTATTTAGTAAACAATCTTGGCATTAGACATCTATTCGTCACTAATAATTATTAAAAGACATTATGTTAATAATTTTACACATTAAATAAAAAAAATCAACCTAATTACATGTGCAGAACTAGGAATTATACTTTATAAGTAGACATTTGAATAAAGAGATATACCAAGATTGTTTACTAAACAAGAAAAGAGAAAAACCGACTTTACATATCATACAAATATTTTAATAATATACGCGATGTAATCCAGTTAAACTTGCTTTATTATAAGTATTGCCAATATTACAAATATTACCTAAAATTCCCAACTGTGAGTATGTAGATTTATAACAATGCGTATTTCAATAAAAAGACATGTCATGATTTTTACCTTAAATTTCGAGTATGGCCATATTTCGAGTATGCTTTATTTTATACTTATAATAGCCTTTTTGCACTCCGGATACGGGACCAGTTCGCGAATCAGTTCAGTCACTGTCTTTTCACTGGGCTCGTGTACAAATTTGACAGTTCAGTGAGTAACTGGCCCCATTTCCGGAGCGCAAAAAGGCTATTATAAGTAGAAAAAAAGCATAATGGGCTTAATGCTAATAAAGCCAGAAACTATTATTTATGTTTTAAAATATCTATTTTTCTTTTAAGAGCAGACCTGCTAGATTCTTCTGTAAACTTTCGATTGCTTAAAATACAAAATCTTTTGACACATATGTGAAAAACACTATTAATAATATACATTAAATTGTAATCTTTGTGTACATCACATTTATTTAGGAAATCCCATTTTATAGAGTTTTCTAATAATTTTCTGATATTTACCTTTACTTTTGTCTTATATGCCTCTTTTTCTAAATAGCTATTAATTATTGTAGCACTTTTTTCCACACAAACTATTAAATCTTTTGAGGCATATGTTAGTGATTTTTTTTGTTCGTTGTATTCTTTATACTCTAGAAAAGTATGGATTTCCTCTTGCGTGTCAGACACAAAGATTTTATTACATAATTCACATTTAATTGGATTATTTTTCACGATAAATCCACAAACATATGCACAAGCATGCATCTCGCCGGTTAATTCATCCATACTTTCATCTAATAATAATAAACTACTGACATTTTCTGCTACTTCATTGTCAATTAGGGCAGTATTAGCTGTGCATATGTCTGTAGCTGGTGTCAAAAGTGTTTTGAAATTATTTAAAATTACATCATTTTGATCTAGCTCACAATTTCCACAACCGGTATGTGATAGATTACTGAGGACAGCAGTTTTAAGTCCAGCAACAAACTGTCCCGTGGTTGGGTTTACATTTGACCCACAGTTACTGCGAATACAGCCAAACAAATTTTCCAAAGGATCCTGCTGGATTCGTCTGGTTGATAGACTTTGGATAGACATATGTTTTGATTTTAGATTTTGCCATAGTCTCTCCAGGCCATTCAAAGTCCAAACCCAACCTTGTTTGGACGGGGGAGAACTTCTGCATCCCACAAATGTTAAAGTTTTAAAAAACTCTTTCATTTTCTTAAACAACATTAAATGGCCTGTGGAGTCTTTTAAGTTTGTGGAATATGATTTCCCTCTTCTTAAATCTGCAGAACATGCATTCACTGTATCGAACAAATCATCCATGTCTTTTATTACATTTGCTGTCACTAATGCATCGCTTGGTAATGCTCCTGAAAGTATAAAACCACTCATAAATATATTTTATACTAGCTTTTACCCGCAGCTTGGCTCCCATGGTTCTTTATACCGCAGGGAGTGTGCAATTTTCCCGACATAAAAGTACAAGTATACAGGGGGATTCATTTCGATGGATCAGTGGGGGGAAATAAAATGAAAACTATGAAAGAGAATTTTGTTCTAAGGCACCAATGTCAATTTTAGAATATTGAAAAACTGCATTCAAAAACCTTAACACAGCAGGGAATCAAACCCAGTAGTTCGTATCTATCGTATATTTTTTTCAAGGGATGACTGTACTCATCATTACAAACAACTTTTACTATGGGACCAACAGTGAAATCGCGAAAAAAATCAGCGAATCCCTACATTTTGTCGATTTATGTGAACACAAATGTAGACCTTGTAAAAACACATGGAAATGCAATAAAGAATTGAATTGGGATCAGCTGTTTTTTTTTTCACGATTTTAGGGTTGGTCTTATAATAAAAGTTGTTCAAATTGATGAGTACAGTCATCCCTTAACGAATAGCTAATGAATTAAAAATAACCCTGTATATTAGTAGGATCACTCAAAATTTTTTTAATGAATGATTAAACTTGACAAAAGTATACATGCAGATTCATCCTGAATAACTATGAATTTTTCTTTATAAAATTAATTTTTGAAGATTCAAAACAAACATTTCTTTACCTTCTGATATTTGATAAAACATGCCTACTGCTACTGAGTGACTTAAAACCTGAGCTGCAAGCTTCACCTTCATTTTTTGTTTTGTATTTGGATTAAGGTGGTCTTGTTTAATTAATGGTGCATTCACAAAATTGGGATTACTACTGTCCAGCTCATGAAACTGCTTTATATGGCTCCACTTAGCAATGCCTGTAACAAAAATTTAGAGTATTGTTAGTTTTGATTTAGATTTATGACACATAACATAACATCAAGCCTGTATTTCCCGGGGTAGGCCGAGGCATATATTACACATTTCATCTGGTATGTTATAACTTTCATGTAATAGGGGGTGAGCCTATTGCCATTAAACAAGCACAAATCCAGATTCCGGGGTGCTACTGAGAATTTCCTAATAAAAAACCCAATAACACTTTACACTACCAGGGAATCAAACCCCAGGAAACCACTCATGGCAGCCAAAACTACTTACTTTAAAACTTTATGACCAACTTATTTTGTAAGGAAATAATATTATCTACTAGTGGACCCGGCAGATGTCTTCCTGCCTGGAAAAGCAGCGCCACATATAATCAAAATCGTCCCTGACGTTTAGGAGAAGATCAGTGACATACCAACAGCAGCTCCACTTGCCGGTTCGAATTGTGTTTTCAAACCATCCAGGAACCCATTGAAATATACACACCAAAATTCATACAAATCCTGTCCAGCCGTTAAGGAGGAGTTAGGTGATAAACACACATACAAAAGAATTATATATAATCACCAACTCAGCCTATCGCAGTCCACTGCTGTACATAGGCCTCTCCCAAGTTGCGCCACAACATTCGGTCCTCTGCCTTCCGCATCCAGTCCCCCCCAGTCACGTTCTTCAGGTCGTCGGTCCACCTGGCAGGGGGGCGCCCTACGCTGCGTTTGCCGATTCGCGGTCTCCACTCAAGGACTCGTCTGCTCCAACGGCCATCGGTCCTTCGACATACATGGCCAGCCCACTGCCACTTCAGCTTACTGATCCTACAAGCTATGTCGGTCACTCCGGTTCTTCTCCGGATAATCTCGTTATGGATTTTATCCTTCAAAGAAATTCCAAGCATAGCTCGCTCCATAGCTCGCTGAGCGACTTTGAACTTATGGACTGAATATATAATAAGGTGTGCAATAAATAGTCTTCAAGTCTGCCATCTGACTTCCACCATCCATTATGGGGCAATATGATATTAAATCAACCAGTTGTCAAACTTTGGTGTCATAGCATAGATATTCATGACAACCAGGACCAATGGCTTAACATGCTTTCTGAGGCACAGTGCAGCCTTAAATTGGCATGTAATTAATAAAAACTTATCCAGTGACCAAATCTTCGATCAATACTATTATTGACCAAAGGACCAAATGCAGAAAGTGCAGCCTAACCTCAAACAGTACAGCATGTCATTTACTTAGTCAATTATTTAAAAAGTATTATAATCAAATTATGAATATTAAATAACTTACCAATTCCACATTTGTTGTTAGATGTAATATTAGTTTGGCATTTAATGTCGTACTTTAAAAATAAATTTCTAAAACATTTTAGTAAGTGTGGCGTGTCAAAAATTGTAACAATTTCATTATTTTGAAATTGAATATAGGGCTGCTCTACAGTTGCTCCCAAGATAGTTACTGCTCTTTTGTTGACACCATCCAAATCAGAAACAGTAGCAGCTATATTAAGCCCTGCATCAAAACAGGACTTCAAAACCTGAAATCATAAAATAAATGTCAAAGATTGGTATGTTTAATCCATTTATCTCTGTACACCTATAATAATATCCAAGTATAGAGAAAATACAAGAAGCAAAAATAAATAATATGCTCACCTCCTTTATGAGAACTGCCAGTCTATCAGCAGTTACAGAACCACCAGAAAGATAGTATGCGACTGGTTGTTTTATTGGTTTTCGTATTCCAGCCACCATAAAAACAAGAGCATATGAGGCTATTTGTGGTGATCTTCCTTGTCTATCGTGATCTTGGTAGCCCTCTATAATGTCTTGTTTTGAATTGTACCACAAATTCTTTTTTATGGACATTTCGTCAAACATCAGTACAAATTCTCTCTCAGGTGCCTCAAAATATTTCATTGTTTTGTTTAAAACATTAGATATGTTTTTGTTGATGCCAACATGTAACTGAAATTTATTCAAAAGGGATTTCAGTGTGCCTGGTGCTGGCAGACATATCATCCTTCTTAATAATTTGTAGCAGGTCGGAGACCTTTTATATAGCCTTAAAGCTGTTAGTTTTGCCTCTTGGTTCCATCTACGGGCTTTTGGTTTTCTTTTGAAATTTTGTAGTTCCCCTTGCAGTAACAATGCAAAAGTTGGTGACACTTTTGACTTCAAAATTTCATTTACTGAGACATCCTGGCATAAGAAATTCACAAATGATTCATTCTTCCAATGCTTAATTGTTTTTTGAAGTCTGTAGACCTTTTTCATGTTTGACTTCATTTTAGAATATAACCACCTCTCTTTATCATTTTGAAGCTTCTTGGGCTGTAATGCAAATGGCACTAATTGCTTTTGATGACTTGGTTGGACAAACTGTGCAGAAACATTGGTTGTGTTTAATATATTTTTATTCTCCATCAATGGTTGTATTAGTCTTGACGGGCCTGCTACTGGTACAAATACACTAGTTGGTTCCATCGGATCAAAAGTTGGATTTGTAGCCTAAAATAGAAAAAATAATTAAATATCATAATTTAGAGAATTTCTTGACGAAATTTGATGTGTATAGTATGGTCGACCGCACCACTGTCATGCAGTCGACTGTACAGTCAACTGCATGCATG
Organism: Asteroscopus sphinx; assembly: GCA_949699075.1. Classification (NCBI taxonomy): domain Eukaryota; kingdom Metazoa; phylum Arthropoda; class Insecta; order Lepidoptera; family Noctuidae; genus Asteroscopus; species Asteroscopus sphinx. The sequence continues at coordinate 14,350,219 of OX453010.1, forward strand.
ACAGTAGTTACACATGAATTAGAAAACCGCTCTTACTGCTTACGAAATTAAGGGGTTGTCAATGTCAAACCGTTACCACTGATGTGCGGTCGACCGTACATTTAAATTTAAATGAGCAAAGCAGTGATCACTTAAGTTAAATACAATAATAGTTTAATACTGGAATGTCGAATGTAGTGATACCCAATTTTAACTTTAGACGAACTCAATGTTACCTATGTTCTTGCAAATAAATATATCATTCATTCATTCAATAATTGTAAACATATTATTCTGGACGTATGTATTATGCTTTATTGCTTTAGATGCTTCAGTTAATAGCTTGGCATAGAATTGTGTATTTCCTGTTGCAAGCTAAATGGCAGAATATAACTGCACAAAGATTGTTTTATGACAATATTCATGTAACACCTACCTTACCTATATTCGCAATAAACAATTGAATTGAATTGAATTCACTAGTCATGTACACAGAATTTTCATTGAACTGACCTCATGAAATCCTTCTGTTGGTGCTGCAGTTCTAAAGAGTTTCTGGCCTACGAAACATGTCTTTTTAAAATGTTTACTGCACAGCATTTTATGTTGCGAGTGTAGATTTCCTTGGAATTGTGGTGATGACCATGATTCATTTGGGAAACAGTACTTCGCCCATAATTCACAACTGTAAGGAGAGTAAGAAGGTATCAGTATAATACAAAAATTACGAGTAAAAGTAATGTACCTACTTCTGAAATGCCAAGTACTCAAAAAGCACCAAGTAACAAAAATACTGCATATGCATGCATTTCGTTACTAAATATGAACACCTACCGAAGGCTATTTGTTCTGCCTGGTTTTGGAAAACGGTGTAGTGTGATGCTGGCATCTTGAGAAGGTGAAGACCTGCACTTAATACACTTTCTTAAGTTTTCCGACATCGTGAAACAATTTTCACTAAGAGTCAATATCTCACAAGAGTCACTATCTCACAAGAGTCACTATCTCACAACACTTAATTTCACCAAGAGTTAAACGGAGGAACAGGACGCTCGACTCAACGTTTGAATGGCAAAATCAGAAAGTAATTTATTACAAAAATAAACACAAGAAAAAACGACTAACCTCTACGGAAGACATTTATCTTGTGGTGTTGCAATAACAAACTTTCATTGTACATTTTTCAATTTCATATATTCAAAGAAACAGCTTTAATCATTTTTCAAAATGTGTTTATTAACTCTCTATTTCAATTACAACACTGGAAAACACATAAAGTGATTATTTTAAGCTACTTAAGCTGAACTTTCTTAAGCTTTTATTTTACATGGTAACATTTTACCGTCCTCAGAGGTCATCAGCCTGTAAGACAGAGTCGGTTATATAATAAAGTATCGCTGTTCTTGTCATGTTTTGTAGCCCACGTCGAATCCAAGGTCACCCATACATAGTTGACAGGGCCTGGGAGTGATGGACTCAACGTCCGCTTTGTGAAACAGTGAGAGCGTGGCGCCATCCCCACCAGTTACTATGCATATATTTATTTAGAGTCAATGCAACAACCATTTATAGTATTCACATTACAGATAGAAAATTAAGTAAATACCATCAGTATTGATATTTCATATTAGTATTATTTAGGCAAACATCACATCTCTTCCTTTTTTTAAGAAAATGTAATAATTACAACACAAAATCTAAATAAAGTTAATTAGCAATTATCTAATACAACGATGTGTTATCGCGCCCGTTTTGTGTGACATCGCGCGTCCGTCACGGGACCGTGCGTTCGGGCGTTCGGCGCGTTTCACTAAAACGACGATATCTCAGAAACTACACATTGTAGCTCTACAAACTCTGTCTTTTTTTTTTAATGTTTTTTTTTTCGAATGGACTCTCGTAGAATTTTTACCCAAAATGGATACCCCAACTGCTTAACCGGGCGACTCTATGTCATTGGAATCTTTAGGGTTTTAGTACAGTTTTATCTTGTAATTATTGTTAATTCAAAGTTAGAAGTAATACTTCTTACTACATACTATGTTATTATTTTGTTGTATTATTATTATTATTTTGAGGAAAGAGGTACCTAGGGGTCTTGAACGCCTCTAAGCCACTGCGACCTAATAAGATCTATTGTGACGCCTCTTGCAGCATTACAGCACTTCCCCAAGCTGGAGGAGGATTCGATCTCCTGCGTTGAGATGACGTGGCCTCCAGCATGCTGGCTTCGTTTTGTTGTATTGTTTTATTTATTATTGTTGTTTTGGAGATTTGTATACCTACATATTTTTTAATTAAAATTTTGTTTTATTACGACTTTGTTGCATTTTCTACAAAACTGTTTTTTTTTTTTTTTTCATTACTACGGCACATTGTTTTGTTGCTCGATTTGTCAATTGTTCAATGGTGCACAATTCACAGATATTATTAAAATGGCTGTTGCCTACATTTGTGTTCACAGAAATTGTAGGGAACACCTGATTTTTTTCGGCATGTCAGGTTTAGTCCGATACTAAAAGTTATTCATACTGATGAGTACAATGATCCCATAAGAGGTTTTCAGTTACTTCAATAACACGTTGTAGATATGGGTAAGAAAGCTACAGAGATTATTTAATTTTACCAACAGCATTCATTCACACGTTGTACCTATATTAATATAATACAAAAAAAAAACGGCCAAGTGCAAGTCGGACTCGGAGTCGCGCAGTAAGGGTTCCGTACCTCTCAATGACCTGATACCCCATAAAAACTGATTTAATTTAAGATAGTTTATCAAAAGACATCAACGTACAGTGCGCGAAATATGAATTTTTGCATCTCTTTCTTACGCAGGTACCACCACATATGTTTATGTTTGCCTTATTTTTAGTATTTGTTGCTAAACTACATAATATGCACTATAAACTGACCTGAAGTTTGACGCTAATATATATTACCGTTTTGAAGATAGTGCAGGAACAAAAACGTTGATAAAAATGCATGTTTTTTGAGGTTTCTTGTATGGGGACCCCCTTTGGTTTTAGACTTTTTTTTGTTTTTAGTATTTGTCGTGATACACCTCATAGCAACACATATTCTGAGAAAATTTCAACCAGTTACCTATTACCGTTCAAAAGATACAGCCCTGTGACAAACAGACGGAAGGACGGACGGACGGACGGACGGACGGACAGACGGACGGACGGACGGACGGACGGACAGCGTAGCGAGAGTAATAGGGTCCCGTTTGGCACCCTTCGGGTACGGAACCCTAAAAAGAGTATCGGGACATATTTTGTGATATAGCTTAGAGTATAGTTTAGAGTTAGTTTTGTATTAATTTAGAAAGTTTTTCATTTCCAAAACGACTAATTTCAGCATTCAGTATTTTTTAACTAGTTCATAAAAATTGGGTGGTCCTGTATCATTAATAGAATAAAATATTTACATAAGGTGGATCTTCTTCTTCTTCTTCTTCTTGTATCGTGTCGGCATGAGCTACATAATGATAACAGCTCATGCCGTGGGAAAAAGATTTGCCATAAGGATAAGGATAAGGTGGATAATAAATATCTTTATTGAATTTTAAAGTAAAATAACACCACATTCTCATTCATTCCCCATTCTCTTCCACACTCTCTACGCGATAGCCCTTCACTGGAAACCCTTCAAGAGAAGAATTAAGGAGCATTTTCTTTCACCATAAATCATATGTATTATAAATGTATATATGTGTATGTATTTTATGTATGTATAACATAACATAACATAACACCACGCCTGTATTTCCCCGAAGGGGTAGGCAGAGGTGTACACCCACATTTCACCAGTTATGTTATAGTCCCATGTAATAGGGCATTTTTCAAAAAGTTTGTCCGTGACGAAATAGGAGTTCCTTTTATTTTCAAACTTTTTATTTGACCTAATTATAGCTAATGTCATAGGAAATATACATGATTATATTAGAAAGATATCATTTTATGTTAAATATCATCGATTGATGAAAATTCATTGTTTTTTATGTAATGTGTTGCAACGAACTGCTCCATTTCGTCACTTTAATTAGTAATTAAATTAGAAATAAATTAACAGTTTTATCCGAAGCAAATTTTTTTTATTTTATTCAATGAATAGAAGCTATGAAAAGTCAAAATGTAATGCAAAATATTTATTATAATCAAAGAGTTATACAGCGTAAACGATCCTAATCGTCATTATTGCAACATAAACACTATCAAAAACTATCGTTGTATCCAGTATACAAAGAAAATATCAAAATTAACTAATACAATAGAATCATATGTTTTAACAAAATATAATAAAAACAAATACAATCTTCTAACCTTGATATTTTGTCATTAAATCTAAATTAAACACACAGCCAAATCTGGACAGTAACGCTCGTGGAACGTAGCGTTACTATTAGGAACTAGTAAGGCGGAGTGTACAGTAAAACATATTATTTATCAGACTTAAATATAATCACAACCGGAGGCGATATCCATGGATGCGCTCTACGCGTACATTGGTATCACGGAATACAAGAATAATTTATATTCATTTCCTCTATGATTGGTATCAATACAGATTAAATACAATAAATACCTTAGTAAAAATCACTTAGGTAAGATCAAATACTACAATTTTCTTAATACAACGACTAACGACGTGTTATTGAAATGACTGAAAACCTCTTAAGGGGTTATAGTACACATCGATATGAACAACTACTACTATGGGACAAATCCTGAAATCGCGGAAAAAAATCAGCTGTCCTACATTTTGTCGATTTATGTGTCACACAAATGTAGGGGAACAGCTGATTTTTTTTATGATGATGAGTACAATGACCCCTTAAGAGGTTTTCAGTTATTTCAATAACTTTTTGTACAGGGTGATTTGTAATTAGTGTAAAATATTTTAACACGTCATTGTACTGATGATAACAAACAACTTTCACAAAAATTTAAAAAAAGATTAACTTCGAATGACAGAGTAATTATTTACTAATTTCCAGTAATAAAAGTATCAAGATAAAAAATTCACTTCAAATAATAAAGTAATTATTTAAATAAAACAAAGTTTAACCGGATTAAATCGAGTATATTATTTAAATTGGTTTTCCTGACGTGATAGAAATCTGACATATTTTGTATGGAGCTTATGTCAAATTCCTATCTCTAGTAGGGCAAATCGTGGATAGATTGGATATTAATTTTGGCCGTTAGATGACAAGCGTCTTTACAGATATTTCGAAAAAACCGAACAATATTATTAATTAAAATCGTTTCGATGCACGCAGTAATCACTCACAATATCATTATCTTTTACAGTGTTGCGTGCTGTTTGGGAATTGATTATTTTAAGGACTGGGTACCAAACAGGTGGTAGCTGCCAACCATCTTCTCTATTAAAATTAGGATGTTTTTTTTAATATTTTTTTTAATGATGTATTGAGTGATTACTGCGTGCATCGAAACGATTTTAATTAATAATATTGTACGGTAGATTAAAATATTTTTTTAGAAATATCTGTAAAGACGCTTGTCATCTTAGTCTACTTGCGACCACGAAATGCTGCAAAGCTTTCGAAACGTCAGGAAAACCAATTTAAATAATATACGCGATTTAATCCGGTTAAACTTTGTGAAATTAAAAATATTGTTTACATTTTTACATTACTTAGAACCCTCCATCTGTATACAGCTTTAGAACTTCATTTCGTCACGAAAAAAGTTCCGCTTGTATATCACGTGACGAATGGATGTGACGATTCCTCGACTACAGTAATAAGAATATAATTTCTAGCTATTCTAAAAGAAGGATTTTACTATAACAACTTCTGCTTGGTCATTTATTAATTAAATATGAAATCTGTCATAGCAAAACAATAAATTGAACTGTTTTTACCTTATAAAACGCCGACACTATGAGGAACACAACAAACTAAACCGTGACGCTTGCAAACTGTTCTTGCCGCATTTGATTCACAGAACATTATACTCAAGAGAAGAACAACAACTTCATACAACTATATTGCTTACATGAGAGCACACTAGCGCGCCCGTTTATGCCATCGGAAACTTTCGTGGAGCACGGGAATGGCGGGAATTTTGAATAGTTGTTAGTTTATTTTTAATTTCTTAAACCTACAACAAATTTTCATTTTGCAGTTTTTAAACAATGTATGCATTATAAAATGTTTATAATACATACTCGTGCAAGAACAGCAAAATGAAAATTTGTTGTAGGTTTAAGAAATTAAAAATAAACTAACATCTGGATTAAAAATTCGCCGTAATAGAATGTCAAAGAAAACAAAGTTTTAGACATTTTTAATACATTTATTTTTCCTTTCATTGCTTTTAAATCCTAAATAAATTTGCGGCGTTCTCTACTACCGTTTTACAGATATTGTACTGGACGTAGTTTAGATTGCTTCTTTCATCATAGTATTCCTTAAAATGATGTAAGTATAAGAATGATATAATATTTCAGTGTTTGGATCCGCAAGCATAATATTTTTACAATTAAAGCAACCAATTACCATATTTTTATTATAAAATTGTAAACTTATGTTTACTTATGTGCTTATGCACATGCTAGCATTTCACCAGAACACTGAGTTATGTATGTCAATCTCTTCTTCACCCTCGACATTCAATATAACTAGATAAGATGTAGAGAAGGGTTTACAATTATTTTGTATCACTTATTTTTAATAAATACAAAAAAGTTACCACAATTTTCGATATTCACATGAGTATATACTTAGATTTATCAAGATACTGGTTTAAGCGCTGCAATAAATTGAACTGATGTGGGGTTTGGATTATATCTACAGTTAATTGCTACTTATGTACCCAAATTTAATTGTTATTAAATTGCATTCCTAGATTTGACAATTATTATCCTAAAAATTCTTATATATATTATAACGGGCTGATTGATGTATGCAACACTATCATGTAACAACTGTAACTACTAAATCAAATAGAGCTTACTTTACTTAACAAAACAGTTGTGGTAGCAGATCTTGTTTAAACCTCTTTACAGTGTTCGTATATTAGGGTATTTTCGTTCAAATGTGTACTGTGTGTACCCAATATTTTTGGATAAATATATGAGTATTTTTTCAGTTTTGTTACATAAATACTCATACCACAACATGCTCATAAATGTAAATAAACAGTTGTTCTAATAACTAAGATTGATAAATTATTCTTAATAAATCATTCTGATATGCAAATCAACAAGATATAGTCCATTTTTCAATAAGATATGATTTTTTTGGGACAAGAAAGCGAGTCATGTGTCGCTTTTGTGACATTTTGCAGTTAAGTAATAATAACAAAGTTATTACTTGTGTCTTACAATTTATGTAAATGATGGCTTCATTCACTTTACCATCGTTCAACTTTTTATAAATCTTTGTTTCGAATTAAATAAATAAATAAATTGTCTTAGTAAATATGAAATACTTAAAAAATTAGGGAGTTCAGTACTTAGTTTCATCTTATTTTACAATTATTACAGTAAAATCACTAAAATAAACTAGTTTAGACCAAGATTACATAATACATTTTCTAAATAAACAGAAAACGATAATAGATGGCCTTTGGTTTCTTAATAATTTATAGGACAGCGCAAAATGCAAAGGGCACTCTTTATTGTAAATGCCCATTATATTTATTAAGAATAAGAATAATTTATTTCGCAAAAAATACGGGTCCAGACAGATAGATAAAGAGTTACAGTTAGTTTCCACATATTTTGCCATATTTTTTTATTTTTTTTACTAGACTTTGACCGCGGCTTTCATCATCATCATCATTTCAGCCGAAAGACGTCCACTGCTGGACATAGGCCTCCCCCAAGCATCGCCACAACGACCGGTCCTGTGCCTTCCGCATCCAGCGGATTCCCACGACCTTCACCAGGTCGTCGGTCCACCTTTGCTTTGCTCTGGTATAATTTGGCTTATCACAGAAAGACTTATCACGCATCCCTCGGGAACTGTTTATTTTCTTGGGATAAATCCGGGTTATTATCTACCTGTGTGCTAAATTTCATCCAAATACATTAACGGCCAAAATTAATATCCAATCTATCCACGACTTGCCCTACTAGAGATAGGAATTTGACATAAGCTCCATACAAAATATGTCAAATTTCTATCTCAGGTAGGGTAAATCGTGGATAGATTGGATATTAATTTTGGCCATTAGCTATTTCAGTGTGAATAAGTAACAAACATCAAAATCTCTTCAACAAATCTTGACAAACTTTCACATTTATGTTTTTAGGATTTAAATTGTTAAAAAAATATTTCTATCGCATTTAGCGTCCTTAACCAACTCTTAGAACTTCATGGCATTAAAATATAATTTCATTTATTGAAATAAATTATATGAGGCCTGGTTGAGGTCATGTTTGTGAGGAATTCCTTCCCTCTGTTTTGATTTGGAGTATGTCTGTTCGCGGAGTCAAACAACTGCTCAATATTTGAAATGACTGTAGCTGTAGCAATGGCGTCTTGCAGTGATTCATCTGAAAGTAAAAATATATATTTAAAAACAATTATTTGATCATAGAAATCAATTATTATTACTGTAAATATCATTGCCATAATCACCAAGCTTGTCTGACGGATGTGTGATAATAATTTACTGCCAAAATTAATATCCAATCTATCCATGATTAGCCCTACTAGAGATATAAATTTGACATATTTTGTATGGAGCTTATGTCAAATTCCTATATCTAGTAGGGCAAATCGTGGATAGATTGGATATTAATTTTGGCCGTTAGAGTTATTCACTGTCAGTCAAAGTAAGCGCTGGCAATACTCTTGACAGGATTCCTTTTGCGCCTTTTTACGACATCCACAGGTGGTAAGGAGGTGGTCTATTCTTTTTTTCCCGTGGGCAATATCCTCATGGACGCACTCCGCCCGGGTAAGGCGGAGCCAGTGTCACTGCCACTGATCTGATTTATGAGAGTTAACCAAGATGCAGTGCGTTGATGTGTTTCAAGATACTACACATGACCGTGATTGCCGTATGTTGTTGAACTATATAGTACGCACTACAATAACACATATTCTGATGCTTTTATGTATAGCCATCAGGAACTTGAAAAAAAAAATTTTTTCGACGATTCTAGTATGGGGGACACACTTTGAGCTTAGAATTTTTAATTTTTCATATTATTTGCCATGGTAGAGGCCATAGTAACACGTCATCTATGAAAATTTCAATTGACTACCTTAAAAAGATACAGCCCCGTGACAGACTGACGGACGGACAGCGTAGGTAGAGTAATAGGGTCCCATCAGCACCCTTTGGGTATGGAATCCTAAAAAGGTTTAGACTTACCTCCTTAATGAGTACAGCTAATTATTTGCTGTGACATGATCCCCCGATCATTAAAAGGCTATTGGTTGTTTGAAATGTCTCCAAAGCCATAAAATTAAAAGCATGGCTAGCTATTTCTGTTGTTCGATCTTGATGAGCATGATCTCGGTAGCCATCTAACAGCAGATTTGTAACATCTCTTATAAAGCTTCTATTTGGGTGTGAGTTCCACTCCTTTTTTGCATCAAGGATCAACAAGATACTTTTGCTCCTCCGTGACTCCTGGAAATGTGCAATTAATAATATCAAAGGACTGTTATTCACACATTTCTGGCTTTCACCAGTAGGTTCTACCATCGAAAAGTCAGAGATGAGAGGCAATGCGCCACCCTTACACGGTTGATATTCCACCCTTATGCACAAAGCGTTTTTCTAACACTTTTATTATGCACACCGCTAAGGAGTAGAATGCCTTGCCTTGCTTATCTGTGTTTTCCTATAGGTATAATCTGGTAGTCTTCAAGGCACGAATGGTACACCATCGTCGACTGCACGATCACTTAACAACAGGTGAGGTAGCAATCAAATGCAAGCCCATTTTTTAGTAAAATAATTATAATAAATACAAATTTCACCCAAATCGGTCCAGTCGTTTAGGAGGAGTTAGGTGACAGACAAACGTACAGAAGAATTATATATATTAAGATTTAAATTGATAAAAATATAAAGATTTTAATTATTTTAAAATAAATATTAAAATTATATATTAAAAATATTAATATTGACTTTTTCCAACTACCTTTTTCAAGCTTGGGCTGTCAAGATGATTATACATATAAATGATGCTGAATATTTAACTCTTCTTTGGATTTGGAATACCGGGATGTACTTCCATTTGCATTTCAACGGTTGACTTTGGTTGCTGAAACATACAAATTCACTACGTTAATTTATTGTATACTATGATACGTTTGAATATTTAGGTGTTTTTATTTCAATTTTTTTTTTGAGAAAATCATTAATACTCCATATCTCCAGTAGGTATAAAGAAAAAAAAAGAAGTAAAAATGATTTATTGCCACAACTAGCCATGCAGTAGTCTGTTTTCTCTCTCTTGTCTTATTTAGTAAACAATCTTGGCATTTATTTTTTATTTATTTATATAACTATAAATTTTAAATTAACACGGTACAAAAACCAATTACATTAATTAACATAGAAACGATACACAATATAACGATGATATTACAATTTACATATATGACAAATTTTATATGACAAAATTACATATACCTATGACCTTAACATGGAACAGTGGACACCCTCGCATACATCCTCTCACAGAACATCAGACATACTAGCAAAATTTTATTGGCATGTCTCTTTATTCAAATAACTATTGATTAAATGTACCTAATTACTAGATCTACACATGTAATTAGGTTTTAAAAAATAATATTATTATTATCTCCTTTATTTAGTTATTACCTTATAAATTACATTTTTAAATATTTTTTATAAAAAGAAAAAAAAACACCTAAATATTCAAATGTATCATAGTATTTTTTATTTTATTTTTTATAGTATAGGATGGCGAAACGAGCTAAAGGCCCACCTGATGTTAAGCGGTTACCTTTACCCACGACAACTTCAATACCGCCTAGGCTGTTGCCTAAATGGTACCGCAAGTCGGTTCGCCAAACTGAGACATGAAGATGGAAAGTCTCATGTGATTGTAATTTCATTAACATAACTTCAAAATCATTAACATAATGTCTTTTAATAATAGTTATTGACGAATTGTATTAAAAAGACATGCCAAGATTGTTTACTAAATAAGACAAGACAAAGAAAGAAAAAACAGGGTGTAGCCAAGTACAAATAAAAATAACTAAAAAGTATCTTAATTTTAAGATATCTTATAATAGTGGCAACAATTATAAGAAAAGTAATGCATGTTGTAGCTGCCTGCAAAGAGGTTGACAATCAGCATAAAGCAAGTCAATAAAATACTACTCACTTCCGATTGTTGTTCTTCTCTAGATGGATTACACTATTCATCTCAAAATCGGCCTAATATATTTTGAGCTCCGGTAGGAATAGCAAACTTACTTAAGTAATCTTTTTCTGTCACTGCTGGTAAATTGCGAATCATCAAAACATCACACCACCACATAGCATCTTATGCTGTTTGTACTTCTCCAATAATTTATCCAGGCCCAATCATCCAACAGGTCCAATCATCATCATCGGGATGACAAAATGTTGCCCAAACTTTAGTCCTGAAAAATGTATTTGTATGAAGTGTTAAATTCCAACTATTATGCCTGGCCTTATTAATTAATGGCACTTTATTCATCTACTTACTTAAGAGACCCATTCATGGACGGGAGAGGAAACCTGTGAAAGAATCTTCCTTTGAGGTTATCCCGTATTTTGCGCACTTTACACTTTTTTTTCCAGCCATGGTGGAAAAACAATCCAAAAGCGTCAGTATCGAACAAATACATATAATGAAATCAATCAGATAAACTACACAAAAGCTTGAATTTCACACTGGAGTCTCTATCTCATAAATTGTTGTAACATAAGGAAAAAGTGTAAATTTCACACTAATGAGTCTCTATCTTTCAGCAAAATTCACAACATTGAACTTTAGGAAACAATCCGGCAGAAAAACAAGATTAATCGGGCATAAATTCGAAATAAAAATTAGGAAAATCCGTTTTTTATTTTTTGACAAGTTTAGTAAGTGTTGCCATTTCATAAAAGTGAATACTATCATAATTTCGGTAATCTTCAAACACTGAAATATACTACAATGGTAGATATGTATTCAATCGCGCTTGTTTCTACCATCTCATTCTTTCGTAGAGCGCTGTTCCGTTTTTGCAAATCCTTCCAGCTATGCTATTCTCTAAGGATACAGCCTTGCGTGCAACGCTGCCGCAGCGTCGAAACCTTGATTTGGTATTCACTAAAGTACGAAAAGCTACACTAGCGCTCAAGGCTGTGACGGCCGTGAGTTGGAACTACTCGACGACAGAGAAATTGACACTTCTTCATACATTTTGGTATTCCGTAAACAAAAACCAGCGTCGAGATCGCTCACAGCCTCACGCACAGCCCAGTGTTACCAGATGGCAACTTTGAAATTATCACAAATCTAGAAAAAAAATATCTTATGTTTATCGCATACGTGAAGAATGACTCTCCTCCACAAAATTGGAATTAAATTGCTATTTAGAGGTCTCAAGTTTCTATTAATTAGTGTGTTTTATTTAACACTAGCTATGCCCGACCATACGTTCCTATCAACATTTTTTTTTCACAAAATCCATCGCGTGCTCTGCACTCGCAATGTTAAAAACAATTCGCCTAAGTTTTATCGCAATATGATGAATGGTATAGGAACGCATACGGGACAAAAAAGAAAAATATATTTTTATTTGTAGATAAATAAAATCAGAAAATTATTAGAAAAAGAAAAGAAAAATTTCTTATTGTCCCAGTTAGCAGCGTGCAACAGTTAAAAAAAACGTAACAATTCAAAGCAAAAAAAAAAAAACAGATACCTAACTAATCCAATGGCACTCAGTCTGATAGTCTGACTCTAGGTCTGACTGTCCTGACTGAACTGGTAACTGACGCAAACCGACCCACGAACTAAGACCGAACAAAATGAATAAGTGGAAAAGGACGCAGTATGCGGTTGGAAGGGAAGCATCGTTTTTTTATGGTCTTATGCGTGCATTTTATTCATTATGTCGTGTGCATCACACTGCACACATAATGAGTGAGAGTGACGAGAATGTATGCTCAAATGCTTGTTGTTAATGCTGGTTGTTGTCTAAAAAATTACTAAGCCTCAAAAATATCACAGCGTTATTAAAATTATCGTATGAATTTACAAAACTATCGTTCGATACCCTGCTATTATTTTTTACCGCAAAGGACTTGCAATCATCGTAGATGTACGATAATTATCGCACGTCTGGCAACGCTGCCACAGCCACGCTTCTATCTGTCTAATCTAAAAGCTAAAAAGCTACACTAGCGCTCAAGGCTGTGACGGCCAAGAGTTGGAACTACTCTACAGCGGACAATTTGACTCTTCTTGAACATTTTGGTATTCTCTAAGCAAAAAACAGCGTCGAGGTCGCTCACAGCCTGTCACAGCCTCGTCCTTAACCACGATTCTATCTGTCAAATCTAAAAGCTACAAATATTGCGCTGAGTCCTATATAGTTTAGTAACAAAAATCATTATTACTCGTAATTGAAGGTGCAAAGAAATGCAATAAAAGAAATGGAAGCAGAGCACAGATGATTACAAGTCTCTATTTATTGGAAAAAGCTAAAAAAGTGAAGATTTCAAGAAGGCACGAAACGAAGGCAAAACAAGACAGTTCAACACTTTTCCCAGGATGTAGAGTTTATCCATATTTACAGGCTTTTTAAGGATTTAATTAATGTATTAGAAAGTGATTTTACTCCATATATGCCTCCATATATAACATCATTGACTGTATTCTAATTTTACTAACAGTTTTTTTAAGTATAGAATGTTTCTGAACTTATGAGTACTATTGTTACTTATAAAGAATTTATTATTAGGTATACATATTCATACTTTTGATATATAAATATGAGTTTGTGAAGATATTCGTTACACTCAATCACACTGAAACGGCGAAACAGATTTGGATGAAATTTGGCACGCAGGTAGACTATAACCCAAATTAACATATAGGCTACTTTTTATCCCATAAAAATAATAAGCTCCCGAGGGATGCGAGATAAGTCTTTCTGTGATAAACGAAATTATATGCGGGCGAAGCTGCAGGCTAAGTCTACATAACATCACGCCTGTATTTCCCCGAAGGGGTAGGCAGAGGTACACCTCTACTATACATAGTAGGTACACCCATATTTCACCAGTTATGTTATAAGTCCCATGTAATAGGGGGCCTATTGCCATTAACCGGGCACAAATCCAGACTAAGTCTAGTTAGTAGGGCTGTCTTGTTTTTAATTTTTTGTGTGTTTATGTGTGTTTTTGTTTGTGCCAATAAACACATTTTCTTTCTTTTCTTTCTTTCTTTCTTTCTTTACATACTAAAAGGCAATGATAAATTAAACATGTGTATTTTCCTTATCCATTTTTTATTTACATTGAAAGAAATAAGTAATATAATACATTATCATATTTTCCACCAAAATGCACACAAATCCTGCAGTGCTTGGGTCTGCCTTGATTATAACCCACTGATCACCATAAAAATCTCAGAATCCTTTTCTGGTTATCAATAAGGAGTCTTTGATTTTCCAACCAACAACAGAGACTCTTCAAAAAACCATTCATTTTTCAAACGCTTTTCTTCAATGGCGATAAATCTTTCAGTCCGGCTCGCCATTTGTGACTGCCTTTGTGAAGGTGGTGAGCGCTGGAGCAGACGTCGTTGTGCCGTTGTTAACAAACGACGCCTACGAGGTGCTAAAAAGAAAAATAACTTTAAGCAATTGGTTGTAAATTTAATAAAGGCAAGCCAAGCCGTCTAAAAGCTTCACATGCGCTTGGGATGGGATTACGCCATAGACTTATATATTACTAGGGTCTTGACAAGCTAAGATACACAGTAGATTTTAAAAGTGTTTTAAATCAATAACGTCCTTTGACTGTCGGCGTCCAAGAACTATTGATTAGTGTCTCGTTTTTACTTTGTTGATGGGTTAGTATCCCGTGGACCAAAACTTAAACAATAGCAAATAAAAGGTTAGATACCTTAAGGTTACCTATAACAATACTTACATACACTTAAGCTTCTTTTTCAAGTCACAAAACTATGTTTAAAACAATACAATTAAATGTGATATTATCGCTAATACAATAACTTAACTAAATACGAATAGAAATCAACTTCTAAAAAATTTACAAGTCTCAAAAATGTCGTACTTAAATATCATTAGGTAATCTGTGAGAAAATGTCAAGTGCAGTCCAAGGAACTTATATATCAAGCTGGAAAGCGGACGGCTGACTAAAATTCGGTCCGATGATTCGATGATTGGGGAGCCTTTTGTCTCTTTCTATAGGGTGTCCATACATGCAGGAAAGGGACAGCGGGCTCTCGGTAATACTATCTCAGAAGACCGGCCTCGACCGGTATTTTCTCCCTGATTTTGATTGAAGATTTTGGACCTTATATGAACGGGATATTATTAATTTTTGTAGTTCTTAAATTTCTCCGTACGCATTCTATCTTGGGTAAAAATTCTTTGGTGCAATCACAGAGTACTTTTATATATATGAAAAGTGCAGTGCAAGTGATTATATACTCTTTGGTGCAGTGTTGCCAACCCTTACCAAAAACTTTCTTAAAGAAAATGTTGACATCCCCCTAAACACCCCTAACTTTTCCTATTGCCAATGAATCATTCACACATAGCAAGCTAAAACTTTAAGAAATGATTTTTTAATTATTATTTTTGGTAATAAGTACTCATATTGATCAAATTAATATTATACCTTAGAGACATAAGTAGTTGACTTTGAGCCGTTTGGGGTCGAAACGCTCGGGCCATGGTGTCCGAGTGCGCGCTCCTTTTTTAAGGAAATCTCTAAGAGGCTGGTCGACACTTCGCGTGACCAGAGGGCTGGCTTGTTCTTTGGTCAAAGAATAAGCGTTGCCATTCAACGTGGCAACGCTGCCAGTCTTCTGGGCACGATGCCAGATGACAGCGGTGTGGAGGAATATTTTGCCGCCTAGGCGCGCTTTTTTGTATCGTTTTGTTTTGTACTTTGTAAATATTGTATCATTTTATTTTTTACTTTGTAGATGTTGACTTATAGGTACCTATAAGTCAACACCATCAAATATTTAGGCCACATAATAACAGCTATAAAATTTGATGAGTAAAACACCTAATTTATCTATTAAAAAAAAGTTCGGCGTAAAAAACAATAATCGAATGCAGGAATAAAATACTTTTTTAAATCGCTTTTCTGGCAGAATTTAGGATAGTCCCATTTATATAATTATATTATTTGCACACCCCGGATGAGACAATATTAATTAATTAATTATTCCTTGACATGTTTCTTCTTACATAATATATTATGTTCATACAGTTTTTTTAAGAACATTGTAAAACATCGCAAGGTAAAAATTCTAAATTCTAAATTTATTATTTGTCAAACATAGGTATGATGTATAAGATATGGTGTTAATTTATAAATAATCCAGTATCACTATGTTTTGCCTTGATATTAGGCGTACAAATTTGATAACTTATAGATAATACTTATTATAGATTTGTGGAAATTAATTGTTTAATAATAATAATAAGAGTTTTTATTAATATATATTAATGAATAATTTAACAAAGAAATCGGACTCTTGTGTATTTACCTAAAGTTTGTTGTATCTGTCAGAAAATCAGTTACTGAATAGTAAGCTTTCAGAACAAGAAAATCTTTGAGCTTCTTTTTAAATGTACGTATGTCATCACTCATCAGTCAATTTAATGTTGTGCAAACCATCATAATGAGAGATTTGAAGAAATATCGCAATAAATTACACTTAAAAATGTCATACGATCCCAATAAAGTACGTTTTTTGCTATCGTGTATTTTGACATTTCTTTTCAATCCTACGAATCGAACCACGATTGTGCGATCCAGTGGGGAGTACGAATTTCTCGTTCACAATGAATGTTTCTTTCGTAGTTAGTTTTAAGTCGTGCCACCACACGATCGTGCGCTTGTGTACATTAGGCAATTTAGGCGTTGAAATTTTGATACAGAACTCGAACCAGTCGGGAGTAAAGCTCCGGATAGGAACCAAATCGAAATAGAGTTAGAATCAAATTTTCAGGAGTAAGCCCCCAGCTCAGTTAAAGAATGGGATTGAAAATGGCGGACACTGGTGTGGTGCGAGTAGGTATTCCCTACTAGCATTAGAAATTACGTCATTTTCAAAGCCAATTAATAACTGCGCAAGTTATGCGAGTTAAATTGTAATTAAATTGTTTACAATTAATTCTACTTACATGCCGCGTTCAAGAATTAACTCGATGTGGAGTTTTTATAATGCCATCTTTCTCACATTCACAGCAAAATGTTTTCTCTGTCCAGCTATCATTCCATATTTGCTGTTGTTGAGATTAATGCTGATTTTGTTTGAAGCCCATAAAACCCCAAGAAATTCCTGGCCCTAAAAATATTCCTTTTAATACTTCTACCCCCTAAATTTAGGGGTAAAACCCTCAAGCTGTCAACACACAACACTGCAAGTGGTTTAGTTTTTTATTTACAGTAGAAGGTTCATGCGTTTCGGCAAAGGAATCTTCATACAGCCTTAAAACTCGGCCCATAAAAATGTTACAAGCTCTTAGAATAATAACCTATTATTTGTAATTTTAATACGTTTCTTAAAAAACCTAAAACATTGACCTTATAAACCCATTAAACTCTCAGTCGAGAATTATCGATTATATTGTACAGATATTTGTGTCAAGCCCTAACTCGTCTACGCAACAGCGACGAGTCGACACAGCCTTCAGTTCGTCGACGAGCATAAATGCGTTAGTGAATACCGTTTGAATCAGCGTTGCGCTCTCGGACGTTCGTAAAGCTGTCTAAATGTCAAGCCTGTCATGACATACAGCCACGAAATTGTAAAGCGCAAACCACACCGAGAGCGGGTGCGGGTCGGGCGCGGGTCGGGTCGGGAGTACGGCGGGTATATGGACCTGTTTTTATATGGATGACATCACACGAAACGTGGGCGCGGGTTGGGCCAGAGCCGGGTGGAGCGCGGGAGCCACGCGTTTCTCCTGCCACTACAGACAGAGCGCGGGCCGCGCGGGTCGGGTCGGTCGTCGAATATACGTACCTATTCATAGAGTAACTTTTTGTACGTATTCACCGATATGTACTTACACAGAGAGCTTGCGTGGGTCATCAGCAGCGCGTATCAAGTGTTTGTCAACAAGCTGTTGTAATTATTTACAAAAAAAAACTCTTTCTCGTCATTTATCTAAATGATAGTGTTCGTAAACATTGCCTACTTACACTTTACTTACTTACTTACTTTTTTTTGCCTTTTGAAGAGAAGCTTCTATGGCGTCGTTGCACACGCCGCCGACCCGCGCTGTGTCAGCTGTGTGTGAAGTTCTCACTGTGAACACAACAAACAGTGCGGCCCACGCGAGCAACACGACCCGACTCGCGCCCGACCCGCACCTGCCTTGTGTGTGATTTGCGCTTTAGAGAATAGCATAGCTGTTATTTTACTCTAATTGAAAGTGCTCGGATGATTACAAGGCTCTATTTATTGGAAGAAGCTAAAATAAGTGACGATTTATAGAAAGATTGAAAGGCAAAACAATAAGAAAGTTCAAAAATATTTCCCAGGATGTAGAGTTTATCCTTATTTACAGACTTTCTGAGGATTTCATTTATGTAGGTATTGGAGAGTGATTTTAATCCATATACCTACATATGCCTCTGCAAATTCGTGCCGGTGGTTTAACTAGTAGGCTGAAGGTTTGTTTATAGCTTGGTTTCTTAATAAATTATGATTAATAAAGATACCATCAAAAGATTGTATTACCTTCGTAATGTTTCAGGTATTATGCACTCTTTATCATTTTTGGCTAATGGAAGTTACCAAAAAATGTAGACACATATGTGTCCCAGGCTTCTGCATCTAGAGCCATCCACCAGGTTGTTGATGATAGAAATAATATTAACATTATCAACAAATATATCAGATTTCTTCAAAATCATGATGGACAGCAAGTTCTCAAGGAAAGATAAATGTTATAATACATATAAGTATTATCAGCTTAGACATAATTCTTTGTTATTCTTATTGTTATACCACATTTAAGTAAAGAAAGATTGACTAATAATATGAATATTATTATGGAAAATAAGTTGAGTACCTACCTACATTACTATTAATTTAATTGTTCGTGTCTGTAAGTTTATCTGGAACTCTGCAGCAGTGATAGTTTTGTTTTATAAATTGATTGACTGTATTATAGTTTTACAAACAGTTATTTAAGTAAATAATGTTACTTACCCTACGAGTCGTATTGTTTGTCGAAATAAATAATTTATTATCATACATATTCATAGTTTTGACAGCTTTGACTAATTTTTAGTAGACAGCATGTCGGTGGTAACATTTGAATTACAAAAACCGTTCTTACTGCTTACAAAATAAACTGTCAAGGTCAAACTGTTACCACTGACATGCGGTCGAATGTACTACAAGGCAATGAGAAATTAGAAATATGTATTTTCATTATCCATTTTTTATTTACATTAAAAGAAATAATTTTATTCTTATTTGTTTAACAAAATTACTAATTCCTATTAAATTATTCATATTTTCCACCAAGGCACTGGGGGATGCACACAAATCCTGCAGTGTTTGGGTCTGCCTTGATCATGACCTACTAATCTCTATAAAAAATATCAACATCCTTTTCTGCTTGTCAAAAAGGAGTTTTCTATTTTCCAACCGTCTTTCTGCAAATATCCTCTCATTATACTAACACTTTTCTTCAATGGTGACAAATCTTTCAGTTAGGCTCGCCATTTGTGACTGCCTTTGTGAAGGTGGTGAGCGCTGAAGCAGACGTCGTCGTATCATTGTTAAAATAACTATGCCTACGAGGTGCTTAAAACAAAAAATCAAGGTTGTGAAATGAATAAAGGCTAAAATCTTCCAAGCCGTCTAAAAGCTTCTCCAATTGCGCTTGGGATGGGACCCCGTTTCTTGACATGCACACAGTTGTTAATACAATGACATCCTTTGACTGCCCGGAGCCCGAGAACAATTGATTTTCTATTGTGGCTCGTTTTTGTTCGTTGTAAACCCATTAAATTAATAACCCATGTTATTAATTTACCATCCCGTGGACGACAACCATAACAAATGTAACAAAATTTGGTTAGGCATAATAATATTTACTACATATCTACACTTCAGCTTCTTTTTCAAAAAACTATTTTTAAAACAATACAGTTCAGTTTAGTACAATCGCTAATACAATAATTTATCGAAACACGAATAGAAAGAAGCATTACCTACTACAAATACAACTCTCCAAAACAAAATCACAGAGAAAATAATCACTGCGTTACAAACAAAATGTCAGTCAGTGATCAAAGATAATATAATCGCTACGTGTCAGTGATTATTTTACTCAAACTTCTTGGTCATTCATGGTGAATAATTACATTATTTTTGAAAAATGCAGTGCTGCCAGTGTACTTTTGTCAAAAGATACCTGAGAAGAGTTATCCAAAATTAACCATTAATATGAAAAGTAATTTTCGATTAACTTAAGATTCAATATAGTCTACGCAGACGAAGTCACGTGCAAAAGCTAGTTTTATTAAACATTTACAATTGTAGCACTGCCAGATATTTACGTAACACTTTACTTTTAGATATTTTCAGTTTTCTATCGTTTTCAACTACTTATACAACGTGTATCAGAAATGCGTGGTCATATGTTAAGAGCTCATTCAGGGCATAGCATAGAACAACTTTTACTATGGGACCAAACCTGAAATCACGAAAAAAATATCAGCTGTTCCCTACTAAATCATCGATGTCGCTCGACAAAATGTAATGATCAGCTGATATTTTTTTCGCGATTTCAAGGTTAGTCCCATAGGAAAAGTTGTTCGATAGAATTCCCTGGATAAGCTCTTCAAATATGACCACACATTTCTGGTACACGTTGTATACTAGCATATGTGTAATACTCGCATTCAGATGAAGTTTTTAATTAAATAGATAAAAAAGTTCTTGTAGAACACTACAATTTCCCATTAAATCAGCTGGAGGTACCTGTAGTCCATCAAAGGAATCACGCAAAGTACTGTAGGCACGTTCGTGTAGGTAAATAATAATAAATTGTTGTTGGTTCCTCGATTATAGCTTGATGCGTAGTTTATTATTGCTAAGGTACCGTGTGGTGCCGGACGTATTGCATGAACGAATTGCACCACCCTCTCTCTTCTCATGGGTGTCGTAAAAAGCGACCAAGGGATTCACCAGAGGATGGGCAGCAGCGTTCTCTGAGTATTTAAACAACCAACTGCGAGCGCCAACCCGCCACCGGAGATAATCTCGTCACGCGTGACCGGCCCTATGCTCTAGAGTAGTTCCTAGGAGTAGGCTTAACCGCCACTGTGTTAGGATTAGGTAGGTCTTCGCCTCGCCGGCGAGGCTTGCCGCTTAACGGCGATTCGCGAAACGCGTCTCCCATCCGATATACCGAAAGTCCGCCACTTTCGAGAAAACTATTCCCGATGCAGCAACGGCTGCCAGGGGGACATAGCGGCGGGTCCCCCCGCAATGCCCCAGTAAGCCGAGGTTCGAGCCCTCCCTTGGGGGACGCCCTTATGCGGTTTTGCAGTTAGGGTATCCATTCTGGGTACCAATTCAGACATATTATGTCTAGGTTGCCCGTAAGACTAGATCGCGAAATGACTGGATCTCGATTGGACTAGACATCGTAACGTCTACATCTCAAAATATTTTACATCTGTAAACAGAACAGTATCAAGCGCTCGTTGTAACACGCCGCGCTACGCGTTTTCTCAGTACCAAGTAGTACGCACGGCTACACATCAAGCTGTACATTTCCAGTATAAGCTGATCTTGCATTGTACGGAAAGCCTATGCAATGCGAGGTCAGCATAAACTGGAAAAGTACAGCTTGATGTGTAGCCGTGTGTACCAACTATTTAATTCTGTGCACACGCATTGTTGTGAATACGAGTTAGTTATCTACATGGTAATAATATATTTGAAATTAACACATCTATTACTACGATCCACGACGACAATAAATAGCTTAAAAAGTAGATTGCTTGTTATTTGTAATACGGCTTTAATTAGTGCGAGAAGAGATTACTTTGTGCATAAATTCATAATAAGTAACAATAATTAATAATATATTACTGTTTTTAATTATCACATCATCTTCATCATTATCATCATTTCAGCCGAAAGACGTCCACTGCTGGACACAGGCCCAAGCATCGCCACAACGACCATAACTATTTTAACATAAAAAATGTAATTTGTGGAGATAAATAAAACATTTTTTTTGATTATTTATTTTATATAATATCAATAAAATTCCATTCCAACATTACAATAAAATATCTAATTCGATTTCGAAAAGATACCTAAAAGCTGCCTAAAAGTTGCCTTTTAAGTCGTCTAACCTGGAACTTGACCGAGATAAAAATTACCTAAAGGTTACGAAAGTAACCTTCTGGCAACACTGGAAAAAGTCAAAGGTCAAGCTTGGTTTGTTTTTAGGGTTCCTTACCCAAAGGCTGCCAAACGGTACCCTATTACTCTCGCTACGCTGCCCGTCCGTCCGTGCGTCAGTCTGTCTGTCCGTCCGTCTGTCTGTGACAGGGCTTTATCTTTGTAACGGTCATAGATAACCAGTTGAAATTTTTACAAAATATGTGTTAATATGGTGCATATCACGACAAATACTAAAAATAAAAAGTAGTCTAAAACCAAAGGGGGTCCCCATACAAGAAACCTCGAAAAACATGCATTTTTTTCAACGTTTTTGTTTCTGCTCTATCATCAAAACGGTAATACATACCAGCGTCAAACTTGGTCTAATTATAGTGCATACTATGTAGTTTAGTAATTTTATATGTGGTGGTACCTGCGTAAGAAAGAGATGCAAAAAAAAAATTCGCTCACGGTGCTTTGATGTCTTTTGATGAACTCTCGTAAATTAAATCAGTTTCTATGGGGTATCAGGTCGAAGGGTGGTACGGAACCCTTACTGCGCGAGTCCGACTCGCACTTGGCCGGTTTTTTTTTTAACATTTAATTTAAAGTATCATGGGTCTCGCAAAGGAATCGTCATTCAGCCTTAAAACTCGGCCAGTAAGAATATTATAAGCTCTTAGAATAATTAGGTATATACTATTTAAAATTTTACTACATTTCTTAAAATACTTAAAAATAGACCTTTATTATAACTTTTAAACTCATTAAACTCACAGTCGACATTAATCGATTATGTTATAAAGATATTTGTGTCAAGCCCTAACTCGTCTACGCAACAGCGACGAGTCGACACAGCCTTCAGTTCGTCGACGAGAATAAACGAGTTAGTGAATACCGTTTTGCGCTCGCGGTCGTTCGCAAGGCTGTCTCGACGTCGAGCCCGTCTCGACGTACATCCACGAAATTGTTAGTTAGTGAATAGCACTGCAGTGCTGGCATTCGTCGCTTAGGAAGTTGACACCCCCTGATTTGATTAGTCGATTGAATCCGAAACCAGAATGACGACGGCCATAGACTATAAATGTTGCCATTAATAAAAAAACAATCTTATTTTGTAATTTATAAGTTCGTATCATATTAAAATCACCGTGACTATGTAGGAATTTCCACTACATGTGATTTTCGTGGACACAATAAAATTAAAGATAATGTTATTTTATATGTCTTTAATTAGACATAGAGTTTTAAATGTAATGCCGTAACTCAAAATCTATCTAAAAACATCACATTTGGGTGCCTATGAAAAAGATAAAACGAGTAATTCGATTTCAAAGTTTACAAGAAGGGGTTGGACACAAAGAATTTGTATGGTCAGTGCTGCTTTAGAAGGCTGTATTTTGTAATCTACACAGTTTTTCATATTTATTTTACAACAGTAATATAGTTTAAGATTTGTTTTCATAAAACATCCCCAGGAAGTACAAAAATATATAATTCCTGTTTTATCACAATGTTACGATTCCACCGGACAGGGTGATTTACTAGCCGACAAACTTTTTGAAAAATGCCCAATAGGGAGCGAGTCTATTGCCATGTACGTATATATGTATGTACCACTTACAGCACAACTTTGAACCATTTTGATCAAAAATTCTAAAGAATACCGCAATGTAGAATCAAAGTTACCACTTATCAAAACGAAGTAAACAAACGAACGCCATTTTTGGTCATTTAACATGGTCTGTGCTGCTAGTATCATTACTTTAATTTTCCTTTATTAAATGTCATTTAAGTGAAGGCGACTTATCTTAGGCTTTTTTTAAAATTTATAAATCATTATTATCAACATAAATATGTATGTAAAAAACTTTCTGAATATTGAAAGCCTGTGTTACGGGCAATACACTTTTGAGGGGGTCGTTATATATTCCGAAGCTGTATAATTACCACCTTATAAATTTATTTTTGTTTTATGGCAAATGTAGGAACGAGACACCGCTACCGAAAAGTGAGTCTTTGTCTAGATTATAATCCTTCCTTTTCAAAACTAGACTTAATTATCAAACTGTTAAAGAATAAATTTATTTGACATTAAAGTACGAGTAAACCTTTTAGATCTAATGGTAATTCTATGGATAGATCAGAAACAATAGACGTTGAAAATCGCATTTATTTTTTTGGAAATTACTTAAATAGGGATGTTACTGTAGTTTTAAACTTATTATATGTTTAGTATGGTTTAGTAGGTATTTTTCATGATAACAAAAACTGCAGTACCTAACAGTGAACATTTAAACTGTCATGGTATTTACATGTGATGAGAAGGAATGAGGAGCATGTTACGAGGAAAGTTTTAAGTATGAATGTGGATGGCTATAAGAAAAGAGGCAGACCGAAGAAAACATGGATGGATTGTGTAAAAGATGATATGAATAGAAAGAAAGTGAACATGGAGATGACGGCTGATAGAGATGTATGGAAGAAAAATACATGCTGCGCCGACCCCAAATAAATTAGGATTAGGGTAGGAGGATGATGATGATTTAAACTGGCTACTTATTACGGTTAAACGATACAGTAGCCTTGTGACGGACGGATGGACAAACGGCGCAGGCAGAGTAATAGGACCGTCTGTCCGTCATTGATACATTTTGGGTGTGAAACCCTAAAAATCTATTTCGTAATTAACTAAATACTGCCTAGTAACTTATTGTTATGTTTTCACAACACAATGTGTGTGAAAATCCCATGCATATATAATTTACTTATTATGGGCTTTGATTATGGGTAATTCGCAAGATCGCCCCGAAAACAGAAAGCTTCATTCATCTAGATTATTTTAGTTGCGTTACAAAGAAAAGAAAAATAAATAATCTACTAGCTTTTCTGACTTTTCTTAGCACATTGAAAATACTCTCTTCACTCTGCCCCCTTAGCCTGATGTGATGATGCTAAATTGTCACATACATTCTGAGCAGCATTATAAGGACTACTAAGTAAGATGGTGTAAGTCCCGGTAACATATTTTACATATCATTTCTGTGATTATCTAGTATTCTCTTAATTTACATCCAAGTTATGCTATTGAAGTGATGTAGTAGCAGACTGAAGTTTGAAACGTTATCCAGATAACGGTAATAGGCTTACCTCCTCTAAGAAAAAGCTTTTGACACTGATAGCATATAAAAGAGCTTGGACATTGAAACCAACAATTTCCCAACTGGGGATATTAAAAAAACCGACCAAGTGCGAAGTGTACTCGCAGTAAGGGTTCCGTACCATTTGTTGACCTGATACCCCTTAGAAACTGCTTTAATGAGAATGAGAGTTCATCAAAAGACATCAAGCAACCTGCACGAAATATGAATATTTGCATCAAATTCTTACGCAGGTACCACCACACATGTCTGTGTTTGCCCTATTTTTAGTATTTGTAGGTATGCACTATAATCATACCTTTTTTTTTTTTTTTTGCCGTGGGGAAATCCTCATGGACGCACTCCGCCCGGGGTAGGCGGAGCCAGTGTCGGACTCTTACCGACTAAAACCACCACGGTGTTCCTTCAACTACCTTAGCCGGCGGCATGGGAACCCGTGAGTATTCACACAACCACCCCCGACAGGTCCTGGCCCACCACAAGTAGGCGAGCCCCTTCTCCCCGTGCAGCCTAACGTCGGCCGTACCCTTCTAGGTGGCGCACACGGAACACTGCACGCCACTTCACCTCATGGGCCTTTACCAGCCGCGCCAACTACGCCGGCTGTGCCAGCTACGCCGGCTGTGCCAGCTACGCCAGCTGCTGGTCGGGCAGCAGACTACCCCGAGTCTGCTGCTCGCAGGCCCTACTTCCCGTAATTTTTATAGAGGTTTTCTTCCTCGCGGTCCGGGCGGTGAAGCCAAGACCCTCGGTCCCAAGAGGCGCGAGAACACTACTCAGCGGGCACTCCTGGGGTTACGAGATCGACGGGGGCAGGGAAAGACAGTCCCCCCGCTGCCTGCGCAGTGGCAGGGTGAGTGCACACCGGGCCCGCCCCTGCTCCTCCACTGTGCCCTCTGCTGATATCAGAGGGACACGTGGAGCAACTCCCTACTGGCCCAGAACGGGCCCCTCCCGTGCCAGAATATTCGCCACAGGCAATAAAATCCCCCGAAGGTTAATCCCTCGGCAGGATTTTATTGCCCGTGCCCAGGATGCACCGGCCAAACAACTGCCGATCCCTCCAGTGTCCAGAAGAACAAGCAGCCGTCAGGCACACGTGGAGGTTTTCTGGCCAGCACCCCACTATAATCATACCTAGTTTGACGCAGGTAACTATGTATAACCGTTTTGAAGGTAGAAAAACGGAACCAGGATCAAAAAAGTTGCAAAAAAGACCAGTGACGTGTGGTCGCTGATGGGGACCCACCCCCTTTGGTCTTAGATTTTTTTAATTTTGTTATTTGTCGTGATAGTATTCATAGTAACACATATTATGAATATGACGACCTCTGTGGTCTAGTGGTTCGAGTGTCGGACTGCTGATCACGAGGTCGTGGGTTCGATTCCCCCAGGACACAAATATTTGTGTGATGAACATGAGTGTTTGTGTTGGTCTGGTTGTTTCTTATGTATTATACGTAAATACGTATAATACATTATATCCATTGTCTAGTATCCATAGTACAAGCTCTGCTTAGTTTAGGACTAGATGGTGATGTGTAAAAATGTCCCAAAAATATTTATTTATTATGTGAGAATTTCAACTGGCTACCTATTACCTATCGTATTATATTATCTGTGCTATTACCGTTCAAAAGATACAGCCCTGAGACAGACAGACGAACGGACGGACGCACAGACGGCGTAGCGAGAGTAATAGCGTCCCGTTTTGCACCCTTTGGGTACGGAACCCTAATTTGTTTATTTAGATTAAATACAGTGCTATTTTTAGTTAGATCATATCTAGTGTGTATTGCGATTGCGAATTTCATAATGAACAAAACATCGAACAAAGAGTTTGTCTTAAATTTTGCATCGCCAATGGAATTTCGTGTTCGGAGTCACTGAAAATGTTACGGAAGGCTTACGGAGAATCGACTTTATCAAAAACACGTACACACGGCTACACATCAAGCTATACAAAACCAGTATAGGCTGACCTCACGATGTAAGGAAAACCAATACAATGCGAGGGTCAGCTTATACTGGAAACGTACAGCTTGATGTGTAGCCGTGTGTACTTATGAGTAGTACAAAGCGTTCTAAAGCGGTCGAGATTTGATGAAAGATTTGCGTCGCTCTAGTAGGCCATCAGCGATTTCAACTGAAGGTAACATCGCAAAAGTGAAGGAAATAGTGACTGAAAATCCTCATTCAAGTTTGAGAGAGATAGGTAGCCGCTGAACTTTCTGTTTCTCACGAGTTGCTCCGTACCATTTTAAATAATCATACCCAATATGACACATGTTGCCACTCGGCTAGTCCCAAAAGACCTGAATTTTCTCTAAAAACTCAATCGCATAAGATTCGCTGAGGACATGCTAGAACGAGTCAATTCCGACCCAACATTCATGAAACGCATTGTTACTGGTGACGAGACATGGGTTTACGAGTTTGGGGTGCTGGCCAGAAAACCTCCACGTGTGCCTAACGGCTGCTTGTCCTTCTGGACACGTCTAGAGGGATCGGCAGTTGTTTGGCCGGTGCATCCTGGGCACAGGCAATAAAATCCTGTCGAGGGATTAACCTTCGAGGGATTTTATTGCCTGTGGCGAATATTCTGGCGCGGGAGGGGCCCGTTGTGGGCCAGTGGGGAGTTGCTCCACGTGTCCCTCTGATATCAGCAGAGGGCACAGTGGAGGAGCAGGGGCGGGCCCGGTGTGCACTCACCCTGCCACTGGGCAGGCAGCGGAGGGACTGTCTTTCCCTGACCCCGTCGATCTCATAACCCCAGGAGTGCCCGCTGAGTAGTGTTCTCGCGCCTCTTGGGACCGAGGGCCTTGGCTTCACCGCCCGGACCGCGAGGAAGAAAACCTCTATCAAAAATTACGGGAGGTAGGGCCTGCGAGCAGCAGACTCGGGGTAGTCTGCTGCCCGACCAGCAGCTGGCGTAGCTGGCACAGCCGGCGTAGTTGGCGCAGCTGGTAAAGGCCCATGAGATGAGGTGGCGTGCAGTGTTCCGTGTGCGCCACCTAGGAGGGTGCAGCTGACGTTAGGCCGCACGGGGAGAAGGGGCTCGCCTGCTTGTGGCGGGCCAGGACCTGTCGGGGGTGGTTGTGTGAATACTCACGGGTTCCCACGCCCCCGGCTAAGGTAGTTGAAGGAACACCGTGGTGGTTTTAGTCGGTAAGAGTCCGACACTGGCTCCGCCTACCCCGGGCGGAGTGCGTCCATGAGGATTTCCCCACGGCGAAAAAAATAAAAATAAATAAATGGGTTTACGAGTTTAACATGCAAACTAGTCAACAAGCTTCGGAGTGGTGGCTTCCAGCTGAACCGGAACCGAAAACACCACGCCAAAGTCGATCAAAAGCACAAAAGTCAGTCATGTTGACTGTTTTCTTTGACTATCGCAGTGTTGTGCACTCGGAATTCTTGCCGGAAGGTGTAAAGGTAAATAAAGAATATTATTTGAGCGTTATGCGGCGTTTAAGAGACGCAAATACGACGAAAAAGGCCAGATTTGTGGAATGAAAAATCTTGGATTTTGCACCACGATAATGCGCCTTCGCACAAGGCCATCATTATGAACGATTTTTTTTATCAAAAACCCAACAAATACCATCGAACAACCACCTTTTACGTAGTAACTAATAAGTAATCTGTGAGCTTATTCACCAGATATGGCTCCAGCCGACTTCTTTCTTTTTCCTAAACTCAAATTACCGCTTCGTGGCACCCGTTTTCATTCGGTAGAAGACATAAAGGAGAATTCGCGGCGAGAACTGAACTCCATTCCGGAAAAAGCGTTTATTTTTATTTTTATTATTGGATTATTCGATGGCGTAAGTGTATCGTTTCTGAGAAGGAGCATACTTTGCAGGCGATAAAATAAATTTGGATGAATAACAATTTTTTTGTGTATTATTGATCTTTTCCCGGTACTTTCTTGACAGAGTAAGTAGTAAGTTCTGCTTCTAAGTGCAAAATCATTAACACTACCTATCTATTATTCTGGAGTATTTTAGATAAATTAATTTCCTACGAAAATTGCTGCAAGTTATACAATCATTAATTAGCCACTACATACACCTAATTACTTATTTATCTTTTCGAATTCATATCCATAACCACCAATTAGAAAAGCAATATAGGTAACTGTCAAACATGTTTCTTTTGCGTCGAAGCTTAGCGTTGAAGGTTTTTTTAGGGTTCCGTAGTTCCTATAAGGAACCCTTATAGTTTCTTCATGTCCTTCCGTTTGTCCATGTGTCCGTCTGGCCGTCGCTGTCCTAATCAAACTAAACTAAACTTCTACAGTTATAGTTACAGTAGTAAGCACCTACATATAACTAAGTTTTAAGTAATTGTTATAATTGTGTTTTTAAGTAATTAATTAAATTTTAAGTTTATTGTTAATATGTTATTTTTATTTTTCTCTCGCCTGTACCGAGACTGAAATAAATTTTTTCTTTCCTTTTTTTCTTTCTTTCTTTGATTTTGCTTACACAAAACTTCTTCTTTTAACATCACTTCTTTATCAGGTGTACCATCTGCAAAATATGGTCCGACTGCCGAAGTGGCTTGCACTGTGTCCCCCCCCCCTGCCATTTCTAAACTATGCAATTTAGAAACTTATTATCTTCCATGTTGATAAACCTCAGTTAAAACTCTCTTTTAAAATTATTTCGAGTATAATGCTATAATAAATTTTCAAGTAATAGAAAGAAAACTGCAAAATACTTGAGACGTCCTAGATCAAAGTTCATTGGCTTAGAGAAAAATTATCCTGGTAAACAATGCACCTTCACTAACCTTCTATTTGAATAAATCATAAAAAGTACCTAAGTGGTATCTTGACATAAGACACCTCTTAGATGGCGCCCGCCGTATAAAAACACGCTCTGAGTCGCCAATGCTGCCGTATATTATAAAAGCGGAAAAACTAAAATAGCTGTCGGATCAAGAGTCACCTGACCGAAGGTTGAGTGAAGATGGCCCATGTTACACAGGATCTAAGCCATTAATTATGTTATAAACTGCGATATAAACAAACATTAAACTATTTAATTCGTTTGTAATTACACCTACCTAAGGAACCCTGTACTAAGCAGGCCCGACATGCTCTTGGCCGATTTTTAATATTATCATATTTTAGCCAATTAGTTGCGACCACGTGACCATCTATGTATTGGTACATATAAGGAGTGCTGATATCTAACGACACTATCATAACTGCTCGTCATAGCTGATTGTTGTTTGTTTTTATCGACAATAATATTCGTTGACGCAAAATGAAGTCTGGTGCGGTGTTTCTACTCGTAATCGCGATCGTTGCGATGTCTTGTAATGTATCTGCGAACAGGTGCGACCCTGCTAAATGTACAAAGCTGTGCAGGGAGCAATTTCCTGCCATATCCACAACCCGGTTACGGGCGTCGCCGGCGGCAACAGGAACTTGCGATTACAGCCGTAATTTCTGCGCGTGTTATCGTCGTGGTAAATGTATTAATTGTTAATAAATAGTACGTGAGTACTAACACCCACAAACGTGTAGCCTTATAAATATAGGTACGTAACTTGTGTTGTTTTTGATCATATTATACGCGTAATTCAATGATTTATTGTTTTATTTTTTCTTTGAACCTATCCAACGTCAGAGCAGCTGAAGCGGCGTCGGCGGCGCATTTATAAATGGCTCAGTCGCAAAATGTCCACTTCACATAATGCCTATAGATCGCAAAATATCCCTGTCTCAGAATCTTCCTTTCGCAGAATATTTCTTTCGCGAAATGTCCCTTTTTCAATTCTTTGGTATCAGTAAAATTTTGTATTATTTTGTTCAGTTATGTACCTACCTCTATGTATACCTATACAAAAACTACAATACAAGATAAAAAACAATAATCAAATCAACAAATTAGGCAACTATACAAAGTTATAGAAATTAATAAATTTTATTATATTCCAATAGGTACCTACCTAGTTATAATTTTTTTATTAATTATGGCAATGGTATATTTTGTTGTAAGCCTACTTATTTTTTAATTTTTAAACTGATATTACATTTTCTTACGTAAATCCTCCTGGGCAAAGACTGCAAAAGACAGGGACAAGTGGAAAAAGGCAAGAGAGGCCTTTGTCCTGCAGTGGGACACTACAGGCTGATAATTACTTTCATACAAAAGCCGAACACTCATTATTACATAAACAAGTGACAGATTTAGATATAAAACGAATACCCCACAAATTACAACACAGAAAAATACAAACTAATGAAAACATCACAAACACAGAACAAACAATCGCAGCATGGGCTGGAAAATCTCTTCACGGGAGACATTTATTACAACAATGTACTCTGTGACACCGATCATTCTTGAGCAAACCACATGGTGACAAAGAGAAGTCGAACGAATGGCTCAAGCGAGGTGAACTTTTCCCTGAAGGCTTCATGTGTGCGATTCAAGATCAAATTCATCAAAAAGAAGAAAAAGTTGTAAAAATTCACATTTCGCGTACGAGCGTTGTCTTTTGGTAAACTCTCGTAAATTAAATCAGTTTCTATGGGGGCATCAGGTCGATGGGTGTTACGGAACCCTTACTGCGTGGGTCCGACTCACACTTGGCCAGTTTTTTAATGTTCATGTTTATAATGTATGACTGGTGGCGCCCCTGTTCTTTGCACTCTTTTATGTTGGTATGTAATATTTATACTGGCAACCCTGCAACTGAGAAATTTTCTTGTCTATAATGGGTGATTCCTTTAAATCATACATACCTATACAAATATATACCTTCTTTCATGTTCATGAACAAAATATTAAACAAACAGTCATTGTTGGTGGACTGTTCATGCTCCTGCATTTCATTCTGCATTAGTGCGTCCAATTAATGGGACTGTATAGTGTGTGTGAGTCACATAAGGATTTTAATTTTGATTTCTATAAATAGATTCAAGGTACGTACCATTGCATTTTTTGCATTTTTATTGTGACGGCACATTTGGTGCAGAGATAGAACCTAATACACATTATACGCTCTCAGATAGGTATATTTAGTGATACCTACCTAGAGTTTCCAACCATGTCTCATTCTCATCAAGGTTATTATGCTCACGTAGCACAGTGTGATAAGATCCCGGTTTTTGTCTCATCGTGTTTTTATTGAGTTAATCAATAGAGTTTACAATTCCGACGATTAGACTAAAACTCCGGGTTCGCTCAGACTGGAGGTTTTTTTTTTTAAAAATGTCAAAGTTTCGCAATATCCGACTCTTGAAAAATGAAAAAAAAAAAATTATAATTTAATGGAAGTACTTATTACAGAATTTATTTATTCTATCGAAAAATGGTATAATAGCCGACCGTTCTACCAATTCCTGTTGCATTAGTATGAATGGGTCGAGAGATATGATTTTTTTTCTCATTTTTCGTTTTCATTTTTTTATTCATTTAAACCGCCGTAGTAGGTGGTCATTCCTACATCAAAAAATTGCTGATACTTTCTATTATGTGTAGTATTAATTCCAAAACCTAACTCATTGGTTTCCAGGAGTTATTGGAAATTTTAGTAATATCCGAAATATCCGCACTTAGGGCTGCCACTTCAACCAAAACATAATTTGTTTATTTTTATTAAGTTTTAGCTTCCTTATCACGACCATAACAAGATATCATTATTTTGTGGCTTAGATAGCAAAGATTGAGTAATTTTATAAAGGAAATTAAAAAACTAATGGAGAAATTGGTATCATGTTGACTGATACACGTTTTTTGTAAACCATCTATAAATTCTAACCCAAAAGACTCAACTAATAGTAAATAATAGAAAATCCTTTCCGATGTCTCATAAGTATATCAATCAACATTAAACATGAGTAATATATCAACATCTTTGACAATTTATTAAATATTTTTAGTCAATTTAGTTTTTTTTTATTAATTTTACAATTCTTTTAAATCAATTTTGTTTTACTGTTTAACCGACGAAAAAAACGAGGAGGTTCTCAATTCGTCTTTTTCCAGAGTAGTCCGATTTTGATGATTCTTCTTTTAATGGATAGTGTACATCTCGAAGTTGCTCCCATTTAAATTTGAAAATCAAAATCCACCCCTAAGGGTAGGAAAACAGGGGATGAGTGCTTGTTCACCGACTGAATTCTTACCTGTTAACCGATTCTGTTGAAACATGGCACACATAAATGTTCTAGACACTACAACATAATGGAGACCTGGAGTTAGATTTAAGCCACAAAAAAAAAAAAAAAAAAACTCTTTAACAAAAAATTGAACCGATTCAAAGATTCAAAGATTTATTTTGCCAACTAAGTGTACATATTGGTGGTAGGTTATAAATATAGTTCTTACAAACTTAGTCGCCTTTTTCAGGCATTGCAAAATTATTGGACTTAATTAATTACAATTTAATATATTAATATTAGATAAGTATTAAGCTTATACATCTAAAATAAACATAGTAGATCGCCGTATTAATTTTGGCGGAAATTTATTTAGATAATATAAAAACTACTGGATAATTTTAAAGTATAACATATTAATTAAAGTTTTTATTTCCATCATGAATATAGTAGCAAAATTATCTTATTTTAATTCAATTTATTCAAATTTGATTTAATATGTCCAATTTTATTAATTTCATTTAAATATTTTTTATATTTATTAATTGATTTAATACGTATTTTTTATTTAATTTATGCAATTTTAATTTATTTCATTATATTTTAATATAATTTATTACGATTTAATTTTATTTAGGTTTATTTTGAACTTATATAGTATTTTAAATGTTACTAACACATAGTGGAATAAAGCTGTCTGATTGAATAAAAGTTATTTTTATTGTATATGTTTTATTAAATTATTATTATTATTATGTTTTATTTAATTTTTTTTTTTTTTCGCGATCAAATCGCGGATGTTCTCAAAAAATGCCAGGTTAAGAGTTCTCTAAACCGACGAGCATGCATGACGAGGTTAATGGACGTAGATGAAGCGAAAGAGGTGTGTCAGGATCGTAGCAGGTGGAAATCCATAGTCTCTGCCTACCCCAATGGGAAACAGGCGTGATAATATGTATGTATATGTATGTATGTTTTATTATTATTATTGTGTTTTATTTTTTGTACTTATTATGTTCCAAATATTCTTCAATTGTATAGAAGCATTTTTGGATTAGAAATGTTTTTAATTTTCTATTAAATATTGTCAGTTTTGTTTCTAGTTTTATATCGCATTTTTGTGAAGTGTACGGTGACACTGTACAGATTGCGGAATTAGCAGTTTTACTTAAATTCATCGGACGAGTCGTTAGTACCTAATAAGCGGTCTCCGCGTGTGCTCCCTCGCACTTTTGTATTCTTAACCTTTGGTCCATTAATAAATTAATTAAATGGTATTTTGAGTATCATTGAGCTAACTCCATAACTTTACATGGTCCTTCGAGCTATCGTGCGGGTCCTCGCGAGTTTAAGTATTCGTTTTTCTCCGTGGAGTGACGTGTATTGACTAACTTGTGAGTGAACTCGTGCAGCAATCAGCACATTGGTTTACAGTGTTACGTGTGAACTTTGAACATAGTTTTTAGCAGCAGAACTTTAGCATATCGTTTTGGACACCATACCCTAGCAGCAAAGGGTGGAGTTCCAGAACCTAGTTTCCACTAGCGAGTTAAAGGGCATCCCGAGCATTGGGGTGTCAGCAGTGGGAAATCAGCACCTCAAGCACGAGGAAATCAGCATCCTGAGCAGCAGCACATCGGTATTAGCAGCAGCTGCATCTACAGCAGCAGGACGTCAGTGTCCAGTATCAGCAGAGCTTCGGAAGACGGAGTTCGAAAACAGCACAGCAGAATCAGTCAAGAGCATACAAGTAAGATCTTTCCTTTTATAAACTAGCAAGCAGCGTAATGGAGGATCTTTACTTAACTTATCAAGAAAATACCGATTAATTTTAAAAAGGATAGCGCCGATAGGAAATCGGACGACTATTTTAAAAGGCGATTAGAGTTGTTGGAAAAGTATTGGTCGGATTTTCAAAACAATCATTTATCTATTTGTGAGTATGGGGTCAGAGATCATATGTATTTTGTCAATTCTGAGCATGAAGAATTGAGCAAGGTCTATACAGCCGCCAAGACTTTAATCAACGAGCAACGCCTTCAATTATCTAGCAAGCAGACGCCATTAAAGGCCGTTAGGAGTACTCAACCAGATACCGAAGAAGCAGGGCTATCAGGTTATGAGCAGCAATCTAAGCCAAGCAGTCATCGTGTCATGGAGTCACGAGGCTCGACAAGCAAAACAGACGATATGATTCGTAAACAAGCAGCAAATTTTAGAGCATTTAAAAGATCAGCCGGTTTTATCGATCTGGACTCCATGTCCGAAAAATGGGAAATGGAGGACGCATTAAAAACGTTACAAGCGCGCTGGTCACAAATCGATTCCCTTCACTGTGAAATCGATTGCGAGATCGGTGGAGAAGATGAAGAATATGAAGCAATTTATAGCAAGCATGAGCAATCATATTTTCATCTGAAGAAAACTATCAACATAAAGCTTTGGAGTGTATCACATAGAGAGCATTCTACGCCGAAAATTGATATACCAGTATTTTCAGGCAATTATCAGCAATGGACATCGTTAAAGGATCTCTTTACCGAAACGATCCATAACAACCCTTCCTTGTCCCACGCGCAAAAAATGCAATTTTTGAAGGGCAAAGTAAGGGGCGAGGCGGAAAGACTTATACAGCATCTTCCCATCAGTTCTGATAACTACAGTACGTGTTGGGAAATCCTAAATCATAGGTATAACAACAAAAAGCTAATTTTTTCTACTATCATGAATACTCGCCTAGGTTTACCCAGTTCACAGCAGCAATCACTGGGTCATATTAAAAAGTTGCATGACGTCGCCCTGGAAAGCTTATATGCCGTTCGGAATTTAGGGGTTGATATCAGCACTTGGGATCCGCTTCTCGTGCACTTATTAACACAGAAGCTGGATAGCGATACCTACGGAGATTACATCGATTCCTTGAAGAATTCGAGAGAGCTACCGGTGTTGCAAGAATTTTTGGATTACTTGGAGAGTAAGTTCACCAGCCTAGAAACTTCTCGCAGGAAGATAGATCAAACAGCACCGAAATCTAACAGTTATACATCCAGCAATCATTATCAATCTGAAACTCAAAAGATAAGGCGATACAATCCTAACTTCGCCAAAAATTACAAGCCTCAATTGGAAACAAAAGCCTTACACGTGTCAACATTTAGTTGTCAGCTTTGCGGTCAACAACATTCATTATTTAATTGCGTTAATTTTTTAGAGTTGCCTAATCAAGCAAAATTAGACACTGTTTTAAAATTAAAATTATGCACAAATTGTTTGTTCGACCATAATGGTCAGCAGTGCATTTCCGTTAGGCGATGTCGCAAATGCGCAGGAAATCACCACTCGGTTTTACATGACGCATGCTTAAAAAAAATATCGCAAACAAGTAATGCAGCTATAATAACAACGTCAACGACTGACCTAAATCAAGCAGAACACGTGCCTATAACAGCACATGTCTCTCAAAACGATCCTGGTACGAGTGAAGTATTGCTGGCAACAGCATTAGTTAAAGTGTTAGCAAGTGATGGATCCTGTCACGTTTTAAGAGCCCTCATAGATCCAGGATCTCAAGTTTCCCTGATCAGAGAGAGTGCTGCACAAAAATTAGGATTACCAAGATCAAAGTTTAACGGCATGATATTCGGCGTAGGGGAAGTCGAAAACAACTGTAAGGGCATGATCACAATAACTTGCAAGTCGACGTATAATGATGTAACGTTTGCCACCGATGTACTTATCATGAACAATTTACTGAAAGATATGCCATATAAATCGTTCGACACATCGGATTGGTCATACATAGAAACTTTAAAATTAGCTGATCCATACTTTAACATTAGCGGGCCAGTGGACTTGTTGCTTAGCGCGCAAGTTAATGGTTTAATATTATTAGGAGGATTGCTCAAGGGCGAAAACTCATCAAAGCCAGTTTTACAAGAAACTCAGCTAGGGTGGATCATATATGGAGGTGGTCAAGTGTCCTCATTACAATGTAACGTTGTCCTGAGCAACTACCAGGATATTCAGCAATTCAGAGAAATTGAGGATATTAGCGAAGAGTCAAATTTATTGGTGGAAGATCAGAAATGTCTTGACTCCTATTTATCAACCACAAAAAGTCAAAGAAGATGGGCGGTATGAAGTTAAGTTGCCATTGAAACCTGACATTCATGAAAAGTTGGGATCATCTGAAGAAATGGCTACAGTACAGTTTCAAAATTTGGAACTTAAATATAGCAAGCAAACTAATTTAGCAGATAAATATAATAAAGCATTTATAAGTGAGAACATAGCCTTAGGTCGTATGGTGCCGAGTAATTATATAAACAATAAGCTAATACTATCATGTTTCTTGCCGCATCAGTCCGTGCCCCGCGCGGAATCTGCAACTACGAAGTTACGCGTCGTGTTTAATGCGTCAGCAAGGACGTCCAGTGGATACAGTATGACTGACCTAAAAGGACATAATATACAGCAGGATCTACAAAGATTTATATCTAAAAGGCATCAGTATCGGTTTGCTATCACTTCTGGTATCAAAAAAATGTATCGTCAAATATTATTGAGTGAAACAGACCAACAATATCAGCAAATAATCTGGAGATATGTACTGGATCAACCTCTTCAAACATATTCTCTTACAATTGTCACTTATGGCACAAAATCAGCGCCAGTCTTAGCCATGATGACTCTGAAGCGCCTGGCCTCAGATGAACGACTTAATTTCCCTGAGGCAGCTAAAATATTAGAAAAATCCTTTTGCCAAATACGAAGCAAAACAAATGAGTCATCTGTGGTACTGATTGTTTATAAACCAAGATTAGTACATGTTTCCAAAAGCATATCTTTGCCCAGATTAGAGTTAAGTGGCTATTAGTTATGTTACTGAATAAAATAATTAACTATTTAAGCGAGCTTGATATTCGGATATATGGGTGTACGGACTCAACGGTTGTTCGTGGGTGGTTGCAAGGTAAACCTAGCCGATGGAAACCCTTCGTTTCGAATAGAGCTAAAAGCAAAATTAAAATAATGAAGCCAAGATGCTGGCGATATGTCAAGTTGGAAGACAACGCAGCAGACGCAGCCAGCAGAGGAATTTTAGCCTCTCAGTTGAGAAATCAAGCCCTGTGGTGGCAAGAACCACAGTCATTAAATAATTTTATGTTTCATGAAAGATTGGAGAATGAACGAATCAGCTACACAACTAATCAAAATACAAAGGCCAATTTCACCTCAAGCAAAGTTAATTCTATGCTAAATAATAGCAAGAAAAAGCCTGAATCTAAGAAGAAAACCAGCACAGCCAGATTTAATTTTGTCTCGGTAGGAATATCAATAATCTTATTTGCTGCTTTGATAACAGCATCGCGAGCAGCGTTTGCGCAAAAATGCGTCATAAAAACAAAAAAATTACTCTTTTCTCATGCTCAGCAAATACAATTACCAAAATCCTACTCAGAATGTGTAACCCCCACAGATACATTTGGCCCATTTAACAACACATTAATTAATATGGGAGAACGAATAGAGCAATTGAAATCCGCCAATTCTATTCCACCAGATGACACTCTGTCTACGCATGACTTTCATCAATATACACTTTGTTACGGCTTGCTAGGGGTGGGCATTGTAGTAGCTGCATACTTTCTGTGGAGGAGGAGACGAACAGCTTCGTCAGGAGAACTACCGCAGCCTCAAACTGCGACAAAAAGTGTAGTGTTTTCGTGAAAGCAGAGTACGGCTGACCGTCAGCCTAGTGAAGTGGATGTCAGTGCAGGCACTAGTATTAAACGAAATAAAGCTACATCTCCTGTTACTAAAAAATGTAGCTTTATTTTAGAAGATGTATAATCTCTTTTTATCTTTTTGTATCTTTTTGGCCCGGGAGCATGTACGGTGACACTGTACAGATTGCGGAATTAGCAGTTTTACTTAAATTCATCGGACGAGTCGTTAGTACCTAATAAGCGGTCTCCGCGTGTGCTCCCTCGCACTTTTGTATTCTTAACCTTTGGTCCATTAATAAATTAATTAAATGGTATTTTGAGTATCATTGAGCTAACTCCATAACTTTACATGAAGTGACTAATATTTTTAAATACGAACAGACACAAGTCATGTATATATATTGATGGGAGTGTTAATAATTTATATTCAATAAAAAAGGGTCTGCAGCTTTCTAAATTGTCGATTTGAGCTATAATTCTAATGCACTTCTTCTGTAATACAAATAAGTCATGAACGTCCACGCTATTTCCCCACAGCATCACACCGTATCTCAGCCATGAGTACGCATACGCATAATAGGCAGACAACGATGTTTTTATGTCTGTGCTACATTTTATTTGAAAAAGAGCATAAGTGAATTTGGACAATTTAGACTTAATATGTGCAATATGTTTTTTCCAATTTATGTGTGTATCAATGTTTATGCCGAGTAAATTAAATGTTTCTACTGTTTCTAAGGTATTATTCCGAAAATTTGTGTCCATGACTAAAGAGGGTTTTTTATATGATCTAAATTGTATTGTTTTTGTTTTGCTATAATTTATCTCTAAGTTATGGTCGTGGAGCCAACGTGTTACTGTTTGTAAAGTTTCTTGTAAAATGGGATTAGGTTTGATGGTATTATCATATTTTATGAGTATAGATATATCATCCGCAAATAAGATTGGTAAGGTTATTTCTTTATTTAGTATTTTAGGTAACCGACGTAAATAGAAACTGAAAAGCGAAAATTAAAATGTAGCTTTTAGTCTTAGTAACTATTTTCCTAGCTAAACTAATGTAAATAACTAATTATGAGTCGGCGCCCAACAAACAATCAACGAAGATCATTAAATTACTTTAAAGAAATAACAAAAACAAAATAACATCAAATACAATACAAAGTCAAATTTTCAACGATAAACAATAACTTTCCAAAAATGGATCACTTGCACGCACTTTGCTCGTTTGTTTGGCGCCGACTCAAAAAAGTTTTATTTATTTTACAACTTATTTTGAATAAATTTTAGTATACTTTTATATTTTACAATTCTTTTAAATCAATTTTATTATACTTTTTGATTTAAAACAATTCTTTAGAATCATTTATTTTGTATACAACCTCAACCTCTTAGAGAAAAAAAAGGCTAAAAAAATCCCATTGCCACCGGCCATTGTCTTTATTGAGACCTGTTAATGAACAAAATCTAGCCATCGATAATTATTCTCATGTTGAATTAATTGTAACTAACAATGAAGATGAATTTTAGTTCGGTTAGCCTACATAATATGTTACAAATTTATATACATTTTCCTTTCGTTATTGCATTGTGAATTTGTGTCGACGCCGGCTGTCGCTGAAAACCAGCGCTGTGTCTTTGCTCCGTACATGAAGCATAGCTATATACTGAGCGGTGGCCGTTTTGCGCGGATGTGACACATATCTTACGACACTTCTTGGCTCTGTACCTGTATTTGTTCTGTTCTTGAATTTTTTGGTAATTTTGTGCGTCACTTTTGAAGCAAATAAATATTTTTTCTTTCTTTCTTTTTCTTTCTTTCAAATAGCCAACTCCATATTAATTATTAAAAAGTATTTAAAACACCTTCTTTTTTTTCAGATAAAATATATTCTTATTGGTTTTTTTTCGGATACATGAAAGTGTCAACCCTAAGGAAAATTTTGAATCTCCAATAACTCCTGGAAACCAATGAGTTAGGTTTTGGAATTAATACTACACATAATAGAAAGTATCAGCAATTTTTTGATGTAGGAATGACCACCTACTACGGCGGTTTCAATGAATAAAAAAATGAAAACGAAAAATGAGAAAAAAAATCATATCTCTCGACCCATTCATACTAATGCAACAGGAATTGGTAGAACGGTCGGCTATTATACCATTTTTCGATAGAATAAATAAATTCTGTAATAAGTACTTCCATAAAATTATAATGTTTTTTTTTTCATTTTTCAAGAGTCGGATATTGCGAAACTTTGACATTTTTAAAAAAAAAAACCTCAAGTTTGAGCGAACCCGGAGTTTTAGTCTAACCGTCGGAATTGTAAACTCTATCGATTAACTCAATAAAAACACGATGACACAAAAACCGGGATCTTATCACACTGTGCGTAGGTAGTTATTACTATTTTATTATTACTCTTTGCTTATGCTTTTGTTTTGTGGATGCGCCGGCGCACTATATGTAGATAGGTACCTACCATTGACTTGTACCTATGGACTTGTAATACCTACGAAATAAGCGTGTATACCTACAGTATCCGGGCCACTGTTATGGCGGCCATAGCTAGGGATGTAAGTAATCAAAACTAAAAAGTATCGATATCGATGCTCGTGTTTCTTACCAGAGATGTGTGCTCATTAAAATCATTTTCAAGTAGTAATAAATAATGCAATTATATCAAATACTAAGTTCGGCTGTCCCTAGACATAAAAAAATCAAGCTTCTAAGTCAAGGCTACGTCACATTTTGACTTATGGTACTTCGCTTTGACCTAGAATCATGAAATTTGACCGATATATCGAAATATCGATTTTTAAGCTATTGCATTGCTTCTATCGCGGGCCTTGAGCGTGGAGACCGAATCCAGAAATTCCGTAACGAAAATAACCTAACACCCCCCACTCCGACTGGTACAGCGGTGATACTTTTTAGTTTTGCCATCTATCGATGAATAGCAGAACTTTTAATGACTTTTTGAAATATCACGCTCCGAGTGCCACACGTTTTTCAATATATCGAACCCCGATTGTGTATTTAAAAATATCTATATATCGAAAATCTGATATTTAAAAAATATCAACAGCCCTAGTTTGTTTACTTGACAGCTCACAGCTCATGTACTATGGGCCACATTGCGGGGTAAGCGGGGTTGCCACGCGGAGTAGGTATTTTGATATCCTAAAGATGTTGCCAAGCAGAGAATATACAAATAGCACGCGATCTCTTTCACCAGACGACATAACACGTTGGTTAACAAGAGACAAAGAATAGTTTCATAATTCAATAACGATTTAATAGATTTTGTATAAACTAGGTGGATATAAAAGAATACGCCGCTTCCATAGGTTTATTAATTCAATGGTACCTACACATACAAAGGGGTGGACATTTATGATTTCTAAAATGCGAATTTGTTTTTTTGATTAATGAATAGTTCGAATGATTGATTCGTTTGCTCTAAATATTGAGTGGTAATATAGGGTAATTCAACCTGTTCCTTAGTGCTTATGTATATTTACTAAAGCTCATTTGCCACCAATATTATCCTGAGGTTTTTTACTTTTCCGTTTGGATCGATAACTAGTAGGTAGGTAGGTAGTACGGTCAACAACATAAGCCGATGATTATGTCGATATTTTAATTAATTAATTTCTTAGAATCCAATAACTATCATTGCTAGGTACTGTTTTAAACATAATCTTAATTAATTATTATAGAGTAGAGAATACCTACTTTAATAAGTATTCTCTACTCTATGTATATACACTGCCTCATTGGTCTAGTGGTTGCAAGCGCGACTGCTGAGCGTGGGGTCCTGGGTTCGATTCCCGGGTCGGGCAAAGTGTTATTGGGTTTTTTCATTAGGAAATTCTCAGTAGCAGCCCGGAGTCTGGATTTGTGCCCGGTCAATGGCAATAGGCTCGCCCCCTATTACATGGGACCATAACATAACTGGCGAAATGTGGGTGTAATATTACACCTCTGCCTACCCTTTCGGGGAAATACAGGCGTGATGTTATGTTATGTGTGTTACTTTATGTATAATA
This sequence comes from Asteroscopus sphinx, assembly GCA_949699075.1. NCBI lineage: Eukaryota > Metazoa > Arthropoda > Insecta > Lepidoptera > Noctuidae > Asteroscopus > Asteroscopus sphinx. The sequence continues at coordinate 14,393,896 of OX453010.1, forward strand.
ATGTTTACAAGTGTTCATTCATAATCACTTCTGCTGACACTTTTGGACAGTGTTAACCTACTTAATTCCATTGCTCATTCATCATCAGCCTATCACAGTCCACTGCTGGACATAGGCCTCTCCGATAGCACGCCACCGACTGCTATCTTCGGCTACTTTATCTATATTTTATTTGAAAAAATGTTTGTGTCGTTGTAAAACTCTTTATTTTCATAGATTTAAAAAAAAATCTTTTGTTTTGCCAATGCGTCGCGCGCCGGCTTGGCTCATGCTGGTGGCAGACAGGATTTTTAGGGCTTGGAATTTGCAATGCCAAGGGCTTTGACTATATGAGGTATATAGTCAAAGGCCAAGGGCAGCTGGTTTAGTTATTTAAGAAATTAATGTAATCTTGTTGTGCAATAAAGAGGATTTGTATTGTTTTGTATTGTTACGTGAATCGCCATTCACAATACTGACTTAAAATTATTTCGAGCTTAATGTGATAACAATTTTTTTGAGTAGGTAATAGGTACTACAATCTGACAGGTAATACGAGATAAAACTGAAAAATACTTATGAAGTCCTAGTTCCTTAGTTTTTTTTTCTTCCGAAACAATGAAACTTGTAGCCTTATATTTGATTACACTATACCTACCACCAGTACCAATTTTTATATTCTACTAGCTTTTACCCGCGGCTTCGCTCCCGAGTTTTTTTTTATCCCGTAGGAGACCCGTCACTCAGAATCGTGCATTTCTCCAAGGTAAAAATAAATAAAATACCGGTAGTAAACCGGCTGTCGATCTGTTGCTCCGTTACGATTTAAAAGAGGAACAAAGCAACAAACACAATTTAGCAATGGGACACTCTGTATTTAAGTGGCATACCTAGTTACTCTCCGGTCTCCGGCACATCAACTATCTCTATGACAAATATCAAGTCAATCCATTGTTTCCAACAAACACACTTTCGAATTTCGAATTGGATTTCGAAAAAGGGCAATCAAATGCGCTACTGAAGAACTACAGGCCCATCTCACTTCTGAGCCATGTCAACAAGCTGTTTTCGAGAGTCATTACGAACCGTCAATCGCGCAGGTTTGACGACTTCCAGCCTCCCGAACAAGCCGGATTCCGAAAAGGCTTTAGCACCTAAGACCACATACATACGCTGGGCCAGAAGACCGAAGTGTATAACTTGCCTCTTTGTTTAGCGTTTGTGGACTACGAGAAAGCCTTCGCTTCAATCGAGACTTGGGCTATATACTCATAGACTTATATATGTATACTACAGTCTCTTCAACGATGCTAGATTGACTATCGGTACATTGAAATGCTGAAGTGTTTGTATCAAAACGCCAGCAGTCAGTTCCATTACAGGACCAAGCCTCAAAACCTATCCTTCTGTAACGAGGTGTAAGACAGGGAGATGCGATCTCTCCGAAACTGTTCCCTGCTGCATTGGAGGATTTCTTCAAGGTTCTGGACTGGAAATAACTATGCAATAACATAAACGGCAAGTACCTACATCACTCACCTTCAGTTTGCCGACGGCAAAGTAGTCATGGCTTAGACCATGAAGGACCTCAGTAATGCTCGATGACCTCAATAGAGCTTCTGAAAGAGTGGGTCTTAAAATGAATATGGACAAGACAAAGGTTATGCCGAATTCCCATATAGGTAGCATCCATTCCCGTAAACATCGGAGTATCTACACTCGAAGTTGTTGACGATTATGTATACCTCGTACAAACTGACCAGTTAGGTAGGTCTAACTTCGAGAAAGAGGTCGATCGTCGAATCCGACTCGGTTGGGCAGCGTTCGGAAAGCTACGCAATATCTTCTCGTCCAAAATAAAGCAGTGTCTCAAGACGAAAGTTTTTCACCAGTTTTGTTGCCAATAATTACGTGACAGAAACGTGGTCGCTCACAATGGGCCTGATAGGCTCAAAGTCACCCAAAGGGCAATGGAGTGGGCTATGCTGTGAGTGTTCCTGCGTGATCGAATCAGAAATGAGGAGATTCGCAGGAGAACGATGGTAACCGACATGGCCCGAAGAATTGCCAAACTTAAGTGACAGTGGGCGGGGCACATTGCTTGCAGACCGGATGGCCGATGGGGCCGTAAAATTCTGGAATGGCGACCGCGTACTGGAAGGCGCAGCGTGGGTAGGTCCCCCACAAGTTGGAGCGACGACCAGGTGAAGGTCGCCGGAATCCACTGGATGTGGTAAGCGCAGGATCGGTCGTTGTGACAATGATTGGGGAAGGCCTATGTCCAGCAGTGGACGTCTTTCGGCTGAAATGATTATGATAATTTTGTGAGATATTATTTTTTGTTTGGATTATGCTATGCCTCATTGCGCAATTGTTTGTTGTCCTAAAAAATAAAATAAAGTATGGCCCGTCATGCTCTTGGCAGGTTATTTTTACTAAGGATGTTATGTAGCCTATGTTTTTTTTTTGTTTAGAAGCACAGATAAAAGATGGAAGACTCGAAGCCACGTCACAATATGACTGCTATAGAGTTACAGCAGGAGTATTATGAAACGATTGGCGATGCAGATTGGGAATTGTGAGTAGATATTATAATTAATTATTAACATACAGTCAACCGCACGCCAGCGCCAGTGTTACCTCACTTGAATAATAATAAGTAAAGTATTACTTTGTTAATGATTAAAATATTATCGGGGATCACAAGTTATTTCCATAAGTCTTGTCCACCTGCGAGCCGTCCGCATGCATATTGCGTAGTCCGCAGTGCTCTGAATCGCGCTCAGGATTGTATGGACCCGACGCGAAGCGTGTCCCGTACGGAGTAATCTCCGTCATTCTAAAACGATGTTCTAACGCCACACGTGTCTCCGTTCCGGAGCTCCGCGCGAACGGTACGGTGATAAATCCGTACTGGCTCTGAAACCAGCCTGGGGAAAACAACGAGCTACACTTTAGCTAAAGCAACCGGAAGCGCGGTGAATCAGTTGTTTACAACTCTGAATGTTATTCATATTTCGAGAAAAAGCTCTAGCGGGGTACCTATAACGTTTAAAAAAAAATGTATTTTCAGGTTCGAGAAAAAGGACAGAAAATATCTACTACAGAAGGTTGCAGTTGCTCTTTGTGGACCACCGAGCAACGAGGGTAATTTAATGGACAGCGTAGAATACACAGGTAGTGGGTTGAAGCTTCAAGGATACGAAGCTCGCGACGAAGAAACATGTATGAATGTGTTTAACAAGATCTTGGAACAAGGTATGAATTACTGATGTGTACCCAGCATTTAGTAGACGGGAAAATGTATTTAATTTTACGTATTAATAAAATTGAAGCAGCGCTGTTTTAATTCATCAAGGCTAGAAAGCTGTTTGAGGTAGCAAAATATAGATTCGAATTGTTTATTACGCGAGACACGACTCACGAATTTGTATCAATAGTGTTTTTAAAAACATGGTGATACTCAGATAGATAGCTGAAGTACGGTAAATAATAAAAGTTGATGAATATTTTGAAGACAAAATGTGTTATTCCAGAAGTTATTTGTTAAAACATGTTGGGTACAATTCTACGAAGAATTAGCTTTTTATCGTTATCTTAACAAAAATAATAAGTAATTATAGATAATACAACCTTAAATATTAAAACCAAATGTATAGCCACACTCGGAACGATTGTCTCAAGCACGGTTGGTAGATTGGTTTTTTTTTTCGTAATTTTGGGGGATAAAATCGTTCTTGGGGTGGGGAATGAAATCCTTGGGCAAATTTTGGGGAAATATTTGGAGAAAGGAAAATACAGATATTGTACTAGTTTAGTATAATGTCTTTGGTAAAATAATTGAGGGTTTGAATGAAGACGAAATATCAAAAGATTTAAATATCATCCACGTTACCTACACTAGAAAATATTCATAAAGCTATTTTTTTTTATAAAAATCGTCTTATATATATATATATATATGTATTTTTTTTTTTTTTTTTTCCTGTTTGAAAAAAAAATGTAAGGATCAGCTGATATTTTTTTCGCGATTTCAGTGTTGGTCCCATAGCAAAAGTTGTTCGATAGCATCCCCTGTGACCACGCACTTCTGATACACGTTGTATATATGCATATGGGGAAAATTCAGAAACTTGATTTAGCAACCTTGATCTCAAGTCATTTCCAAGCTGTAACTTAAGATGGTACACGGTGTATGTACCTACCTAGACCTACTTCTTACTTTAAAGCCCAATTTTATTTCAGTGTTTCAAGTGTCTGTACACATTATTCTTATCTATTGTCTGTACCACGGAATACTTGAATAAGAATGGAATTGGTATAGTACACAGTTTCTTCGGAAACCCGTGTCGCCTAACTCTCCCACTATCCGTCTCACTACTACATAAGCACTGTATCTAGCTTGTATCTAGATATCTAAACGCATACGCGTGCAAGAAATACTACACTGAACGCGGCCCTACTATTAGCTGTCACGTCTGTCACACATTAACGTCTACCATGTGCGAACGCACCACTACATTCGAACAGGTCGTTAGTGATGTCCATGTACAAAAAACTAATTTATGAATGTTATCGATCTTTTCAACGATTTTCGCACATGGTCTTGGAATAAAAATAATTTGTCCTACATAAGGAATTGGAAAGTTACTGTTTCATGATATACTTAATTATTGAAAATAACGTCTGACACGTTTTAAAACAAGCAGCGCGAGGTAAGGCGAAAAATAAAAAGTAGTTTTTCGATTTTTAACCTACTTTAAATTTGTTATAAGACCTGGTTTGGTGTTTTGCGTAAATAAGATATACAATTCTGCATATTTACGGATTGGTTTTCTTTTTAAATCGTAACTTATAAAATAATTACTGCCCAACATACTAAAGTCGTCAATTTTGTTTAGTTTTTTGTAAACTTTTTGTTTTTTGTTTTGTATTGTATTGGAAACTAAAAATAAAATAATATGCCCCTTATTACGAAAGTTTAGACCACGTTTAAGGGGAATATAGCAGCCAAGTGGCGCCCCCATCAGTAAACAAATTATTACTCGCTGAATACAAGTACAGGTACTGTAGTTTAATCAGAAACTATTAACTCTGTAAATTATACTTCGCTGTAATTGTACATAGAAAAAATGCGAAAAACGGCCACTTTTGGCATTTTTAGGGTTCCGTAGTCCTACAAGGAACCCTTATAGTTTCGTCATGTCCATCCGTCTGTCCGTCTGTCCGTCTGTCCTAATCCTTTACAGCTTAATAACTTCTACAGTTATAAACATAAGTAAATGAAATTTTGTTAAAAAATAGTATAGATATAGATCTCAATTTTAAAATAATAAAAACATCTTGATTATGTATTTAAGGGGTGGCGCCCATACATGTGAAATGGGGATGGAAATTTTTTTTTCGCTGCACCCCCTCGTGTGGGATATCATTGAATAGGTCTACTAAAATGATGGTAATGTTTCATACACCACTTTTTTATCAGGTGTACCATCTGCGAAATATAGCCTGCCAAAGTGGCTTGCAATGTGTCCCCCCCCCTGCCATTTCTAAACTATGCAATGTAGAAACTTATAATCTTCCACATTGATAGACCTTTGTAAAAACTCTCTTTTAAAATTATTTTGAGCATAATGTGATTATAAATTTTTGAGTTATGGAGAGAAAACTGAAAAATACTTAAAACGTCCTAGTTCAAAGGTCATTGACCTTAGAGAAAAATGATGTTAGCAAATAATGCTCTTTTAGCTAGTTTCTATTTGAAAAAATCACAAAAAGTAAATTTGGCGCCATCTAGCGGCGTCTAATAACACTCTCTAAGGCCGGTGTTCATCAACGTTAATTCTCTGATTAAACAGCCGATTACTCAAAAAATGTACTGGAATTAAGGGTAAACGGTCGATTAACCAGAGAATTATCGTTGGTGAAATCAAGCATAAGTCGCCAATGCTGCCGTCAAGTGCCGTCTATTTCATTTGGCACTGTATAGCGCCATCTAGCGGCTATTGACAACACTCTCTGAGTCGCCAATGCTGCCGTCTATTGCAAAAACTAAAATAGCCATGATTAATATTCGATTTGATTTGTTTGTAACACCTACTTAAGGAACCCTATAATACTGAGCATGGCCCGACATGCTCTTGGCCGGTTTTTCTATCTACAACTACAGCGAAATGTATTTTACAGAGTTAATAGTTTCTGATTGAACTACAGTACCTGTACTTCAACTTTAAAAAAAACAAAACCGGCCAAGAGCATGTCGGGCCATGCTCAGTATTATAGGGTTCCTTAAGTAGGTGTAATTACAAACGAATCAAATCGAATATTAATCATGGCTATTTTAGTTTTTGCAATAATCGGCAGCATTCGCGACTCAGAGCGTGTTGTTAGTAGCGCCATCTAGGGTTAAATTCAAGAAGCCAAATTTAAGACGTTTGTCATTTCAAAGTTACTTTTTGTGATTTTTTCAAATAGAAAGTAGCTAAAGGAGCATTATTTGCTATGATAATTTTTCTCTAAGGTCAATGACCTTTGAACTAGGACGTTTTAAGTATTTTTCAGTTTTCTCTCTATAACTCAAAAAATTATAATCACATTATACTCAAAATAATTTTAAAAGAGAGTTTTCACAAAGGTCTATCAATGTGGAAGATTATAAGTTTCTACATTGCATAGTTTAGAAATGGCAGGGGGGGGGACACATTGCAAGCCACTTTGGCGGGCTATATTTCGCAGATGGTACACCTGATAAAAAAGTGGTGTATCAAACATTACCTTCATTTTAGTAGACCTATTCAATGATATCCCACACGAGGGGGTGCAGCGAAAAAAAAAATTTTTTCTCCATTTCACATGTATCGACGCCACCCCTAAAATACGGAAAAACGATTCTTTTATTCTTTTAAAATTGAGATCTATATGTAGACTATTTTTTAACAAAATTTCATATACTTATGTTTATAACTGTAGAAGTTATTAAGCTGTAAAGGATTAGGACAGACGGACAGACGGACAGACGGATGGACATGACGAAACTATAAGGGTTCCTTGTAGCACTTCGGAACCCTAAAAACGAATTTTCGATAAATTATGTATTCAGCGAGTGTTTTTTTTTCTGACGGAGGCAACACTTGGCTGCTACATTCCCCTTAAGCACTTGTTAAAACCGGGTGTAATCCAAACTCCATACATAACAAAGGTATTTAACCACCAAAACGAAGAGGAGAGGATTATGTGTCGAACAACCAATAAGATTGCGTTATTTTCATATTTCACCGCCTAGCTTCTACATTATTTATTTATTTAAACTTCATACAATACATGTACATAGGTGGACTTAATGCCTTTGGCTTTCTCTCCCAGTCAACCAGCTATTATATATCTAACGCAGTCTTATTAGTGGCTTGCGACACATCTCGTCACATCTCGTCTCTGCGTTTTGGTGGAAACCGAGCCTAAAACCCGATTTTTAGCCGACTTCAAAAAAGGAGGAGGTTCTCAATTCAATTGTATGTTTTTTTTTGTATGTTTGTTACCTCAGAACTCCGTCATTTATAAACCGATTTCGAAAATTATTTATTTATTTGAATGGATATACTTCCAGATTGGTTCCATTTTCATCAAAATCCAGTTTTGATGATGGGATCCATGTGAAATTGAGGTAACTTCTCAAATATTATTGGCATACACATAGCGATTTTGGTATATTCATCAACAAGTCAAGCATTTGCATTCAGAAAAAATCATTTTGTGAAGATCTGATGAAGGTCATAGGAGATAAAGAGGGAACTCTTCAATGGATGACAGCAAATTATCCGGGATTACAGCAATCGCTTGTCTTTCTATTGTTAATTCCACTCAAAACAATAAACTAAAAAAAACGACTTCAAAAAAATAAAAATAAAATATTTTAATAAAAAAAAAAATTCTTTTCGGTCGTTTTTTCTTAAATCAATCCGAATCAAAGGCACCACTCCCTAAACTGTTTCACACAAATTTTATTATTTTATTCTTTTTTAAGTCGGTTTTTACTTTTTTAATGTGGTTTATGTTTATGATAATTATGATAATTGATAAATATTGTATTGTATTGTATAAGTTTCTACATATTTGATTAATGATATATCCATTAATAAAATTATATTTGTATGCCGTAAAGGTATAACATGATAAACCTTATAATAATTTTGTACAACTTGCATACTCTGTGTGTATACTCATGTTATGACAAATAAACATTATCTTATCTTATCTTATCAAAACTCGAAATTGCGAATAAATAATTTCGACAAAGAATCTACCTAAAAATAAAATTATTATGCATTTAAAATAATAAAAATGAGGAATATTTATTTTAAAACAGAAAGTATACACCGAATTAATTATATCGATAATGCATTCAATATGTTACTACACTATCGATACGCGGGGATTTTGGTAACAGTCAGGCAAATAAGGTGAAGGTGACATCGAAAGAAACGCAATACATTACGCGGTTACTCACGTAGTGAAAGTCGATATCCATGTTTTATAAGCAATGTATAATGTTTTATCAGTTTGCGATAACATCGTTTTTGTCATGAATCACATAATACTAAGAAAATATTTGCAAATATCACAACTAATTAAAGGATTTTAGACTTACCGATGAAAAGAAATCCCTCCTTTAGTTAAACTACACACCTCGCTTCTTTTTCGGCATGATATAATGGCGCAAGACGGCATAATTATTATTTTTTCGCACAGCAACGTACTCTGTCACAGCCTGGCCGCAATGTTTAAGCTGTGACGCGGATTTTGGTTAAATTAGCGCGTCTGCTCAAAAGCGCGGCGCGCCTATCCCGCCCACAATTCCCCTCTATTTATATTCATTTCCTCTATGGTCTGTACACACGGCTACACATCAAGCTGTACATTTCCAGTATAAGCTGACCTCGCATTGTATAGGTTTTGCTTACAACGCGAGGTCAGCCTTTACTGGTTTTGTACAGCTTGATGTGTAGCCGTGTGTACCTAAACAAAAGATCTAAGAGATGAAAATTAAGAAACAACGGACCAACAATAAAAACATTGTAATTTTATTTTTTCAGATAAATATTCACACAACTGTGAAAATTTGATAATATCTATTCTACGAGTCGTTTGTGTCATTCCAAGTCGAGAGATAAAGCTTTTCGAAATAACTCCAGACGATTATTGGGTCAATCTGCAGCACAAAAAAGGAGAATCTGTTCATATTTTAGTATTCCATGTATTCAGTATAAGAAAATGTATTTCTATGAATCCAGATGGTAAGAAATTAACTTAGTGCCCCTTATTACAAAAGCTTAGACCAGTTTTAGACCCGTCTTTAAACCAGGTCTAACGTCGAACTCCATACTTAAAAAATACTTTTAAGCCCGTCATACGGCCAAAATGAATATCCAATCTATCCACGATTTGACATATTTTGTATGGTGCTTATGTCAAATTCCTAGATAGTTTGGATATTAATTTTGGCCGTTATGCTAAACCTATTGCTAAGCCCGTTTTTTACTCGCGCAGATAAAGAATAGGATTGAAAATGGCGGCATATGTATTTGCGTTTCGGTCTCGATCACACGCACAGTATTGTGTGAACAATAGAAATGTTGCTACTTTCAATACCATTCTTTATCTGCGCGAGTTTTAGTACAGTAGTAGTTATAAACCTCGAAAGATTACAAATATTAAGCTACAATAGGATTTTAAGAAATCTGTTGAAAATGTCTCGATAATCTTAAAGTCGGTGGCAGGCAACTAAAAAATGCGACGAATACGGGATCGAAGTTCTAAAAATTAAAATTCCCACTTTTTACTGTTCTTACAATTATCTTTTAAAGCTTTGCCTGCGCCCCGCTTTACATGTCAGCACGCCCGCCTAGGGAGTCTGGCCCCCCACTTTGGAAACCAATGCTCTATAGGATACCTTTTTTGTTATTGGGTGGAAATCCTCATGGATAACCTCCGCCTGGGGACGGCGGAGGGGTATGTCGGACTCTTACCGACTAAAACCACACGGTGGCCATCCTCTGCACAAAATAGAAGAGCTCCGGGAACTCCATTGGACCGGGCCGATGCCCCTCTAGTGCTATGCCTTTGGCAAGTCCCGGGAAATAATATTGTTTCCCCCACAGTAGCACGCGACCACCGCGTACTGCTATCCTCCCGAGATACCTTTTTTTTTTTTTTTTTTTTTTTTTTTTTTTTTTGTTTTCGGGTGGACATCCTCATGGATACCCTCCGTCTGGGGACGGCGGAGGGGTATGTCGGACTCTTACCGACTAAAACCACACGGTGGCCATCCTCTGCACAAAATAGAGGAGCTCCGGGAACTCCAATGGACCGCGCCGGTGCCCCTCTAGTGCTATGCCTTTAGCACGTCCCGGGAAAACAATATTATTTCCCCCACAGTAGCACGCGACCACCACGTACTGCTGTCCTCCCCAGGGTCGCTTAATAGACGCCTCGAGTTCCCCCACTCTTAGCGTCCACGATCCCGAAGGTCCCCTGCCAGATGTGGCAGCAGGGGATGCGGCCCTTCGCCCTATCTGGGCCTTGCGCCAGGGCGGTTGCCTCCCCGGCGCCGCCTTCTCCGAGCGGGATCGGCCCTCTCCCGATCTCGCTCTGCGGCCTCCTTCTGAAGCATAACAGTCTCGCAGAAGGAAGCCATGGCTCTCCAAGCCGCCGGATCTGCCAGCATAGCCGACACTACTGCTGGCAGAGAAAGATCCTGCCCGATCAAGTTGACCAGGTCCCACCGTTCGGAGCCCCATGCAGGGCACTCCTCCAGCGTGTGCTGTGCAGTGTCCTGGTCACATCCACAATGGTGGCAATTTGCCGTAGCTTCGCGTCCGATCCTATTCAGGTACTCACCGAAGCAACCGTGCCCGGTGAGCACCTGAGTAAGCCGGTAGGTGACGCGCTCACTCCTGTCCAGCCAGGCCTCAAAGCACGGCAGGACAGCTTCAACCACTCGCTTGTGCGCATACTGCGGCCCTTCCAGCCGCTCGCGCCACATCTCGAGCGCGTGTTGTCGCTCCTGCCGCCTCAGCATTTCAAACACCCTTACAGGGGCGCTCCCACCGTTTTGGCGAATGGCACAAATCCGGTCGTAGACCCTCGTGTCCATATCCGCCAAGATGTCCAACGGCGGGAAGCGTGCCAGGACAGTTGCCGCCTCAAAGGATACCGTTCGGTATCCTCGTGCGATCCGTATGGCCACTTTGCGCTGCAGGCTGTTGAATTTGGCCCTTAAGCGCTGGACGCCTGACAGTCGTTGTGACCATACAGGCGCCCCATAGAGGGCCATGGACCGCACGACTCCCGCGTATAGGCGGCGAACTTCCTCCCGAGGTCCCCCAAGATTGGGCAGCAGTCTGTGCAGTGCACCAGCTGCCCTCTCGATCCTGGGGACCAGGCGATTAAAATGCTCCCCGAAGGCCCAGCGACTGTCCAGGAAGAGGCCAAGGTACTTCATACATCGGCCCACCTGGACTTGCGCATCACCAACGCGAACCGTGGAGCTTGGTGGTTCTCTACCCCGTCGCAGATTGTGGAACCATAGCGCCTCGGTTTTATGGGGCGCTATTTGCAGCCCCAGCTCACGGATTTTGGCCACGACTTTTGCCACCCCGAGCTCAGCAAGCTGGATGGTCCCATCAAAGGTGTCCCCACCGGCGAACACAAAAGTGTCGTCAGCGTAACAAACGACACTGACGCAAGCGGGGAGGTCGACACGCAGGACCGCGTCGTATGCAATGTTCCACAAGAGCGGGCTGAGTACCGACCCTTGTGGAACCCCACAACTAATCCCCTTGCGATGAACGCAACCGTCCCTACCCACATAGCGAACGTGCCTGTCGCGAAGATAGGCCCCGACAATGCCTTGCAGGTAGGAGGGCACACAATGGTGTGCGAGTGCCCCCCTTATCGCGTCCCAGGGCAAGGAGTTGAAGGCGTTAACGATATCAAGACTTATCGCCAACGCCACTCCACCCCTGGACACTACCTGCTCCGACAGCGAGCGGACACGTAGAATCGCATCCACTGTTGATCGCCTCTGCCGGAAGCCGTATTGACTATTGGCAAGGTCGGGACCGACCCGTGACAGGTGCTCAACGAGACGTTCGGCAACTATTCTCTCGAATAGCTTGGATGCCTCATCGAGCAGGCATATGGGACGGTATGCAGAGGGCGAATCTGCGGCCCTGCCTTCCTTCTTTATAAGGACCAACCCAGCCTCCTTCCAGCCGGAGGGGAACACGCTGTGACGGAGACAGCTTGTGAACAGCCGCCTCAACCTGTCCCCCAGAGCAGTCATAGCCAGCACCCAGACCCGACCCGGAATACCGTCAGGTCCAGGTGCCGTGTTACGCGTCCTCAGGCGACTACCGGCCCGGTCCAGTTCCCCTTCTGTTACCTCCAAGTCCTCAGACCAATCTGGTGAAGCTATTTGGGACACTGAAGGGTCGTCCTGGACTGCTGGGAATAGTGTATGGACAACTCTGCCCAGCAAGTCCGGGTCCAGGGTTTCCGTAAGCGGGGGTACCCATGGTCGTAACTTGCCCATGACTACCTTATATGGTTTCCCCCACGGATCCCTGTTGAGACCCTCCAGGAGCTCACTCCAGGACCGAACCCTGGCGTTCTCAATGGCAATTTGGAATGCCTTTGTAGCCGCCCGATATGCCGCATAATTGATGGCTATCTCTTCGGCTGTAGCTCGACGTCGTCGCCGGGTTCGTGTGTACCGGCGTCGAGACCTCAAGCACGCCGCTCGTAGTTGAGCGAGTTCTTCTGACCACCAGTACACCGACCGAAACCCACCGCGCCTGGCCCGGGGCATTGAGGCATCGCAAATTGCCGTCATAGTCTCCCGAAACCAGGCCGCCTCAACCTCCGGATCGGGCAGGATCCTTTCAGAGTCCGAACTCTCCGACCACGCCGCGACGTGGGCAGCTGCGACGAGTAAATCTCGGTCGAGCAGTTTGAGGGACCAACGCCGCGGCTGGGTGCCATGATTTGCGTGACTGGGGCGGTCGGGGGGACGTAGCACCACCTCGAAAACGATGTGGCGGTGGTCAGACAAAGTGACCACCTCCTCAGCAACCCGCCATCCCGACACCATGCGGGAAGCAGGAGGACTCGCCCATGATAAATCGACGATCGACTCCCCCTGCCACCGGACGCATGTGGCCACGGACCCCCGATTCGGAAGGCGAAGGTCTAGTCCAGCTGCCCAGTCTTGCAATGTTTCTCCCCTAGGCCCGTCCCGACGGTTCCCCCACACTCTTGAGTGAGCGTTAAAATCGCCTAGTACGAGCAGTGGACGAGGTAAGCAAAAGCCACGAATACAGCGTGCCACCCCATCCAAGTATCCCTCGTAGTCGGCAAGGGAGATGTTGGGAGAAACATAGCACCCCACTACTGCCAAAGGGCCCCATTCTACAGCAACGAATCCCTGTCCCCTTTTGAGTAAGGAGCAAGGAGGGCCACCTTCTGTTCCACCCCAGTGAATTGCGACGGAGCCAACGGTGTCACCGAACCAGCGAGGATGATCCGGGACGTTATATGGTTCCGCCACCGCCGCTAAGGCAACTGACCACTCCGCAACCGTTTGAAGAAACAGATGCTGCGCGTTGCGACAGTGGTTGAGGTTGCCCTGGATTACTTTCAGGGCTGGGAAGGCGAAGTATCCATAGTCTCCTGGGGGGCACTGCTCGGTGCAGGCGCCGGCGCAGAACCAGCAGTCATGGCCTGGTCCCTGTCCTGTTTGCCCCTTCTTTTAATTTTCAGGGCAGAGCACTTCTTGCTCCCCATTCTATGGGCAGCTGGCCGACCGAGCTCCGCGCAGAGCGAGCATCGAAGGTTCTGCGCCGTGCATTCTTTCACCTTGTGGCCGGGCTCACCACAGGCGAAGCAGCTTGTGCTACGGTCAACCTCGCTTCGGCATTGGCGACTTACGTGCCCAAACTCAAAGCACTTATAGCACTGAAGCGGTCGTGCCTCCAATACCTCGACTCTTGCTGATGCCCAGCCCACGCGAACACCCTTACTGGCAGCCAGCTTCTTGGCCGTAGCCAGCGGGCAACGGACCCAGACCGTCCCCAGGGAACGAGGAGAGCGACGAATTTCGCCTACTTTCACATCTACCTCAGAGCATCCACCTGCTTCAGCGATAGCAGCAGCTACTTCCGCAGGCAAGACAGCGTCGTCCAGGTCATAAATTCTCACCTCACTGGTTTTGATTGGGCGTGCGATATGCACATCCATGTCAGCCAAGACTTCCCGCATCCGCAACGCGAGACTGTCCGCCATGGAGCTGCAGTCACTGCCAAAAATTTGCAGTAACATACCGCCCGTCATAGTCCGTTTCTGGCGGACAGTCTCAATCCCAATGTCGGAGAGCTTTATGCGCTGTTTTGCTGCAGCCATAACTGCCGCATACGTTGCATCAGAACCCTCTGGCACTGTAACGGCGATCGCCGCCGACGCGGGTACAGGAGGCAACTTTTGACCCCTTCCTTTTTTCCCCTCTCTCGCTATCATTTGCTGTGTAGCTGAACCTTTCACCGAGGGCACAGCTGTCGACCCGGACGTACCCGGCGTCCCATCGGCTTGAGAAGGAGGAGACGCTTTCTTCGTTTTCTTCCCAGCCACAGTGGCCCAAGAATGCGAGACATCCGCCGATGTCGACGGCTGTGGTTCCTGGCTAGGCACAGGGGGCAGTTGCCCTATAGCAGGTAACCCGGGCTGCACACCCTTGGTCTTCTTGCCCTTTCTCTTCCTTTTCGTTTCCCCCCCAGCCACCTCCGTGGCAGAGCCTGTTTGTGACTGAGGATAAGACGCCGGTTTATCTTTAGCGGTATCTGCAGCCAATGGCGGGCGAAGACGCTGCTCAGGGGGCAGTCTGCTCTCCAGCACCTCGAAACGAGCGTTCATCATACCCCCAACTCGGAGCATGATAGGTTGCATCAGTTCCTCGAAAAGTGTTGAGGACAAACCACCCCCATGAAGGCCCATCGTCCCAGGTGACGAGACGGACTTTGACGCCTGTTCGTCACTCTGTCGACGGAGGAGAGTGAGTTCTTCCGTCACTTTCTCCAGTTTTGTGGAGAGGCTGGTAAGTTGTGAACGCAAGTCCGCGTTTTGTCTCTCCAACCTCTCAATATTGGCCGTGGTGGAGGTGCGCTGAGCAATCTCCTGTGCCGCTGCCTGAACCGTCCGTGCTGCAACTCGGAGGCTATGCGCAAAGCTGCCTTTTAGGTTGCGGGAATTATCCGCAACCTGCTCCACCACCAGAACATTATCTTTAATGCAGGCGCCAAGATCGAGTGTTGGCTGCGCCTGCATCCGCTTCGCCAGTTCCTCAGGTTCTGGCAAACTACCCATATATTGAGTGCTGGTAGAAGACCCTGCGGTCTCCAGGTTTTTTCCCGTACTCGTAGAACTGCTCTGGGCTGACTTCCTTTTCGCTCCAGGCGGTTCCTCACTTGTTTTCGGCCGAGTACGCTTACGCGCGCGTGTCCCAACCGATGCCGACGACTTTTGGGAGGCGAACGATATTTGCGAGCAGTCAGACTCGCAGCTGTCGTCAACCATTCCGCCACCTACGGGGGTAGGCGGTCTCGTGAAGCGTTCACGTGACCGGGCCAACTTGACCACCGGCACCCCGGTCTCCTGAGATTGCCCTGTAACCTCCATGCTTTTTTCGGTGACTGAGTCAGTAGACTCAGCACCAGCCACCTCTTCATTTTTTGTTTTTTTGTTTACCATAATAGTTCCCACGAGTATGGGGGAAATGTTCGGTCCACCCGGGCAGTGCCCCCTGTACCCGGGTAAGCGAAAGGTGTGACCCAACCAGGGGGTCCGCTGGTACCCTGGAGGGAGCGCGCTAGCGACTGATGCACTTATCAATGCGACCCTTCAGCCATTCATACCTTCGTCACGCGCCAGAACTTGATATTAGGGGTAATTTTTTATAGAGGTTTTCTTCCTCGCAGTCCGGGCGATTAAGCCAAGACCCTCGGTCCTGAAAACTGAGCCGTGAGACGTAACCACGACACTCAGCACCACACCAGGATTACGATTTAGCGACGGTGGCAGTGAAGCCTGTCTGCTTCGCTATTCGCACACGCGACTAACGGAGCCCGCCCCGAACAATTCGCCCAAAAAGGCGCGGTCAACGCCTCGATGTGTACGGCCCGACCCTTCCGGCAGTCCAGATTGGACACCGCCTCGTATCCCTCTTGGTCTGGTCTCTCACTTTGGACCTGTCCGGCATGAGTAGCTCTATCGGCATAGCCCCAAAGATCACTGAGACACGCAAGCCCCACCACGACGACAACGTGGGGATACAGTCGGTGGGGTCCCGAGATACCTACCTTAATCTACTTATTACACTAAAATCAATACAGAGACGGGACCCATATGCGTCTTCCTAAAAGGAGGTAATGAGTAATCACTTTGGTCAGCAGGGTTGGTGTTCACGGGGTGCTGGCCTGAAAACCTCCATGTGTGTCTGACGGCTGCTAGTCCTTCTGGACCCGTCTGGAGGGAACGGCAATTGTTAGGCCGGTGCATCATGAGTACTGGCAATAAATATCCTTTCGAGGGACATTATTATCCTTCGGGGGATCTTATTGCCTGTGGCAAATATTGCGGCGGGGGAGTGGCTCGATCTGGGCCAATAGTGCGTGACTCCTCGTGCCCCTTTGAAGTTAGCAGAGGGCACAGTGGAGGATGAGGGATGAGGAAAAAAACTTCTATAAAAAATTACGAGAGGATAAGCCCTGCGGGCGGCGGACTAGGGGTGTTCTGCTGCCTGGCGTAGCTGGCACGGCTGGTGTTGCTGGCGCGGCTGGCGAGGCTTGCGAGGCTGGCGAGGCTTGCGAGGCTGGCGTGGCTGGCGAGGCCCCCGTGGCTGGCGAGGCCCCCGTGGCTGGGGAGGCCCCCGTGGCTGGCGAGGTAGGCGTGGCTGGCGTGGCCGTGACATCGACGTGTTAGCTGCGTAATGGTGGGACCCATTTGCTGGCACGCAGCGTTCCGTGTGCGCCACCGGGGAGGGTGCGGCCGACGTTAGGCCACACGGGGAGAAGGGGCTCGACTGCTCGTGGCGAGCCGGGACCTGTCGGGGGTGGTTGTTCCAACTGCCAATACAGAGGGTTCCCACGCCCCCAGCCAAAGGTAGTTGAAGGAACGCGGTGGTGGTTTTAGTCGGTAAGAGTCCGAAACTGGCTCCGCCGTCCCGGAACGGAGTGCGTCCATGAGGATTTCCCCACGGCAAAAAAAAAGGGTTGGTGTTCACAGAATAAGACCTCTCCCGTTGTCAAAACTTTCCTTCATAATTACAGCTGCCATCATAAATGATTTAGGCTGATTTCAAAAACACGTATTTCATTAATTGCTTTAAAAATCTGACTTATTACCTGAAATTAAAGTATACAATATCATTTAACAGTCAACAAGTAGACGTTATTTATAAATTGCAGTTAAGGGTTGCAGGGTATTTATAGACCACGATGCGAGAGTGTATGAAACATGGAGGGACTTTCTAACAGAAAACAAACTACCGAAATGTGTAATGGTTGTGCCCGAAAATGGAATATATACAGGATATATAAGAAAGGTACGTGGTTTTTTTTATACCAATTAATGTAAAACCTCGTCTGCATGAGCACCGCGGAGTGCTTTGGAGAATACATAGAATAAAAATATGAAGTTTTATTTATTTAAAAAGTATGTTTTTAACTATGAACCACAGAACACCTGATAGTACGCACGGCTACACATCAAGCTGTACATTTCCAGTATAAGCTGATCTCGCACTGTACTGAAAGCCAATACAATGCGAGGTCAGCTTATACTGGAAATGTACAGCTTGATGTGTAAGCCGTGTGTACTACGTACAGAACGGCCACTCACCGCCCCCCGCCTATTTAAGATTCCTCGCCCGCGTCTCGCACCCGCCCGCGATTTGCCAGCAATTGGACTGCAAGATTGCAATGAATGTCAATAGCCAGTCATTATACAAGCACGCCATCTCTGAGAACTACTGAGAAGTGCTTGGAACCCAGTCGGCATTATAAGCGGCGAGCATGCCTAACCAACCTAATTAGGGTTATACGAACTTCGTAAAATCCGAAACGAGATTATCCGGAGAAGAACCGGAGTGACCGACATAGCTTGTAGGATCAGTAAGCTGAAGTGGCAGTGGGCTGGCCATGTCTGTCGAAGGACCGATGGCCGCTGGAGCAGCCGAGTCCTTGAGTGGAGACCGCGGATCGGCAAACGCAGCGTAGGGCGCCCCCCTGCCAGGTGGACTGACGAACGTGGCTGGGGGGGACTGGATGCGGAAGGCAGAGGACCGAGCGTTGTGGCGCAACTTGGGAGAGGCCTATGTCCAGCAGTGGACTGCGATAGGCTGAGTTGATTGATTTGATTTAATTTGTGTTCGTTCGTATGAGACGTAATCTTGTGTATGTCGGTGGTGTTAGCATTTATATTGTATTGAGAGGCCGAGGTGTGCTGTGAAGCCTGTGAACACTGGAGGCGTCTTTAGGTTGATGGCCAACATTATACAACACTTTGTAGTTTGTAGTGTTAGTGAATTCAGTGTCATCACTGAAATAAATAAAACAAGTAGAACAATTGAAATTGTAACGATTTAAATTGTGGAAAGAAAGAAAAATCGTTCACGAGCATGATTCGAACCTGCGACTCCTGGCTCAGTACGCCGATGCTTTAGCCACTAAGCTACCGTGAACACTGAAAAAAAAAATTACTTCAAAATTGACGCACAAAATTACCAAAAAATTAAACCACACTGCTGCTGCGATACCACCGAAATTAACCTGCACTTTGGTACGTTTTTGGGTTACGTCAGCGATATCTTATTAAGAAACAGTGTTTCAGTCGACTCGACTAACTTTGCAGTTAATTCAAAGTCGTATAGATATGCCTACCTACCCTTACTAATTATTTTAAAAGCGGTAAAAATAATAAAATAATTGAAATAGGTAGTACATTAAAGTACACAAAAAATTTATTATGTGGTTGGGTCTATTTAAAACTCAAATGGGGTCTAGCCATTATATAATGCTTTTTTAAATTTAATCTTAATACAAGTTCTTAAAATTAAAATTATTTAATTGAAAATCAAAATTTTAAACATAGCATATACCTATCATAGGAACTTAATATAATACGTGGGACACTCAGAAAGTTTTGCGAAACTAAAAAAAATTGTTCTATACGTACATATATTTTTATCAAATCTTTTCAAAGTACTTTCCACCAGCCTCTATACAAAGATTCATGCGCCTAAACCAGTTTTCAAAACACTTTTTCCAGTCCGCCGCAGACACCTCGTTTACAGCCTGCTCGAACGCAGCCAGCGCATCTTCCGGCGACGAAAATTGTATCCCTTTGAGCTGATTTTTTATTTTTGGGAATAAAAAGAAGTCACACGGTGCTAGATCAGGGCTGTAAGGAGGGTGACCCAGGAGTTTGACTGGCGTGCTGTCCAGGAAGTCCCTCGTTTTGAGTGCGGTGTGCGCAGGTGCATTGTCGTGGTGGAGCAGTAGCCCGCGGAGCCCTGTGTTTGGTCGCTTGTTGCTTATAACAGAGAAAACTTCTGGCAAACATTTGGTAGTATACCATTCGGCATTAATGCTTCTTTGATCCCGTAAGGGAATTGATACCAAGTGGCCAGTCAAATTAAAAAAGCTAGCGATCAAAATCTTACCCCCGCTTCTAGATCGCTTCACTTTGGTAGGCGTTGGCTCATTTTGAAACACCCAAACAGTCGACTGGCGCTTGGTTTCTGGGTCGTATTGATAAATCCAGGACTCATCACCTGTAACGATGTCGTAAACACGCCGAGACGAGCCTGCTTCAAATTTGTTAAGCATATCACGGCACCATTCCACCCGGGCCTGCTTCTGAGCATCGGTGAGGTTGTGCGGCACCCAGCGTGATACTATCCTCCTCACGCGAAGATGGCTGTGTAGAATCTCGTGAACGCTTCCCGATCCAATCTTCAATATGTGTTGAATCTCCTGATATGTAATTCGCCTATTGTCTTGGATTAAATTTTTCACTGCTAGCACGTTTTCTTCGGTAACAGCCGTCAAAGGGCGACCGCTTCTTTCGTCATCCCCCAAAGTTGGTCGACCGCGCTTGAATTCGTTATACCAACGATACACGGTTGCCTTGGAAGGGCCTTCATCCATGAATGCCATTTGAAGTCTATCGTACGATTCATCCGGTTTCAGGCGACACTTGAAATCGTATAAAATCATAGCTCTAAAATGTTCCCGGCGCAGATCCATATTTCAGTGAGACACAATACTTTGAATTAACTCGCAAAAAATGTGGAGGGAAATTTTGAAATTGGAACTTACTTATTTTTACTTATAAATAATCATATTTTCGAAAAACATTATAACTGGCCAGTCTCCCATATATAAAAACTTTTTTTCGCAATACTTTCTGAGGGGCCTGGTACATCTCTATGAGAATAAGGAGGAGGAAAATGAGGAAATTCTCAGTAGCAGCCCGGAGTCTGGATTTGTGCCCGGTCAATGGCAATAGGCTCGCCCCGTGTTACATGGGACTATAACATAACTGGCGAAATGTGGGTGTACTATTACACCTCTTCCTCCCCCTTCGGCGAAATACAGGCGTGATGTTATGTTATGTTGTTATGTTATGTTAGAAAGAAATAGTGAATGTGTATAATAACTTTTTTATAAACAATGAGAAAAAAAATACTGGTAGGTGTAATCAAGTTTGTAGTTTTCGAAAATGCTATAACATTTTTTTACAGTAAAATGACTACCATTTTATTCGGTGGAGGCGTCGATATGTTTTAAAAGGCATGACACGATACCTACCGAGGATCTGGGAGTAAAAAGGGGTACTTACCTAATTTCAACAAAAACAGCAGATGCAACGGTATTTATGAACTGTTTGTCTGCAGGATGGTGAAATGCCAGAAGTGAAACTAACCATAAGACCTTCACCAGAACTGGGTATCGGTGCGAAGGTGCTTAATGTTACTGACAAAGCAAGCACAGGTAAGAATTCCATTAATTATATGATGATAAAAATACTCTTTAGTATTTTGCGATGTGATTCAGTACAAATTCCCAACCCGAATCAAATTTTTAAAAAAACGTGTGCGGTCAGATGTCCCCTCAGGAATTAAGTTATCCTTTAAATTTATATTTTTTGACCGGTTCATTATAATGCTAAATTTTGCAACCATAATACAAGCAGGAAACATCTTGCGTCGGACTGAGATACCACAGGGCTCAGGTTCGATTCTCAGTAAAACATGTCTTTTTTCTGTTTTATTTAATAGTCTAGTTTATTTTGTTTTATATTTATTCTCAGTAGCAGCCCGGAGTCTGGATTTGTGCCCGGTTAGTGGCAATAGGCTCGCCCATAGGGGGCGACACATGGGACTTATAACATGGCTGACGAAATGTGGGTGTACTGTACACCTCTGCCTACCCCTTCGGGGAATACAGGCGTGATGTTTATATATTTATGTATGTATGTATTTAATAGTCAGCTGTAATTTTTTTAATAATAAAATGTTTTATTTATCTCCATAAATTACATTTTTATGTTATAATTAAATACAGTTGACAAGCGTTTTGCCAAATTGCAATTTGTGGGAGATCTGGAGTCTAAACTAAGCCTAGGCCTGTATTTTTTTTTTACATTGACGTTACAAACTAGAAGGTGCTTAAAGGTGAGGTCAGCTGACAACTCTCTGTCCGTATATTCAATGTACTCTATGCATATAACGCAAATCTTAGCGTGACGCTACATTTTCTTCCGAATCACAACTACCGCAAGCCCACATAAAGGAACTTTGTTCAAAAAACCCCGAAACTTTTTTGCACCAAAAACAATGTGCGTACGCCAAATTTACCTATTAAATATAACATAACATAACATCACGCCTGTATTTCCCCGGAGGGGTAGGCAGAGGTGTAATAGTACACCCACATTTCGGCAGTTATGTTATAGCCCCAAGCCTATTGCCATCGACCAGGCACAAATCCAGACTCCGGGCTGCTACTGAGAAAACTATAAAACTACTATACTACTATAAATATATAACTCCTATTTAATTTTGAACTCGAAGCCACAGTAGTTATTTATAACGATGCGACAGCAGCGATCACCCGTCAACTGTCAACGGTATACAAGACTGCCCAATAGTCACCATTCCGACCTAATAGACCCACAGAGAAAATAATGCATTACAAGAGCCTCCACGAGTGTCGATATTTAATTGATCGTTTGGCGCACCCTGGGCACTTCGGCAGTCAGCCCCGCTACCAGCCTGCTGATTGGCAATTTTTTTTCCCACGGCATGAGCTGTTATCATTATGTAGCTCATGTCGACAAGATAGAAGAAGAGAGGATAATCACTATGCTTTAAGATACAGCACTTAATCTATGGCTGGTAGCTGAAAGCTTTGTACAGATCTAGCACAAACATTACAAACGAACTACTACATAGTATCATAATTCAGAAGTAATCCACAGAGAAATTAATTACGGTTTAAGACCCAGAATGATACGGGCATTGGCTCCTTCTAAGGATTCCGTTACCCTTATGGCCAAAATTAATATCCAATCTACCCACGATTTACCCTACTAGAGATAGGAATTTGACATAAGCTCCATACAAAATATGTCAAATTTCTATCTCTAGTAGGCGAAATCGTGGATAGGGCCGTTAGAGTTTCGTCATATCCGTCTGTATATCACTGCTGTTTTACTAGCAAACTATCAGTTCTGTAACACTAAAAGAGCACCATTAATTTTGAACTAAACATTCAAAGTGCCAAAGTAAAAAAAATACTACGTTAGAACGTGTTTTCATTTTCTTTTAACTCTTCATAGGTATTTTCGAAAAAAAAATACATTTCTACAAATATTTGTTAAAATTCACAGTGAATACATTATAATACATCACGTATATTATCGCGCTTTCAAAACGTCAGGAAAACCAACCAACCCTATTACTCTTGCTACGCTGTCCGTCCGTCCGTCTGTCTGTCACAGGGCTGTATCTTTGTAACGGTAATAGATAATCAGTTGAAATTTTCACAGAAAATGTGTTACTGTGGTGCCTATCATGATAAATAAATCAACTAAAAATAAAAAAAGTCTAAAACTTAACCCATGCAAGAAACCTCAAAAAACATGAATTTTTTCATCGTTTTTGTTCCTGCTCTACTTCAAAACGGTAATACATTCCAAAGTCAAACTTGATCTGAAAGTGCATACTATGTCGTTTAGCAACAAATACAAAAAAAACAGGACAAACGTAGATATATGTGGTGGTACCTACGAAGAAAGAGATGTAAAAATTCACATTTTATGTACGTTGATGTCTTTTGATAAACTCTCGTAAATTAAATAAGTTTCTATGGGGTATCAGGTCGATTGTAGTACGGAACCCTTACTGCGTGAGTCCGACTCACACTTGGCCGATTTTTTATTTACACGCAGAGTTTATAATCGTAACTCTAGATAACATTTCAAAGAAATAATAGTTCTCTAGAACGCCTCATATATTGTAATTTGTACCTATTTCGTATATTCCTACTAGTAAGAATAGTTGTTTTTTTTTTTCTATTTACCCCTACTAGTGGGCCTACTTGTAATAATTGTTAGTCCAATTATCTCCCACGTTCTATACGCACTGGTAGGAATGTTCTCGTTTCCACTCACACAATGATCAACATAATAATTTCTTAGGATTTCGCGATCACTACACATAATAATAAAACAAGTTTAACTAGATTATATCGCGTATATTATTTAGATTGGATTCCTGACGTTTCGAAAGCTTTGCAGCGTTCGTGGTCGCAGGATATTTCTAAAAAAATATTTTAAGCTACCGTACAATTTTTATTAATTAAAATCGTTTCGATGCACGCAGTAATCACTCACAATAACGCGCAGTAAACAATCTAAACAATATACCGGCTGCCGAATTGCGTAACTCATTCGCGATCGCAATCATCTGGATTTCAATGTTCATTGCGCGTATGTTTTGACAATCCATATTACCGGCAACTACGTACCACGCAATGAATGTTGCTTTAGTTTCAAAATTAAATCTAATGTCAAAGTGAATGCATTACACAATTGCCCCACTGGTTTTATTACAATGATCAACGTTTGTCTACAGTGGCTAATGTGGGTGCTTTGGTCGCCATTGTGGGTTCGTTGGCTGCGACCCCTGTGGTGGCTCCGGTGATGGTCGGCACGGCCATAGGAGTTGGAGCCGTCACTGGAATCTATGGCATCGGGCGATCGATAGCGCATTTGGTTGACAGGGGTACACATGAACAGGTATATCATAAAACCTACTACAAATCCTTGCAGACTACATAAATAGCCTGGCCCTGAGCAGTCATGCCCGTTTTCACTAACCCTAGGAAACGCTTAAATCAGATGCCTAATTATGTAGAGTTGCCTAATTATGTGGAGTTGCCTAGAGCAAAAATACGTTTCACCAACCGTTAAGTGACAACAGTAACTTACGTACTAAGGCGTTGACCAAAGCTACCTACCACACCGAAAAGCTCAGGCAATGCCTAAATAAACAGAAACAGAACGCTAACGCTTGTCGGTTGACATAATATTTAGGTACTTAATTATGTAAAGGTTAACAATCGGTGTATTTTTATCTAAATACGTATTTAAAAAATAAAATATACATGTAACTAATATTACAAATTTAACAAAATGTTAATGTAAAATGTAGCTGTAATTTTTCAGATTTCATAAGCATACTTTGTAATATATTAATTAATAATATTTTAGTTACAAAATTTTGATAAAATTAACACGTGAAGTAACCGAATCAAACAGCAAAATATAAACATCTAGGTCTCAACACCTCAAAACGTGCTCAGAACAAAGTTTTATAGTTCTGAAAAAAATAGTGAAACTCGCAATATCATAGACAAATGACAAATATTTAGGCAACTCCTAGCTTAGGAGGCGCTTAGTGATAATTGATTGGTGAAACCTAAGAATTGCTTAGGGATTTCCTAACGTTAGGCGTTACTTAATTTTAAGGCGACCCTTTGTCCGTTATTAGTGAAAACGGGCATCAGCCACGCTTCTACCTTGGTGACTGTCACTTGCCTATATTTTTCTCACAGCATGAACCATTCTTCTACAGTGTTAATTAAGTCACCTGCAATATTTCAAGGGAATGCAGTAGGTAGATAGAGATAATATTCTTCATTGTACGGTCGACTGCACGTCGGTGGTAACACTTTGACATTAGCAGCATCTTTATTTCGTAAGCAGTAAGGGCGGTTTTCGAATTGAAGTGTTACCACTGTCATGCAGTTGACTGTACACCATTAACACAAACAAAACTTAGCACCAAAGTTTTAATTAAATCACTACTAGCAATATTTTCCAGAAAAGCTTTGGATGGACAAGGATGACATAAAGTAGGGATGGGGGTAGTATGTGGTGCGGTGGGTGGTGTGGTATGGTGTGGTGGGGTGGTATTTGATTATTAAAAAATACTTAAAATTAAATCAATAAAAAAATTGCGACAGTTTTAATAATTCCTTGTCCGAACGAGTAACAATATCTTCGCACCCTTGCTGGGTCACTGTTGGCCGCGTCCTGTAGCGCGTACGCACAGCTGAGCGCAAACATTTGAAAAAATGTTTTTTTTTAATTTTTATTTTTCATATATTTTTTTGGAAATCAGCTAATACAGTGTCGTAAAAGCCAACAATTTTGAATTTCGCGGGCTACCCTGTAGCATTCACCTTAAGCAAAATATAGTAGAAAAAGGTCAATTAAAAGTTTCCACTTATTGAACATTTGTATGAAATTTAGAATAACACCATAGATAGCAAAGAAAAGAGAGAAAAGAAAATGGACACAAACAACAAATAAACATTATGAAGGATGGATGAGTTTCTGAACTAATATAGATAACGATGTAGCTAATAAATATAAGATAAATTATTATATTGATCCTACAAGGGATTGACCGAAAAAGTTATTGCATATTATTAGTACTTAATACTATCCCTTCATACTTCACCTTTTAATAGTTTCTATGTTTGTAGTAAAAAGACATTTTGGTAAAAAATTAAGTTACTTTTTAGGGTTCCGTACCCAAAGGGTGCAAACGGGACACTATTACTCTCGCTACGCTGTCCGTCCGTCCGTCCGTCCGTCGTGTCTGTCACAGGGCTGTATTTTTGTAATGGGAATAGATAACCAGTCGAAATTTTCACAGAAATGTTTTTCTATGGTGCCTATCACGACAAATACTAAAAATAAAAAAGGCTAAAACCAAAGGAGGTCCCCATACAAGAAACCTCCAAAAACATGCATCTTTTTTCAAAGTTTTTGTTCCTGTTCTATCTTCCAAACAGCAATACATAAGAGCGTCAAACTTGGTCAAATTATAGTGCATACTATTTAGTTTTAGACAAATACTAAAAACAGACACAGACATGTGGTGGTTGGTACCTACGTAAGAATGAGATGCCAAAATTCACATTTCGCGTACGATCGTTGATGTCTTTTGATAAACTCTCGTAAATTAAATCAGTTTTTATGGGGTATCAGGTCGATGGGTGGTAAGGAACCCTTACTGCGTGAGTCCGACTCACACTTGGCCGGTTTTTTTATACATAATAATGTGAACTGATTCACATCCTTAAATGTCGCAGGTTGCAGGTGATTAAATTAACAGTCTATAAATCGTGCCCATTATTATTATTATTATTATTTGAGGAAAGAGGTAGGGTCTTGAAACGCCCCTAAGCCACTGCGACCTAAAAGATCTATTGTGACGCCTCTTGCAGCATTACAGCACTTCCCCAAGCTGCAAGTCAATCATAAAGTCGACTATGACCTTGGGGGAGGAGGATTTGATCTCCTGCATTGAGATGACGTGGCCTCCAAGATGCTGGCTTCTGATGTGGTGCACTGCATCACATTCGCATAGGATATGGATGGGCGTCTCATCCTTTTCGCGACAAAACCTGCAAACTGTGGTATCACTGAGGCCCATCCTGTGAAGGTGTTTATTCAGCTTGCAGTGCCCAGTGAGGGTTCTTGTCAGGATTCTTATCTGATTTTTGTTCAACGAAAGCGCTTCTTTCGTAAACCTTTTTTTGAAGCCCACAAGTAGCGCTTTCGAGTGTTCTTGACCTGGGGATTTTTCCCAAAGGCTAATACTTTGGTCAGTTCCCCAGTTTTTAAGGTAGGCTGTAGTGGTGCATTTAGGAATGCCACAGATTGGCTCCGGGCCCACATTGGGGCTTTCAGCACCAGCTCTAGCTAGTTCATCAGCGGCTTCGTTGCCTCTAATGCCACAGTGTCCAGGTACCCATCCTAGTGCCACCGAGTTTGCCGCTCCTAGTGAGTTTAATAGCTGGACACACTCCTTTACAAGTTTGGAGTCAATTTCCTCTGAATTTAAGGCTTTTAAAGCAGCCTGGCTGTCAGAGAAGATGAAGATTCGCCTATTAATATAGGTCCTCTGCAGACTTAAACGGACACATCCAATAATGGCAAATAATTCCGCTTGAAACACAGTGGTGTGCTGGCCTAGGTTGGCGAATTTTTTTACCTTTGGCCGCCCACCGTGGAATCCGGCTCCTGCTAGACCCTCTTTTTTTGATCCGTCGGTGAACCAAACAACATCAGTGGACTGAGGCTGGCCTGGCGTTTCGTCCTTCCACTCAGTCCTCTGAGGTATGAATACCCTAAACAGCCTATCAAAGCTGTATTCTTTTAACATTGCATCAGTGGGCATGGCAATGATGTCTTTCTTCATAAGGTTCTCTTGCAGTGCCCTCATGGCAGTCGACTTCCATCTTGTCCTTCCCGCTATTCTGGCCCTTATCATTGCTGCCCTAGCGTCCATTTGCACCTGCACATGCAAAGGAACGAGATTAAGCAGAGCCTCAAGTGCAGCGGTCGGAGTCGATGCAATTGCTCCTGTTGTTATGAGACACGCGAGTCTCTGGAGGCTTGAGAGAGCATCCCTGCAGGTAGTCTGATGGGTTTTTCCATGCCATACGACACAGCCATAGGTTATCATGGGCCTTACTATAGCAGTGTACAGCCACAGCGTTGCCCATGGTCTAAGGCCCCATTTCGAGTTGACCAGTCGGCAGGAAGTTCCCAAAGCAATTTTTGCTTTCCTTGTCACATGTTTAATGTGTGCATTCCACGTGAGTTTTTGGTCTAGGATGATGCCTAGATATTTGACCTCATCCGAAAAGTTGACCGTTTTACCGAAGAGGGTTGGTGGTTTTAAGCCATCCAACTTCCTTTTCTTTGTAAAAGGTACAATGACAGTTTTGTCTGCATTGACCGAGAGTTGGGAGTCTTTGCACCATCTTTCGATTATTCTACAGGCCGTTTGCATCAGATCGGAGATGACTGATTGGCATTTGCCAACGGTAATCACTACCAGATCGTCCGCGTAACCTTGCGTGTAATAGCCAGCCCTATTGAGCTCGCTCAGTAAGCTGTCAACAACTAAAGACCATTCTAGGGGAGACAGGACGCCCCCTTGTGGGCAACCCCTGTTTAGTCTCATCCTTATAGTTGTGTCTAAGAGAGATGTTGACGCTACTCTGTTACGCAACATTGCTTCGATCCAGTAGATGGTCGTTCGGTCAATGTTGCGTTGCTCCATACTTTTTAGTATGACATTTGTTGAGGTGTTGTCAAATGCCCCCTCTATATCTAAGAAGGCGCACAGAGCAATTTCTTTGTCCTCAACAGCTTTTTCTATGTTATCCACTAAGTCCATCAATGCGGACTCAGTGGACTTGCCTTTCTGATAGGCATGTTGTCTCACGTGCAGGGGTTTGTCTACTAAGTAGGTAGCCCTGATGTGCTGGTTGAGTACCTTCTCCATGGTTTTGAGCATGAAGGAGGTAAGACTAATTGGTCTATAGGACTTGGGCATCGATTTGTCCCTGTCTCCCTCTTTGGGGATAAAGGTGACGGACACCCTAGTCCACGCTGTGGGTATGTAGCCCCAGGCAAAGCTGGTTCGAAAAACCTTCAACAGCGTTGGTAGGATAATATCCAACCCCTTTTGTAGTAAGGCAGGGAAGATATTATCCTCCCCTCCGGTCTTAAAGGGCTTGAAGCTGTTAATGGCCCATTCGATCCGATCGGGTCTAAATATAAGAGAAGCCATCCTCCATGAGATTAAATTAACAGTCTATAAATCGTGCCCATACGGGATAAGATATATTGCGTTTTACTGCCACCTATGTTAAGCGATGCGATGGTGTGGTCGACGAAGGTGCAGTGCATGCAGTGCTTGCCCAGCAAAAACCTATTCACTCGAGCCTTGAAGACCACCAAAAAAAAAACAAACAAAAAAAACTAGTAAGTATCTCGATCTTCCTCAGACAGGTGTGGGATGAAAGACCGTTTGTGGCAATTAGTAGCTGGTTGAACAGATGATAATAGTGTTATTATACTAAAATTCTATTATATTTAATTCATCTGTAGATATTTTTGATCATAACATGCTTATTTCGTTTCAGAGCATCGCTCTAGATAATGCAGAAGCCCGCTCCAGCTGGATAAATATAATGATAAACACCGTTGGTTTGTCTTTCACTACAGCAGGAAAATTATTAACTTGGGCTGCTGCATCCGGCAGAAATGTTAAGGTGAATATAAGAATGATTAAATCTACTCGCCCTTACTTCAGCCTATCACCATCATCATCATCCTATCAAGGTTCCCACTGACTGGGCATGGACCTCCTTTTGTTTTTGCCAGCCTATCATCATCATCATCATCATTTCAGCCGAAAGACGTCCACTGCTGGACATAGGCCTTGCCAGCCTATACTACTTTTTATCAACCAAAAATTTTGGGCAAACTCAGTATGGAAATGTCTTTGGGGCAAACATGCCCATCATTTCACACAAATTTTATCATGGGATCAACTCTAAATTTAAAAAAAATGTTCTGTACATTTTGATCGAGTTAGGTATCCACTTTTGTATGCTAATATTTTTTCACGATTACTTAGTTCATGAGTTGGTACCTAAAAGACCCTTGACCGCACAGGTTTTTTTTAGCCGGTACCTTAATTAAAACGGTGTAGACCACTGTTAGGATTTTGCTTCAAAATAAAATCTGCGACCTGAAGACGAAAAACTTTTCACAGATCCTGATGAGTGCATTGGACTTTTTAAAATTTACGAATCTTGCGACTGGATTCGTAGGAGTGGCTAATGGCTTAGGAGAAATGATATATAAGGTTCGTAGTTGTAGGTAACCAATAAATAGTTAAATCAGTATATTTCTGCTTTGGAATAAGTGAAACCTTTTCCCAAATTCCGCTTTACTTGAAAGAAGTAGATAAGTGTGGACTTACCAGCAAATAAATCCTACTAATTATATAAATGCAAAAATGAATTTGCTGGTTTGTTCCTCTTTCACGCTGTAACGAATGAACGGATTAACGTGGTTTTGAAGAAACGCAATTCGAATCAGCGAGTTTAAAGAGTAACTCGAGTTATTCGAGTTAAATTATTCGAATCGTCCATCGCTAATTGAAATAATAATTTCGAATTTTCAGTATGCTAAATATGGAGAGACGCCTTCGACCACCGAATTGTTCCAGTTTAGTACATCTGCTTTGTTCCTCGGCATTGGTGTCATATCCAATCAGACCGCACAAGAAATTGTACAAGATGCACAAGCTAACAAAATAAATGAAATCAGAGATTCATTGTCTAGCAACAACAAAAGGTAACTTAATAATAAGATATTAAGTATAATTCTACAGCTACTGCCAAGTAAACACGTATAATCACGCGCCTAGACTAAATTACATTCTCATGAACTTTCAAAGCTACTGCGTCTGTCCTAAGTTAACTACTTATATTTAAATTATTTAGGTAAATAAAGGGTTTTTAGTATTTAACCACATACGAAAAACCCCGGATCTGTACAACGAACTATGTCAATTTATCAACAAATATAATTGCATGTAAAAATACGCACTCTAAAATAAGTTCAGGGATTTACTCGCGTTTGACGATGTTCGATTAATCATACCATTATAGCATAATTTACTACTCCGGTCAACCATCGTTCCCTTATTGCATGCGATGATCTTGTATTTACGCTTGTTTCTCTGATCTGTCTTTCTTTATTGTGCCTATTTTTATCGTGTAGGCACATCTCGGACACTCAATACAATATAAACGCTAGCACCACCTACATACACAAGATTACGTCTCATACGAACGCACACACACACGTGTAAGTTATGGATGCACTCCGCTCGTAATACCGACTGGGTTCCTAGCACTTTTCAGAGATGGCGTTCTTGTATAGCGATTAGCGATTGACATTCATTGCAATCTTGCAGTCCAATTGCCGGCAAACTGTGGGCAGACTCAGGGTGCGGGGGAGCGGTGAGTGGCCGTTCTGTACGTTAGTACTATTAGATATTCTGTGGTGTATATCAGATTACTTGACACAATGGTGCCGATTCTCTTGTCACAAAATTCTCTAAACTAGACTAAAAATCACCTAAATTTAGTTTAGTCCTGTCAAACGACGTTTTCTATTCTGAAATTCACTTTAAAACTAATTTTTGGTTTGACAGGACCAAAATTAGTTTAGTTATTCAACTTAGTAAAAATTGACATTTTGCTATTCAGTAATTGACGTTTTTCACCTAATATTAGAAATGTCAACCTAAATCTGACTATTTTTAGAAGGCATCAAAATACATGTCGACTATAATTAGTTATCAACAACTAAAATTGCAAAGCTTATTTTATTCATTTTTATAGTTTTTAGGTAGTTTAAAATAAATAATGGATGCCTACTATGTGGTTGCAGCTGTTGTAGATTGAGCAGAAAGGTAAATTGTTCATAGAAATATACAATGAAATTTATAATTTCGATAAGAAGAGGTACCTATATAATAAAGGATAAGAAGTACATAAATCCATACAATGGGAAAAAAAAAAATGTCCATTAGCGCTGGGGGGCAGAGGCCGTGGGGGCTGAACGAGAGGGGGGGAGGGGCGGGAATTGGCTCTGCTGGCCTCCCCTGTTGTACCAGGGGTTGGGCCCAATTGGGCCCACGTGTTTAGCTTTGGGTCCTAGAGGCCCGTGGCTACTTGGAATCGGGCCCAAACTTTGCCCAAGTGGGCCAAGTTGTTTGGGGATGGGCCCAGGTGGGCCGAGTTGATTGGGGGTGGGCCCAGGTGGGCCTCTACGGAATGGGGGCTGATAGGGGGTGTTGGGGTTAGGGGTCCCGAAGGAGGGGGCTTCCGTACCAACGCGTCTGGAGGCACGTTTCGCCAATTTGGCGTTTTTCAGTTTGGGTGCTTTCGGGCATCCGCGATAACTCGCCGGATGTCCAGATTGCCCGCAGAGGACACAGCTGGGGGGGCTCTGTGCACTGGTCCCTCTCTTTGGGACGCTCGCACTCCCTTGTGCCGTGATCACCCAGGCACTTGACGCACCTAGGCTTAGCGTAGCAATTATGCTGTGAGTGGCCATATAATTGGCAAGGGTGGCACTGACCAGGCTGACTGGACTTGTGCGGGCGCTCTATCTTAATGCCTGATAGGTGGCAAACCGTTTTAATGTTAAAAATGGCTTTTGCGTCCTCGCAGGGCTCGCAAATGACCAAGACCATTTCGTATGGGTCTCCGTGTTTACCACGGAACATACGGTGTACTTCGGCGGCTGGGATGCCTTGTGACTTGAGGTCACTCAGCACATCAGAGCTGGGAATTTCGGTGGGGATACCTCTGATCACCACTCTAAGGAGGCGATCTTCTGGGAGTGCGTACGTGTGGAACGACACCACGGTCACGCAGCAACTTGGTGAAGCTGCGGAAGTCGGTTGGGGTAGGCACTGAGACCTTGATACCCTGTTGGGTAGTGCGGGCACTGGTGTACATGATCTGACGATCAGTACACCATTTGGACACTTCAGTCCACTTCGCCTTATCCTGTATGAATAAGGGCGGCGGGCGTGGTATTTTCCTCTGAGAAGCGGAGGGGGGCGTGCCGCGGGGGGAAATGGGCCCTGCCCTGCGGGGAGGAATCTGAGGCGTGGTGGGGGGGGACTGGGGCAAAGTAATCCTGCGTGGTACTTTTTGGCTTATATAGGTCTGTGGCTTATATTCTAATTTATTCAACTTTTTTGAGAAATTTCGTGTCCTGGGTGCTAGAACTTTTTAACCACGTCTTTAAAAAGGGAAATTCCAACGCTTTTTAAATTCAAGAAATAGTTTATTATTGTGATTGCCCACGGAATTCAAAGGTCCTTGCGTTTTTTGCAAATAGTTCTTTTTTCGTTGTTTAGGATGTACAATATGATACGCTGCAATAATAACAATATATCTCCTTTGATAGGTACTCTTAGGCCCGTATTACAGAAGGTTCCTCAAGTACAGTTTAAACTCCAATCACCTGATCACTACTTAAGGATAGAATCGTTACATGAGTATCGGTCTTATTCCAGAACGGTAATTATTATAAACTTTAATTCAACAATATAACACACGAATTTGACCTGAATTAAAATAGAAATCTCTACTCAAGCAAGCGTAGTCTGGACCACACTAGAGTGACACAGTGTTCCGTTCAGTTACAGATCAAATCTCTGCTCAAATACCGAAACAGTTGACAGTATAAAATAAAGCTAAACTCAGCTGAACTGTGATCAATAAATCTCTGCTTGAGGAACGTTCTAAAATCAAAGCTCAACTCAAAACTAGTTTTAAACAGTGATCAACGCTTGAGTATCGTTCTGTAATACGGGCCGTAGAAAATAATAACCTAGCTCTTTAATCTGATCACATTATTCCAATTTATATACTTTATTGAAAATATAAAACAAAAATGTACTTTATTTCGTGACATGATTTTTTCTTCTTAATTTTAATGATAAACTAATAATTCCAAATATAATTATTATTTAATTTCCTTCTGTTTTTGTGAACTTACGGTCATTCCATTCACTCTTTAATAATTTTTTTACGATGTACTGGTAACACCGCCAATTCAACTTAGATGCGTCAAACCCAATTATTAGAGCTATCAACAAGTTTTCTAAAATAAGAAAAAGATAAACACAGAATAAGTTTTATGATTTTCTAAACTAAAATTTGTAAATTTTAGTTATAGTTAGGTTTAGGTGGGTGTACAAGAGAATCGGCACCAATGTCTACATTTCTTTGGTTCAAATTTTCCTCTCGCATGTGTGCTGGAAGAAATTTCTTAAAGAAATAAGCAGTGCCTTTGTACTATTAATTTCTATGTATTTTATTATTATTTCTCTGTTTGTCCATAAATTTAATAAATATAAATATCTGTTGGAACGAAATTTCGTGGTACTTCGTTTGTCGTTAGTGAAACACAAGTAGACTCCCTGTTACTCTAGCATTATTTCAAGTTATTTGATTTAAAAAAAAGTTAGTAATGAATTACATCTCATCACAAAGTATATCTAATTACTGAATGCATTTTTTTGGGTAATAATACAGTATAGTTAAAAGAACATTTATAAGTGTGACATTTAACATCGGTGGCCCACATAACGTACTACCTACTCATAATTGCGAACAACCGGAACAACTTAACTTTAAAGTAATGAAACTAAAAAAACACGCTTTTAGAGGTACTGTAGTCCACATCAGATCAGCTCGTTGGTACCAAATTTGTGTATTGTCATCCGGATTACACATGCTTGCAAAGTTTCAAATCGATACGATAATTTTAGAAGTAGGTTAAAATCGACTTCCAAGATTTGTTCCTGTTGGATAGGCACCGCCTCATAATTAGTTATTTACATTAGTTTAGTTAGGAGAAATAGTTATTAAGACTAAAAAGCTTAATTTTTGTTTTCACTTTTCAGTTTCTGTTTTCGTCGGTTCAATTTTTTGTTAAAAAGTTTTTGTTTTTCCAAATTCGAGCTCATGACTCCTTTGACGACTTTTCACAATTTTTTGTAGTTTCCGATTTGACCCTCCAATCCTATATCGATGAAAAACTCTGTTTGTATTTCATCGTTTCTCTGTGTTTCATATTTTTTTATTTACTAGCTACTAGCGGCTTCGCACGGGTGCAATTTTCTTTCACCTTTACCTTGTCCTGATAATTTTGAACACTTAAAAAAACTGCCAAATCGGTCGAGCAGTTCTCAAGTGATGCTCCGTCATACATGTGGCAATTGATTTTTATTTATATAGATTTATGCCACAATTACAAGAATGGCTGCGAGAAAAGCGGCACCAATGTCCCAACCATTTGATCTTTGTCCTTTAATATTTCTCTATTTTTGTTTTCAGAAAAATATTCGATAAAGTTACAGCTGAAACTCGGAGAGTGAGGGGCACCATACAAGGTAACACAGATGTTATAAGAGCTCTTAAAACGATTAAAAACAAAGACGACTTCTTCGGAAAATTAATGAATATAAATAAATCTGTCAATAGAAACAAAGTAAGAATTTCATTAAATCCAGACGGTAGAGTGTTAATAAACAATCAGTACAGACATAGCGTTCCGAGGATGTATCGGATTGGAGAGGAGGGTCGCAATAATTTATTAGCAAGATATGGACGAGCGAATGTGACTACTAAAAATGCTCCAACAAGAATATATGCATCAGGTGCTGTGGCTAATTCCTCAAATTTACAGATCGCAGAGTTCATATTCTCCATTCACCCTGAAGAAATCATAAAAATTTCAGGATTTCTCATTAGTTTGAGCAAGGCTGATCAAGATTTTGTTTTAGACCTGTTGTCGCTCATAAGTGGAAAGTGCTATGACGGATTTTTGTTGATATGTACTGAACTAATCATCAAACTGTTACCAATAGAACTAGATTTCATAGAACCCATTTTTCCTAACTGGAAAAGGCTTTTGATATCGTATGTATTTGATTATTTAAAATCAAAAATAACCATTGATGAAGATGACAGTGAATTCATGGCTGGTCTAAAATCCTTCATACGTGATGGTAGAATACACAAAGAAACGTTACTGAGGCTGAAGGAAAAGTTGATGGAGCACTTTTTAAAACTGAAAAAAGATAAAGAGTCTCGGAATAAAACTTGGAAAGAAGGTGACGATTACATGAGCAAATATCTTATCAGTTTTAATACACTTCAGATCGGCCAGAAGATAATTGTTGGACCCCACACGATCGTGGTCAAACAAAGCACAGTAGAAAATTTTGAAATGTGGCTTCTCAAGTATTCGCAAGAAAAATGCGAATTTTTTACTGAATTGTGTTTCAAAATTATATCACTGTTAACTAACGAAGAGGTTGGCCGTCTGAATATCATTAATCCAGATGAAGATATACTAATGAGGGTTCTAATTTTCATACATACTAATTTTGATAGCTTGTTTGGAAAAACTTTAACCGTTGACATACATTTCGCGCTTTTAGTGAAATATGAAATACTTCAATGGGCACACCGCCAACCTCTTCGAACACAACACAAGTGTAGAAAATGCAAAGGGATAACATATTTTAAAAAGTAGTACTTATTTATGAGAAAGTAGATACTTGTAGTACCGCACGTCAGTGGTAACAGTTTAATATTGACAGCGCCTTTATTTTGTATTCAAAAACGATTTTCCAATTCAAGTGTTACCACTGACGTGTATTCGACTGTACCTACATTGATATTCGTACTATTATTTATTTATTCATATAGGTATTAGTTCAATAATATGACTATATATTATATATATATATATATATAATATGTCGTGCCTTACCTAGAGTTGGGAAAAGTAAAAAAACGAATAGCAATGACACCAAAGCTAATTTCTTTCGTTATACAACACAGGCAAATAAATACGGAAATCAACGCGTCAGAACAAAAACTTTTTTTACCAAGCACTTTTACTTGACTGCAATCCGACTGCGCCGACTCTGTTTGATATTTCGAAAGCCTTTATTACTAAAAAACTTTTATAAAGTTTATTTCTTTGTCTACCTGTCTGTTATATAAATCTTGTAAGTCAATTTCAAGCCAGTTTTTGTTATTCAAACATGATTGTTTTGAAATTTATTCTGTTACACGTTGTATTTATGTTCTAATGGCTATACAGTTATATTATGTAGGTAGTTTTTGTAATACATAATAAGTAATAAATAAAATATAGGTGCTAAGGATGAATACCTTATGTATTTCTCGTGTTTTAAAGTTATTTTAAATATATCGCTAAGGTGCCTTAGGTATTTATCATATACTATGTTACGATTTTAATTAATAATATTGTACGGTAGATTAAAATATTTTTTTAGAAATATTTGTAAAGACGCTTGTCATCTTAGTCTACCTGCGATCTCGAAATGCTGCAAAGCTTTTGAAACGTCAGGGAAACCAATTTAAATAATATACGCGATTTAATCCGGTTAAACTGTGTTTTATTATAATGTGTAGTGATCGCGAAAACCTAAGAAGTTATTATATACTATGTTGTATAAATAAAGCGAATCAGAATTTTAAAATTATAAGAATTTTAATCCAGGGACATTTAATTTTGTGACATAGTTCTTACCGTTGTATTACGGGCATTTAATTTTGTGACATTGTTCTTACTGTTTTAGGTACTTAATTAACTTAATATTTAATTTATTTAAGTCTTATTTAATAATATATTTAGTATGACTAAAAAACACTACGTATAAGGAATAGCTATATTATGGAGCTAAACATATACATACAAGTTGTTGACCTGTAACCGTGCCATATTTCTAGAGCAAATAATAAACAATGTGTTTAGTCATCTAAAATTACTTAAAAAATTCTACGATTATTTAATACCCGAATTTTCACTTACAAACATAACGAGGGTTTGAGAATAAATCCCGAACGACTCTGAAAATAAGTCATCGGTGGCATTGTCAAAGGGTGGAAATAGCTGCAAATTGTTTTGGTGACTTCGCACGCATCATTTATGTGTCGCACGCGACACACGGAGGGAATTTGTTTGTTTACAAGTACGTATTTAAAGATTTTTTTTTGTTTTGGGATTGATTTTTTTATTGATTCGTGTTCAGTATCAGTGGTACAGTGACCTCCTTAAATATGGCACGAATACAGATCAACACGTTGTATAATGAAATCTCGAAATCGCTCAGAGAATAGCGTAGCCCTACGGAATTAATGAAATTGGCTCTTGGAAAAAATTGCCTTACTTGAACATTTGTCGTAATATTTACATTACAGTTTATAATAATTAATAATAATAAGTTTTATTTGATCAGACAACTTAGTCCACAATATTAAATAGGGTTAAGCCAGGGTTATGGTTAGACCTTACTAATTAATATAGTATTCTGTGGTAATGCTTAAAATACTATGTCAGCTCAAAATTCAATAAAATTATAATAAATTATTTAAAATTAAGTGCATTAAATTTAAATAAAATTGAATAGGTACATGAAATTAAAATTGAATAAATTAAAGTGTAATTGAAAAAATTACATTAAATTAAAAAACGTCTTATTAAAATTGAATTGAATTTAACTGGGAGTTTGCACTGACGAAACATTCACATAAAAACATGTTGAAAAGTCAGTTTTCTGTCAATGTATCGAATCGCGTTTGCATTATCACACAACTTGTTAAAACGAAACTTGTTTGACATTTCATAGTCTATTGACATGTTTCACAATTAATTTCGATACACTTCAAAGTATCTGCTTTCGGCCAGATATGTTTACCGACCTCATTGGATAACACAAAAAACGAGATTTATTCAAGTTTTGATACATGATTAAGCATCAGTGCGAACGTCAGCCGTGACAAATCTACAGACAAACATGTCAATGTATAAGTTTTTAGTCAGTGCAAACACAGCCAACAACAAATCTTGAAATCTGTCAAAGAATTTACCCAGTTTTCTGCAGTGCGAACGTAACAATCAACAAAACAAGTTGTGACATTAGTTTCATATGACAAGTTTCGAGACATTACATGTTAAATGTTTTTTGGTGCAAACCCACAGTTATACCATATCATTACTGTAAATTTTTATTAAAATTTGTACTTTGTTACATGGTTTCTTATTTTAATTGAACCTAATTTGTATTTTACTTAAAAAGCGTCTTAAGACACGTAAAGGCAAAGTATTAATAGCTTAAAATGCATATTGGCTGATTTTCCTTTAAATATCACACTAAGTATTATTATAAGTACTATTATTTTGGCTATTTAATAAATTATAATAAGCATAATATCAATAAATGATTCATATTAAATCTTGTATTTTTCGTATACGCATAGATCTGCCGCATCACATACCTACAATATAGGTTACATGGACCACGCGATGTCCACTAGTTAACCACGCGAGTTTCACTGGTTGACCACGCGACGTTCACTTGTGACAACGCGGCGTCCACCCGTGGACCACCTGTCGACAACGAGTTGACGCCGAACGATGAGGCGGTGTTGGTCGGGTGCCGGGTGGCTCTAATGAACTGTGACCTTATATGTTGATATTCCACCCTTACGCACGAAGCGCTTTTCTAACACTTTTCATGCGTAACGCTAAGGAGTGGAATGCCTTGTCTGTGTTTCCACATGGGTATAATCCGGTGGTCTTTAAGGAACGAGCGAATAGGTTTTTGCTGGGCAAGCGTGGATCATCGTTGGCCACACGATCACGTAGGCACAGATAATATAATACTATAGTTCGTAGGTGAGGTAGCCGTAGCGGTCAAAAGCAAGCCCGCTTGTGAATAAAAAAATGAAAATCGGGTAACTACATGGTCCAAGCCACGAGCAAGTACCTAGCTAATTATAATTTTACTAAAATAAAAAAAACGTTTTATATTTTTAATATGCACTATTAGTTTTTAAAAAAACAAAGTTCAACAGGATTACATCGCGTAGTATAATATTAAAATTGGGTTTCCTGTTTTAGTTTAACTTTGTTTTATTATAATATGTATTGTGATCGCGAAAACCTAAGACATTATGACATTTAGTTTGTTAAGAATATAACTATTTGTATGCCGCTGTGTCGGCAAATCACGATGAACCACTTATACACTTGTCTTCTCACCCACTTACTCCTCGTATATACAATGGCTAAGTGTGTGTGTGTGTTATGTGGCTAAGCAGTCACATAACACATAAACACACACACTTTCACTTATTCCATGAGGTAAATCACATTAATATCCCCCTTTTTTTTTCTTTTTTTTACTTTTTGTCTCTTCTTACAACTACCTACTTATAATTTAAATTACATAAATAGATAATAATAAAAAAATAAAAACATTGTTAATATGTCTATGGTTAAATCCATGTAGAGATGTGGTTCCGTGGGGTGAGGTCCTGGTGATCTGTGATACAGGTTTATCCCTACATCAGACACCAGCTCCTCACATTATACCAGACTGTATTAAATCATGTAATTTGTATGAAATATTTTTATCATGTATTCTGTATTGTGAGGAGAAATAAATAAATATATTAAATATATTATTATTAACCATACTTGACTTACCGACAGTATTGTGTTTTGGCAAATCAATATTTTCATTTTACCTACTTGTCTTTCAAACTCACTTTATAAGGTCTCTGTGGGTCACAGAGTAATTTGCAAACTTGCTAGTGCATCCTTCGTACATTTGAAGCAAAGCGCTAGGTTTTCCGCGTCCCAAGGATCACTGTATAAGTAATACATAATATCTATGTAGGTAGGGGAAGGTGGTGATGGCATAGCGGCTGAAATGTCATAGTAAAAATATTTTTGCCATTTCTAGTCCAGTGGCGCCCTTACATGCACACATGCGTCCCTAACGGACAACAGTCGGGAGTAAAGCCCGTGACTATAGGTATAGTTCACCTTATCTAGAATAACGCACCCTTCCACTTTTGTCATAAAATAATTCCAATGTTGAATCTCAAATTAAGGTGGAAGGGCGCGCGCTATTAGGTATATTGTTGATACTCTTATTATCACCACGTGTCTCCAGCCTATTTAGAGTGTTTATAAACTTTGCATCAGAATCTAAAAGTCGAGCGGTCATG
This sequence comes from Asteroscopus sphinx, assembly GCA_949699075.1. Lineage (NCBI taxonomy): Eukaryota > Metazoa > Arthropoda > Insecta > Lepidoptera > Noctuidae > Asteroscopus > Asteroscopus sphinx. The sequence goes on from OX453010.1 coordinate 14,435,016, forward strand.
GAAGCTTTGCACCTGGGGAAGGCGGAGTTAGTGTCGTACTCTTACCGACTAAAACCACCACTGTGTTCTTCCAACTACCTTTGGCCGACGGCGTGGGATTGGCTTAGCATTCTCCTATCACCCCCGACGTGTGCGTCATCCCAGCGAAAAAGTGTCGAATTTCTTAATTCGAGATAAGTAAATCGTTAGTGTATGACGTCGTGTAATTGTGTATGAACATTTCAGATTTGTGTGTCCAACCCTTTTTGGGATATTCATCAAAAACTTTTTCCGCTGGAACGACGTCTTCCCAGCGAGACTTTTTTTTTCCAAAGGACGTAAGTAAAATAAAATAGTTACATGGATTAGACTATAACGAAAGGTAAATGTGTATGCATAAATGAGATTTGTGTGTCTAAAGACTCCGAAGATATTCAAGTTTCCGCTGCGGTGACGTTTGGCTGATTGCTGGATATCATAAACGGTTAGGCGAATAGTTGTGACTTTTTTTACACATGTTGCGATTCTTTTGTGTGTAATGTTTGTGAAAACAGACTTCGAAAAAAAATTACCGCTAGGAAGCTATAAATTTTAAAATGAAATCAGGTTATTAGGTCCTAGTACTGTGTATATGAGTTCCGAAGCCTAAATGTTAATGTTTATTTGTACCTTATAAATGCTCACAATGTCATGTTAAGTCTCATCGATGTACTGTAAGTAAATAATGAATTATGAACAAAATTGCTAGGTCTGGGTCACGATGTTGTTCGCCATTCGATTGGACGAGTTTACTATGGGTTGGCAAATTAAAAGGTATCCCATTCGTTAGTGTATTAGTTCAATTATCCATCTGTAAAATTGTAGCCCAATACACTTAATAATTAAAGAAATATAATCGAAAAACCAATGAGAAGCGCAATACAGAGATAAGCCAACCAAGTTTGAATGTGTACTAAAAAGCGGCCGCGCGATACATGGTGCTTACCTTCCCAAATTGTTAGCATACTTATTGTTATTGGTGTGGTACTTTGGTACAGGTGCGTACACAATAATTAGTAAAAATGAAAAACAACTGCAGTTTAATTAGTTTTATTTTCAAAAGTATCAATTTACTAATGATTATCAATTGTAGATATGTGTATGTATAGGTACTTAAAAACTCGTGCAAAAAAATCAACAACAACAAAATAATAAAAATCTACATACTAAAATCAACATAAAAGATATAGAAAAGGTATTTATACAAAAAATAAGTATAGCTATTATTTTAATTAAATTACTTAATGTTTAAAATCACTGATCAGTTACAATAATTGACTCATTCATAAGCTTAGTAGGTATCTACATTAATGTAGGTTGTTATGTTTATTAAAATTAAAGATTATGTATATTATTCGTAACCAGCTCTACGTAGATAATAAATTAACTGCATGTGGGGATCGAACCGACAACATTTGGCGTGGTGTCAATAGAGAGGTGACCACCTTAACGACTATGCCACAAGTGCAGTGAAATTAATTGTAAATGTGAATAGACGAGAACATTAGCAGCTACAGTGAACCCTTGTTCATTGTTTACCTCTTTATTTTAGCCCACTGTCAACGTACGGGGTCCCATCGACTTTGGATGTATTTTGCCAAACATACGTTTATACTAGATCGACACAGATAGCATAAATAAAAACGCTAGGAAACACAACACGAGATAGTTTTATGTTGAATCCGATATGAAGAACAAAGGAAGTAAGAAAAAAAATAAACTTAAGTTTTTAATAACTTTTTTCGCAATAAAACACACAAATTCACTATGCTTGAGTGTCCGTTACAAAACAAAAACAAAATAATCATACAAATCACTAACTGTATGATTTATTTGTTTTTACTTCTTCAAGTTAAACGGATGGACACATGGACGGAACCTGTAAAAAAGAAATTCAAATCCATTTGTCTGTCAGAACTTTGTAACTTCTAAACCAAGAATGTTAATTACCTACATGGAAATCTCACATAATACGTAAAACTTTAGCACCACAGTCGTGGTCTCTTTACAATATTATAATTTGTTCTTAGTGACCCCATGTCAATAACTGAATAGTACCTACTTATTTTGAAATAATTGTACTGATGACTGTGTAAAGTAAAATGAGAAAATAAAAACTAAAGAATTGTGTACGCACATGTACCAAAATAAAAACGGTACTATACCAACAATTTTGGAAGGTAAGCACCATGTATCGCGCGGCCGCTTTTTAGTACACATTCAAACTTGGTTGGTTTATCTATGTATTGCGCTTCTCATTGGTATTTTGATTATATTTCTTTAATTATTAAGTGTATTGGGCTACAATTTTACAGATGGATAATTGAACTAATACACTAACGAATGGGATACCTTTTAATTTGCCAACCCATAGTAAACTCGTCCAATCGAATGGCGAACAACATCGTGGCCCAGACCTAGTAATTTTGTTCATAATTCATTATTTACTTACAGTACATCGATGAGACTTAACATGACATTGTGAGCATTTATAAGGTACAAATAAACTTTAACATTTAGGCTTCGGAACTCATATACGCAGTACTAGGACCTAATAACCTGATTTAATTTTAAAATTTATAGCTTCCTAGCGGTAATTTTTTTTCGAAGTCTGTTTTCACAAACATTACACACAAAAGAATCGCAACATGTGTAAAAAAAGTCACAACTATTCGCCTTACCGTTTATGATATCCAGCAATCAGCCAAACGTCACCGCAGCGGAAACTTGAATATCTTCGGAGTCTTTAGACACACAAATCTCATTTATGCATACACATTTACCTTTCGTTATAGTCTAATCCATGTAACTATTTTATTTTACTTACGTCCTTTGGAAAAAAAAAGTCTCGCTGGGAAGACGTCATTCCAGCGGAAAACGTTTTTGATGAATATCCCAAAAAGGGTTGGACACACAAATCTGAAATGTTCATACACAATTACACGACGTCATACACTAACGATTTACTTATCTCTAATTAAGAAATTCGACACTTTTTCGCTGGGATGACGCACACACCCCCGACAGGTCCCGGTTCATCACAGCAGGCGAGCCCCTTCTCCCCGTGCGGCCTAACGTTGGTTGCACCCCCTCCAGACCAGACCGGCGCCTGCGGAACACGACGTGCTACCTACCGTCAACTCGTCATCTAGACTAGTGATTTATATTCTCTTTGACCTAGAAAGGTCGAGCGGCAGGCTAACCCGATTCCACTGCCTACAGGCCCCCTCCAAGGGTGGCTAAAAGTCGGCGTCGTCTCCTGCGACTCCCGGTGTCCCTACGTACCTACCTAGGTACGTTATAATTGCGCCCGATTCAAATTAGGTTAGTAGTCAGTTTCTTAAAGAAAATAATGATATCTAATTTTATATAAGCGATTTATAGATACAAAATATAGATATGGATATGTTCAACTTGTTACATTATTATTTATTGTGGCAGTGATCTCATCAGATTATCTTTTTCACGTTCCTCGGCCGATTGTGGTGGATTATACTCGAAAAATTTCGCTATGAAGTACCTGGAAAACAAATTACAGTATTAAAATAATCCTTACTAATATTATAAATAAGGAAGAAACTCTGTCTGTTACGTTTTCACGGCTTAACCTGAATTCTGAAGATGGAAGATTCTGCTAAGTCAGATATTTTTTATCAACATAACACTCGTGTGTTAAGTCGTGTACTTCAGGTTTTACCTATGTAGCACTTTATCTTAACTACTAATAACAATTTCAGACGTCACGAATAGATTTATGTATTAGATACTGGCTGATTCTTAAAATTACTTCGAAAAAGACTTGAATTCAAGACTAAACCCACACTGTCCATATTTCAGCCCGTTACTCCTGTTAGCACTCACTGCAGAAATTCACTTCTAAACATGGTTTCCTAGTGATAGGGTTGCCATACGTCCGGTTTGGTCCTTTGTGCGGAATGTGGGGAGAATTCCAAGTTGTCCGGAATTTCTTCACTTCAACTTCACCTGCCGTACCCGCATCTCAAATGCATCTCTTCACGCAAGATATCGATATTATTCGATATGCCGCGAAATTAGAAATGTTAAAGAAAATGTCCGGATTTTTCACCGGATTTACTTTTTTTTTTATCTGGCCACCCTATCTAGTGACCGCCACTAATGAACGTTGGTAAGAGGCGGATAAGCAGAAAGAAAGACGCTGTGCAGTCTATGCACCCTCTTTTTCACATTTTGTCACAGTTTGTACCTCGCCCCCTCAGACCAAAAGAATAAGATAGACGAAGCAAGCGAATGAAGCTAGAAAAAGGAATACAAAACGGCAAAGGTACTCCTTTCATACAGTGTATGCAATGCCTGAAATTCGGGCACACCAAGAACAAGTGCCAGGCCAAAGAACATCCCTGTGTTCACTGTGCAGAGGAAGGTCACAAGCAGGAAAGTTGCCCAATCAAAACATAAAATGACGAGCCCAAGTGATCATAACAAAAAAATTAAGAGCGAATACGACACCAAACACAGCCACATCCGACAAATGCCCGATAGTAAGGACTACGGACAACAGTAGCACAACGAAAAACAAGACACAACAGAACATCACCACCATAAGACCGAATAACAACACATCAGGGGCACTGTATCAAATAGCAGTACCCCTTTTATTTTTGTATAAAATCACAATGACTGACATTGATAACCAAATAAAATAATTAAAAAAAAAAACTATTTCGCCCACAGAGCGTCAATCTTATTCTTTTAGTTTGAGGTTTGAGGTTTGAGGTTTGAGGTTTACCTATACGCACCAGAATGCGGCTCGCGTACAATATGGGTGGAATTAGTAGTCCTTTGCCGTTTTGTATTCCTTTTTCTGGCTTTATTCGCTAGTTCTACGCGCTCCGACTACATACGACTCGTTGTTATTCTTTTGGATTGAGCTTGCCCCTTGAAGAGATGGTGACCAATCAGCATTGATTATTACGTACATAATATAACCAGCTCTTTACTGTCCCACTGCTGGGCATGGGCCTCTTCTTAGAAAGGCTCTTATGAGAAGGATTTATGCAACAATCCACCATGCTGGCCTACTGCGGGTTCGCGATTTAACATACTATTCGAGAACTTTATAAAGCACCGAGTGCTTTGCTACACCCGAGGTGTGCAGCTTTCCTCCCACAGAAACAGATAGAATGGTTGTAATCACAATTTTACTTGCGATTCATGCGTGGCAGCTTTCGAACCAACTACACCTCCCATATTCATCTTCCGAGCCTTTTCCCAATTATATTGGGGTCGGCTTCCAGTCTAGCCAGATGCGGCTGAACATCAGTATTTTACACGGAGCGACTGCCATCAGACGCAACCCAGTTACTGGGTAATACCGATATTCGGAGGTTAGACCAGTTGTCAGACTTTCAGGCTTCTGACTACCCGTAACGACTGCCATATTCTTATGACAACCGGGACCGACAGCTTAACGTGCTCTCCGAGGCACACAGGGGTCTCGATGTGTAACGAAACGGTCACCCATACGATTCATGCGTGGAAACTTTTGAACAAACTACGCCTTACATATTGAAGTCATTAATTTAAAAAAAATTACTTAAATGAAATGTACTTTACAGCTTTTGTTTCTGCCGTTAGAAACAGCACAATAAGGCATTTCTGCGGTATTTACAGTTTTGTTTTTTGTTACAGTATTTACAGAAACAAGTCATACTGAGAAAGGCTTTGAAATGCCCTGCACTATGGTGTAGAGGGTTGGCACGCGCGCCCCGCCCACTTGGCCATTCTATCTATTTCTGTTTCCTCCCCATGATTTTCCTTTGCCGTGATAATCAAATTCTGATCCGGACATGAATCAGAAGAGTTAGAGGTGCGGGCCGGGTTCGTTGAGTAGCAGTGACTGTACGTACCAGACTAGTATCTCAACAGTGATGAGCAGGGCAGCGGCTGCAGTTTGCACGGCGACCCGGGCTGGTTCAGCAGAGCCGCGCAGTGCGGCGGCTAGCATCGCGTCGCTGGCGTCCGACGCAGTTTCTAACGCTGCCACCAGCAACGCTGGAGCTGCCAACCAACGAGCACCTCGACGCCACCACGATTGCTGCGATCAAATCAGTTCCAAAAATGTATAGAGACAATGCATAACTTACAGACTCGCCAGACTTCTACTAAAACTTGACCTTTTACTTTAGATTTTTTTACACACTGTTGTCAACATTATTTTTTTGTTTTCAATTCTCTCACAGATCTGTTGGTAAGCATACCTTTTACTTTAAAAGTTACTTCTAACTTTTGTTTATCGGTACAGTCAACCACGTAACGTATCTAATCTATAAGCGGAACTGGCAGTATGTTATTGGTGCCAGTAGAAAATGATAATTGTTATTTTTGAACCGTGTTTTGTATAAATACAGAACAACTATGTCCATTTATTAAAGAATACTCATTGCACTGCTAAACATCCATGATTTCCTGAAAATACTAACTATATCTTGTGACTTTGTGACTCTGCATAGGTACTTATTTCATTGTTCAACTGTAGGTACAGTCAGAAATCTTTTCGGTGAACCACCATTAAGGCTAAAATCGCTTGCACTCCAAGTTCAATGGCAGCGGTAGCTACTTGTAATGTAGCAGGATTCATTCAAGGGATTTTGTCATAAAAATGTACTACCACGAAGTATCGTGACCGCACATGCATGTTGACGAAATGGTGGCAGTTACAGGGAAGAAGGAATGATATACATCACATAATCAGCCCATTACTGCCCCACTGCTAGGCACGGGCCTCTTCCCCGAAAGTGAAGTATAAGGCCTAAATCCACGATCATCTAGTGCGGGTTGGCAGACTACACAAACCATCAAGATATGTATGGAGCACTCTCAGGTGTGCAGGTTTCCTCGCGATGTTTTCTTTGACCGTTAAAGCATGTGATAATAAAATTTTGACGTATACATGAATTTTAAAAGTCAGAGGAGATACATTACATACCTTAGACATAACTGCTACTAATAAAAGCAATGAGGTTGTTGCGGTGACAAATGCACTGAGCTTTCCATAACCCATGACAAGTCGAATCGTTGGTTTAGTAATTCTGTAAGATGAAAGTCAGATAAGTTAATTTAGCTGTAGGTACCTGACTCTAATAAGTTGTAAAAAAACCTCATCCTGAGTGTTTTATAATAAACGACTACAATATCAACTTACTTGCGTTATTGCGATCTTTTATGTACCTATGCTAAGCAGCTAAACAAAGTCACAACACGCGAGTCTGAATCTACCGGCCTAATAACGCCCAAGCCAAATAATCTTTGTAATGAAATAAAAATGAATATCTTTGGGACATTTTACATAGCACCATCTAGTGTCAAACTAAGCAGAGCTTGTACTATGGGTACTAGACAATGGATATAATACTTACATACTTTTTTTGTAATTACATAGGTACTTATAAATATATAAGAAACACCCAGACCAACACAAACACTTTATGTTCATCCATCACATAAATGGTCTTATTGTTTGGTTCACTTCGGTGGCACATTTTTTTCTAGTTGAGTCATGCTAACACGAAATAACAAATTTTATTAAAATAGAAGTAGATGTTCCTAAATTAAATTTAGATTTGATATTTCCTGATATGTCTCAACTTGAAGAAAAATGCGCCACCGAAGTAACCCAAACAATGAGACACTTGAGAATTACCCAAATATTTGTGTCCTGTTGAAATCGAACCCACGATTTCGTGATCAGCGGTCCAACACTAGAACCACTAGACAACAGATGTCATCATTTATGAAGTTATGTCATGAATAAAAAAAGTCGTACCGCCTAGCGAAGCTGACGTTGTTGAGCTTCTGCGCGACGTCGTCGTCGTCCAACTCTAGCTCGACCGGCTGGGACGCGAAGGCACACGCAGACATGGACACACCAAGAAGCGCTACCAGCAACGCTCGCAACTTTATTTTAAGGCCTTCCGAATTTTCGACGCTGACGTGGGTTAACTATAATTAAATATTCAAATCTTGAAAGGAGGTATTCAACCACTCAACATACTGTCTAGAAATGGTAATGTCCTGTTTCACCAGAAATTCCATTTTTTTTATGACATGTAGATCTGCTCTTGACCGCAATCTAGACAGCTTTGTCATGATGTGGTCGACGATGGAGCGAGCAAACCTATTAGGTGCCGATTTTAGTACCAGAAGCATGTTATGTGTGGATGACGTTCCAACAGCATATTTATGTTGTAGTCTGCTTTTAACCCATGGGACTGAAAATCTACATATAACCAGTCACCATTAACTAATATCCCCTAAGTAGGTTTCTTATTCTTGCCAGCAGTGTCTCGTGAGAAATCCGGCTTGCTTTTCTTGCAGGCTCTAGATATGCCAAAATAAATGCATTCGCTCGCAATGACATTCACTCAGAATCCACTGCTTGTTGCCTGACTTGCTTGCTTATTTGTTGACTGCTTATTCCACTGCTTGCATACAAGTAGACAGGAGACCTTGGATTTGATTGAGTGAATTAGTGATCTTATTTTTAACGAACATTCATCCCAGATTTGCCCTTAAGTTGCACAATATGGGCCTCTTACGATACCTGCATAGTAGATTACCTGTTTGATTTATTACTTATTGGTTAGTTTTGTGAGAACCTTTGGACTTAATTAATATCACATTCCTATAGGGAACGTGAAGCTACTATAAATAGAAAGTTTTTTTGACGGTATACTCACAGCATTCGCGTGATTCTCATGTTTGAGCCGAAGCTGATTCAATAAAGTATTACTTTCCGTTTCCATGCTGGTTCATTTCAACCACCATTAACCATCATGGTAGTGGTCGCGGGAAAACTATAATAATGCACATTCCATGAATAACCACACGAATTTTTACGTAAAATGTTGTTTATTAAATGTTATTACATAATGTAGCGCATTTAGAGGTATGAATAGGTGACAGCCAGATGGCGTACGAAATGTCCATTGCCATTGTCAATGTCAAAATAATTTATATTGAAAACCAGTAAGCGATCGTCCAGTAGTCCAGTAGCTTAGCTTCTTAAATCGTTGGATCGTCCTAACACAAAGTATAAAGGCCATTGCTAAAGAGAATATAATCACTACGCCACTATCACTAGTCATAGCCTCAACTTGGGGGTTCAAATACAATGAACAAATAGGATATTTTAAAAATTCATCATGCAAATAGGTCTATGAAAACTTTTTTTATTTCATCATTTCAATCCGTATACACCCACTACTACCTCTACTCTGTTACGCCACTCTATGGTCCTGTCTCTCCGACCCTATCCACACTTTAGCAGCTAGCCTCACGATATCTTCTGACCAACCGGCTGCTGTTAGGCTCATAGATCTTTGTCTCAGTATCAGGCGCCATTCCGCTATCACTTTCCACCATCGTCCATCCTTTTTTCTAGCCAAGTGTCCCGCCTACCTTCACTTAAGTTTTGATATTAGTCTTCCGACATCCTCGACTTTAATTCTATTAACTCAGAGTAGGTCATAGCAGCTCACAGACATTGGTTTCCACATAATATTATAATGTATGCCATGACCACCAGCGCTACTACGCAAGGCAATCAAGGAATAGGTATATAACAAAGATTTACATAGAAACGGAGTAACAATCACAGTATTATCAGCTATAACAATTACGACCGCAGGCACCAGCCTGATATTTATTTATTTATATATGCTTTATTGTACACCATACAAAAACATTACATTGAATATGCATTTAAATTATTGTACAAATGGCGGCCTCATCGCGATCAGCGATTTCTTCCAGGCAACCTTAGGATGACAACCCCATTTTCTGTCCAGTTCATTCTTAACTGGACAGAAAATGGGGTTGTCAGATGTGCAAATTCGATACATAATTTAATAATAAAATAAAATACTATACTACTACTATAAAATAACAACAGAAGAAACATGTTCATAGCGACAAATAATGCTCCTTCACAAGCCTCTTAAACACTGGCAGCGATTGCCCTCTTCTAATAGGCACTGGCAATGCATTCCACAAACGAGCAGCTAGAACCGTAAAGGATTTGTCAAAAAATGTTGTGGAATGCATTGGCATTTTCAGTCTTAAATTATTTGATGACCTAAGGAATAGCGTGTGAGTGTTGCAGAGGAATTCCAAACGTTTCTTCAGGTAAAGGGGAGTAGAAGGAGAGAAAAACACGTTATAAAGAAGATAAAGAATATGAGCATTCCGGCGAAGGCGAATAGGTAACCACTTGAGCTTAACACGGAAATCAGAAACATGATACCACCTATCATATTAATAGAATATTCAATTCAATTTTGAAAGACCCATGAAAAGATAATAGGGTTATAATCATTACAAACACGCTTAGTATAATAATAATAGCATAGATAAGGAATAATAAAAGACGAGAAGAAGAAAGAATTTTGTGTTTAACAAGGAAATACAAATAAAAAAAATGTTAACTGTACAAACAATTTGTTAGGATAAAGGAACAATCATAAGTCACATATACATAGGTACTGTCGGAAAACACAGAACTCTTGCAGCCAGTTGAAGGACATCAGCATGATAGCAGGTACTTTATGCGTCAGTTTCCCGATAGCCTTCACATTGATTGGGGCCAACAGCAGAAGGGCGTTGAGGATCTTAACAGTCACCATCACCAACTGGCCAGATAGATGAGGGAGAAACAAAGATGGATTTTCCTGTCGAGTATGTGAGAGAAAACTTCTTTTAATAAATTTCTATTTAGGTTCCATACCAATTTAATGATTAGCTACTTTAATAGTACTTTAATCTGTATGGTATCTAAACTTGGAAACAAATATTATGGCAAACAAAATTCCTCAATACTTTTAAATACCCCTACTGAGACTTACACAAAAAATAAAATTATACTATAAAGTAAACTAAGAAAAGTTTTTAATGTTAATAATTATTGTATTGTCATCGGAACTAAATGTGTCATGCTAAATTTCAGCCCTTTTGGATTTAACTCCATGATTTATTATAACAGACATACAGGCAGAGAACGAAGCAAGCTAAATTATGATTATTATAAGCCTGTACTGTCCCACTTCAGGGCAAAGGCCTGCCTACTTTCCTCTTTTTCTACCTATTTCTGTCTAATGCTATTAAGGACCAGTCTTCTTAGAAGGAGTTAAGCTCACCCAGCCATCTCCGTCTGGGCAAACTAAATTAAAGCTATTAAAAATATACGTACAGTCAAGCATCCGACTATGAGACAAGCATACTGCACCAATCCCATTGAAGTAGCGATGATCTTTAAGTCATGGACGAGCATGAAGTTCTGATCTTCTCGAACCACAGCTGTGTTTGACACCCAAACCGGAGGCGATTCTCCCAGGTGCTTCCTCAAATGATTTGCACTTATCAACTGCAACAGTTACTTATGTTTATTTATAGAAATATTTTACCTGCGCTAGACAGAGTGAGACACACAAAATGAATGTATATAGGGTGTACCATCGGTATGCTTCATGGAGGGAAAGTAGGTACCTTAAATATTGAAGATAGGGAACTTTACTTATTATAAGTTACAAGGGTTATACATTAATAGTTACAAGGGAGAACTTAAACTCCATTAGCAAGTACTAGGCTCGCATAAGTTAGCAACAGCTGTGTTATATTAAAATTTCAATCAACCATGTTTATCCATATGCTGGACAAAAGGCCCTCCCACACGTCATGGTTTGGCCGCCAATCGTCTCATACAGTCGGTGTAGGAAATGGAAGTACAGGGAAGTGGCCGTTCAAGACACGCTAAGGGACATAGACCTAACGTACAGGAGCGACCTTATGAACCTTTATTTACTAGCCTGTGCCCGCCGTGTCACCAGCGTGAATGTCGTTTATCGCGCATCCCTTGAAACTGTTCATCTTCCCGGGATAAAATCTAACCTTTATGTTAAGTCGGGTTATGTTCTATCTATATGCAAAATTTCATTAAAATCCATACAGTAGTTTTTGCATGAAATAGTAACAAACATCGATATATTCATACATACTCAATTAAAGTAATAATTATAGTTTAATGGAAAATACAATATTTAACGTAGAACCATCAATGGTACCACGGAAAAGCGGAATCACGAATATCTCAATTTAGTCAATTTATTGAAGTTTACTAAAGTAGCCTTCGATTATTATCAGAGTTCCTACCCGGCTCAGTGCACATAGTGCTCCATAAGTTCTATATAGTATGTATAATATTGTAATAGGTAGTCCGGCAACGCTCAGTAAGCCAGCGTTATGGACTAAAGCCTAAATCCTTGTAATTCTGAGGAGGCCCGTACACAATGGACAGTAATAGTGGACAAAACTTCCTTGTAGTGGACTCATTATGACGTAAGTGTATGATGTGAGGATGCTTTGAATGCAAAAAGTTCAGAATTTTGGACATCTTTGAGCTAATAAATATAATTTTAAAACTTACAAAACCAAGTACTCCATAGAAGTATGTATACCAAATACTCATGCTAAATGTAGGATGATGGCAAAACATTCTTGTGCGTCCAAGGTACGGTTTTAGCATAGGAGCTAGTACTAGGTTAAACGGTAACTTCATCTTTGGTATCTGTAGTTTAGTAATGGATTTATTTGTATTATTAACATTATGAAATTTAATTTTATCATAATGTATCTTTGTTATTGGAATAATAATAGTCAAAGGGAGGTATATATAACTGTCATACTCACAGATTAATGATATATGTAAATCATACTATCTTGTACATATTTTATATCATTAATCTGTGCTATCTTTGTCATTTGTCATTGATGTAAAGAGTAATGCCACATGAATGCCACTGTGAATGCCACCGTTAGAGACTCAGATTAAAAACCTCGTTAGAGACACGTTAGAGAGTAGTATATTCCTTGCTTTGACTATGATTATCAAAGATTCCTTGTTGCTCTATGTTCCTTGCACAGTATGCCAGTGGATCTACAGCAGGATGATTTGTAATTCGACCTATTCCATGAAAGGAGTTATACTAGAGCTCATTTGCTAAAAAAATGTTCCCGTGAACTAGGGTGGTGACAGTTGTAGGTGATAGTTGGTAATGGTAGCCTCGACTACCAACCACCTAATCCTGGTCAGGTGACGAGTCTGTTGCATCTTAGTGCTTTCATCTCCAAGCAGGAACTCCTGTCTCCCGATCCCACTTATTGGTTATTTATTGACTACAATGATATCTGATCAACGAAACATGCCGCAGAGATTCATACAACAGTATAACCAAACTCACCTCGAACAAGACATAAATGTAGAAAATGACTTAAAGCTAAGTGCTCCCAATTCTGCTATTACTGCATCTTTTTCTAAACCTTGTGAAACTTGACCACATCTGTACCATTTTGTATAGCTTATAAAATGAGGATGTTATTTCCGTAATTTTTACGCCAAATGTCTATATTTTTTTCGAGTACCTAATTCTCTGCAATGTAAAGTGTACTTAGATGATTTTGTTTTATAACTTGTGATTTATGACCATTTATTTCCAAGGTTATGAAAATGTTGGCCGTGAATTTTATATGATAGTAATTGCTCATTCATTAATTTCAGGAAAGTGTCAATTAAGTGCCCAGAATAAGATAGATTTTTTTACAATTAGTAATTTTTCCATCCGAAGACGGAAAATAAAAATAAAAAAATTAAAACTGCTATAACTCGAAAAAATGTGTCGCGGTGCGGTGCTGCGCGTCAAAATATTCTTCGGGAGTCAACTTTGCAGTGCCGCGCCGCGCATCTTGCACTTGTGCAGTTTAACCTTTAAGGATATGGATCTTATACAAGTTAACTACTACAACAAGACACTACTACTGAACTAAGACAATCAAACACACAGACACAGACAAATAGGTCGGAATTCCTTTTCTGTAGCCCTACCGAACCAACACCAATAACGCTGTGGATTTTTTATTCCCCTAATACCTACTGCTTAAGTTATTGTTCTGAGCCTACTACCTCTCAAAGATAATTTATAATCATTCCGTTTTACTAATGCGGCGTAATGAAAATAAACAATATGAATATAAATACTCAAACAGCATCAAATTTTAATTTTTCTATTTAGTACGTCATCATCCTCCTGCCCTTATCCCAATTTATTTGTGGTCGGCGCATCATGTCTTTTTCTTCCATACATCTTTATTAGCCGTCATCTCCGTGTTCACTTTCTTTTTATCCATATCATCTTTCACACAATCCATCCATCTTTTCTTTGGTCTACCTCTTTTCTTATAGCCATCCACATTCATACACAAAACGTTTTTCGTAACATATTTCCATGGATTCTAGTAAGTAGGTTCTTTCCTCGTATCATATTCCTCATTTCTCCGCATCACATGTCAATATCATGACAATCTACTGCTTCTCAACTTTTCCGTCACTGGCGCTACTTTCAAACTCCCTCTCACATACTCATTTCTTATCATATCCATTCTCGTTACTCCGCACATTCCTATTTAGTACGTAATCATTATATTGATTTCAGGGGGCCGCGACGGCATAATTATCACGTCCATTTAACATTGCACATCGAGAATCCTCTGTGCCTCGAAGAGCACGTTAAGCTGTCGGTCCCGGTTGCCATACAAATATCTATGGCAGGCGTTACGGATAGTCAGAAGCCCGAAAGTCTGATAACTGGTCTAACCTCCGAATGTCGGTATTACCCAGTAACTGGGTTTCAGGGGACTGATGGCAGTCGCTCCGTGTCAAGTACTGATGTTTAGTCGCATCTGGTTAGACTGGAAGCTGGGAAAAGGCGAGGAAGATGATGATGACTTAATCTCATTCTGGAACGAAGTCTATAGGTAGGTAATAAATGTGTATGAGATATCGTCGCCTCAGTGCTTGAATGTCCAACCGACCATTGACCAAATTTTACCGGAGACGTTTTTTTTAGTTTATTATTGATTTAAGAGAAATCTTTTGGGAACTTTAATGATTTAAGAATAATGTATAGTATATATTACATTATTCTTAAATCTTCAAGGTTTTAAAAGTATTTAATTCAAGGTAAAACTCGGTCAGTGGTCGTTTGGACATTCAAGCACTGAGACGACGATATGTCTAGAGGGCCAAATCCAAAACTATTAGTAACAGAGAAAAGTCAGATCATTCTCGTTAGATCCATAGTCTAGATCCATAATGGATCTATGGAGATTTTTTTTTCCTTTTAGATCCAATTTTTTAAAAGTGGGTGTATTGAGAACTTGCTTTCTCATTAGATCCATTGTGTAAATCCATGAGATCCATAATGGATTGGGAAATATTTTTCTCATTGGAACCAATTTTGAAGAAGCAGATCTACCAAGAACTTTCTTTCTTTGTAAATACATTGCTTGATTGGACCTATTCCATTTAGTTCAACTTTCCATGTAATGGTTAAAAATTACCTGAATGTTGAAATAAATGGAATATTGTTGTCGAATAAGTTCAACTAAAATTAACGTTAAACAAAACAGGGTTTTCATAGTTATAACTAATGAATGTCGCGAAAAACAAATGAATGTTGTGGAAACAAATGAATGTCGCGAAAAACAAATGAATGTCGTGGGAAACAAATGAATGTCGTGGGAAACAAATGAATGTCGTGTAAAACAAATGAATGTCCTAAATAACAAATGAATGTTTGACGAGTCTTTTTCGGCATTTTAATTGGTACATTGGTACATTGGTACAATGGTACAGTGGTTCAATGGTGCATTGGGACAGTGGTGCAGTGGTTCAATGGTGCAGTGGTTCAATGGTGCATTGGGACAATGGTGCATTGGGACAATGGTACAGTGATACAATGGTGCATTGGGACCATGGTGCATTGGTTCAATGGTGCATTGGGACAATGGTACATTGGTTCAATGGTGCTTTGGGACAATGGTGCATTGGTACAGTGGTTCAATGGTG
This sequence comes from Asteroscopus sphinx, assembly GCA_949699075.1. Lineage (NCBI taxonomy): Eukaryota > Metazoa > Arthropoda > Insecta > Lepidoptera > Noctuidae > Asteroscopus > Asteroscopus sphinx. The sequence continues at coordinate 14,450,968 of OX453010.1, forward strand.
CATTGGGACAATGGTACAGCGGTTCAATGGAGCATTGCGACAATGGTGCATTGGGACAATGGTACAATGGTGCATTGATACAGTGGTTCAATGGTGCATTGGGACAATGGTGCATTGGTACAGTGGTTCAATGGTGCATTGTGACAATGGTGCATTGGGACAATGGTGCATTGGGACAATGGTGCATTGGGAGGTTCAATGGTGCATTGGGACAATGGCGCATTGGGAGGTTCAATGGTGCATTGGGACAATGGCGCATTTGGCGCGTGGATCCAGCTGCATACCTAGAAGCCATCACGAGGTTTCTTGATATGATGGTACTGATCACTTAATTTAGTACCTATGAGGATTCACAAAGCCGTTACACGATACAAAAATATATTTTTTTCTGTCATAAATCCACACTATTATAAAAGTGCTCAACCTAAGTCAATAAAATTTATATGGGACCACCGCGTGGGTAAACAACCACGTAAATCGGCGTACAAATCTCGGAGTAATCGGTGTACATACATGAGAAAGAAAAAAAAACCCGCCGAATACAAAACCCTCTTTTTTTGAAGTCGGTTAAAAATTCCGAAAAAGTCTCGTCTAACATTCATTTGTTTTTCACAACATTCATTTGTTTTTCACAACATTCATTTGTTTAACACGACATTCATTTGTTTTCCACGACATTCATTTGTTTTTCGCAACATTCATTTGTTTTCACAACATTCATTTGTTTTTCGCGACATTCATTAATTTCAACTATGAAAACCCTGTTTTGTTAAAGTAATTTTTAGTTGAACTTATTGGACAACAATATTCTATTTATTTCAGCTTGCAGGTAATTTTTAACCATTACTTAGAAAGTTGAACTACAAGTTGGAATATTTTTGTCCAATTAGTTCAACTGATTGAAGTTATAGTTGAACTAAATGAAATAGGTCGTAAACAGTTACTCGTGGTTTACTTGCTAGGCGCGAACCACGGGTAATGCTTTTTTAGGGTTCCGTACCCGAAGGGTTCCAAACGGGACCCTATTACTCTCGCTACGCTGTCCGTCCGTCCGTCCGTCCGTCCGTCCGTCCGTCCGTCTGTCTGTCACAGGGCTGTATCTTTTGAACGGTAATAGGTAACCGGTTGAAATTTTCTCAGAATATGTGTTGCTATGAGGTGTATCACGACAAATAATAAAAACAAAAAAAAGTAAACTAACTAAAACCAAAGGGGGTCCCCATACAAGAAACCTCAAAAAACATGCATTTTTTTCAACGTTTTTGTTCCTGCTCTATCTTCAAAACGGTAATATATACCGGCGTCAAACTGGGTCAGATTATAGTGCATATTATGTAGTTTAGCAACAAATACTAAAAATAAGACAAACATAGACATATGTGGTGGTACCAGCGTAAGAAAGACATGCAAAAATGCATATTTCGTACACTGTGCGTGCTGTGTGTGTGTGTGATGTCTTTTGGTAAACTCTCGTAAATTAAATTAGTTTTTATGGGGTATCAGGTCGTTGAGAGGTACGGAACCCTTACTGCGCGAGTCCGACTCGCACTTGGCCGGTTTTTTAAATCATTACCCATGGTTTACCTGCTAAGTGAACTACGGGTACAAAAAGTTAACCGTGAAACACCTAGGTGAACTACGTAGGTAGACCACGGGTACGAAACTGATTTACAGAGAAAGAAAGTTCTTGGTAGATCCACTTCTTCAAAATTGGTTCCAATGAGAAAAATATTTCCCGATAGATCCATTATGGATCTCATAGATTTACATAATGGATCTAATGAGAAAGAAAGTTCTCAATAGATCCACTTTTTAAAAATTGGATCTAAAGGGAAAAAAATCTCTATAGATCCATTATGGATCTAGACTATGGATCTAACGAGAATGATCCGAAAAGTCATGTACTTATACGAGTATTGAGATTGATTTTGGAAATAGTAAAGCGGTTTTACCAGATGCGGTTTAGTAGTGATTCACCAGAGGGTGGGCAGCAGCGTTCTGAGTATTTAAATAACCAACTGCGATCGCCAACCCGCCTGTCAAGCGTGGCGATTATGGCATATCCCCTCCCCTTTGGGGGAGGACTTTATCCAGCAGTGGACGTATTCCGGCTGAAATGATGATGATGATGAATGCGGTTTTATAATTTTCGAAAAAACACTTGGTCGAACACCCTATGTTTCTAGGGTTCTATACCCTATGGGTGCCATGAGTCTGTCCAGCCCATAAACTTATTATACTTTATGTCAGTTTAATAATTTTATGGTCCAGCCATCTTTAACAGGGCTTTCAGTGGGTCCACAAGGAACGGCTAAGAGTATTCCTCATGGGCCCACTGCTGAGTGGGACCACGAGGAACGGCAATGAGTTTTTTTTTTTATTTTTTTAATAATTTATAGATCTGCTCTTGACCACAATCTAGACAGCTTTGTCAGGATGTGGTCGACGATGGAGCGAGCAAACCTATTAGGTGCCGATTCACTCCAGCTTTAAAGGCGTTAGGGTTATAAGTGCCCGGAAATACAGATGCCGGCAGTGAATTCCACAACTTGGCTGTGCGCATTATGAAAGAGTTCTCAAAGCGCTTGGTCCTGATAGTAGGGATTTCCACCAAATGTGGATGATATCCTGCAGTGCGGCGTGTAGTCCGATGAAAGAAAGTATTCCTTTTGGGCCCGCTGCTTAGTGGGACCATGAGGAACAACATTTCCTCGTGGTCCCACCAGTGGGGCAAAGTAGTGGGACCACGAGGAACGACCTCTTTATCCTTTTTTACCCCTTTGAGAAAGGAAGTTCCATAGTCAAAGTTTTACCCGTTATAAAAATTTTGACATAATAGAATATTTTGCTATGGCTTTTAGCTTTTAAAATATAAAAAGTCAATCTAAAGGGGTCCCCAATTGTATACGTACTTTCAAACATTTGTCATGCTGATCTTACCTGTTGTTAAAACATACATATGCTTGCACACACTTTCTCACATTTATGTATCATTCCTAGAAAACGCTTTAATACCAATAGGTACAATGAAAATGCTTTAATTCGGTGTAATTACTTACAGTTGTAAATAGTATGGCTAAAGTAGGACCACGATTAAAAAAACCATAGAAAGGGCCCCGCTGCATAGACAAAACTTTCTTTGACTTCAATGTCTGCTATTCTATCAATTTTTAATTTTATTTATGCATAATTTAAAAGGTACAGTCGACTGCATGACAGTGGTAACACTTCAATTCGAAAACCGCCCTTACTGCTTACGAAATAAAGATGCTGCTAATGTCAAAGTGTTACCACCGACGTGCGGTCGACCGTACATAGGAGCATCTCCATATTTTTTAAATCTCTAATCACTTGAATAACAAAGGGCGGATTGGATGGAAACTGAAATAAAATGCCATTTGTCTTAACGGCGAAGGTACATTGGATCTTCTCGTTCAATTAGTGTCCCACGTCCTGTACGCGCCAAATTTTGTATTTTTATTTAAATACCATGATAAGCATGTACGAGTGTGTACTGCGCTGTACCTTAATTTAAAAAAAGAGTATAGCTTACCATTTTCATAAAAATGCGCGTACAGGACGAGTTTCGTCTCTAGAGCAAAGCACGTGATGCATAGCAGCAATTGATGCATGTACCGTATGTACCGTTGATGCTAGTTGAGGTACTGTCCCAATCGTTGTTATTCGCGACTGATAAATATAAATATTTTCAATAACAAGATTCTAACCTAAATTTTTTTTATAAATATACAATTACACAGACTTAAAAAAGTCTAGAATTGACACTTCTTCATATTTTTTTAAAGGACAGTGAGCGGATACGGTCCCAGCTCAGCCATTTAATGAAGGGGACATGAAAGAACAAGCAAAATTTAATGTTTTTTATTAAACTATAAAACTTTTTGACAAAAAAAATTACCGACGAAAACAGAAACTGAAAAGCGAAAAATAAAATGAAGCTTTTTAGTCTTAATAACTATTCTCCTAACTAAATTAATGTAAATAAATATTATTATTTTTTTGTTTGGAGGAACATGTGTGAAACATTTGCCCAGCAGTGGGACAGCATAAGTTAATAAAAAATCACTTCTAGCAATTATCAACTAAAAAGTATGAAATAAAAACTTTTTAACAAAAAAAAAACCGACTTCAAAAACCTCAACTAAAAAGTAAAAAATAATCCTTGTAAAACCTTTTTCATAATCTTTTCATAAACCAACATTTTGAAGGCGGCGCGTGTTACGTAACATACGTAAAGAAAGGGTCTTCGTCTAAAAGGAATCTTGTTATTGAAAATATTTATATTTATCAGTCGCGAATAACAACGATTGGGACAGTACCTCAACTAGCATCAACGGTACATACGGTACATGCATCAATTGCTGCTATGCATCACGTGCTTTGCTCTAGAGACGAAACTCGTCCTGTACGCGCCAACTTGAAATGCATATTTTAATCCATTTATAAATAGTTATTGAACACCGATTGCAGTTATGTGGAGAACATCCTCGGTACATCCGTTTTATATCATAACAAAAGACCGATCATCATTAAATCATTATGGCGCGTACAAGACGAGCTCGTTCTCGCTGTTTCCTTGTGGTCATACTAGTTTGTCATACCAGTATGACCACAAGGAAACAGCGCTCGTTCTGTACCCGCCATATTCAATTAGCATTTTTATGAAAATGGTAAGCTGTACTCTTTTTTTAAATTAAGGTACAGCGCAGTACACACTCGTACATGCTTTTCATGGTATTTAAATAAAAATACAAAACTTGGCGCGTACAGGACGTGGGACACGCTAGATAGGACGTTTCGTCGCTCTGGCTGATGGGGCCTCGCTAGATAGAAGGACGTTAGTATAACATAGATCTAGAACTAGACAATTAAAACAAAAATATATATAAATTACAACATTTTAATACTAAAATCGTCTAAATGGAGTAAATCTTTTTCCTCGCTAACAGAGTGAAACAATTGAAAATACAAGAAATAGAAGAATATTACAAACATTTACGTAAACATGAAATTATAACTAAAGTATATAAATATTGTTGCAGTAGGTATCTTCCTTAAATATTCCAGAACATTGCGTTAGAAGCGTGTCTTGAATGGCAAATTTGGGGTGCATACGTTGACAACCGGCCGAGATCAAATGACCTAAAAATGGATGCAGCCTCGAAGAAGCTGCCACAAAAATGCCTTCAGAGTCAATAGACAGTAGATGAGACGCAGTGTTACCGTATTTTCCAGCTTTTTCAGACTCTGATATTTTATTCTGTCTAAAATCAGAGCGTATTAACGGTTCAGGCAAAACATATGAAGGCGCGATGCCATCGGAAAATACCGAAAAATCGTAAAACAGAACCACTTGAGGAGATTCGGATTTATTTAGCGTTTCGGTTTGTATTTCAGATTTATTTAGTCCGTCCATTTTACTAATGCCGTTTAAGTTATTGGAGGTGTTCACTTGAAAAGACTTAAAAGCCTCATTGATGTTTACTTTTAATTTATCCAGGTTAACGTTGTTATTGGTCAATGTTTGGTATTCATTTTTCTTCAAATCAGAATCGTTTGTAGAGTTTATGTCTACTAAAACATTAGAAATGTTCTCAGATTTATTAATTTTATCAGTTCTCGGCGCAGAAATTTCTCGTTTGTTTCTGTTTGTGCGAAGCAGAGACTCACTTTGAGACACGACCTTTTCAGTGGTAACTGGAGGAAAAGGAAAACTTTTAGATAGGAATGTTCTAGTCTCGTTTAGTATTTGATGGATTAATCCATAGAATATAGTAAAGAATTCACTTTCTTCTTCACGGTCAATTCTATTTAAAGCATTCGTGTATTCTTCAACTTTAATACCATCGTTATGTTGTTTTAATATCGCGGAAATTCTGCGATCATCGTGTTGGTGACTGTTATAATTGTTATTGAAAGTATTCAGGTCCATGCCCACTCCCCCGCTTTGCCAAATTGCGAAAACTCTCGCATAAAACGATATGTATGAAATTGGGATGGTTCTCCACTTGTACTTCAAAGGTGTCATCGCCATGTACTTGCTTAGAGACATAATTGTAATATTAACGTTTTGATATCTCCTCTGAAAATCTACAATTTCGCACTTGTTGTTATCATCCAGTTTAGAGAAAGCATAGATGTTGCTAGTTGAGTATGGAATCAATTTATTGATAAATCTCGTGTGCCTCGGTCCTCGAAATGAAGTTTGTAGGGAGTCATCCATAAGAAAGAACACGTGGAAATGGAGCGAAGGATACTGCGTAGCTACGTTTGAGAGATATGAAGCATAAAGTATAAACGGTGCATAGCTTCCTCGTTGAACAATGTGATGGTAGTAGACATCGCTTGCTGGCTTAGAGGAGTTGCATTTGATTATTAAAACAGGCTGCCTTCGATATGCCTCCATGCCTAGTGCATAAAATACGAGGATAGATATTCCTAACAAAATCAAGGTCATCCAACATGCCGAGATGTATTCTGGAAAAAAGCAATGTTCTATTTAGTTATATTTAGGTACTGATAATATAGTAAGAAGAGTTCACGTGTCGAATTCAAGGTTCCAACAGCAAGTGAAAACTTAGGCCGCGTTCAGACGACGGACATTTTGTCCATTCGACAAAAACCGCGCCTGCCCGGTCCTGACCGATCCGCCGACACTACACGGCGGACAGGCGACGCGCGGTCATTTGGCTGCCAGTACACTACAGCATTTCTGTCGTGTCGTGTCGAGTCCAACCGGCCCCGCCTTGTGTACGGTCTCATACAACACATACGCTCTATCTACGCGCGGTCGGAAGTCGACAATTTTGTCGTGGCATGTCCATCGCTGTTTGGCAGACACCGCCAGACATTTTGTCCATCGTGTGCACGCGTTCATACTATTCCATACGTTCTATCGCTATGGACAACCTTTTCATGTTGTGTCGTGACCGTCGTCTGAACGCGGCCTTAATGAGCGCTGAGAAACAGCTGTGTCATTGATGCGAAAGGATCGAGGCTACGAAGTTTAATCGAGATCCGCCACAACCGATACATCGTATACCAAAATTTCATATCAATTGAACGAGTTTAAATAAAAATAAAAATTATCGTCATTTCTCTTTCCTGCTCCATCATCAGACCCTGGTATCTATCTGTAACCCATTAATTCCAGGTGATGCTGCATCATTAGGTTAAGGTTACCACGTTCTTACAATATCATTGAAGTAAAAGGATACCAAATTTCGAATTGATCAGACCTGTGAAAGTTACTCACATCCACCACCAACCAACACCAACTAGAAAAAAGCTGATGATTTTAAATCGGCTGAACAGATTTTTTTGAGTCATCATAGCTATGAACTTTCGATAAAGTCACCTTTCAAACAAAAAAAAATACAAAATTGGTGCATCCGTTTGGGAGCTACAATACCACAGATACACTGATACACAGACACACATATAAATACATTAAACACAACACCCCTATGTTTGCGTCGGGGTTTAAAATAGGCTGCTATAGGTTAACTCAGAGTCTATCGTCCGCATAGCACGGCTCTCGAGCAACGGTGTTGTCCCAAGTGAACCCGGACAGAGAGTTTAGTTAGAAAGTAGGCCTTCTACTGAAAGCCCTGAAGATGGCCGCGCTGGATTGGTCACGAATTATATGTATTATGTTCTCATAGCCGATCCACCCGAGGCGAGAGTAAGCACAGGGCGGAGTTTTCAGTGGGTGCGAGTCCCACAAACACACCTCCTCTCTGAGTGGTGTGACATACGATAGGCATTTTCTCCATAAAAAAATGTTAAGTAGATAGATAGTAATACCAGTACCAGGCCAGCGGACAAGCCAAGACTGCTTAGGGGAGCAAGTTACGCCCCAGCCGGGAGTGACCAATGTCGGTGATTGGGGATGCACCCCGCCATCTCCACCGCCTCCATCCACCTTCAGTAATGGATACTGTTCGTCTTGTTTTGGTTGTGGAGCACGCTCCACCATTTTTTTCTCCTGTAAGTAGTAAAAGAAAGTATTTTATTTACAGTAACTAAAAGATTTCATTAGCATTCAAATACGTCATGAACATTTAAAAACGGCATGTAGGGAAAAGTTCAATTTATAAACTACGCACTCTTAGCTCTGCTACTCTAGATCAGTCCTTTTCAATATTTTCCATAGCGCGAAAAAAAACATAAAAAACCCACAACCCCCTCACCCTTAACGTGACTGCGACCCCCATTGAACTAGATGTTACGTCCAACTTATTCGGCTGACATCTATGGTAGGCACTACTAGGCACGCCACGATAAAAGAAAGGAAACATCATCAGAAAGGCTTTGTCAAAATTGGGAATGACCTACGACTAGCAGAGAATGTGTTAGACTAATGGATTGAAAAGCTTTTTATGAATACTCGATTAATAATTTTCAGAATAGCGCACTGACGGTGACCACAAGAGTTATCTTCATCAAACAAATCAACTCCGTCTATCGTACTCGCAGTGCACTGCTGGACAAAGACCTCTCCCAAGTTGCGCCACAACACTCGGTCCTCTGCCTTCCACATCCACCCCCAGCCACCTTCTTCAGGTCATCGGTCCCCCTGGCGGGGGGCACCCTACGCTGTTTTTATTGATTCGCGGTCTCCACTCAAGGACTCGTCTGCTCCAGCAGCCATCGATCCTTCGACAGACATCGCCAGCCCACTGCCACTTCAGCTTACTGATCCTACAAGCTATGTGGGTCACTCCGGTTCGTCTCCGGATAATCTCCTTACAGATTTTATCCTTCAAGGAAAGAGCATACCTCGCTCCATAGCTCCCTGAGCGACTTTTTTTTATTTGAAATCACCAATCATTTGATATTTTGTCATCTTCCTCATTGGAAGAATAAATAAATAAAAAGACCAAGCGGAAAGTCTTCTTCAGTATCGTCCAGAACATCCCATAATTACTTTTGAAAAGATGGATTTCTCAATATTAAGTACTTACTTTTTGTAGAAAAAGGAATACATTGCCGCCATGGAACATCATAATGATATCCTCGAAGTATTAGGTAAGAGGTGTATCGTCAAATATCCACAATTCGTTGATGATGGTATTAAGCTTCTGTGATGTCAGCATGGGTGTGTCGTCTGAGGGGTCGCCATATAATTTGTCCCATTCCAATACTTGAAGATTTAACACCCAAACACCGCCTTTAAAAATCCGCGACGTCAATCACCTATTGGTTCTTTCAATATTTTTTTCCCCTTCACTTATTTCGTAGGAAAAGAATTTATCTTTTAAATAAATAAAGCCGTACTTACCGTTCTCTGTGCTACAGAATGTTAACTATGTTTTTTGTAATTTAAAACTCCGACTTATCAACGTATGTGAAAAATTGAAACCGAGAGAACGACATTTGCAACTAATTTTGTAGCCATTCCAATTTTGAAATAAACGTCAGGTAATTTTGTTTTTTTTTGTGCCTAATTTTATTTCATTTTTTTATGCGAATGTCTAAATACTTCATGGTGAGATAAAACTTTGTAATCAATGTATTTGGTTTGTGAAGATGTTTGGATGTTTTTATTACTCGATTACGCTTAGACACCTGAATGGACTTGAATGCTGGGCATCTTTAGACTATCTACTTCTGTCTGGGCATGGGTTTTTTTTAGAAAGGGAAGGGTTTTGTCTACTAGACAGGAACTTATTTGAGGAAATACTTATTTCTTAGAATATTATGTACACTAATATTATAAAGAGGAAAGATTTGTATTTTTGTGTGTATGTTTGAAATGAATAAACTCAAAAGCGACTTTGCCGATTTCAAAATTTTTTTCACCATTAGAAAGCTACATTCACCTTGAGTAACATAGGCTATATTTTCATGTTCACCCGTGCGAAGCTGGGACGGGCCGCTAGTTATCTATATTCTAAGACTTAGGTAATACAATAATGATGTGTGTATAAATCAGAGAGTTGTGTAATTGTTTTTCTATATTTTAAGGTTTTAATGTGAACCTCTCCTAATAAAGCGTAAATGAGGTGACCCGCATGCTCGTTTGCCCTCCTAGGTTATAAAAAAAAATACGTTGAACCAGGCCATTCATTCTTAACAAAAGACAACAGAAGATAATGCATAACAATGTCATAATTCACCTTCACAAGTGCAAAGTCGGCAAAATTCAGTAACAATTGTAACTGCAAGGCGAATGTACGTGAGACGAATCCGATGTTGAATCAACAAAATTATGGCGGAAAATGTAAACGTGCCAGCGTTACACATTATATAGAAACTTACGTGCATATTCAGTTAAATGTTATTCACCGAGTGCTAGGTCGCAACACGCGCATTTAACTGTCAAAACGTTTGTGATTATCAACACAGTCATACATAATACTTAGTACTTGACAACTGAAAACCATCATATCAGTGATTGTACCAGGAACACAAATGACGGTAGGTGTATACATTTTCAATACTATTCTTGATAGGTATGTAGTGCGCTCATAAAATTAAACCTGAATAAACATGTTGCTCAAGTAAAAAGTAATTTAAAAAATATTGAACGGTTTGAAAGAACGCTTCACTTTCTTACCGTCTGGAAAAAAAACAGGGTGTGTTCAGTTCCTGTAATAGAATAGATCCATACATTCCACACATCTTTTCTACGGAAATTACCATTAATGCATTGAATTGCCATTAATGTATGGCATATATGGTATAGACATATATGGCCCATTTGCTTACTTGTCCCTTGTGCCCTGTCAACTGTACAAGAGCCGACCTAAATGAATCCACGAGCACCGCCATAGAAGTGGCCAAATATTATACAAGCAAAGTGTGAACCATTGATACGCAAGAAGAAGAAGACTGTACTACCCAGAGTCCGTCGCCCGCAAGCCGTAGGCGTAAGCTGCAACGTCCGGTCCATCTCCTGCGGGATGGAAGAGAGGTGTCACCTCTAGCTCCCTCTCCACCGCCTCCTTTGCTATCATCATCCCCTCACAGGAAGAGACGAAAGCTTCCCAAGCGCGCTCACTTTCAACTAGAGACAGGGCAGAACCACGGCTGCTGGAAGCGAGAGATCGCTGTTACCTACCGCATTGATGAGGTCATGGCTCTGCGTGATCCATGCTGGGAACTCCGCCAGCACGTACTGCGCCGTACCCTCAAGGCAGCTCCCGCAGTGGTGACACTCGTGCGTCGGCTCCCGGCCTATGCGACGCAGATACTTCACAAAGTATCCATGCCCCGAGAGTATCTGCGTCAGCCGGTAGATGAGGGCGCCAATGGCGCCATAGCGCCTCTCCAGCTACTCCTCCAATACAGGCCAACGAGACTACTATAACATACGTCCTATATGTCACAGGGTTGTATCTTTTTAACCGTAATGGTAGCCAATTAAAATTTAACGGAATACTGTTGTGTGTCTGCCTATGGTCTGTATGTATCATTGCAAGGGCTAAAAATAATAATAAATCTAGAACCGAAGGGAGAATCTTGAAAAAATTGAATTAAAAAAAAAAATGTTGCTGAATCAATTCTAAAATCGGTAATACAAACAAGTTTCAATCAAGTCTAGAAAGACTAATCCTGAAAGTTTCAGAAGCATGGTCACCCTAGTTCGGAGTCGCGGTTCAGTGATTTTTTTATCAACATCCATTTTATGATTTGCTTTGCTTTTGAATAAGTGACGATACTAGCAGATGGCCCACCTGATATAAAGCGGTAACCTATGCTAATTAGAGCAATGCGTTCACCTAGGACTAGTAAATATTTAATGTCTTTGACCTAGGACAACCTAGGACGTACCCTACGTTACCTGCTTGTCATTGTACTGCGCACGTCATTCAAAAACAAAGTTGCATCCTCGCGGGCCTTAGTTGCTCCGCAGACGGATCTCAGAGTTGCAACTGACAACTTGCTACTAGCTGTTTATGTCATTTTTATATAATTTGAAACTGCGCAGACAGCAACTCTAGTTGCGAGTTTTGGTGATTGACAACAGTTTTCAGTTGCTGCACTCGGTGATAAAATCAATTCCAAATTTCCGCAACTAGCAATTGACAGTAGTGTCAAGTTGCTGACGCGTCGAGCGACTTCACTCCCTCCCCGTCCCCCGCAGTTTAGTGATTTCGTCTCCGGAGCGCATTAATTACACTTTGATTACACTGTTGCCTACCCAACCCCATACGCTTCACATAGCATATAAAATGAAATATTTTAAATTCCCTAATCTAAACAAGGGAAATAACAAATAATTGCCAAAATGTATCAGCAAAACTATTTACTGATTATCTAATTCAGACTTTTTTGTAAACTGAAAAACCTCAAGTGCCATTAAAAATTTCAAGTGATAAAATTCACAATACATGACATTTGTGAATTTATCGATTATAATTTTATTAAACGTTTTAATTTTCAGTTTGCTAGTAGGTCGTCGATTACGAATTAAACCAGTACGATTTTTAATTTGTTTTTGTTAATAGTAGAACCAATGGCAAGGGATGAGTGAATACTACAAAGAGCAGCACCCATTACTATGTGAGGAGGTTTCGGAGGAGGAACACTACAGTCCTCGGTACCATCGAAGGCTGCGTCCCGCGAGCTACAGGGGACGAGCCAGAAACAACTTGAAGGGAGCAGCTTCAATAATAACGCGTTGGCCAGGTAAGATTTTTATTTCTTATTGACCGTTTAATCTGTAGGTACCTACTTTTTGATCGAGTGATCTGTAACGGGCCATTTTTTTTCAACGGTTTGAAGTACACATCCAATCACCAATGACTATGTTTGTGTAAATCTGTAATTAGTTTACAAGTTTGCTCTTTCATCTACCAAGAGGATCTAGGTCAGCCTATTTGTAGGTTACCTTCTAGAAAGTGAACCCTATGTATACCTAGTTACTTTGGAATGAAAGTCACTTGAGTCAGGAAAAATACTAATGCTGTTAAAAACTTATAATAATCCACTTATATATACATAATATGTTTTGTGTCTTTACAGATCATTGGTCGTCTTTTCTGGCGTACTGGTGGATAGGACTCGGAATGATTAGTCTTATGACGTTTATTGTTTACAACAGCCTGTTTGCATTTTCAATGTTGCCAACTGCTAACCTGAAGCCTGCAAGTCTCATAATACCTAATACAAACGAAAAATCATCTCCTAAATCATATTCTTTACCTGATGTATACATGCACGTTTATGTAAAACAATATGAAGAAATAGATTTCAATCAATACATGCCTTACATTGAAATATTATCGAATAAATTTTCAAACATCAAATATCATTTAATCGTAGTAGTTAATGACACAAATTTAGATTGGTTGAGTGCTGAAGAAAATAATGAAATAGCTTTGAATTCACTCTGGAGAAAGGACCCCAAAAAAGAAACTTTAACAAAATCTAACATTAACGTAGAATATGTAACTCTATCTGCATACATGGAAGACTCTCCTTTAAGAAAGTATTGGAGAACATTGCCTCATCAACTGATTGAGTTCTTAGCACGCGCTATTTCCATTTGGGACAAAGGAGGGATAGCTTTTAATCCTATTATTTTGACCCCTAGATCTCAGCATACTATTTATACAGAAAAATTAGACAAAATCCTTAACAAATATGCAAACACTACTAAAAGTGACAGTGATTATAAAATTATTAACAAAATCAGTAAAACTACGAAGAAGGAAAGGAAATTAAATAATATTCGGGATATAATCAACGCTTTGGAAAATGAAGACAGTACTTTCAATGCTTTTTCACAGCAATCTCTTATTGAAGCAGAAAACATAAAATCACCGGTTTTAACTAGAAGTGAACGTCATTTATTTACTGCAACAGACACCGTAGCTAAAAATGAAACTGAAAAGAATACTGAGTCATTCAATCACATACAGATACACCCTCATATGAATTCCCACTCAAGTGATAGTAATACAAAAGACGTGAAACACCATATTGCAGTGAATAGTAGTACTGAATCATCGAGAGCTTTAGATGCTAATCAAAATACAACTAAGTTGAGCCTGTTACCTTTATTTTTAGAATTCTTATTTCATAATAAACTTAATGTTAAACCAAATCCTACAGAGGCAACGACAGTAAATAGGACACGCAAAAGTGTTATAGAAGTTCCCAAATCTAATGATGTCAAAAGTTCCTTGTCAGCTCACTCCTTGGATAAATCTGATAGAAACATTGCTGATGCCTATAAACCAGTCATTATTTCAGCAGCAGGCGTTTATAATAAATCTGAATATGCTAAGACTATTGTAGACAGATCCAGAAAAGAGACAGATGAGAATTTGGAGAGAAATCAACTTACAATTGATTTAAAAGGGAATATTATAGCAACTGATACAGCATGCCATGCCTTCTTAGGTACCATATTTAGCAATGCAGTTCATCACAGTGAAGAAGAAGGAGTAACAGATTTTATAATTGCTGAACTAACCATTTTTTGTAAAGGACTTTTATCCTCGTGTATGGGCATTGACTTGATTTTACTATAACTGTATTAACTTTAATTATTATTATTTTAGGAATGTGTATTAAATTATTTTTATTTTATGTGTTTCTTCTTTTTTTGTTTTGTAACCTTGTAGAGCATTAAGTAAAACAATATAATTTGCAAATAATTTATTTCCTTGCTTTCTTAATTACACCAACTTATTTACTAGGAAAGTCGTGATCAAAATATTGCTTTTATGGGCCGGTCACAATATTTTGTTCACAAGTTTTTATATTTCTTAATATTATGGCAGCAAGTAAGTATTGATCGTAGAGAAAATGTTTAGACTAGATAGTACATAAATCATGTAGAGAAAGTAAATAAATTCACTGTGCCTTTAAATTACTTAATTACATATTTTAGTATGACTTTATAAACAAACAACATAAAATAATGTAATTACAACCATGACTATAAGCTCCAAAAGGGCAGACAGATATAGGCTTGTCATCTTTAAAATTTACGCTTTGAGACATTAGTTATTCCTTTGGGTACATTTTCATGATGTTTCGTCTTTACACACCCAGCTGCTACAGGTGGAATGTACTCTCGACATAATATTATCTTTAATGTCTTTCTCATTAAATGTTCAAATACCTACTATAAACTTACTTTTCTTAAATATGTTAAAATCCATATTGCACAAATGTACAGTATGTTATATCACAAAAAAAATGCCAGGGCTTACATTGGTAAGTACTAATTTCACAACACTATTTATATGTTCTATGACGGTGCTACATTTCTTCTTTCTGTTGGTATCTCCCATCTCCCTGACCAATTGTTTTGCGAACGTTTACAATCTCTAACTCTGTTCATTGGTTCACAACGCTTACTTATTGACCAATAAACGTAGCCCGTTGGACACTGATATACTAGACCTCTTAACTTATTTTTTTTATCGCTTTTGCATTTCAAGAAGGCTGGAGAGCATTCACTGTCTTTTTCAAACGAAAAGTAGCCGGTGCTTGGACATGCATGACTTTCTTTGGTTACCACAATCTGGAAGAAAAAAAAAGTTTTTTTACATTGTTTGAAATACCATTATGAGTTTTCCAGTAGAACAGGAGTAGAAAAATACTTACTGGTTCCTTGTAGTCTTTGTTCAATCTTTTAAATCTCCTTTTTTGTGCAATTTGACCTTCACACTTTTTGTTCGCTTTGCTTTCTTCAACACAGCGAGTTTGGTTTTCATCGTAAATAGTATTGTTGGGGCAAGTAAATACTGCAATTTTTACATCATGTGTATCTTCATCTTCTTCGCATTGATAGAATACATTGCAGTATTTAGGATGCCTTCTAAAAGATGTTGGACATACAAACAAGTTTTCATTTTCGTTGGTTTCGGGGCATTTCTTATCTGGCGAAGTTTCATCTGTACCACTTTCTATTGTTGAACTTTCATTTGTTTGTTCTGTAGTTGAGTGCTCTGTAGTAGATTGTTCTGTGGTTGTACCTTCACTGCTTGTTGATTCATCGGTAGTGCTTTGTTCAGATTTTTCGGTTGTAGTTGATTGTGATGTAGTGTTTTGGTCAGTTGAAGAAGATTCTGTAGTCGAAGAAAACTGTTCCGTCGTAGACATACTAGTCATAGATTGTTCTGTTGTAGTTTGCTCTGAAGTTGTAGATTGCTCAATTGTAGTTGACGCTTGAGTCGTTGGTTTAAAAGTGGTTGTTTCTTGAGTTGTTTGTTGAGATGTGGTTGATTCTTGTGTAGTTGTTTGTTCCGATGTCGTCGATTGTTGTATCGTTGTTTGTTCCGATGTTGTCGATTGTTCTGTCGTTGTTTGTTCTGATATAGTGGATTGTTGTGACGTTGTTGGCTCGGAAGTAGTAGGTTGTTTTGTCGTTTGTTCAGAAGTAGTTGGTTGTGGAGTGGTTTGTTCTGAGGTGGTTGATTGTTGAGTTGTTTGCTCAGTCGTTGTAGATTGTTGTGTAGTTGTTTGCTCAGACGTCGTAGACTGTTGTGTGGTTGTTTTCTCAGAAGTGGTGGATTGTTGTGTTGTTGTTTGTTCAGAACTAGTCAACTGTGGAGTTGTCGTTTGCTCAGAAGTTGTTGATTGTGGTGTGGTTGTTTGTTCGGAAGTGGTCGACTGTTGAGTAGTCGGTGCTTCAGAAGTGGTTGACGGTGTAGTTTGTTCGGTGCTTGATTGAGACGTAGTCAGTTGGCTGGTGGTACTTTCTTGAGAATTTGTAGTTTCTTGTTGAGTTGTAGTAGTTCCTTCAGTTGCTGGAGATTGATTTTCACTTTGTGATTGAGATCCACTACAATCCCGTGGTGGATATACGGACTCTTCATGATTACACGTTTCAATAGCTGGATCCCAGATGGTACCTTCACCACATTCAAAGTGATACACAGAAAATCTTTTACCATCGCCATCCCAATCCACGCACCTGTAAAATTTCTTACAGTCGTTAGGGTTGGCATAATAGCCTGCTTTTTCACAAGTAACGTTTTGATTTTCAGGTTTTTTTGATGTTTCCTCTTGAGAGCAATTTGATGAACTTTGTGAACTTTCTGTTGTAATAGTTGTAATGTGAGATGTTGAAGATGATGATGATGGAGTTGATGATAGTTCACTGGTTGAAGAACTAGCCGCGGTCGTTGAAGTTGCACTTCCGTCTTGATTGTGATTACAGGCAGGATTAACAACATCTTGTGGATGATTACAGGTGGTTATATCCTGGTCCCATATAGTACCTTCGCCGCAAGTATAGTCATATTTTGTATAGCCACCCTTTCCATTATCCACACATCTATAAAACATTTTGCAGTTTTGGGTATTCCCAAAGTAACCTTCACTATTACACGTATCTATAGTTCCCGAAGTAGTGTCATGATGAGATTCAGAAGTTACATCATGATTAGATTCAGAAGTTGTGTCATGATAAGATTCAGAAGTGGTTTTCATTGTACTAGAACTTTCTGTTGATTGAATAATATCTTCATCGTGCATTACAGGATGTGTTTCACTAGCTCCATGACATGTTTTGACTTGGTCTATGTGATTACATGCTTGAATATCAGAGTCCCAAGCTGTACCATCACCACATGTAAAGTCATATTTTGTATAACCACCTTGACCATTATCTACACACCTATAAAATTGTCTGCAATCATTTTCATTTGCATGAAAGCCTTCTGATGAACATTCACCGCTTCCTGATTCGGATGGTATATCCAAATTTCCACTATCGTATTCATCTTCTTGTTTATCTATTGTTGGAGGTTCTGATGTTGAACTAATTGGTTCATACTTTTCAGTGGGGTGATGCCCCTCAGTCGTAAGTGGTTTACTAGTTGTTTGAGAACTACAGTTTGTATCAACAGTATCGTGGTCGCAAGCTAGTATATCTTGAACCCAGATAGTACCTTCACCACAAGTAAATTCGTATTTTGTATATCCTCCTTTGTCATTACTTACGCATCGAATAAATTTCTTACAGTCGTTAGGATCTGTAAAGAATCCATCAGATGTACATCGATTTCCACTAGAGATAGATGAAGTTTCTGTTTTCTCTGTTGTGTGTTGTGTCTGTGAAACTGTAGTCATAGATATACCATTTCCGTCATCTGGCTGGTTTTCAGTAGTTTGAGGAGCATTACCTGGAATACTACTATAACAGATTTTATTGCTTGATTCATGATTACATGTTTGTATTTCTTGATCCCAAACAGTTCCATCACCACAAGTAAAATCATATTTAGTGTAACTTCCCTTTCCATTGTCCACGCATCTATAAAACATTTTGCAATCATTTGGATCACCATAAAATCCTTCTGATGTACATACTCCAGATGAAACTTGTGGTTTTTGAGTTGAATATTCATTTTCATTACCAACTACTGATGAACTAGACATGCTTGTTGCTTCTGTATACATTTCATCATGTTCATGTTGCGACATTTGTGTACTGGAACCACTTTCGTATCCACCACAAGTTTTATCTGATGTGGTATGATCACATGATAGTATTTCCTGATTCCAATAAGTGCCTTCACCGCACATAAATTCATATTTAGTGAATCCACCACGACCATTGTCAACACATCTATAAAACTTTTTACAATTATTTTTATCGCCAACAAAACCTTCTCTGTAACACATATCACTTATTTCATGTTCTGGATACTTGCTAACCGTCGGAGTACTAGTTTTCTCAGTATTTTGAGGATATCCTTGATCTTCCGTTTCCGAAATTAACGAACCTTGAGTCGGAGTCTCGCTTGTTGTATGTATTGTATCGTTTCCAGTTTTACCACAATCTTTGACCGCCCAAGCATGATTACACGCTTCTATACTTTGATCCCATAGTGTACCTTCACCACAGCTGAATTCATAATTAATAAAACCACCTTTTCCATCATCGACGCATCGGTAGAACTTCTTACAATCATTTTTGTCCCCAATAAAACCACTGCGTATACAATTTCTTCCTTCACTTGAAGCTTCAGTTGTAGAATGAGTCGTTGTGCTTTGCGTAGTTATATCAGAACCTATAGCGATGTTTGACGGATAGCCATCATCTATTTCATCACTCATGATAGGATGATATTGAGTAGTAGATTCGTGATGATCATTGGAAGATTCAGGTACGCCACCACACTTTTTCACTGCCCATGCATGATTGCAAGCTTCAATATTTTGATCCCATACGGTTCCTTCACCACAAGAAAATTCATATTTTGTATAAGATCCATTACCGTTATCGACACATCTGTAAAACTTTTTACAGTCTTTTCGGTCTCCTATAAAACCACTATGTGTACAATTATCGCTTCCTGTAGACAAAGATTCTGTTATTATCGAAGTACTAGATGTGATGCTAGGAATTACCGTTGAAGAACTGGTATTCTGATCGCTCTCTGTTGAACTACTATCGATGCCATGATTGACTGGGGGCGTAGATTGAGTTATCGCTTCTTGTTGGCTGGTTGTAGATCCACTTCCGCCACATTTTTCCACCGCCCAGGCGTGATTACAACCTTCAATTTTAGAATCCCATAATGTTCCTTCGCCGCAAGTGAATTCGTAACGAGTGTAGCCCCCATTGCCGTTATCCACGCATCGGTAAAACTTTTTACAGTCGTTTTCATCTCCCATAAATCCACTGGAATGACAACCCATACCCATACTATGGTCTATGTTCTGTGGTTTTTTAGTCGTTGTTGTCTTCGTTGAAGTAAAATCATTGTTAACAGATCCATAACCAGTATCATAGTCATCATTTTGTGTTGCAGCCACTTCAGTAGTTGACTGAGTTATTATAGTACTTTGCGTATGGGTAGTCGAATGCGTAGTTTGTTTTTCAGTCGTCGTTGTCTCTACTTGATTAATATCTGGGGATAAGCTGCTACCACATTTTTTTACAGCCCAGGCATGGTTACAAGCTTCAAGATCAGGATCCCACACAGTACCTTCTCCACACTTGAATTCGTATTTTGTAAAGCTGCCTCTACCATTTTCGACACACCTATAAAATACTTTACAGTCATTTGCATGGCCCATAAATCCACTAGATTGACAATCTCCGTTAGAAGGTGATTGTGTTGGTGAAAGACCCAACGTAGTTGTCCATGGACCTAATGTTGTTGAAGAGCTTGTAATAGTGTCTGGATTTTGTTGACCGTAACCACTATCTTCGTTGTCTTCCGTGACAACAACCTCTGAAGTAGTATGGTAGTTTTCTGTAGATACTGTAGTGTAATAGTTCTGTGTTGACTTAGAAGTACTTATTTCAGCATGCGTAGTACCACTGCTTTCACTAGAACCTTTTCCTCCACATTCCTTTACAGCCCAAATATGATTACAAGCTTCAATACTTTGATCCCATACAGTTCCTTCTCCACACAAAAATTCAAATTTAGTGTAAGCACTTCTACCATTGTCAACACATCTGTAAAACTTTTTACAGTCATTATTATCGCCCATGAAGCCTGATCTATCACATTTGTTACTTCCTTGCGTAGCGATATGGCTCGTAGAAGAATCCGTAGAAGTTGAAGCTCTTGGTGTAGTGGATTCATGAACTTGAATCTGCGTTTGACTTGATTGCTGGGAATGATCAATTTGTAACTGTGTTTGTACGCCTTTGTCGCTATAGTCAATTTGAGTTTGCGTCTGACTAATTGCCGATCCATGGCTTATTTGAGTCTGGTTTTGCTTAGCTTTTATACCTTTATTCTGATTTACACGATCACCATAATGAATTTGAGTTTGATTTTGTATTACTGATCCATTACTTATTTGTGTTTGAGTTTGCGTAACTTTTGAGCCATAACTTACTTGTAGCTGTTGTTGTATAGTTTTATCTTTTAAGCTTTCCTTTTGAGGGATTTCTACGTTTTCATTTGTGTCTTGGTAACTTTTACTACATCTACTTCTTTTTACGGCCCAAGCGTGATTACAACTTTGCGTGTCATCATCCCATATCGTTGATTCACTACAGGAAAACTCATATCTTGTATAGGTTCCTTTCTGATTAGCCACACATCTATAAAACTTGCGACAATTTTCCTTGTCACCCATGAACCCGTCTGACGTACATATATTATCTCGAGTGTTAGAATGAGGTATAACAGATATCATTGGTGAAGAAGTAGCTTTTACTACCTCAGTACCTTGTTGATTCTGAATTACTGTGTATTGTTGTGAGTTTAACGGATTAACTGTATAGTCTACATAAGATGATGATTCCCTTGGATATGAACTGGTGAGTACTGTAGCAACTTCTGGGATTTGGCGTTTAGTAGATGTGTGTAATGTTGAGGTGAAAGCTACCCAAGGTTTTGCAGTCGTAAACGTAGTCTTAGCTCTGGTTGTACTTTCTATACGTATTGGTTTGATTGTATGTATTGGCTTATTTGTTATTGGAGACGGTATTTCATTTTGCGTTCCTTCTATTTCGTTATTATTTAAGCGATCAACTGCTGATGGTGGCGATAAGCCACTATTTAAATTATCAATTGCAGCTGGTAGCGACATGCCACCACATTCAGAACGTTTTGTACTTCGAGGATGATTACAGACTTCGGTTTCAGGATCATAAACAGTTCCAGGCCCACATTGAAACTGAAATAAAATAAGTTTTGTTAGCATTTTTCAAGGCGTTCTTATAAAGGGTTTTTCAACAAGAACTTTGTTTTTTAAAACAATATAAAACAAAGAATTTAGATGAAGATGATTCAAATTTTTATTGTATTACTAAGGGAAAAGATAGTCAATTATGAATGAAAAATGATATCTGGCAAATGCTCATCACGAGCACGCTGACAGATGTCGATTCTTTCATCAAAGTTTTTAATCACTTTTTGGCAAAATGGCGGGTCTATTTCGTTAATTACATCACGGATTTTGAGTTTTAAGGCAGCAATCGATTCAATTGGCTGCGTATAGACTCTGTCCTTAACATAGCCCGACAAAAAATAATCCAGTGGTGTTAAATCACACGATCTGGCTGGCCACTTAACCGGAAAATGGGCTTCGTCTGAAAAAACGTTTTTTTCAGTAAAACCAGCGGGTTGTTCCTGAATGAATTGAGCGAATCTACGGCGATGTGAATGGTCGGTTGGCTTGAATTCCTGCACCAGTTGAACCTTGTAAGGCTTCAAAGCCAAATCCTTACGCAAAATTCGCCATGTGGTGGTTTTGGATAACCCCAATTGTTGAGAACGACAAGGAATAGACAAATTTGGATCTTCTTCAACACTGTTGCTCACGGCTGCGATTTTTTCAGTTGAACGACCCCGTCGAACACGCTTTGTTGTTGGCACATTTTGTACCGAGCCTGTCGACTCAAATTTAGCGACCAAATTCTTAATAACGGTCTCAGAAAATATCACGAATTTTACGAAATGTAACTTTAACAGAACCACCATTTTCATAGTGGATTTTAATTATTTTAATGCGATTTTCGAGCGAAATTGAATTCATTGTAACAATTGCCAAAGCATCTACTACGAATACGTTAAAAAACTAGATTTTAAAACTGTCATGCTGTTGGTGTAGCCGCAATTGAAAAACAAAGTTCTTGTTGAGAAACCCGTTACTTTTGGTGTTAAAAGAAATATTGCTTAAATAAAGCTTCAGTATTTTTTTACTTACCCTAAAAACCGTATATTTTCCATTCCCTGACTTCATACAGCGATAGAATACAGCGCAGTCGTGGGGATCCGCCTGAAAACCTTCGCCGGCACACAAAATAGGTTCAGGTATTGTGCCCGAGTAAAGTTTAACTATTCGCCCCGTGACTCTGGACTGTCGACGCTCGTGGATCGTTTCTGAAATAATAAATATTATTTAATAATTAGGCATAAGTAGTTAATTTTATTTTTCAATAGAAATTCATGGTCTTCCTTTTATTTGTGACACTATTTAATTTAGCAAAAAATAATCCTTATGATGAAGCCTTTCGATCGGTATGATAAAGCTACAGGTGATTACTTTTCTCATGTAACGGGTTCGATTTCCGGTTCAACCATCACCAATTATTATTTAAATATCTATGAATGCAGTTTAAATAGTTTTTTAAAATTCAAATAATGTATTATTTCAGTAAAATGTTCCATCTACAATATTCAAGGTACTTTCCCTCCATGTGGGATATCCGTGGGACCCCCTGTAGTTACTGTTGAACAATAAATAAAATACAAACCATTATTATTGCTGCCTGTTGCCTTAACAATTACAACAAGTAGGACAAATATTTTTATTTTGTAATATTTTCTTATTAAAATTTCCATTATGTTATTAATTTGTTGTTATAACTTGCAGACCATTTTTATTGACGGCACCTGTAACAAAAAACATTTGTATGAGATACCAAAAAATCTACAACAATAGATTCACAATGATTATGTCTGGCAGTATATAACTTTATTTGGCGGAACACCATAAAACGTAAGAAAAATAGTAGCGTTCCTTGGGGTACCACCGTTGTGACCGACTGCGAGCGGTGGTACCTACGGAGCATAATATTTAAGTTTCTCAGCATACAACTGAGTAGTGGTACCCCGAGGATTCCGTGTTGCTGTGGATACCACCACCGTCAAGTAGTGGTAGGTACCCACAGGAAAAAAAGTTCCTCGGGGTACCACCAGTGGGCCTGAGTGGTGGTACTGCAAGGAACAAATGAACTAAAAACGTTGGAGTAAGGGTGTTAGTTTGCTACTCAATCTCAGTCATAGAGTAGTATCGACGATTCATATCAAAAACATTGCGCACGGCCGTGATGATAGTAGTGCACTGAAATAATATTCATCAATTCAGCCTATCGCAGACAGTGGTGGTCAGTTTCGCAACTTGGGAGAAGTCTATGTTCACCAGTGGCTGAACATATGCTTCTCCCAAGTTGCGCCACAACATTCGATCCTCCTCCTTCCGAATCCAGTCCCCCCAGCTACCTTTTTCAGGTCGTCGGTCCACAATAGCTGGGGGGCGCCCTATAGGCATGCGCTGCGTTTGCCGATTCGCGGTCTGCACTAGCTGACTCGTCTGTTCCAACGGTCATTGGTCCTTCGACAGACGTAATCAGCCCACTGCTAATTCAGCTTACTGATTCTACAAGCTTTGTCGGTCACTCTAGTTCTTCGGATAATCTCGTTACGAATTTTATCTTTTATTGAAACTTCAGGCATAGCTAGAAAAAAGTTGCACTTTTAAATATGACACTGGATCCCACACTAAGATACCCTGTTGATTTGTGGGGGTACTGAGTGTGAGTGGTTACGTGCCCCCATATGCACCGGGAAGGTGTACAGGGAGATTGTGACGTGCCTTACAGGCGTAGCTTAGGAAGGACTCCGGAGGCATATTACTTCCCGGAGTCCCATTGATTGTGCTGAAGATGGTCACGGGGGGGTATTAGTGGGTCCACGAGGCCGGCAGCCTTTTGAAGGATTCCTCTTCGCAGCAAAAAAAGGACAACCTGTTATCCTAGGATATCCTTATAATAGAATCTACACATTTTCATATTTTATACTGTAATCGCATCGAACGCAATGAGTCATTTACTGTAGTAGAACGATTAAACACGTAATACAATGAAAAGGAATTCTGCGTAAATTAAACAAAGTAACTTTATGATTCATTAGTACTTCAATATTGTAATGGCATTCTTTACTAAAGGAAAATTAAAAGAGAGTACTATAAAAATATTTGGGACATTTTTACACAGCCCCATCTAGTCCCAAACTAAACTAACTAGTACTATGCGTACTAGACAATGACAAAACTTTTTATTGTAAATATGTACTTATAACCGCCAATGTACCCTTATTTTACATGTTAGTCCTAAGTTTAATAATGTTATTGGTGTACAATAAAGAATATTCTATCTATCTATCTATCTATAATACAAGAAACACACAAACCAACACAAAAACTTATGTTCATCACATAAATATTTGTGTCCTGTGGGAATCGAACCCATGACCTCGTGATCAGCAGTCTGATACTCGAACCACTAGACCACAGACGTCCTCACCTCTATCAGTCACTGCTTGATATAACTCTCTAGATATGTCGACGGACCAAGCGGTGTACATAAAAACCTAAACTGTGGGGTAATTGTGTAATGCATTGACATTGACATTAGCTTCCATTTTGAAATAATAACAATATGCATTGCGTGGTACACATATAATTCTTCAGGTCAGTTGCACTGTGCGCCTTGCAACAGGACCTTTAAAACCAAATTTGGTTTCGCTAGCCACCTCCGCTCTCATGTCCGGAGCTAACAAGGTTCGCCGTTGACGGACACGTCAAGGAGGACATCATCATCATCATCACATAGTTGCCGATAAGACGAATTGTCAAAACACACGGAGCAATGAACATTGAAATCCTGTTGAATGCGATCGCGAGTGAGTTACGCAATTCGGCAGCTGGTTTATGTTCTACACTATATCTGCCAAATGTAGGTATGTATTTTTTTTTTTGTGGAAATAAATAAATAAATATATACTCAGATTATTAACTAAATACTTTAGTTATTAATCTGAGCTAGATACCATCACATCCACTATCCTACTAATATTATTTTAAATGCGGAAGTTATATGGATGTTTGTTTGTCCTTCAATCACGCTGAAATGGCTGAATTTAGGATGAAACATAGAGTTATTATACTGACGTCAGTATATACAAAGTCTTTGGGATGAAATTTGGCACATAGATATACAGAGTGGATATGACAATACGACATTAAATAAAACCACGCACAAAGTATACAAGATCCTCTGATCGTATACAAGAAATTACTCAAATCCAGTTAATAGCTTAGCCACAGGAAATTATTATAATTTTATTAATTTTGAATGTAGAACCATTTGTCTAGGCAAAGATCGTTAGGTTAATGATTACAAAATATGGTGTTACTTATTATTTCGTGTTTTAAAATTTATTTCGTTAAAAAAAAAAGATAGACAACTTATGTATGTGTTTAAAATACTTCTGTTTTCAGTTATTTCAATAACATGTTGTATATAACATGTAAAATATAGCTGCTGTTGCAGTTTCTATTAAATATTTTGAGTTTTTAATATCATTAAGCTATAGCTTCATATTTTTAGGACGCAAAGTAATGATTATCATGATAATGCACAAAACGCAAAACGTGACGAAAAAGTCAGATTTGAAATGTCACATTGATTGACATTTGTTTATTTCGTGTTTATTTCCGTGCAAGAACATTATATATGTATGTATTACATACATTCCTGGACAAAGTACTAAGTTTATGGTTCAAGGTTTATTTTCATGTAATAGTGATGTAAGCAGAAAACCAAAAGAAAGGGAGAGCCGAAAAGCGACTTGTGTGTCCTTGTCTAAAAAATTGCCAATGTAAAATTAAAATTTCTATAGTAGTTTTTAAATCAAAATTATAGTTTTCTAAAATTCGTTATTACCGCACTTCTATAATACGATAATGTGAAATTCGTAATAGTGATGTAAGCCATTAATAAAAGTAGATCGTACTATTTTGTTACGTATTCTTATTGAATTTATAAAATAATATTGGTGTAAACTTTAACCTTTAAATGTCAACACTGATTTGTCATATTGACAACAATTATGGCGGTTTATTGTAATTTTTCATGTTTTTGAATTTTCAGTATATTTTATTATAAAATGGTGAACTTTTGTTGCGTACGTGGTTATAAAAAACAATCATATCCTGGCTGTGGCTTATCTTTTCACAGGTAAAGTGTTTTCATATGGTTTTCATATTTACAAAGCACTGACACACTAGGGTGACCATGCGTTGTATGCACGAATGTATTTGGTTTTTTTATTGGATCCCAAAGATGACTATGAATGACAGATCGGGAAAAAATAATTCCCAGGAATCCCACAAAGTCGTCTATAGTTTTTAGCGTGTATTTTGAAAAAAAAAAACTCATTCATTCAAATCAAAGAAAAAGTAGATTACTTCTATTTACGTTGAATGATGCCAAATTCTGAATACGCCCTTGGTTATACCACAGTCGTAGGAACTCTAAAGCGCAAACTACACCGAGCCGGTGCGTGTCGGGCCCGCATTAGGTGAAGCATGACGAATACAACAACTACTTCGACATCAGAGATGGCGGGAAATAGTCGCTATTTAAATAAAATGAATACAGATATCGTTCTCGAGGTTCTCGGGGGTCCTGATTACGAATATAAGATTTATTTTGAGATCCAAGAAGGCGGACGCGACTTTTAAAATGAAATCAATATGGGTATCGTTTTCGAGGTTTCCGGGGTGCTGATAATGATTATAGCATCTATTTTGAGATCCAAGATGGTGGACGTGACTTTTTAAATAAAATCAATATGGGTATCGTTTTCGAGGTTTCCCGGGGTGCTGATTATGAATATAACATCTATTTCGAGATCCAAGATGGCGGACGTCACTTTTTAAATAAAATCAATATGGGTGTCGTTTTCGAGGTTTCCCGGGATGCTAATTACGAATATAACATCTATTTCGAGATCTAAGATGGCGGACGTGACTTCTTAAATAAAATCAATATGGGTGTCGTTTTCGAGGTTTCCCGGGATGCTAATTACGAATATAACATCCATTTTGAAATCCAAGATGGCAGATGCAACTTTTTGAATAAAATCAATATGGGGTATCGTTTTCGAGGCTTCCCGGGATGCTAATTACGAATATAACACCTATTCGAGATCCAAGATGGCGGACGTGACTTTATAAATAAAATCAATACGTGTATCGTTTTCAAGGTTGCCCGGAGTGCTGATTATGAATATAACATCAATTTTGAGATCCAAGATGGTGGACGTGACTTTTTAAGTAAAATCGATATGGGTATCGTTTTTGAGGTTACCCGGGGTACTGATTACGAATATAACATCTATTTCGAGATCCAAGATGGTGGACGTGACTTTTTAAATAAAATCAATATGGGTGTCGTTTTTGAGGTTTCCCGGGTTGCTAATTAAATAATGGGACCAACCCCGAAATCGCGAAAACACAACTATTCCTTACATTTTGTCGTGTAATGTGAACATAAATGCAGGGAACAGCTTATTACTGATGAGTACAATGACCCCTTAAGAGGTTTTGAGTTATTTCAATTACACGTTGTATAATATCTTTGCACACGTAGAATTAGCAAAGTTAGCAATGGTGTCGATTCTCTTGTTCATGAACTAAACTTATTTTAAACTATCGCTCTCCTTTACTGATAGGAGATAACAGAAAGGGATGGAAACAGTTTAAGCGTTGTCAAATTAGTCGGAATTTAAATTTCTATACAAGTTTAGTCGTGATTTCGGAACGTGCCCACTAAAATACAGTGAAATGTAACACGTAAACTAATTTGACAGTTCTAAAAGTGTTGCCATCTCTTTCTTGTATCTACTATTAATAAAAGAGAGCAATAGTTGAGTTGTTGAAGTAGCGTGAACAAGAGAATTGACACCAATGATCCATGAAAATAAAATTAATTTATTTAATCGTATGGCATCTTTATAGGCTATCTATACATCTATATTATTTTATTCACAATGACAAATTGAGATTCTTTAACCATATGGTGGCGTCAGGTGTAAGGGTGAAAAGATCCTCTGGAGAGCCAGGGTACGACAATAAAGGACATCGTTGGATTATATGGTCCACAGTCTGGTCCTCTTCGCCGCACTCACAGAGGCTGGAGTTGCTCCATCCCCACTTATATTTGAGGTAATTACATCTTCCGTGTCCCGTTCTCAGTCTGTTTAATCGGCACCACAAATGTCGGGGTAAGCCAAAGCCAGGCAACTTTGCAGTGGGGTTTATGGTTTGCACGCCCGAACCAAACGTTGCGTTAGCCCACTCAGTCTTCCAACTTTCCATGATGTCAAATTCTGACAGATTTCGTGCCGTTAGGTATGGTGGATGGCGAGATTTAAGTCGGTATGGTGGAGGGTGTGCAAGGTAGTGAAAAATAGGCAAATTAGGGTTCTCATAGATCTTAGCGGCTTCTCTTTGAATAAAATTAATAAAACATCGACTTTGCCTACCGTAAACCAGCAGGCCGTGTTGACAATGTCCATACCTACTTCCTACTAATATTATAAATGTGAAAGTATGGATGTTAGTTTGTTCTTCCATAACACTGAAACGGCTGAACGGATTTGATATACTGATTCTACTCGGGGTAAGAAAAATATATAAATAAAGTCAAAGCATATAATCTACTTCATTATGAGTAGAATGACCCCTCTTAGTTTTCGAAACGATAACATTAAGTTTGAGAAAATCCACGAATAAATATTATTTGGACACCCTAGTAGAAAGAAATGCAATAGTTTTATGGACCTCTCGCTTGGCTCGTTTTAAGTCACATAGTGTGTTATCCTACTATATAGATTCATGTTTCCGTGTTATTTCCATATATGTGTCGCACACAGACGCACTTTTGCGTCATTTTTACCAAGTTTCCAGCCCTAAAAATGAACCAATAATTGTTTACGGTGTTGCAAGATTAGTTTTTTTTAGTTTCGGTATAAAAATGCGAAGCTGAAAAATATTATTAAATACCAGTTATGTTATAGTCCCATGTAATAGGGGGCGAGCCTATTGCCATTAACGGGGCACAAATCCAGACTCCTGGCTGCTACTGAGAATATCAATACAATATCAATAGAATAACATGGGTCCCTTTCAGTAGATACTTACAGCTCCTTGCGTTTTTCAATCTTCCGCGTAGAGAGCATCGATCATTATTATGATCTATGGTACCTATCGATAAAGTACGTAAGTCATTACCAGTTCATAATAAAATACGTGATATCATGCTTACTACTTTTTTTTTATTTTTTTGAAATCCTCATGGACGCACTCCGCCCGGGATAGGCGGAGCCAGTGTCGAACTCTTACCGACTAAAACCACCACGGTGTTCCTTCAACTACCATAGCCGGGGGCGTGGGAACCCGTGAGTATTCACACAACCACCCCCGACAGGTCGTGGCCCGCCACAAGCAGGCGAGCCCCTTCTCCCCGTGCGGCCTAACGTCGGCCGCACCCTCCTAGGTGGCGCACACGGAACACTGCACGCCACTTCACCTCATGGGCCTTTACCAGCCGCGCCAACTATGCCGGCTGTGCCAGCTACGCCAGCTGCTGGTCGGGCAGCAGACTACCCCGAGTCTGCTGCTCGCAGGCCCTACCTCCCGTATTTTTTTATAGAGGTTTTCTTCCTCGCGGTCCGGGCGGTGAAGCCAAGACCCTCAGTCCCAAGAGGCGCGAGAACACTACTCAGCGGGCACTCCTGGGGTTACGAGATCGACGGGGGCAGGGAAAGACAGTCCCCCCGCTGCCTGCCCAGTGGCAGGGTGAGTGCACACCGGGCCCGCCCCTGCTCCTCCACTGTGCCCTCCGCTGATATCAGAGGGACACGTGGAGCAACTCCCTACTGGCCCAGAACGGGCCCCTTCCGTGCCAGAATATTCCCCACAGGCAATACAATCCCCCGAAGGTTAATTTCTCGGCAGGATTTTATTGCCCGTGCCCAGGATGCACCGGCCAAACAACTGCCGATCCCTCCAGACGTGTCCAGAAGGACAAGCAGCCGTCAGGCACACGTGGAGGTTTTCTGGCCAGCACCCCATCATGCTTACTACTAGTATAACGCAATATTACTGCCTAACAACCGGAAATTACTGTCAAAATTAGGTAAGTACATATAATTAGTTTTCATAATGATTCTGTGTAAAAAATCTAAAACGATATAACAACAGTAAGCAATAGAAGTATTGATACCACCAACAGCTTTAATTTCTATTCTAGCCGCTATGTAAGCAACCATATTATTAAACGAGATCTTAATAGCAGTTAATCTCAGCTATGTTTACACCGTGCAATTTTTTTGTAAAGACCTAACAAAAAAGGCGTAAAACTAGCACGCTAGTTCGTAGTCATTCGCAAAGAATTCCCAACAATTCCTCAGGCATTTTTCTAAAGGTCATATGTGAATAACCAAGCAGCCTTCATAAGAACAAATTGATCGTTGGTCTCTGGTTCGTTGCCACTAATAATTACAACTCCTGAGTTGATGAAAATAAGGCAAAACGATATTACAGCGAGGGCAAGTTTCTTTTTATACGAGCCTTGGTCACTGTTATTACATGGAGAATATGACGCGAGTTATGCAAAGCAAATGAGCAGACGTGACAAGAATATAAGTTTATACTTATTAGGATTGTTATAAGTACGTGTAATCTATGACTTATCTTGTACGAAGCTTTAGACTACTAAGAAGCGTGTTACGAAGCATGGAATCTTTTTTTATTGCAATCGGTTCATTTTATTGGCGTAAATTTTAAGCTATAAAGTGATAATTGTCATTTAATTGTGTTCATCGTCATCATCATCATCATCATCATTTCAGCCAAAAGACGTCCACTGCTGGACATAGGCCTCCCCCAAGCATCGCCATAATTGTGTTCAAAGTATACCAAAGTCAAAGTCAAAAGATTTATTTCGAATAAGCATTTACATGCATTATAATAAATCAAGGTTAACCGGAGTTAATTACATCGCGTATATTATTTGAATTGGTTTTCGTGACATTTCGAAAGCTTTGCAGCGTTCGTGGTCGCAGGAATACTAAGGCCCGTATTACAGAAGCTTCCTCAAGTACAGTTTAAACTCCAATCACCTGATAACTACTTAAGGATAGAATCGTTACTTGAGTATCGGCCTTATTCCAGAACGGTAATTATAAACTTTAATTCAACAACATAACACACAAATTTGACCTGAAATTGAACAGAAATCTCTACTCAAGTGTAGTCTGGAATGTCTGGATCACACTAGAGTGATTACAGATCAAAACTCTGCTCAAATACCAAAACAGGTGACAGTATAAAATAAAGCTAAACTCAGCTGAACTGTGATCAATAAATCTCTGCTTAAGGAACGTTCTAAAATCAAAGCTCAACTCAAAACTAGTTTTGAACAGAGATCAATGCTTGCGTATCGTCCTGTAATACGGGCCTAAGATGACAAGCATCTTTACAGATATTTCTAAAAAATATTTTAATTTAACGTACACGTACAATTACATACAATTTTACATGCACTTTCGAAACGTTAAGAATCTAGTTTGCACGGTTCCAAAAAGTTTTTCTCCAAATGTCACAGTCTTTTCAAGTAATAAATGTTACAAGGGTATGTTACATGATTTGGAAAGAATTGTGTGAGAACAATCTAGGTTAATAAGTGAGACGGATTCATTAAAGTAAAATAATTAATAATAATATTATGTTTTGGCTCAACCATAACAGGAGGGAACCAATCGATCTGACACTATGCCATTAATGGTTACATATGCTCACATTTCCATTCCATTCCATTTCAGCCGAAAGACGTCCACTGCTGGACATAGGCCTGGCCTCCCCCAAGCATCGCCACAACGACCGGTCCTGTGACTTCCGCATCCAGCGGATTCCCGCGACCTTCACCAGGTCGTCGGTCCACCTTGTGGGGGGCCTACCCACGCTGCGCCTTCCAGTACGCGGTCGCCACTCCAGAACTTTACTGCCCCATCGGCCATGCTCACATTTACAGTGATCAAAATACTTTCTTGTTACACATAACTGATAGTTAAAACCAATGATATTTAAAAGTACAGATATGCTACTGAGCTCGCATCTGAAGACTCGAAAACGTCCTAATTAGGATGTTTTTCTATTGCCGTCACGTGTGTACAGAAAGTTTTCCAACGTTAAGACACGAAAGTAACAAGAAGTAATCAACTTAGTTACTTTTTACTAGTTTATGTGTATTGTGCTATCGCTGCGTACGGAACATTTTTTTCGTTGGTTTTGTTAGGGTATTACATATCTATATTTTTAAATATCATCGGTTAAAACAATCAGTCATTTTATGAAGAACTTCCATGTTTAGTACAGTCCTGCCTTACGAATACGAAGATAATAATCGACCTCAAAGACATTCAAATTCAACTAAGGAAAAATCAAATTCCCTAACACACTGACCTAATTAATGCTTACTATAGGTACAGTAAAATGCAAATGATCCAATGAACTTTTACTTTCAATTAGTACTCAAGTGCTACGAGTAACCGGAGCCAATAGGTTTATTACCGCAAAGTATTGAAGGGCGCAATAATATAAAACAGGTTTCTTGAAGATTCCCTTTCCAGCAGTTGTGGTTGGGACTGGACTGCATTCTTGTGGTTGCACCTCGATTGAGTCCCGATATTACCATCTAGAAATAAATTGGCAAGCCTAGTGCAAACCGTGTTCGTACGGGCTTTAAGTGTACAAGATGTGAGTTATGTTAGCGACTTATGTTATTTGCAATCGGATCTTATGAAATATTATGACATAAAATGCTAAGTTTTACCTTTTTTGTGCGAGGAGAAAACCTTCAAAAGGTTGCTGGCCTTGGAGGATGGAGGCCAGGATTTATGAGATTTTTACTCACTAAAACCTCCCCGGTGATTATTTTCAGCACAATATGGAGGAATTTTGGAATGTATTTGGAGCCCTTCCTATGCTAAGCCTCGTCTGTAAGGCACGTCTCGATAGACACAATCATGCTAAATTTTAACTACAAGCTGGTTTGCTTGTTAGTCTTTTGGATAAAGTAGATAATTATCGTTTTGATTTTAAAATTATTCCCTACGCTACCTACGGGCAATTTATATTTTATGATTTTAGGGAAGTTCTAATCGTCTTCAAAGTTGTTTTAGTATTTGCAACGTGGGTTTTGAATTGTATGTGCTAATTAAAAAACAAAAGGGGCTTATTCTCATCGAGAGTTTTGGGATATTTGAGACCCCATGCCAAGCAGTATCGCATATTGATTTGGTGCTTTCTCAGAGCAGTAGCGCGCAAAAGCTAGTTGCAAAAAACATGCCTACCCAACACAAAACATAAAGGTGCATGTACTGTGAACTACTTCGTGGGATACAAGATTATCATCATAAGCTTTGTGGTCAGAGATCAGCCTACCAGCATCTTGCGGTTAATAAGCAAAAAGGGAGCGTGCCTCATCGATTTCCTTAATATCATAACAAGGTGTGGACATACAAGTCATCATCATTATGTCTAGAAGCATATGAAACACAATGGCGTGCCTAATCTCGTACTTAACCATCTAATTAATTACAACATAGCTTGACTAATTAAAGGACAACGGGTACTTATTGTGTAGGTAATCTAATCAGCCCCCCTAGCCATGTTGACACTCTACACAACCTACAGTCGTCAACGCTAATAGAAAACAATCAAAATGTATGGAAATGACATATCTGATCGAATGACTTTTTCGTCATTCCCATACATTTTGATCGTTTTCTATTAGCGTTGACTATTGTAGATTGTGTAGATTGTCAACTTGGCTAGTACTTAGACTTGAGTTTCCAAAATAAAATGATGGATGAAAATTAGCTTTTACATTTCAACAACTTGCAAAAAATACGAGGGGATCGGTAGTCTTGATTTATATTAAGTCACTGAAAAGATGCATATTAGAAGGCTGCTTTGGTGTGAAATAAAAAAAAAACCGGCCAAGAGCATGTCGGGCCATGCTCAGTATTATAGGGTTCCTTAAGTAGGTCTAATTACAAACGAATCAAATCGAATATTAATCATTGCTATTTTAGTTTTTGCAAACAGCGCCACCTAGCGCTAAATTTATGAAGCAAAATTTAAGAAGTGTGTTTCTTTTTGTGATTTTTTTTAATATAAAGTAACTAAAGGAGCATTATTTGCTACGATCATTTTTCTCTAAGGTATATTAAGTATTTTTCAGTTTTCTCACTATAACTCAAAAAATTATAATCACATTATAC
The DNA here is from genome assembly GCA_949699075.1 of Asteroscopus sphinx. Classification (NCBI taxonomy): domain Eukaryota; kingdom Metazoa; phylum Arthropoda; class Insecta; order Lepidoptera; family Noctuidae; genus Asteroscopus; species Asteroscopus sphinx. Next base: position 14,485,794 of record OX453010.1, read on the forward strand.
TCGAAATAATTTTAAAAGAGACTTTTTATAAAGGTCTATCAATGTTGAAGACTATAAGTTTCTACATTGCATAGTTTAGAAATGGCAGGGGGGGGGACACATTGCAAGCCACTTTGGCGAACTGTATTTCGCAGATGGTATACCTGATAAAAAAGTTGTGTATGAAACATTACCTTCATTTTAGTAGACCTATTCAACGATACCCCACACGAGGGGGTGCAGCGAAAAAAATATTTTCATCCCCATTTCACATGTATGGGCGCCACCCCTAAAATACGTTATCAAGATTTTTTTATTCTTTTAAAATTGAGATCTATATCTATTCCATTTTTTGTCAAAATTTCATTTACTTATGTTTATAACTGTAGAAGTTATTAAGCGGTAAAGGATTAGGACAGACGGACAGACGGACAGATGGACGGACATGACGAAACTATAAGGGTTCCTTGTAGGACTACGGAACCCTAAAAAGGATTTTATTGAATTGAAATTGAATTTAAAGAGAAAGAGTTAAACAAGTTTAGAATGACTAGGGTTACGAGATAGAAAATTGAAAAGCCCTGACAAAAAGTCGGGTTTTTTTCCTCCAAAAGTAATTGGCAAATCTGTTGAAAAAAAAACAATTATTGGTTTTGTGGACTGCGGGTCCATGGCGGGTCGTGCCACGCGTGTGCAAATCAAGGGGGTTAAATCAGATTATGTTCCTAAATATGTTGATATTAATTAAGTTGATTTGTGATACTTTCCAAGAAGGTTATGTTTTTGTTTATAGCTGTAACTTTCTAATACTTAATAAAATCTGAACTGTATTTGATAGAAAAATTTAAAAATCCTAAGATTTACAAAACTGGCTGCAATCCTGTGAGGAGCCAAAAATATAAAATCTCAGGACAAATCCCGAGATATGGTAACCAGGTTTCACTCTGAGTACTCCCGTTTAGAAAAAGACAATGAGTACGCCTGAAACACTTGGAAAACACAAAATGAGGCTACTCAAACGTGAACCACACTTACCCTTAGCGTATTGTGATACTTTTGTTGAAAATTGTTAATTAGTGGGACTAACATTTACATTCTAGCCTAAATATTTAAGGCCAGCGATGACAACAAAATGATGGGTAGATAAGATCTTTTCCTATTGTAAATATCTTATTATTACCAATAGTTGGCGCAGTAGAAAGAAAAAACCAGCCAAGTGCGAGTCGGACTCGCGCAGTAAGGGTTCCGTGTCTCTCAACGACCTGATACCCCATAAAAACTGATTTAATTTACGAGAGTTTATCAAAAGACATCAACGTACAGTGCGCGAAATATGAATTTTTGCATGTCTTTCTTACGCAGTTACCACCACATATGTCTATGATGTTTGTCTTATTTTTAGTATTTGTTGCTAAACTACATAGTGGTGCCGATTCTCTTGTACACCCACCTAAACCTAACTATAACTAAAATTTACAAATTTTAGTTTAGAAAATCATAAAACTTATTCTGTGTTTATCTTTTTCTTATTTTACAAAACTTGTTGACAGCTCTAATAATTGAGTTTGACGCATCTAAGTTGAATTGGCGGTGTTACCAGTACATCTTAAAAAATTTATTAAAGAGTGAATGGAATGACCGAAAGTTCACAAAAACAAGGAAATTAAATAATAATTATATTTGTAATTATTAGTTTATCATTAAAATTATGAAGAAAAAATCATGTCACGAAATAAAGTACATTTTTGTTTTATATTTTCAATAAAATATATAAATTGGAATAATGTGATCAGGTTATTATTACCTACGGCCCGTATTACAGAACGATACTCAAGCGTTGATCACAGTTTAAAACTAGTTTTGAGTTGAGCTTTGATTTTAGATCGTTCCTCAAGCAGAGATTTATTGATCACAGTTCAGATCACAATAATAAACTATTTCTTTAATTTAAAAAGCTGGAATTTCCCTTTTTAAAGACGTGGTTAAAAAGTTCTAGCACCCAGGACACGAAATTTCTGAAAAAAGTTGAATATATTAGAATATAACATTGAATTAAGAAACCTATGGAAGTGGCACATTCTTCTATATCCACCTAGTTTATACAAATATCTATTAAATCGTTATTGAATTATGAAACTATTCTTTGTCTCTTGTTAACAAACGTGTTATGTCGTTTGGTGAAAGAGATCGCATGCTATTTGTATATTCTCTGTTTGGCAACATCTTTACGGGATGTCAAAATACCTACGCCGCGTAGCAACCCCGCTTACCCCGCAATGTGGCCCATAATACATGAGCTGTCAAGTAAACAAACTAGGGCTGTTGATATTTTTTAAATATCAGATTTTCGATCTATCGATTATTATTGAAAAAAAAAAGATATTTCGATATATTGGCCAAATTTCATGATTCTAGGTCAATGCGAAGTACCCTATAGGTTTTTTATGTGAGTTTGCGAGTATCAAAATGTGACATAGCCGTATGATTGTCTTGACCTAGAAGCTTGATTTTTTATGTCCTAGGGACAGCCGAACTTAGTATTTGATATAATTGCATTATTTATTACTATTTGAAAATGATTTTAATCAGCACACATCTCTGGTACGAAACACGAGCATCGATATCGATACTTTTTAGTTTTGATTATTTACTTCCCTAGCTATGGCCACCATAACGGTGGCCCGGATATTGTAGGTATACCACGCTTATTTCGTAGGTATTACTGGTCCATAGGTACAAGTCAATGACTTCTTATCCTTTATTATATAGGTACCTCTTCTTATCGAAATTATAAATTTCATTGTATGTTTCTATGAACAATTTACCTTTCTGCTGAATCTACAACAGCTGCAACCACATAGTAGGCATCCATTATTTATTTTAAACTACCTAAAAACTATAAAAATGAATAAAATAAGCTTTGCAATTTTAGTTGTTGATAACTAATTATAGTCGACATGTATTTTGATGCCTTCTAAAAATAGTCAGATTTAGGTTGACATTTCTAATATTAGGTGAAAAACGTCAATTACAGAATAGCAAAATGTCAATTTTTACTAAGTTGAATAACTAAACTAATTTTGGTCCTGTCAAACCAAAAATTAGTTTTAAAGTGAATTTCAGAATAGAAAACTTCGTTTGACAGGACTAAACTAAATTTAGGTGATTTTTAGTCTAGTTTAGAGAATTTTGTGACAAGAGAATCGGCACCAGTATCTACTATAATCTGACTAAGTTTGAAGCTGGTATATTATACCGTTTTGAAGATAGAGCAGGAACAAAAAGGTTGAAAAAAATGCATGTTTTTTTTGGTTTCTTGTATGGGGACCCCCTTTGATTTTAGTTTTTTTTTTGTTTTTAGTATTTGTTGTGATACACCTCATAGCAACACAATTTCTGAGAAAATTTCAACCGGTTACCTATTACCGTTCAAAAGATACAGCCCTGTGACAGACAGACGGACGGACGGACAGTGTAGCGAGAGTAATAGGGTCCCGTTTGTCACCCTTAGGGTACGGAACCCTAAAAAAGTATAAAAGAGTGACAATCATAAACATTCACATGAAATTGTTGTATATTATGTGTAGCTGTTTAGCGCATGAAGATTACGTAGTAACCTTGAACTTGCGCCGTCGCCGTCGCACCTGCTGCGCCCGCGCCATCGATGCCAAGTTGGCCTACATACTTTACCAGTACAGTAATATAAAGCTATACAGTACTGTTGTTCAAATACAGTCTAATATAACTGTAAAACCTTAAATTGACCGGGCACACAAATCCAGACACCGGGCTGCTACTGAGAATTTCCTAATGAAAAAACCCAATCACACTTTGTCCGACCCGGGAATCGAACCCAGGATCTCACGCTCAGCAATCAACAAAGCCTATGTATTCCTAATTACCTACAATAACGTGTAACCCTATGATTTATTTATAAAAAAAAATCATATTCAATATCATTTTGCTGGTCCTGGATCTCGAACCCTGGACTTTGCGGTCAGCCGCCATAACGTAACCGCTGGTTACACCAAAGATATAAGGCGATTTATTTTCTTTTTTACAAGCTTTTATTCACTTTCATCTGTCTCGGAGTCTGTAATCAAATCTTGCAAGCTAAATTCGACCCACATCCCAGTTTCCCATTGGTTGTTTTTTAGGGTTCCGTATTCAAAGGGTGGCACCCTAATACTATACACGGGACCCTAATACTCTCGCTACACTGTCGGTCCGTCCGTCCATCCGTCCGTCTGTCTGTCACAGGGCTGTATATTTGTAACAGTAATAGATAACCAGTCGAAATTTTCACAGAATATGTGTTACTATAGTGCCTAGCACGAGACAAATCAAAAACTAAAAACCGGCCAAGAGCATGTCGGGCCATGCTCAGTATTATAGGGTTCCTTAAGTAGGTGTAATTACAAACGAATCAAATCGAATATTAATCATGGCTATTTTAGTTTTTGCAATAATCGGCAGCATTCGCGACTCAGAGCGTGTTGTTAGTAGCGCCATCTAGCGATAAATTCAAGAAGCCAAATTTAAGACGTTTGTCATTTCAAAGTTACTTTTTGTGATTTTTTCAAATAGAAAGTAGCTAAAGGAGCATTATTTGCTATGATAATTTTTCTCTAAGGTCAATGACCTTTGAACTAGGACGTTTTAAGTATTTTTCAGTTTTCTCTCTATAACTCAAAAAATTATAATCACATTATACTCGAAATAATTTTAAAAGAGAGTTTTCACAAAGGTCTATCAATGTGGAAGATTATAAGTTTCTACATTGCATAGTTTAGAAATGGCAGGGGGGGGGACACATTGCAAGCCACTTTGGCGGGCTATATTTCGCAGATGGTACACCTGATAAAAAAGTGGTGTATGAAACATTACCTTCATTTTAGTAGACCTATTCAATGATATCCCACACTAGGGGGTGCAGCGAAAAAAATTTTTTTTTCTCCATTTCACATGTATGGACACCACCCCTAAAATACGGAAAAACGATTCTTTTATTCTTTTAAAATCGAGATCTATATGTCGACTATTTTTTAACAAAATTTCATTTACTTATGTTTATAACTGTAGAAGTTATTAAGCTGTAAAGGATTAGGACAGACGGACAGACGGACAGACGGACAGACGGACAGACGGACGGACATGACGAAACTATAAGGGTTCCTTGTAGGACTTCGGAACCCTAAAAAAGGCTAAAATTAAAGTGGTTACCTACTTTAATTTTAGACTATAGAACTACAAGAAGAAGAAGAGAAATACAAGAAACATCGAAAAATATGATTTTTTTCAATTTTTTTGTTCCTGCTCTTTCATCAAAACGGTAATATATACCAGAGTCAAACTTGGTTTGATTATAGTGCATACTATGATTTTTAGCAAAAAATACAAAAAATAGGGTAAACATAGACATATGTGGTGATACATGCGTAAGAAAGAGATGCAAAATTTCATATTTCGCGCACGGAACGTTGATGTCCTTTGATCATCATCATCATCATCATTTCAGCCGAAAGACGTCCACTGCTGGACATAGGCCTCCCCCAAGCATCGCCACAACGACCGGTCCTGTGCCTTCCGCATCCAGCGGATTCCCGCGACCTTCACCAGGTCGTCGGTCCACCTTGTGGGGGGTCTACCCACACTGCGCCTTGGATAAACTCTAGTAAATTAAATCAGTTTCTATGGGGTATCAGGACGGTGGGTGCTGCGGAACCCATACTGCATGAGACCGACTCGCACTTGGCCGGTTTATTTTATTGTATTTTTTGTGACTTTAAAGTTTAAACTTACTTTTTTTTTCAATTCATATTACGTACTTAGTTAAATGCTTAATAGGCGTTGCTCAAAATCGCTAGCGTAATGCATAAATGGCTGATGCAACTTGATTCGCAACAGCAACTTGACTAGTTCACGGCCAAGGTTACGCATCGCTTGTATCATGTTTACTCACTAACCACCGAAGCGGTAATTATGGCCGGTTTTAATTAATACCAATATAACAGTCCCAGATAATAAGTGATGTGATTGACGAGATAATGAGTGTAGATCAGAATTTGATTATCACTTGCTTTAACGGTGAAGGAAAACTACGTGAGGAAACCTGCCCCCCTAGCCAAGTTGACAAACTACAATCGTCAACGCTATAGAAAACAATCAAAATGTATGGGAATGACATATCTCAACGAATGACTTTTTCAACTTGGCTAGGGGGGCTGGGCCCTAATTCGCGTAATTTACGTATCGTCACATAAAGTATGTATTTCTTGTGTTCCGTGGTATCCTAAAATAACCCACAAATACTGGGATCATTGGGGCTACTCGTTCCTAACGCTAGGTTGCGGCAGGGGCCAAGGGAGATGTTGTTTGAGATCCCGGTAGCCCATACAAACATTTTAAAATTTGCACCGGTCGTTCGAGCAATACTCACAATGGCTTGATATTTTTACTTGCCCTTTTGCAAAATTTAAGAGGGTGACACTTAATTATTTGTCTTATGTGTAACTACATTGTCGAATTGGGTAAAAACCTGTAATGACTATATGTATGTTGTGAAATAAATAAAATTTCAAGACGCGCTTATCAAGTTGCAGTGACGCTGCAGTTCGTTTCTGACAGCGATCGCTGTAGATAAAAAAGAAAAGCATTGTTTTGATCGTAACTTAACTGCAACTGCGCTGCAACTGCACTTCTTTAGTTACGTAAATTGGCCTTCTGTAAAAGATAATGATATTGTGAGTGATTACTGCGTGCATCGAAACGATTTTAATTAATAATATTGTACGGTATTTTTTTAGAAATATCTGTAAAGTCGCTTGTCATCTTAGTCTACCTGTGGCCACGAAATATTGCAAAGCTTTCGAAACGTCAGGAAAACCAATTTAAATAATATATGCGATTTAATCTGGTTAAACTTTGTTTTATTATAATACTTTTCTACAGTCATTGTAAAAATGAAGAACGTCAACGTCATTACAGTAAAGCCGTGTGCTTCTATGAAATCAAACCCGTCACATAGTCTTCATTATATCCACCTTATTCGTCTCCACGGCCGAATTGACCCATATTGAACAGTAAGCAGCAGAACAGAATGTCCCTAAAACCCTTTCAGTCCGCAGCATTAATGTGGGGAATTTCTGTACCGTTTATAAATTACATTTGTTATTTTTTTTAGAGTTCCGTACCCAATGGGTGCAAACGGTACCCTATTACTCTCGCTACGCTGTCCGTCCGTCCGTCCATCCGTCTGTCTGTCTGTCTGTCACAGGGCTGTATATTTGTAACGGTAATAGATAACCAGTTGAAATTTTTTACACAATTTTGTTCAATTAAATGTTTTTCTGAGACCACAACATAATATTACTTACTGTTACATATTCAAGAAAATGAGTTCATACAAGAATTAATTATGTGCATGAATTATATAATAATTAAATATATGACACTACGAAGCGACATAACATAAAGTGAATCTTGTATACATAAAGGAATTTTTAAATTTGCATTCCATCCAATAATTGTCCACAAAAATAAATTTTTGGAATTACTCAAATTCAAACTTTCCATCCGTTATAAAAATACTATCATGGATATTTTCACAACACAGTGAGAAATTATCACACAAATATTATAAATGCTAAAGTTTGTGAGTGTGTATGTTTGTTGCTTTTTCACGCTGTAACAGCTAAACGGATTTTGATGATATTTGGCACACAGATAGAACGTAACCCGAATTAATATACAGTCACTTTTTATTCAGGAAGCATAAACAGTTCGCGAGGGATGCGTGATAAACGACATAAACGCGAGCGAAGCCGCGGGCGCCCTATAGTAATAGCATAGAAATATCCGATATACATATGTCTATGAGTAATAGTATAAAAGTGACTGAAATTCTTTTCGAAAAGAAGCTATTATATCGAAGCCAAAATAAAGCTTACCCTTTAGACATAACTCGCACTTAGCCTTAGCAAATCGTTATAAAACAATTATTTTGTAAGTGAGGAAGACGTGTCTGTAACGAGAATATTATGCATGAAAAATTTCCTGTTTTAAGCACAATGTTGTGATGAATGATAATATTACAAAGGTTTTTTTTTTTTCAAAAATAGTATCATCGCATCGTACTGGAAGATAATGTTTCTTTTTCAAACACATTCCTGTATAAAACACAACTTTTATCGCCTAAAAACATTAAGTAGGTATGTATATTGTATATTACGTTGTGGCAAATACTTATCGACTGGTATAAAATGTTATCCCCGAAAGAACAGAAATAAAAAAATAAAAATAAGAGGTAAAATTTCATTCATTTATTTCATTCAATCTTCACTGAATTATCATACTATTTTTAATTTAATTTCAATTTACTGGACTGGGGAGACATATTCTAGAAAATGTACGCTCTGGGGGTTTGATTCTCACGTCGTAGACATTATCTCGAACTCGACATAATGTCGAAACAAAATGGCGAATGTCGATTGAAAATAAATTTTCGTATTCTCAGAATGTCACGTTTGAGATATGTCTACGCCTAGCGCTCTAAATACATAGAGTGGTTCATAGCAGTTGACATTACCGGCGACATTTTTCGTAGAGATTTAAAATTAGAGATTATCTCGAATTAGACATTTATCTCTACAACGCGAGAATTGGGGCCCTGAGGCTTATATTCAGAGACGAAAATTACACTGCATTTGACAATAAAATTGGAAGCATGAGTTCACGCTTAGATTCATCTCAGAATATAAGCCTGACTGTCTAGCTAGGAGTCTTCTGGCTATACAAAAAGCGGAGAGGGAAGAAGTGGCGAACGATGACCATTTTTTACATATTTGGAACTAGAATCAAGTACAGAACATCCTCCTTCAATATGTCCTCCGTTCAACCAGTCAACCAGTATAAGCAAGCATACACTGGCTGCATTATGTATTTTTGATCAGCAAAATCTTGTTATTGAAACATGTCTGCAATATTTTAGAAGAAAAATTATCAAACAATTTTTTATAAGGCTGCAAAGAGTGGCTATAAAAAAATCCCAGACATACTTATGACTTTTATTCCTACAGAGATAAAATAATTAATTAAGATGATAAAATTATATTTTTTTGCAAAAAGCACACAAAGCCTTGACTTAAATTGGTACTAGAATAACATAACTGACAGACAAGTAAATTTTCCCTCGCAATCACGATTTTCATGCGGGTCGGCATGAGCGATCATTATGATGACTTCACAGAGTCATTACAACAGATTCCTGTCGGCAATTATGTTGTATGTAACTACTGTCATATTTATACCTTTCTGTATATTATTTTACAAATATTTAGGTGATTTTAGAATATGAACCCATCATCATCTTCCTGCCCTGGTCCCAAATTACTTGCGGTCGGCACAATACGTCTTCTTCTTGCATTTGTCATCTCATCATAATTTACTCACTTTTCATCCATATCATTCTTTATGCAATCCATCCATTTTAGAACAATGAACTCATTTTTTTTTGTCATTTTTTACACTGCATCATCTAGTCCTAAACTAAGCAGATATTGTACTATGGGTACTAGACAATGGATTTAATACTTATATACTTTTTTTTGTAAATACATACTTATACATAAGGAACACCCAGACCAACACAAACACTTATGTTCATCGCATAAATATTTGTGTCCTGTGGGAATCGAACCCACAACCTCGTAATCAGCAGTCCGACACTTGAACCACTAGACCTCAGACGTCTCCAAATATAGGTAAAACAAGAGTGTTTTATATTACACGCGTGGTTTTAATGAATTTTCTGTTACCCGAGAGACGGTGCAAACCAGTGTGAATATCAGAGATAGGATCATAGATGACTTAAGTCATAAGTGCTAGATGTACGTAACAAAACTACTGCCCATTATTGCCCCACTCCTGGACACGGGCCTCCACTCCTTAAAAAACCTCAGCTAATAGTGTTACAACTAATTATCCAGCAAGTATACGATATCGGACGGCCTTAAACAACCTTCAGCTTCTATTTAAAGATTCTATCCACAATCACACCATTCTACTAAACAATACAGGAGCTATAAGCACAATAAATCAATCCAGTACAAAATAATTTAGTTTGGCAACCCGCGTTACGGACTACGGCCAGAAGATCGTATCAGCCATCCGGCGATTCTGAAGCTTTATCGTTGTGCAATGATATCTACTGGAATCTATTCACTTTCTTATTGTTTTGTCTTAATTATATGGGCTGCGAATTTTAAACGTTCAATGGCAAGTTGGGAGGTAAATAGAACGAGTGTTAAGGTCAAATTAACGTATTGATATCTTTAATTGCATCAAGGGAATTTTACTTCACCATTGAAACAGTGGTCAAGCCATTGGGTTCCAAATCTCGTGAGTCAGCTCAGAGGATTGACCTCTCACGAATCAAATATGTGGATAGGTATACAGATACTTGCTACGTATCTACAACGTGTATCAGAAATGCGTGGTCATATTTTAAGAGCTCATTCAGGGCATAGAATAGAATAACTTTTACTATGTGACCAACCCTAAAATCGCGAAAAAAATATCAGCTGTTCCCTACTAAATCATCGAGGTCGCTCGATAAAATGTAAGGATCAGCTGATATTTTTTTCGTGATTTCCGGATTGGTCCCATAGTAAAGGTTGTTCGATAGCATCTCCTGAATAAGCTCTTCAAATATGACCACGCATTTCTGATACACGTTCTATATTTTTAAGAGACAAGAAGGTTCAACGAAGGTGTGTGATGGCAAGGTATTATAGGTACTCAAATTACATCTTTAGCTTTTATGTATGTATGTAAATTAGAAAGGTTTCTAAAAATTAAAAACTTTTCATACGGGAAACCACATACAATTTTTTCAAGCACAGTATTACATCAAAGTATACGTCGCTTAACTTACGGGCCAAAATTTATTTAATGGTTAATATTATTTTTACCACGTTAAAAATTCTAAAAAAAAAACTAAAAAATTCAAATGTATTTTATTTCAAATAAACCTAATTACAGGCACTTTTGAAACATCAGGCTCTAGTTGCACGGTTCCAAATTGTGGGTCCTATGGAGAAGAACCGGCAAGAAACTCCATGGATATACTCTTTTCAAAATAGGTTATTGTTTATTGCATCATCATTCATCATCATTTCAGCCGAAAGACGTCCACTGCTGGACATAGGCCTCCCCCAAGCATCGCCACAACGACCGGTCCTGTGCCTTCCGCATCCAGCGGATTCCCGCGACCTTCACCAGGTCGTCGGTCCACCTTGTGGGGGGCCTACCCACGCTGCGCCTTCCAGTACGCGGTCGCCACTCCAGAACTTTACTGCCCCATCGGCCATCCGTTCTGCGAGCAATGTGCCCCGCCCACTGCCACTTAAGTTTGGCAATTCTTCGGGCTATGTCGGTTACTTTCGTTCTCCTGCGAATCTCCTCATTTCTGATTCGATCACGCAGGGACATTCCGAGCATAGCCCTCTCCATTGCCCTTTGAGTGACTTTGAGTCTTCTTATCAGGCCCATTGTGAGCGACCACGTTTCAGTACCGTAAGTAATTACTGGCAACACACACTGGTCAAAGACTTTCGTCTTGAGACACTGCGTTATTTTGGACGAGAAGATATTGCGTAGCTTCCTGAACGCTGCCCAACCGAGTCGGATTCGACGATTGACCTCTTTCTCGAAGTTGGACTTACCTAGCTGGACAGTTTGTCCTAGGTATACATAATCGTCAACAACTTCGAGTGTAGATTCTCCGATGTTTACGGGAATGGGTGCTATATGGGAATTTGACATAACCTTTGTCTTGTCCATATTCATTTTAAGAGCCACTCTATAGGAAGCTCTACTGAGGTCATCGAGCATTGTACCAAGATCCTCCATGGTCTCAGCCATGACTACTATGTCGTCGGCAAACCGAAGGTGAGTGATGTACTCGCCGTTTATGTTAATGCCTAGCCCCTTCCAGTCCAGAACTTTGAAGACATCCTCCAATGCAGCAGTGAACAGTTTCGGAGAGATCACATCTCCCTGTCTCACACCTCGCTGCAGAAGGATAGGTTTCGAGGCTTGGTCCTGTAATCGGACTGACATAGTGGCGTTTTCATACAAAGACTTTAACACTTCGATGTACCGATAGTCAATCTGGCACCGTTGAAGAGACTGTAGTACCGCCCAAGTCTCGATCGAATCAAAGGCTTTCTAGTAGTCTACAAACGCTAAACAAAGAGGCATGTTATACTCTTCGGTCTTCTGTATAACCTGCCGCAGCGTATGTACCAGGCCCCTCAGAAAGTATTGCGAAAAAAAGTTTTTATATATGGGAGACTGGCCAGTTATAATGTTTTTCGAAAATATGATTATTTATAAGTAAAAATAAGTAAGTTCCAATTTCAAAATTTCCCTCCACATTTTTTGCGAGTTAATTCAAAGTATTGTGTCTCACTGAAATATGGATCTGCGCCGGGAACATTTTAGAGCTATGATTTTATACGATTTCAAGTGTCGCCTGAAACCGGATGAATCGTACGATAGACTTCAAATGGCATTCATGGATGAAGGCCCTTCCAAGGCAACCGTGTATCGTTGGTATAACGAATTCAAGCGCGGTCGACCAACTTTGGGGGATGACGAAAGAAGCGGTCGCCCTTTGACGGCTGTTACCGAAGAAAACGTGCTAGCAGTGAAAAATTTAATCCAAGACAATAGGCGAATTACATATCAGGAGATTCAACACATATTGAAGATTGGATCGGGAAGCGTTCACGAGATTCTACACAGCCATCTTCGCGTGAGGAGGATAGTATCACGCTGGGTGCCGCACAACCTCACCGATGCTCAGAAGCAGGCCCGGGTGGAATGGTGCCGTGATATGCTTAACAAATTTGAAGCAGGCTCGTCTCGGCGTGTTTACGACATCGTTACAGGTGATGAGTCCTGGATTTATCAATACGACCCAGAAACCAAGCGCCAGTCGACTGTTTGGGTGTTTCAAAATGAGCCAACGCCTACCAAAGTGAAGCGATCTAGAAGCGGGGGTAAGATTTTGATCGCTAGCTTTTTTAATTTGACTGGCCACTTGGTATCAATTCCCTTACGGGATCAAAGAAGCATTAATGCCGAATGGTATACTACCAAATGTTTGCCAGAAGTTTTCTCTGTTATAAGCAACAAGCGACCAAACACAGGGCTCCGCGGGCTACTGCTCCACCACGACAATGCACCTGCGCACACCGCACTCAAAACGAGGGACTTCCTGGACAGCACGCCAGTCAAACTCCTGGGTCACCCTCCTTACAGCCCTGATCTAGCACCGTGTGACTTCTTTTTATTCCCAAAAATAAAAAATCAGCTCAAAGGGATACAATTTTCGTCGCCGGAAGATGCGCTGGCTGCGTTCGAGCAGGCTGTAAACGAGGTGTCTGCGGCGGACTGGAAAAAGTGTTTTGAAAACTGGTTTAGGCGCATGAATCTTTGTATAGAGGCTGGTGGAAAGTACTTTGAAAAGATTTGATAAAAATATATGTACGTATAGAACAATTTTTTTTAGTTTCGCAAAACTTTCTGAGTGTCCCACGTATGTGGTCTATATGTATGTGGTTATTGCATCAAATTTATTCAAATAATGTGAGTATCATTTAGTAGCATTTCTATGGTGAGTACAATGTAGGTTAATGTCAGAAGTAAACAAGAGTTTAATAGTGAGAATATTGCCTTTAGAAATAAACGTAAAAAGAGTTGCCATAGTATATAGGAGCTGACCTGTCCCGACAGACGGCACCCGTTCACGAGCATGATGCGAGCATCAACCATCGCTTAACTCAACCATATCGAAGGGAATTAACGACCCGACACTAACGCCACCATTAGCATGACATTTAAGTGGTATGTTATTAAAATGAAAGCGAGTTAATATTGAATTGTCATCCAGTTCTGAGCTATGTTTAAAGTTTCAAGTCTCTAGCTCATCGTGAAGATAGCTTAAAATCTATTGCAGAATTTGTACCGATAAAAAGAACGAAACATGCACGCACGCAAGAATGCAATAGGCTTTTTTTGACACACCATTCGATAGCTTCCTAAAAGGATCCAAAATACTTTGATAAAAAAAATATTTGTATTAAGTGACACTCCGAACAAAAAAAATCGGTCAACTATAACTCACACTGTTTTTGTGTTTATTTATTATCACTTTATTCATGCTAACTCGTGTTTATTATATAGAAAAAAAACATTAATAAAGAGTTCATTGATATCCAATTTGTAAATAATAGACCATAAAGTTTATGATCTCTAATTGCACCAAGAACTTGATTTTCTTTCGTCTTTCAAGAATGTTTTCGAGTTAAACTGTCGTTCACCTATAAAAGATGACGTAATTACTTCATGACGTCATTAGCTTAGAAGTTATGACGTACGTAATGCAGTAGCCAGTAGTGAGGAACAAAGACTTTGTATAACTTGTGTCTCATATTTTGACGACATATCAAATACGTCACAGATGCTAATACTTCCAAATTCAAACTGTGTCATAGAGTACAATAAACGGTATTTTTTTACGAATGATTTATTAGATAAAACGTCTTAAAATACTCCACAAGCATAATAAAAATTAATCACGAACCGTTCACTCCGGCATTATGTCTAATCAATAAGTTAAATGGCGAACATGTCTTATTTATTTTAAAGTATAATTTTCATATAAACGGAGAAAATAATAATATTTACTGAAGAGGCAATGACCCGTAGAATTTCGCGGTCTATTAAACCTAATCACGCGCAATCATAGTGAAAATTAAAACATTATTTTTTATTACTTAGGTATTTGGAAAGAACTGCAGATCCTTGTATGTAATTTTAACTCATCAATTTTGTACCTATAAACTGTGTAAGGCAATTATCACATTATAAATAACTCTAAAGAAAATTGATGTCGAGATAGCATTGGTAATTGTTTTAAATATGACAACACTCAAAGGGTTTTCAATTAGTGTCAAAACACTTCTTCACAAGACTAAGACCATATTCTTGTGGGAAAGCTTCTTGTAGAGTTGAAGATTGAGGTGAAAAGCGAATAATTCGATTTTTTTATTACAAGAATGTTTGTTTTTAATTAGGTATAATTTTTTGAGATAAATAGAAGTAATATTCAACCTTAAAATAACCAGGCGTAGAAGATCCCCAGGAGACGCATGCAGAGTGAAATAAATTCAACGTTCATACACTATTTTTGCGCTTGTGTGCGTATCAGCGAACATTTTACGTGCCGCTTACGCACATAGATACATTGATTGTTTTTGTGCTTCACCTTTGAGTAGAACTTTGAATGAATTTATTCTTAATTCTTATTCTTTATTGTACACAATCAATAAATTTATGTTACAGTAGGAAAGTTTATGTACATCGGCGAGTTTAACTTAGAAATGAGTTTTCTAACAGCAAACTTTAAAGCGATAGAGAGATGTTGTTGATGAACAACATCTCTCTATCGCTCTAAGGTTTGCTGTTGTAGTTGTTTATCACACTAAAGTCTAATTAATTAACTGATTCTATTCACTCACTCATTGCTATTGTTTACTGGAAAATACGTTTTTTGCGTAATCAGCATCTTTTGTAAAGGTTGTAATCATTGTAGGTAGGTACGTTTGCGAAAATATAATTTTGTTTATTTTTAAACCTACTGGCTGTCATCAATGCTTCGGCATTTGATCCTCTTAGTTTGATAGGTATTATGCAGATCCACAATGAGTGGATTTACTCACAGAACAGAAGGAAGTTTTTTATTCACCATCCTAAGTACCGAGGGAGCTATTGGTAGCTAAAGATAGGTAGTATTTCAGGATTAAGGATTATTTAAAAGGTTATTCATATTTTTAATGTGTATAAATCAAGGTCGTATATCAATAAAAAACATTAAAACATTTTGGTTCAATTTAATCAGACCTTTGTAAAACAAATGGTTCTTTATGTGCAAAGGAAAAAAAAATAGAAATCTAAATAATACAGATTTCTATAGAGAAAGCCCATTTCAGACTTGTGGATACCATAAAAATCATTGTGAACATGTCAATCATCATAATCATTTCAGATGAAAGACGCCCACTGCTGGACATAGGCCTCCCCCAAGCATCGCCACAACTACCGATCCTACGCTTTCCGCTTCCATCGGATTCCCACGCCCTTCACTAATCGTTAGCGTCGGTCCACCTTGTGGGGGGCCTACCCACGCTGCGCCTTCCAGTACGCGGTCGCCACTCCAAAAATGTTCACCACAATTAGACTTACGAATTATACTCTCATTTAGATAAAAAAAAACGAATTTTGAGTTACGTTTTAGGTTCACCAAGAGTCTATTACCAGTTTTATATTAAAATTCACTAAAATTATTTAAATTAACTGGAAACTAAAAGGCTTTTTTTTTCATTTCAATTTATGTTCATTGTTCTAGATTGGCGGCGTTTTAGTTTGGTTTTACTCATGAGTTACACCCTTAGAAACTAATAAACCTTGGATGACGCGATCTATACAACGTTACGTTATTGAAATAACTGAAAACCTCTGAAGGGGTCATTGTACCCAGCATTATGAACAACTTTTACTATGGGACCAAACCTGAAATCGCAATAAAAAAACCTACATTTTGTCGATTTATGTGAGCACAAATGTAGGGACCAGCTGTTTTTTTTTGCAATTTCAGGGTTTCTCCTATAATAAAAGTTGTTCATACTGATGAGTACAATGACCCCTTAAGAGATTATCAGTTATTTCAATAACACGTTGTATGTGTTACGTAGTTTGAACCATACATGGCTTACCCAGAAGTTTTAGTAAGTACCTTTACTGTAATAGAACGAATACCATATTCGTAACATCCGTCGGCGGTAACAATTATAAAACAAAACGTTATTCTTAATACGCAACTTAATTTGGTAGGGAAAAAAACTTTTTGTTGTTCGCTCTTCTCGCAAGAAACAAAACATCCTCATTTAGTAGCGATGCTCGATAGCAATCTTAGCGTAATTATATCTGGGATTATAATGTGGTTCAATGACCGTGCCACGGGCTAACAAAGACCATATTTGATCAAGATTTTTGCTTATAAATGAAGGACAATTCCGAACCCAGATTAACTTTGTGAAACAAAAATTATGTAAATTAATTCTTGACTTATGTCGCCCAGGTAGTTAGTACGTAATCACTTAATCTAAATTTAGGATTAGTCCCTTACTTATAATATATTAAATTTTGACCATAATTACATTAAGTTATATTAATAATTGGCTTATGTTTAACGAACCACCAGATCTAGGAAAATGTACCGGCAAAAAATCACTTTATATTGGCAAAAATTGTTAGTTAGATTAACTTTTGTGTGATCACAAAATACTCTTTCTGACTAATTACGAACTGTTATTTATTTTAAGTTACAAGGTATTACATAAATAGAGTTAAAAAATTAACTGTGAAGCTATCGACCGCTCTACATAACCTTCAACAGTAAATTATATCATTTGTAAGGAAATAACTACTTTTTTACAGTTCTGTATAATAATATATTACTTAACAACAGTCAGTTATGCGCTTTTTATAAATAGGTCGGTTGTTGAATTAACTGGCCAGAATTCCGAAATTGTTTTTTTATTACGCTGTTTTAATGATCTAATTTAAAAATCTAATGCATACTTTAGTTATGTATCTTCACACTACTTTAAATATCTTTATTTTTATTATTTCAAAAAGTGTTTTCAGATATTTTAATGAGTTCATTTCTGGGTAGCATTTAGTACCTACTCGTCACTCGTAGATCAAAATAAAATGAAATGTGTCATTCATCATCGTAATAAGAGCCTGTAAAAAGTCCACTACTGAAGCAAAAAGATATCAAGGAATAATTTTAAAAAAATACTTTAACGTCAAAAAAATCAGGACGAACAGAAAGTTCAAATTGATCTAAGCAACTAAGAAAATTAAAAGGAAATGTGAGCAGAGAGACTTTTGAAAATTAGGTATTTGAAGAAACTATCGCTGTCGCTCTGCGAGTGTCCGGCCACAAATAAGTGCGATAAGGACAACTGCAGCTCCAACTGAATAGCTTAGTAAAAAGTCATAATTCGAGGTTTGGCTCTCGACTATTTTATCCTCAGAAACTGGACTAATTTTAAAGATATTTCATAAACTGAATAAGAAGAATAGGTACTGTGCTGCTATGTTT
Organism: Asteroscopus sphinx; assembly: GCA_949699075.1. NCBI lineage: Eukaryota > Metazoa > Arthropoda > Insecta > Lepidoptera > Noctuidae > Asteroscopus > Asteroscopus sphinx. The sequence goes on from OX453010.1 coordinate 14,504,011, forward strand.
TACTTTTTTCATGAATAGTTGTCAAATTTATACACAAGACCTCTGTAGACAGCGGCCTAAATAGGCAATTTTGAGAATTTTCGAGGGCTTCTAAAAATAATTTATCAACAAAAACGATTAAAAGTTAATATTTATTTCCTGTAAAAAATCATTGCTTTAGGGTTATAAACTAGAAAGAAAACCGTCGAAAGCGTTTGTATGGAGAAAAGAGTACCGCATTTCCTCTTAAACTTTATCTCAATGGGATTAAATTCTTGTTAGAATGACAGTTGGCTAATACTGTGTTTATTCTGAATCATCCCTTGTGTCATTCAAATAATTGTAGTTTATTTTTCTTAGTTTTGAGGAACATTTTAAACACTCTGTTCGCTCCGATATTTTTGGCACCGAATTGACTTTACAGCCAGAAGAAATTGTATTTTCCTATCGACGGATTTAAAACCGCCAATAATATCTATCTAAAGCAAGTCACGAGAATAAACATATAACTAATGACTAGGGCTATATTTTCTATACATAGGCATATATTTATCCATTCCATTCATAGTCAGATACTCCGTCGATATTATATTATTACCTATGACTGTACCTAACAAGCTAGACTTACTGGTAAAAAAGGAAGTACAGTCAGCTACATTAATTAATTACCCCTTAAGGCTTCTGCCCACTAACTACGTGCTATGAACGTTTCAGGCACGAAAAAATATAATAGACGCTACTATGCTTACTAGAACGTATCGGTGACTCCCCTGGTGTTGCGGATGTCCATGGGCGGCGGAGATTGCTTACCATCAGGTGACCCGCTTGCTCGTTTGCCCCCCTATGTTATCGTACGTATCAAAAACGTATACAAATATTCTCGTCGTGAATTCGATGTCGGTCCGGTCATGGCACGCTACGGTGTTAGGGTTGGTAAAGGAACGGTCTGGTGGGTGTTTTTAGGGTTCCGTAGTCCTACAAGGAACCCTTATAGTTTCGTCATGTCCGTCCGTCTGTCCGTCTGTCCGTCTGTCCGTCTGTCCGTCTGTCCTAATCCTTTACAGCTTAATAACTTCTACAGTTATAAACATAAGTAAATGAAATTTTTATAAAAAATGGTTTAGACATAGATCTCAATTTAAAAAGAATAAAAAAATCTTGATAACGTATTTTAGGGGTGGCGCCCATACATGTGAAATGGGGATGAAATATTTTTTTCGCTTAACCCCCTCGTGTGGGGTATCATTGAATAGGTCTACTAAAATGAAGGTAATGTTTCATACACAACTTTTTTATCAGGTATACCATCTGCGAAATGCAGCCCGCCAAAGTGGCTTACAATGTGTCCCCCCCCCCTGCCATTTCTAAGCTATGCAACGTAGAAACTTATAATCTTCCACATTGATAGACCTTTATAAAAACTCTCTTTTAAAATTATTTCGAGTATAATGTGATTATAAATTTTTGAGTTATAGTGAGAAAACTGCAAAATACTTAAGACGTCCTAGTTCATAGGACCTTAGAGAAAAATTATACTAGCAAATAATGCTCATTTAGTTACTACCTATATAAAAAAATCACAAAAAGTAACTTTGTGTTATATTGATGACACACTTCTCTAATTTAGCTTCTTAAATTCAGCGCTAGGTGGCGCTCTTTGCAAAAACTAAAATAGCAATGATTAATATTCGATTTGATTAGTTTGTAATTAGGAACCCTATAATACTGAGCATGGCCCGACATGCTCTTGGCCGGTTTTTTCATATTAATTCATACAAATAATCTTTTTGGCATGTGCCGATATGAGTTTCGTTCATTGCACGGTCATGGTATGGAACGGTGTAGTGGGCAGACTCCTTTATGTTCCAGACTTTGTTTGTAAGTGGGGTAACCAATTGGTGCTACTGACTGTACATGTTTAGAAGTAAAAAGATCGATATAAAGATGTCTCGTCACTATTTTGGCAAATCATCTCGTACCATTGTTATGATTATGAACGGCAATACTGATGACTGATACGCATCTATTGATGACACACACATTTAAACATGCTTGTACTGCACGATCTCCACACCTTCAACTTACGGCCAGCATGAAAAGTAAGTGATTTTCACCGTACATAATTATTGATACGTAGCATGTTTTTGATAACTACAATATCGAATGTACCTTCTCTGTTTTATTAAAAAGTATGGAATTGCAAATCATTAAGTACCTAAAGAATTGTTTTAATTTTATATAAATAAAAAAGCCCGTGATTTTTTTTTTAAATTGGATAAGTTAAAATACTTTTCTGCGTACTGTACATACAGCGTTTGTTAGGTAATTGTCGTCTTTAGGTACCGTTCATTTACGTACTGTTATGTTACTGTCCTTTGACATTAGATAAATGGTTCAATGTTTTATTTCGGTATCTCAGCCTTGGGGGAATCCCTGTAAATCAAACATCTTGACTAATAAATGTTTTAAGATAAAAGATAGATATTTTTATAAATTCTAAAATTATTATTCAATCAGAAAAAAAACAGAAAAAACACAAAAACAGAAAAAAAAATACAATATTTCTATTGCTTGACGATAAGAGATTGGCACCTTATGTACTCTTCTACTTTCTTCATATATTTTGCATATCATCTTCTTCTATCGTGTCGACATGAGCTACATAATGATAATAGCTCATGCCGTGGGGAAAAGATTAGCCAGTCAGCAGGTCAGGTTTTGCATATCATACAAATAGTAAACGTGCTGAACTAATATTTAAGCAAGATCAAATTGTACCCACATTTATAAGCAAATAAATTCGTGTAATTTTTTTGTCTACAGGATGAAACTAATCAATCAAATCGATCGAATCCAAAATCTGTAGATTTAAATTAATTCTTATCTGTTTTGGTTTGCAGAGAGCCAATAACCCTTTCACAGATTGAGATTACAATATTAACAAACAAAACAATTTTGTAAACAATCTCTCTCTCAAAAAATCTCGCTTCAATCTAAAATACGAGATTTTCTAGCATTAATCTAAATATTTTGGATTGATTTAGGTAATTATTAACACAATAGTTTAACAGATGCCGTGACCCATATGTGGGCCACTGGACAGGGAAAGGGTTAAGTTATTAAGTTACATACTTTGAAGGTATTGTCGGAATGTTTGAAGTAACAAAGAATTTGTGACGGTGTCATTCATTGATGCCAAAAGGACACCAAAACTATGCGTTCAGAATAATATCGCAATATAATGTTATTGAGGAAGATCAAACGGATTCTTGGCATTGAACTTGGGAGGGACCCACTTGGCGAGGCTGCCAAATGTACCGAATACATTGTAATCTCTGATTGCGGTTGTTACCGGTAAATCTGAACATCTCGAACCCATATCTATTAGGTGACCGACTTTTGAACAAAATCTGTTCTGTTGGGCCCTTACAAATTCCACACTCTTGTCGTGATGTCTGAATGTGATCAATCATTGTACAGTCACGATCATTCCCGATGATACATTTTGTCGACAAAGTCCCTTGAACGAATCCTGCTACATTACACGTACCTGCGGCTGCCGTTGAACACTGAGCGCAAGCGATTTTAGCCTTAGTGGTGGTTCATCGGAAAGTTTGCTGATAGTACATTGGTGTCCAGTACCAGTAACCAGTTCCTGGTTATGCGTCCAGTGTGTCCTTGCTTCCACGACTAATGATTAATGAAGTCTTAGATTGAATGAGTCTATTAGCAGTCTGCAGATATCATTGAGTGAAAGATGGTGATGCCTATTCCAGGTGAATATATAGATCTAGATACTTTATAGATATTACTAGATACTATAGCCATATTTTCTATTCGTAATTATCAAATGTTTTTTTTTGGGTTCCGTAATAAAACGGTTAAAAATGGAACCCTAATGATGCGAATCCATCCATCCGACAGTCTGTCTGTCCGTCTGTCACAGGCATATTTCAGCAACTAGATGCTATCGATGAAATAGTTTTAAATATTGCTTACACAACCTTATTTATATTATTAATTTATTAAATTTATGCACACACAGAGAAATAATAATAAAATACATCGAAAGTAATAGTACAAAGGCACTGCTTATTTCTTTAAGAAATAAATTTCTCACTGCAAATGAAAAAAAAATCACTTCGCGAAAGTGGCTGAAGTTGAGGGACTTCATCCCATACTAGTTCAATTGGGATATCATATGAAAGGGCTACATTGCCACATTGTGATTGTGTCACACAATGTGCCAATGTTTTTTTCTATTTGTTCATTGGTTGCCTTTACAAGTCCACTCTGCTATTTGTTTCAATTGAACCATCAAATACCACCAGAACAAGGCAACATTTTGTACGAACGGTTCCATGTCCCGCTCATACACGCCCACGGCACAATGGCCCGACATTACAACTTCTTGTTTCACTATTTAGATCATCTCATCGAAGATTGCTTTGCATAAGAAGTAAAAAATACGGATTAAATTGAGAAAGAGTGAAGCGTCGATTCATATGATGATTTTATCCATCAGATATAAGCTAACTATTTTTAATGTAGGTATTATTACAAGTGATTAAATGAAATTCAAATTTTTTTTATTCACAGGCACTTATGAAAAAAACAATAAATATTTGGGATATTTTACACAGCACCATCTAGTTCCAAACTAAGCAGAGCACTGTTGTACTTTGGGAATAGACAAAGATTAAGACAACTTATTTTTTATTTTTTTGTAAATACTTCATCAACTCGGCCTATCGCAGTCAACTGCTGGACATAGGCCTCTACCAAGTTGCGCCACAACGCGCACGCGTGGCGCCTTTATTGTTAATAATTACTTATATATAAAACATAAGAAACAACAAGACCAACACAAACACTTATGTTCATCACGTAAATATTTGTCTGACACTCGAATCACTAGACCACAGACGTCGTCAATAGTCGATTCTATTTTCACGGTTCCAAATGGTAGGTCCTAAGAAAAAGAGCCCGCAAGAAACTCCATGGATAAAACCTTAAAATAATTGTTCATTGTTATTGAAAAAACAAATAGGTAGCTGAACTAGTTTAACTCAATGATTTTTTTACTAGATAAAATCATTTTGTGAATTGCACTTCAAACTTTGCCAAATTTTAATTGGTAGAAACCAATTTTTTTTACCGACGAAAAAAAAGGAGGAGGTTCTCAATTCGACGCGTATCTTGTATATTGTAATATAGGTACAATGAGTTCAATAATGGTTATTATTGTCAGAAATAAGCAAACAAGATTAAGTTTGTTGATTAGTTATCATTATTAGTTTACTGTATCAAGCTGCATTGGAGTTGGTTTTAAATGTGAATTTCAGTATCTAATTTACACCATCTCTCCTTTGCAAGCTAATTACTGAGAAAAATCTGTACCATTACCTTCGATCAATATTGATCGAAACCATTACCATATGATTACACTGATATTTCGGGCCGATGCAATGCAGCGATGCCTGGGCGTTGCCAGACGTACGATGATTTCACCTCTGGTACGATGTACGATACAAAATGTATTATCGTACGCAAAAGTACGTTAATGTGTCAATATTATCGTACTTTTGCGTCAAAAAATAATTGCTCGAATTCGTAGAAATACAACGAATAAAATAGGTATATACCTACTATAAATTACGGGTCATGGAGCTAAAGAAAGGTGGAATTCACTGGAAGAGACCGAACTTTTTTGTGGTGGAGCTGAAAAAAGGTCATCACAGTAGCTCAGTACTGTGTACGATATTTTTTACAATATTCCATAATTTTACAACGTCAGCATGAGTACGATAACCCATTTGCACTCATCTGTCAACTCTGCCTGGAAGTAACTGGCTGCCCAGAATAAAGGCTCGCTGCATATTTAACCCAGCCCACGCATAGCCTAAGGATAGAAGGTTTTATAAATCGTGTAATATGTTTATTGTTATTGTTAAAGCAGATGCTTTAACAATAACAATAAACAACTTAGAGTTCTAATAATGCGTCTTATAACACTTTTCGTAGTTGACGCCTTGTTCATGTGTTCTTTATAAAACAAAATCCTGTTACACCACAGCCTATCTTTTCGGGCAAGACAAGATAAAGTTTAACCGGATTAAATCGCGTAAATTATTTAAATTGGTTTTCCTGACGTTTCGAAAGCTTTACTGCATTTCGTGGTCGCAGGTAGACTAAGATGACAAGCGTCTTTACAGATATTCCTAAAAATAAATTTTAATCTACCGTACAATAGTACGGTAGTATTATAGTATAATATACGCGATTTAATCCGGTTAAACTTTGTTTTATTATAATGTGTAGTGATCGCGAAAACCTAAGAAATTATTAAGATTGATTTACTCAAAAAAACATTGTCGTGTAATGTGAAGTGAAAGTGAGAAGAATTTGCGAACAAAAGATATAAACGCGCCGTCTGGCACAAGGCTTGGCTGGCCCTAAAAAGGCTACATGCGATGCGATGGACCTATCGGTTGTTCCATGAATTACACATACTAGTTTTGTTTTTATAATACAGAAGATAGTTGAATGTATGGATTAATCAATAGAGCATATAATAATGAATTTAAGAGGATTATACGGTAAATAGGCAGAGGACGAGTGTTGTGGTGCCAATTGGGAGAGGCCCATGTCCAGCAGTGGACTGCGATAGGCTGAGTGGATGATATGGGAAATATTGCGCTGATTATGGAAATGTTTACGAAATTATATTTAAAAGGTCTCTGAGGTTTTTTACAATACAATGATATATAGCAGTATGTTGACGATACTAAAATGTGTTCTTATGGTCCCATGAAACATCCAAATAAAGTTGTGTCCACAGACGTCAGGCCTTCCTGATTTATTCAAAACCAATAAACTACTTTCTGAAGAAAATTCGCACATCTGAATACCTACCTATTTGTTAGCATAATAACAGTTAGAGCGGATGTGGCCAATTCTGACATTCCAAATTATGGGTTATGTCAACTGGTCTATTACCTATTATGTAGATAATGGTCTAAAAGATGTGTTAATTGAAAATGTGAATATTTTACGGTAAATTATGGTGTGCTCTAAACAGAATAAATGTTGTATCGAAAGCCGAAAAACATTTTTATTTGTATTTTATTATGTAACTTATATGCAAAGAATATCAAAAAGTAATAAATATATATATATGTCGAAAGAATGGATGTCTATTTGTTCTTTTTTTTATATAGGATGGCGAAACGAGCTAAAGGCCCACCTGATGTCAAGCGGTTACCTTAGCCTATAACAACTTCAATACCACCTAAGCTATTGCCTAAAATGGTACCGCAAGTTGAGACATGAAGATGGAAAGTCTCATGTGATTGTAATTTCACCGCCACTGTTCTTCAATTACTCTGAAATGGCTTATGAAATTTGGCACACAAATACACCATAACCCGGATACACAATACATAAAGGTTACTTTTTATCCCGTGAGGATAAACAGTTTCTGTGTTCCTGAATGCGTGATAACGTCTTTCTGTGATAAGCCGAATTAAAAGCATGCGAAGCCGCGAGCATAGTCTAGTATTCCAATAAAAATGTCTTGTGATATTTATTATTATTATCAGCCTGTAGTGTCCCACTGCAGGGCAAAGGCCTCCCTTCCCTTTTTCCACTTGTCCCTGTCTTTTGCCTTCTGGGGTCAATCCTTTCGTGATATTTATTAAAGATACAAAATGAACAAAACTTAATATTCAGGCTAGGTTCAATGTGGTTCAGTAACTCAGGATCGAACTGGTTTGCAGTATTGACAAGGCCCTATTACTTTTTGCAGCTTTTATTGTAGGCTCCATCGAAAACATTTCGCTTGCCATCAAGAAAGACAAAAAAGTAGCTAACATGTTTATGCAATTTTGCATAGCACCTGTTATAAAATATAATAGCGATATAATATAAAAGCAAGTTATATCGGTAGGCCGATTAAAGACACCATTATTCATCTTTGATACTTGATATTTTGATTTAGCGTGCATCGTATCTTGATTAAACTTGATACTTTAATAACTTGTGATTTGTCGACTTATTACTGTTTATTGAGAGAATAATACATTAAGATTGTATTGTTGTTGTTGTTGTTGTAGATTGTATTGTATGTTTGTTATACTTTAACACTCATTATTTATTTGATTTATACTATCGCAGATAAGTCACGTGAAAAGTTTTTAGTTTTCCGGAATGAAACATAATTTTATCATCCCTTAAATTATACATTACTCTCAGTTTAAACTAAACCTGAAAAGGGGTCATTGTACTCATCCTTATAAACAACTTTTACTATGGGACCAACCGAAATCCTAAAAACTTCTATTACTTATATTTTGTCGATTTATGTGAATAAAAAAGTGTGGAACAGTTTATTTTTTCTAGATTTTAGGGTTGGTCACATAATAAAAGTTGTTCACAATTATGAGTACAATAAACTGTTTTCAGGTTTGGTATAAACTAAGACAAATTTATTTTATTTATTATTTATAATACTAACAGGTATAATGATACCACGCTCCACACATCATTCATCATCATTTCAGCCGAAAGACGTCTACTGCTGGACATAGGCCTCCACAAAACGAGGGGGGTGATATAACATATTATCTAAATTCGTTCAGCCGTTAGATATGATTGATTAACAAAAACAAACTTTAACATTCATACTAGTGTAATCAGAGCGTCAACATCTTAAAAGGAAGGAGTTAGGACCTTATCTACCTTGCCCTTAACATTCATCGGCTATATTTTTATCTTTCTTAGTAAATTTTCTACATGTCTATTTTTAAGAGATAAAAATATACAAAACGCTCAAGAATATCCCGGATAAAAATAAAAGAGAGACAAATATGGCGTATAAAAGATAAGTCCTGTTTGTAAAGGGTTTCTTCAACGAAGTATTCTGTTTAACATTTTAATGTAAGTTGCGCTTGTAACAAGTTTATTTCTACTGGTACCAGTAAATATATTTTTCATATAAATGGTTTGAAGAATAAGCAATTAAGTACGTAAGTCTTACATTATTTAGATATCTATCATTGATATTAAATTAATAGAAAATCACAGGTATTTAAATGAATCATCTGAGATGTAAGTGAACTTGTACTTGTATTTTATATGTGCGTGGTAAATATTGTATATTTGTACTTATACAGTACCCAAAAACCCTATTGTTCCTGTAAGCTACGTTATCAGAATCGATATTCATATGTAAAGACACAACTCAATTAGAAAAACTCTTCAATAAAAATAATCAAATTAAATCATCATTTCAGCCGAAAGACGTCGACTGCTGGACATAGGCCTTCCCCAAAAGGGGGATATGCCATAATCACATATACATATGTATATTTCACACCCCTGGCCAAAGATAGTTAAAGATTTTAGTAAGTCCGACACTGGCTTAGCCTTCAAACCAACTCCTACCAAAAAGTTTGGATACTGATTGCAAAAGACCCGGAAAAATGAGTATAGGGAAGGAAGTCTTTTACCTGGAGTATTTTAACAAATTCTAACTAATTAACGCTGTAGTGTAGTCGCGGGAATCCGCTGGATGCGGAAAGCGCAGGACCGGTCGTTGTGGCGATGCTTGGTGCAGGCCCTGTGTCCAGCAGTGGACATCTTTCGGCTGGAATGATTATGATGGTAATGACGCTGTGGTGAGGCTAGAAGCTAACTCCAATCGGAAAAAGCTAAATAGATGATGAGAGGACTGCAACAATTACAGATTAGATCAAGTCATCGAGCATTAAGATTCAATTTAAGTCCTATAAAGACGTAGGTAATCCGTAATCACACCAAATCGATAAGGATATAATCGAAATCACACGTTAGTGCTCCGAATATACCCTACTCTAACAAATGTTAGGATTCTATGTAGTTTATCAAATTTACAGTCAAAATGTTATGATTTTTTACGACGTCATAGACAATAATGTTCGGAGTGAATGAGTCAAAAACAAAAGAAACTGTCAATAATATTTACAACGAAGAGTAGGGACTGTAGGGTTACGACCAGTTACGACCAAAAAATTTCGATTACTATCGCTTGTTGCTTTGTATAAACGATAATTAAATCGACGTTACTTAGAATAGGTTTCGACACAAATATGACACGATATTTCGATTATCGATTTTGCGAGTAGACCCCCTGATTTCATTATCATCACCATCATTTCAGCCGAAAGACGTTCACTGCGGTTCATAGGCCTCCCCCAAGCATCGCCACAGCGCGCCCCCTGATTTTTTTGAAATAAGTTCCGCCAGTTTTCGACTAGACATAACGCGCTCCTATAGGCTCGGGAAATGCAACATGCGGGCGTGGCGTTGCACTATTGCCTATTCATATATGTAATCAACAAAATGGTTTCGTAATTGGACAGCACGTAATTCATTTCTATAGGGTATGATGCTTGATGGATCAAATCCAGAATGTAGTCCTGGGACCAAGTTGTTTTTGTATGATCCGGTTGTTATAACAAGATAAATAAATGCACATACGTAAAATTATCAAGAGAGAAGCCGTTTATCTGGTCCTTGCTATCTAGCCAGTATGTTTTCCATGTTGACTGCAGTGTGTAAGAAAAACAACGATCATACATATTCCATAATTAATTCAGGTTAAGGGATCTTTCTGTGTTCTTACAACATTAAAAATGGTTGGCAATATCGTTGCCACGCTTATGGGCTTAAGATATGTACTTAAAGAGATAGGATAAGTCGGTAAAAATCGTTTAAACAAAAAAGAAACGCGCACACGACCTACACAGCATTGATGAAGTATAATAATGGCGTGTCTTTTTAGTTCCAACTATCTTTAACTAAATTAAGAGTAATTCTCTCCTTCTTTCAAGTACATATGAAATTCAAAAAATACTTCCATGAAAATTAGAGACACAACATGACAACAAAGAGGACAGAGCGAAATAGAGATTTCACCCGAAGGCGAACATAATTTATTGAATACTGATTTGTGCTCCTTGATTTTTTTTACTGTATGTAGAGTCACGATCCTTCCCATAGATATATTTTGTCGACAAAGTCCCTTGAACGAATCCTGCTACATTACACGTACCTACGGCTGCCGTCAAACACTGAGCGCAAGCGATTTTAGGGTTGCTTACCCGTGGTCCACCTACGTAGTTCACCTAGGTGTTCCACGAGTAACTATTTGTACCTGTAGTTCACCTAGGTGTTCCACGGGTAACAGCTTTAGTGGTGGTTCACCGGAAAGCTTGCTGATAGTACATTTCGTGACAAAATGTCCTATTACAAACTCAGTTCTAGCTATACAACTTGTAATTAAAATAACGGAAAACCTATTTAGGGGTAATTGTATTCAGCAGTGTGAACCACTTACTGTGGGACTAACCCTGAAATCGTGAAATAAAATCGACAAAATGTAGGGAACAGCTGATGTTTTTTTCGCGATTAAATTTTTTGGTCCCATAATTATAGTTATATGCTGTTCATACTGATGAGTACAATGACCCTTCAAGAGGTTTTCAGTTATTTTAATAACACGTTGTATATCCATTTGGTCTCCAAACGCATCTTTAGATGTAGACATAAGTAGGTTGTCCATTGTTACATGTGCATCTATCATCAAAGTGGCATCCACGGCGATCCTTACCATGACAAGTGTACCAATGAGGTGCATCGATGGCGCTTATCACGTGCCTTAGTAATGACACACGATTACAGAACAGGCTTCAGAGAATAGAGGCGTGTTGAACAGTACATTATTTGTGTAGTACATTATACGTATACGTATCCATAACGTACTACACAAATAAGAGAAAAGTTTTGTTATGAGTAGCACAAATTTTAGCTGCTAGTAACATAAAAAGGCGACTAATAAACTGACGCTACTAGTAGCTAAATAGTTTGAGATGTGTAGCAAAGCATCATCATCATCATCTTCATTTCAGCCGAAAGACGTCCACTGCTGGACATAGGCCTCCCCCAAGCATCGCCACAACGACCGGTCCTGCGCTTTCCGCATCCAGCGGATTCCCGCGACCTTCACCAGGTCGTCGGTCCACCTTGTGGGGGGCCTACCCACGCTGCGCCTTCCAGTACGCGGTCACCACTCCAGAACTTTACTGCCCCATCGGCCATCTGTTCTGCGAACAATGTGCCCCGCCCACTGCCACTTATGTTTGGCAATTCTTCGAGCTATGTCGATTGTAGCTAATAATTTCAGATATTGGGTTCAAAAATTTGGTTTATTCTACTTATTAAAATTTGGCAATTTTTGGAGTAGCTAAACTAGTTCAGCTATTTTTTTTTTCAGTGATATTACGTAGTCTTTTATTAAACTCCGTTATTTTAGTTTAGTTATTAGCACTTCTGGAATGATCAGATTATTTTATGAACCACCAGTCACCAGCATAGTAAATACCAAATACTTTTGCGTCTCTGGAGATATTTTATTTACCGACTTATTTAAACTAACTCTGTTTCTCGTTTAGGTGATTTATGTAAAATCTTTGAGAAATATATAACTGTAATTTGATAATATGGTTCCACTTTCTGTCTTCTTGACGAATAGCTGTAAGCCTGGTAGTTTTCGTCTTAGAAATGGTTCGATGAATAGCTGCAGGTCCGGTAGTTTTCGACTGAGAAATGGAAACCCTTTTTCGGATTTTATCGTAACACTTAACATAACATAACATCACGCCTGTATTTCCCGAAGGGGTAGGCAGAGGTGTAATAGTACACCCACATTTCGCCAGTTATGTTATAGTCCCATGTAATAGGGGGCGAGCCTATTGCCATTGACCGGGCACAAATCCAGACTCCGGGCTGCTACTGAGAATTTCCTAATAAAAAAACCCAATAACACTTTGCCCGACCCGGGAATCGAACCCAGAACCCCACGCTCAGCATAATTTTATCGTAATCCTAACTATTATAACTGTAATTGTCTGTTTGATTGTTTGCTCGAGTATCGCGCAAAAACTACTAGACCGGTTTGGATGAAACTCGACACACAGGTACGATATCCTGGATTAAAATATAGAATACTTTTTAACTTTTCGTCCCACGGGAGCGAAGTCGTGGGTATAGCCTAGTTAATAAATAGAATAGCGGTGTGCGTATATGCCTGCTCATAACGCAAAAATCTTACGTGACGCTACATTTACTCCCGAATCACACCATTTTTTTTTTTTTTTTTCTGCGAGGAGGAAACCTTCAAAAGGCTACCGGCCTCATGGGGTACGGAGGCCGGGGTGTGTGGGATTCTTACCCACTAAAACCCCCTCAGTGGCCGTCTACAGCATAATAAGGGAAGACTCCGGGAAATTAATATACCTCCGGGGCCCTCCCTATGCTACGCCTGTAAGGCACGTCTTAAAGGAGACTATTTGCCTCCTTGTGTCCTTCCCGGTGCACATGGCGGCACGTGACCACAGTGTGCCGCCACCAGCCCAGAAGTCACTTAGCACACCTACTGCAAGCCGCGTTAATAGTTCCAAAAACATTAAGTATTTTCCTAGATTTGATGGCTTACTTTTTGTTACATTTATCGTCGTTTTATATCGCGAGCAGTACCATTGTGTTAATCTATTAATGCACATATTACAGGATGTTACACTATTTTTATTTCTGTTACATGTTTTTGTGGTCAGTTTTTGTTTGTCTGAACATTGCATTGTTCTTGTATAACTTACCATCACTATCAAAATATGGCAAAAGGCAACGAAAGAAAGATTATAAAATTTGAGAATTCGATTTGTAGGATGTTTTCTGGTTCGTGTTGACAAATGGTATTTCTTTGAAGCCATAGCATATTAGAACTCTCGTCATCTATACAACATGTAAGGGAAAGGGTACATATCAAGTGCACGGCTTCTTTGGACGATAACAAATTATATGGCAAGGGTTATAAATCCCTACATAGTCTTCTTCTTCTTATCGTGTCAATGGTTCAAATATGGTTGGAATAAAAAGTGGCCACTTCAATGGCGTTTTCAGTGGCGGCGAATAGATCATCTCTTGTGCAGGTGTTCGGGCACAAGGGACACGTTAGCAAGTGCGACATAGATTGCTCTGGGTCACCACAGTCACAGTGTGCAAGGCTAGGGTCCCTAAACCCCCATTCACACATATTAAGTCTACAGCGACAACCTGGGTGCGAAGGCGATTGAGTGACTTCCACACTGGCCACTGTAGATAGTGTCCTGGTGGTAACTTCTCCTATGGAGTAATAAAACCAGGAGGTGGAGGGTGCTTTTCAGTCCACAATTTGCATCTGGCGGCTACATAGTAGGAACCACGGAACATAGGAGAAATTCCAATATATGAAACCGAACATTTCAAATTGTTTACACCTCATCTCCTCACCTTACCTCAGTAACACCTATACCTATCCTTAATATTAACCCTCGTAGTACAATGACACGTTTGTTATGATTTGAATCCAATAAACATATGAAAAGAAAAAAATGAAAAAATAATGAGTAATTTATTTTGTATAGTTTTGTGTGTACATAAATTAATGAATAAATTACTATTTAATAAATAACTAAACTTAGCCCCTGTTTTCATTATTTTCTTATGCGGACGTAAAATCTACGTAATGTTTTACAGCTAAGGAATACTGCTCGTTTTTGTTTTCACTGGGTAAATACCATAAACTTATTTTGACGACCTCTGTGGTCTAGTGGTTCGAGTGTCGGACTGCTGATCACGAGGTCGTGGGTTTGATTCCCACAGGACACAAATATTTGTGTGATGAACATGAATGTTTGTGTTGGTCTGGTTGTTTCTTATGTATTATAAGCTTGTATTTACAAAAAAAAAATGTATATAAGTGTACTCCATATAAAAACCAATAGTTTGAAAACTGAAACTAGCTAAGAAGATAAATTGAGAAAAACAAATTCCAATAAGTAAAAAAAACCATCCATAATAATGTAATATAATGGTGTGGCTGTATTGTTATGTAGGCTGTGTCTGTGTGTTTAATATAAACATGTATGTGTATGTAATAAATGTATTTTAATGGTTTCTTTCTTGCTTTAAAAATAGTTGTCTAGGCATCCATTACAAGCAGTTTAGTTACATGGCTAGTACGCCAGTGGTCACTATCGAGGTATCGATCGAATTAGCATTAACCGTGCGCCTGCGCATCCTATCGCGGATCTCCTTACAAGCCAAACAAAACTGCTAACAATGTAGGTTGTACATCAACAACAAGATTCTTCTCTTGGATAAAATTGCACAATTTATAAAACAAAGGCCTATTTATGTTTATTATGCTATCACACTTAGTTTTGTAATCGCCGAATCGTTGTGTAGGTAAGATATTTGCGTTAAATCTTTTCTTTAATTTCGTATTAATTTGTATAGCATACCTATCACAAGTTTTTTATCAACATCATGCAATAAAGAGTCTCAATACTTATTATTTTAACGCATTAACGCATGCCGAGCATTTTTTTTTCCAAAACTTTTATTTTTATCTTTAGTTACAATACTTTTTTTAACGGGAAAGTAGTACTTTTCATTTGACCTTACCCCACTTTGGAACATTTACATACAATGGTGAGAAGTGTATAATACATATTATTAATATATGTAAGTTGTTACGTGAATTTTTAACCAATATACATAGATAACGCATTATTTAAAAAATATTAAATTATTATTATTATTATTTCCTTTATTTAATTGATTAAACATATTGATTATATTTTTAAATATTTTTACAAAAAAAAAAAAAAAAAAAAAAAAACATTTATTATTTATTTTTATTATTATTATTATATTTGTTATTGGGTTTTTCTTAGGAAATTCTCAGTAGCAGCCCGGAGTCTGGATTTGTGCCCGGTTAATGGCAATAGGCTCGCCCCCTATTACATGGGACTTACAACATAACTGGCGAAATGTGGGTGTACTGTACACCTCTGCATACCCCTTCGGGGAAATACAGGCGTGATGTTATGTTTTATGTTGATGTGTGTTTTTTAAAAAATGTACGGATTTTAATGATAATGCGTAATGAAAAAAATTCGGATTTCAAAAAAGAAGTACCGTTTCACTTCTATAATCTTTGTCCAGTGTTTCCGACCAGTAACATGGTGCGATAAATCGCCTTTGCTACAAAACCCTTCGTCACGACCGCATGCATGCATAATGTAACACAGCCTTACTCCGGCGAAATGTTTTCAAATATCAAACTTATTTGAACACTGTCTTCAATCACTTTTACCTGAATAAAAAGCTTGATTGCGATAAAAATCTTGATTCATGCATTCATTGCATAGATTATACACTAATATGGAAAATTCATTGGCAATTCGCGCCGTCAAATTAAGTTATGAAAACTTGTGAAGCATACTACAATTTCTCTCAGCTGATGACGACTCTTACGACATCAACGACTGATCAAACTTTATATTTTTATTGATGAATAAATATTTTGATTTATCTATTAAGTACTGCATTTTATATCAATTGTTATTGTTTTTTTTTTGTTTATATGCATAAGATTTTATAAAAGACTGCATACATTTTTTGATTAAGTTCAACAGCAGATATGTCGAAATCGGTCGACCAGATACATAAACATTTTTTGCAAAAAAATTGATTTTTCACTGTTACTCACCCAAAAATCCTTCAGCACTATTCAGTAATCACAATCACAGTAACATTCAGTCTTATTCTTTTGAAGAACAATTAAAAGTACTAGCGTTAAAAAAAGTCGTTCGAAGTGGGCTTCTCGCGTAGGAGTCGGCGTGGAAATGGCTAGTTTTCGTAGGGGCTGGAATCGTCCTTGCGTGGCGGGCAAGGTCTCGGCGAGGCTGTAAAAGGCTGTATGTGGATGCGCGGCGCGTCTCCTCAGCCTCTTATACCGTGCGTATGGGCAACATACACTTGGCACTCTTATCGATACGATTAAACGCGTCATGACAATCATTGTGGGGGCTCCGCTACAGTGTTTTGTTTTTTACCGACGATTACTACTAGTTACTTACATAGCGATTAAATAGTGATTACCGATTCAGATTGGATGCCGAGTCATGGTCAGTATGAGATTATAATGAGGATGTTTAATATATAGTAAGACTTTTCTAGTGGAAAGGGTCTATTATTATATTGATCCAAATTAAGGGAAGATTGAAACTAGCTGTGTTGATTGTTTTTAAACATAACATAACATCACGCCTGTATTTAAGGGGTAGGCAGAGGTGAGGCACACCCACATTTCGCCAGTTGTGTTATTTTTTTTAAAGCTAGGTAAAAATCCGTTATTTTTATTATTTCTGCAGAAACAATAAAAATCGTTTATTTATTAAACATGGCTGATTTATTTTAATTTTTCTTAAATATGTGAATAATGTTGACAGGAATAAATAATAATGATCATAATGTATCGATATGTAAATAATGGGTTAATACAATACAAATAGGTAAATAGCTAGATATGTTCTAGAAATAGGGTCAGAGTGTCATATTATGTCATTTATATTAGCTATTCGGCTGTTTATAAAAAACATTTTTTTTACATGCATGCTTCTACTAACTCTTCAGTTATATTGTTAGTTAGGTACTTATTATAATTATAATGAAAAATTCAATTCAATTATTACAATAGTTTCAGCAATTATTTAGGTAAACTTTAAGAAAAATAATTATATGTTTGCCGTACTCTCATTGATTGATATAGCTAATAACAACACAATACTCCTTTTACTAGTTTTTGTAGTGTTTTATCGATTTCCTAGTACCTATTTTTTTTTAATGATTGATTTCTACATGTCATTTGTCTGGATGGCTATTAACTCTAAAAAACATTAAGACTGAATAGGATTCAACTGTGCTAGTCAAAGACTGCGAAATGGCGAAATGGACGAGGATGCTCCCCCCTCCGTCCATTTCACGTTACATTTTTAAGAGATCAGGGTCATTAGAAAGATATCAAGATTTTTATTAATACCTACTGCATTGTTAGGTCCTCTAGTCATGTCAAACCGAATTCTGTAAAGGATCATTTACAACCTTTCAAAGTTTACAACTATCAAAAAATAACTAGCGACCCGCTAGTTTGGCTTCACATGGGTGCAATTTTTTTATTTTTTTTTCGAAATTTTCATTCATGCAAACCTTATCTTGACAATTACGCACACAACAAAAAAAACTGCCAAATCGGGCGAGCCGTTCTCAAGTGATGCTCCGTCATACATATGGCGATTGATTTTTATCTACATGGAAGATAAACCTAATTACAAGCACTTTTGAAACGTCAGGCTAGAGCCTTGTTGCACAGTTCCAAATTGTGGGCCCTATGGAGAAGAATCGGCAAGAAACTCCAGGGACATATCAGTCTGTATTATCAGGCCAAATTAAAAAAAAAAAACAACAAAAGCATTAGTAGGTACAATCAACCACAATAACTTTGACCTTTTTAGGGTACCTAAATTTGAACCACCTTTAAAAGTGTGACATAACTTTTTATCATTAAATTGAGTATCTCTGGATTCTGAACAAGCTACTAATAAAGTTTTACAAAAAAAGTTTTTTAAATCACTGCTACTATATTATTTTATTTGAGGCGGACAATGTTACCCTGGTTGACTGTACTAGGCTAGATTTTTGAGCTTCTTAACTAAAAGAAGGGCTTTAAAGATCACAGACCGTATCATTATACTCCTAAGGCCACATGCAGCCCGCGAGCCGTATGTTTGACATGAGTCTATTAGGTTATTTTGAGATAATACTCTGCCATGTTCATTCAAAACAATATGTACTTATCTATATTAATATTATAAGGAGGAAAGATTTGTTTGTTTGTTTGTAATCAATAAACTCTGAAACTACTGAACCAACTTTAATAATTATTTCACCATTAGAAAGTAACCTAGGCTACATTCTATTTCAGAAAGCGGATGAAGCTGCGGGCAAAGTCTAGTTAGTAATAAAATAGTGTTGACCAAAGCAGTAGTATTTTTCTATCAGGGAAATTCACAAAATTCGCCATACCCATTCTGAGTAAAAACTCGATTTGCCTGATCAAGTCGGTAGTGTTACTCGTATAAAATCACGAGTATAATGTAACACTTCGGCTTGACCCTTAAAGGATTACAAGTATTACAGTTATAAATGTATTAAAAAACGGGATAATGCTGACCTTACCAGCTTATCGCCATTCAAGGATAATAAAGCTGCAATTTAACTGATAAACGTTAAAACGTTATCAACACAGCGGGGAACACGAAAATACGGGGTTTTGAGACAAAATTACAAGCACTAAAATAATATGCCGTGTCAGTGATTAAACGAAGTATACGGTGGAGCTTTCAACAAGAACCAAAAAAATTCATGCTAAACATATTTGGATTAAATAATTGAATGCATTAAATACTCATGAACGGGAACCGTCTGTCGGAAACTCGGGCGGGACTGGTCAGGTCCTACAAAGCTAAGGCATTTCATTATTCATTTATTTTTTAAATGCACATACTAATTTTATTTCTGACATGACCTACATTATTCTAACATTATTTGAATTAATTTATTGAATCGGACCATTGTTTAAAAAAAATATACCTATGGAGTTTCTTCCCGGTTCTTTTCCATAGGATTCACCAATTGGATACGTGAAACTAGAGTCAACGTTTCAAACTTTTCAAAATTGCATGCAATTAGGTATATTTGTGATAAAAACAATTTGAAACGATTTAAATTGTGGAATGAAAAAATCGCTCACGAGCAGGATTCGAACCTGCGACTCCTGGCTCATTACGCCAGTATACTTTAGCCACTAAGCTACCGTGAACACTGCTTTTTGTTTTTTTTTCCACAATTTAAATCGTTAGATTTTGCTTCGCATGCTTGAAAACGTTAAAAATTATAAAATTATTCAAACAATTTGAATTTGAAAAAAAAAAAGTTAATAAAAGAACAGTTGAAAAAAAAAAAAAATTAGTTAACTGTGAGTCTGATCACAAAGACTGGAAGCCTTGATAAAAATATTAATTCAGAAGAAAAAGAAGAAATCAGAATTTGTAAAATACAAAAGTATCTGAAGTGTCAAAATAGACGAACGGTTTTTTTTTGGACTGACGGTAGAGTACCTAGTTATAATTTTAAAACTGACATGTGGTACCTACTATCAATCGTCCAAGCCTAACTATATTCAATGTCAAAGTCAGCAATCGTTTATTCAAAATAGAAAATAGTAAATTTTAAGAAGAAAGAATGAGAAGAAGATAAGAAGAAGGCCTGATAAGAAGGCTCAAAGTCACTCAAAGGGCAATGGAGAGGGCTATGCTGGGAGTGTCCCTGCGTGATCGAATCAGAAATGAGGAGATTCGCAGGAGAACGAAAGTAACCGACATAGCCCGAAGAATTGCCAAACTTAAGTGGCAGTGGGCGGGGAATATTGCTCGCAGAACGGATGGCCGATGGGGCAGTAAAGTTCTGGAGTGGCGACCGCGTGCTGGAAGGTGCAACGTGGGTAGGACAAGGTGGACCGACGACCTGGTGAAGGTCGCGGGAATGCGCTGGATGCGGAAAATGCAGGACCGGTCTTTGTGGCGATGCTTGGGCTTGCGTTAGGCCTCCCGCCTATGTCCAGCAGTGGATGTCTTTCGGCTGAAATGATGATGATGATGATGAATTAAGTTTTATTTCATTTTCTAAAATCTTTATTTATTAGAAAAACAAAAGAACCAAATGCACTAAGTACTAAGCTACATTATTAAACAAATATTTTATAGTAGTTTAAGCAACTGTTCCATAATAGCGGTTAGAGTTTAAAAACCGAGCCGTAGACGAAGTTTTTAATAGTAATCACACGAGTGTTTTAATACCTACCTAGTTATGTGCAGTTTCATACACTACTTTATCTTACCGCATGCAATGGATAGTTATCTATTTTAAATAAAAGACCAAAGTTTAAAAAAAAACCAAATATTGGTAACATATTTTGCCGTAAGTTTTTCTAGATATTTCTTCTCGAAGATTTTGTCATTTTCGTTGCTGCTTCCAGAATGTCAGGTGGAGTCAAATTCTCCTCAGAGTCACTGCTGTTGTTAGACATTTGTGCCTGGAATAAAAAAATTGGTATATTAAATTATATTAGATTAAGTATATTAGATTAAGTAAAAAAAATATGTAAAACTTTCTATGGGATTTCCTGAAATAAGTGATTTATTATATTAACAAAAACAATATTATCGTAAACAATCACAAATTCACAATATAAGGTTAAATCAAATTTAATTAGTTTGCGAAACTTCACAAACATGGTGGGTATCGATGTCTTATGATAATACAATAAGAAAAAATATATTTTCAGAACTTATAATTTAAACAGCTGATCACGGGGTCAACGGCCGCGCGATGCGCAAAGAATGTTATTTACGTATTTAAAAACAATTTTACTGTTAAAGTATCTGATAGTTCTTGAAAAATACTATGTAAACCTACAAGGTCACGCGTCCCGTGGCTGTTGACTTGAATGAAATGATGAGCTTAGAAAATCATATTTTTTCATATTTTATTATCATTAGATATCGATACCCATCACGTCTGTGAAGTTTCGCCAACTAATTAGATTTAACCTTATATAAGGCGACCTATTTAAATTAATTATTCTGTGGCTTTGGGCATATTATGTATTGATAGTATTCTTCTGTCTGTAACCCTTCTGGGCGTGATGGTTGTAATATATTTGATACTCCAATCTCGTGACTATATTCACTTGTCTAAAGGCTGATTAGAAATTGCTCTTGCATGACTAGTAATCGTGTTTTATTATGCATGTAAGACTTATTATAACACAACGTTAAATAAAATTAGTTGGCGAAACTTCACAGATGTGATGGGTACTGGTATCTAATGATTATAAAAATAAAATAAAAAAACTGAACTCATAATTTCATTCAACTACAGCCAGCTGATCACGAGGTCAAAGCCCGTGCGACGTACGAAAAGTATTTTTTACGTATTTAATAAAAAAATTAGTAGTATCTAATATTTCTTAAAAAATAGTATGTAAACCTACAAGGCCACGCGTCCCGACGTTGATCCCGTGATCAGCTGACTTGAATGAATAGATGAGCTTAGAAAAACATTTGTTTCTTGTTTTGTTATCATTACATATCGATATCCATCACGTCTATGAAGTTTCGCCAACTAATTAGAATTAATTATTTTATTATTTTTAACGCATTAACGCATGCACATTCCGCCCGTGAGCGATTTTTTCTTTCCACAATTTAAAATCTTTTTAGTTTGATTTAACCTT
Organism: Asteroscopus sphinx; assembly: GCA_949699075.1. Lineage (NCBI taxonomy): Eukaryota > Metazoa > Arthropoda > Insecta > Lepidoptera > Noctuidae > Asteroscopus > Asteroscopus sphinx. The sequence goes on from OX453010.1 coordinate 14,526,269, forward strand.
AAATTTGCCGTCATAATCTAAATCCTTGTTAGAAATTTACGTCAAATATCAAAACATACATCCTGTCAAAGATAAACCACCACCTCTCCACCCACGGTAATCGTAAGAAGCATAAAAGAGATCATTACATGAGGATAGACCGAAACGTTTTCCTCTGCCAGAGGTGAGAGGACATGCAAAGCGCATCCCGCTAAAGTTTAAAGATAGTATGAGGAACACCTTGGTGGTTTTAGTTGGTAAGAGTCCAACACTGGCTCCATCTTTCCTGAGCGGAGTGCGTCCATGCATAAGGATTACCTCTCGTAGAAAAACCGGCCAAGAGCATGTCGGGCCATGCTCAGTATAATAGGGTTCCTAATTACAAACGAATCAAATCGAATATTAATCATTGCTATTTTAGTTTTTGCATTTGAATTTAAGAAGCTAAATTTAAGAATTGGGTCATATCAATATATATATATATATATATATTAATATATCAAAGTTACTTTTTGTGATTCTTTTAAAATTGAGATCTATATCTAAACCATTTTTTAACAAAATTTCATTTACTTATGTTTATAACTGAAGAAGTTATTAAGCTGTAAAGGATTAGGACAGACGGACAGACGGACGGACGACGGACATGACGAAACTATAAGGGTTCCTTGTAGGACTACGGAACCCTAAAAAAAGAACAATCATACATAGTGAAGCCAAAAAAACTATTCTCCTTCGTGTTCAACCAGCGCTCACGCACTCACCATGCACCTGAAGGATATTTGCTTTCACGATGCTTACTGGACGATGCCACCCGCGACATTGTGTACTCAGAGTTGTGAGCACGGTTTGAGGTTCATGTGTGTGCGTGAGCGCTGGTTGTACACGAAGGATCATGTTTTTTTCATTTCGTTTCATGTCTATGTTTTTTACTATTCTGTGTAACAAGCTTTGACAAGATACCTATAGACCAAATGTCACGAACAAAAATTTGATACATTCAAAACCTTGCCGATTTGCGTAGTACACGCGAATTACGCACACACTCACATTCAAACCCAGCCGAACTGTTTATTGTATTTCGAATCACCGAACGTGTCACCACGACACTTAACTGTCAAAGAGCTTTGAAAAAAATCTTAAAATGCCTTCGTAAGTCGCGAAACGGTGCAAAAATAATTCTACAGCGCATAAAAAGTCAGATGGAATTACTTTTCACAAGTTAGTAATTTATTTTAATCATATTTTAATGTTTACAATTCATTTTCTTGTAACCTTACCGCGGCAAGGAATATTCCTGTGTTGCATGTTAATAAATTATAATTTACCCCAGAAATCGGGTAAAACTAATCGTCATGTTATTTTTACGCTTTTTTTGCTTTTTAGCTTTCTGAAAGACTTAACAAAAAAAAGGGTGGGTTGAAGTAATACGTAATAGCAGAAATGAAAATAATTAGTCACCATCCAATTATTCACTCATTTGTAGCGAACACTTTGTTGAGCATGATTTATACATGACTAAAAACGTGATCCCTCCTTTTGGGCTGCGCCGCAGTCGGGTGAAAATTTCAATTAAAACAACATAATGAATCCTTCACATCTACCACAATGGAATCCAATGAAATGAGTAATTTTTGATAATTTTGCAAATAATTTACCAAGGAGTAGTACACAAGTATCCAACCAACAGCAGTAATTTTATTTTTAGTTTTAGTATAATGTTCCATTTGGTAAGTAACTGCTATGAATAATTAAACCCTGATTATTTTATATTTCAATTATTTTTCTTACATCTAGCATTTTCTTGGCTGCAGTGAGATGAAAAGTTGTGTGTTTTGCACGGCTGCAAAATTATTTGCGTCTCGTGCCTTTACATTTTTTTGATTATATTTTAGAATTCAATCTTAAAATCCTTCGCTTGCTTTAATAGAAGAAAACGCGCTAAATAACAACTTTACAGTCTTGCATAGCAAATAACTATTTTTTATTATATAGTTATATTCTATGTACGGCCAGGGACACGAATTATTTAGCAAATTGAGACACAAATTTTGCCGTATTTTGCCTTTCTAGCCCTGATCCTAGTCGTTGGTATACTGATAACGAATGACAATAATTGTGATTATTAATATACGGAAAATTTAAATTGACAGTCAATTTGCTAAACAATCCCTTTCCGTGACTGTTCATAATTGGATCGTATTAATTACTTAAATACTTGATATTAGGCGTGGTCAGTTGTTTGATATCAGGGGTAAAAAGATTTTATCTAGCAACACTCCCATCGCTGTCAATGTCACTCATACATTTGCATACCCTGCATCAATTCAATGTTCCGCTGGAATTTGTCTTGAGTTTTTACTTGGTTTATGGTAACAAGTATAATATTGGGTCGATGAAGATTGATTATTAAATTTCGAGTAGAAGGCGATCATATTATTTCTTCTTCTTCTGTAGCCTGTGATCATCAACTCACATGCTCACAACATTATTATCTTTTGTGCACTGCACTTTGCTTTTTGTCTTTATTCCTTTATTTCCTATTTTATAATTATGGCTCCTTCACCCATTAATAAAATTCTGCACTTATTTAATCATTATTTTTTATGTATAACGCAAAAAGATTTATCACTAGTAAATATTTAATCTCTTTGGTATAACGCAATTTTATAAATACTTGCTCGATCTAGTCATTGAATCCAGGGTCCTCGGCGCGATGACAAAAAATAATTGATGAAGCGATATTTATCTTAAGAAACACGTAAATTTCGAGCTAATAAATTTAAGAACGCTATGTGTGAACACATCACACTTACAAGCTCATAATTTACGGAAAATTTAGTGTTTACTGCTTTATTACCCCATAACTCAGTGTTGCAAAAAATCAGGATCACAAAAACATTTAAAGTAAAACGAAAAATATGCACCAAATTAAGGCTAACGACTAAATAGAAAAAACAAGCGCCAATCCTAATAAAACCCGTTACAATGCGTTTAGCATTTGACAAATTAGACAACATAATTTATTTTCATTAATTATTCACTTAATTATTGTCTTAATTATTGTGTCTATTAGTGGTTCGAGGATCGGACTGCTGATCTCGAGGTCGTGGGTTCGATTCCCACAGGACACAAATATTTGTGTGATGAATATAAGCGTTTGTGTTGGTCTGGGTGTTGCTTATGTATTATAAGCATGGAGAAAAGAAGGGAGCGGAGGTGTTGCAAGGCAAAATCTCTTTAGAAAGAAGCGTCGCCTGAATGCGGGTGACAGGGGGACGAGGTACAGCAATGGCTCCACCTCACTATGGAAAATCCGCCCATTTTTTGTAAATCCATCTAGCGGTGAAATGAATTATTACAGTGTAACAGCACTAACAATTTTTCATTTTAGTTTGTCTACTCACCACTGTGGCGTACAAAGCACATTATTTTATTCCAGAACATTCTATGTGCGTTTTTGTGGTGAGAACATAACACTAATGAAATTGATTTTTACACAAATGACGTGGTCTTTAAAATGACTGATTAGAATTTGAAAAAAAGTAACGAAGTTGAAAAAGGTTAAAAGGGTATAATGTAAGGGTACCATATGGCACTTGCGGCTTGACCTTCAGATTACCAGTCCAGTATGAGTATTAAATAACGTCTAACTACACAACTTTTGTTTTACAACTTTACACAAAAGTACGTTAAAAACGTGCCATACATAGCGCCTAGCGCAATAAAGTATCCTCATGTAGATCACCTTGAAAATCACTCAAACCATCTTTTTAATTGTATAAACTGATTGCAAATACAACAAAAAAAAAATTGATTGACAAAATTATATATTTTATTATTTTTAACGCATTTATGCATGCGAAGCGAAATCTAACGATTTATTTAGTATTTATTTATTTATTCATACATGTATAAATTTTGCAATATCACTGTGCCCCACAAAACCGTGTTATCGGTATTTAAATAGTGGAAAAAAAAAGAAGAATCACTGTTTCTTAATAAGATATCGCTGACGTCACCCAAAGACTGGCGTACTGAGCCAGGAGTCTCAGGTTCGAATCCTGCTCGTGAGCGATTTTTTCTTTCCACTATTTAAATCATTAAAAATATATATTATAAGAAATTAGTAGAAATACCTACTTATACAAATATCCAATCTTATTCTTAGTTTATACTAAATCTCTGGGATCATTGTACTCATCATTATGAACACATTTTACAGTGGAATCAACCCTGAAATCTCGAAAAAATCTGCTGTTCCCTATAATTATGTCGATTTATGTGAACACAAATGTAGGGAACCGCTGATATTTTTTTCGGTTTCAGGGTTGTTCCCATAGTAAAAGTTGTTCATTATGATGAGTACAATGACCCCTTAAGAGGTTTAGTATAAGCTAAGAATTAGGTTGTAGGTTGTAGGTTGTATATAGAAATATAATAAAAAGTATGTTACATTCTGTTCATAAAAAATTTTTACCTAATGTTATTTTTTTTTATTAATTAAAGTATTCAATACATTTTTGCTGAAATAATGCTACGTAATATTTGGAATTTTTGGATTATGATATATCAAGATTGCAGTTAACTATTGTCATAAAAACTTATTGGATACAAATTGAATAAAAAAAAACTAAATGTGTGCTGGGACACATAGTACAAGTGAAACTTCAACGGACAAGTGGAAAAACGAATCGCAACGGACAAGTGGAAAAACGAATGGCAACTGACAAGTGGAAAAACGAATCGCAACAAAATTTTAAGTTGAAGTTTTACGGGCAGGTTTTCAAATTGAATAAGTACATTAACAATCAGCCCGTAAAACTTCAAGTTAAAATTTTGTTGTGATTCGTTTTTCCATTTGTCAGTTGCCATTCGTTTTTCCACTTGTCCGTTGCGATTCGTTTTTCCACTTGTCCGTTGAAGTTTCACTTCTACTATGTGTCCCAGCACACATTTCGTTTTTTTTTCGCAGTTTTACTGCAAATTATGTTTTGGTTAGGTTAGGTACATTTTAAGTGATTTTAATGAATGCATTTTTTATTTAAACATATTTTATTTTATCAAACAAAAAAACTGAATTAAATCCGGAACCAAAAAAAACATCCATTTTTCTTTCTCTCCCTCCGCCGCTATATATCGTCTACCCCCTCCACGCGGCCGTAACGCTTTTTCGTGAGAGAAAAATCCTAATATATAGAAGAAGATATATATATCTATCTTCTATATATAGAATTTTCACCATCATCATCATCATCATCAGCCTTTCAATCCCTCCGCCGCTACCGTCTCTCGCCAAGCGATATATTGTCTACCCCCTCCATGCGGCCGTAACGTTTTTTCGTGACTAAAAATTCCTAATACCCCCCGTCTATACAGAAGTTTCACTTCAAAAAACGTATCCAAGGTTCCTTGTTTTTATTTCTCACTTAGATACCTTAGAATCACCATCGCCCGCTTCATTCAAGACCTTGTTATGTATTTTTGTTTTATAAAATCATGGTTATGAATGTTGTCCAGCTAGCAAATCATTAGTGTCCTACACATTTCATTCGCGATTAAAGAATTTCATTTGTGTAAAAACTTATTCATTCGTGTTTCTATTTTTTTGGTTTTCTTCTATTTTTAACAAGATGCGCCCTGTATTTTTACATAGTATGTGTATAACTTCATTATAGCAAACGTTAAATACCATCAGATAACAATAAAACGGGGGTTTACAAAAATCGTCAAAAATGTGTCATTTTAATTCGAAACATGAAATCGACCCTATTACTGACTACTCACCGATAGATGGCCTGATGGCCTATTTTACTTATTTTAAATTGCTCTTATTTCATGTAATTATGTAATTTATCTATGAAATAACTAACATTTTAGAATTTAAAATGAATTAAAACAATGTGTTTATTATTTTCGTCATAATATGCATTGATAATGTAAAAACATGTTATCGGTGAGAAGTGATTAGTATGCATCTTTTCGACGACAGATGTCCCGAGCAACAATTTGGCGAAGAAACGAGAAAATGCATGTTTTAAAATTGAAAATATAAATATATGTGACTTACACATAAAATGTTATACCATCAATATGTTTTAGTTTTGATCCTGAACAATTTTTACATCCAACAACAGCGCACTTCATTGTTAAAACAAGAAAAATATTCAAAATTCTCTCAAAATCTATTTAAATCGAAGAGAACCGAACGCAGTGATGATTCACTTGAAATTAAGCTTTGCGGCTCCGCCCACTGTGACGTCATGACCAAATTGAAGGCGCATGACCAAATTGCCTTGCAGCACCTCCGCTCCCTTCTTTTCTCCATGATTATAAGTATCTATTTACAAAAAAAAGTACATAAGTATTATATGCATTTTCTGGTACCAATAACACAAGCTCTGCTTAGTTTGGGACTAGATGGTGCTGTGTGAAAATGTCCCAAAAATATTTATTAAATATTTATTTATTTAATTTAAATAAATAAAATAACCTTCTACTTTTTGAAGTCGGTTAGTAAAACAAGTAACAATAATATTGAACTAAGTTTACGGGACTTGTCGCGCACAATTAAATCAAAATATGACAAACATTTTGACTAACCTCGACGTTTCGGTCAAGTCGTCGGTCGGTCGTTTTTGTCTGCTCGTGACCACGGCCAATGCAACTTGACCGAAACGTCGAGGTTAGTCAAAATGTTTGTTATATTTTGATTTAATTGTGCGCGACAAGTCCCGTAAACTTAGTTCAATATGAGTGAAATTCGCGAAAGTTTAAAAAGTAACAATAATACAAATAAAACAGTATAAAGTCTGCTAAAAATAACTGCAATATTTTTAGCAGACTTTATACCAATAGGCCATCGCGATACGTAGCCTCAGAGGCACGAGCTGTCATATTTTAAGATTAAAAATCACGTAAGTCATCGGAAACAGATTGTGGCTGGAGTTCCCGCGACACTTATTAAAAAGATGAACGTTTATACCGCACACCGTTATGTGATCACGTCATCGTAATCTCCATTTTCGCGACACGAGAATCCATAAAAAAAAATCTAATAAAAACACGTTATTATTTCTAATTGACAGCTATTTTTCATATCATTGTTATGAAATGTTATCTGGACATTTTATCGTAGTATGCGGTTACCTTTTAAGGGTCAAATCGATTTTTCATGCTAATATTTTTTGTTAAATATTGAATATTTGTATATTATAATCAATTTTTCACGCCGTTTGTGCCACCTGAATGTCCTCAAAGTAAACAAGTATACTACCTGGGCTTAGTTGGGTAACCTAAGCTAACAGTTGATTGTAACCATATACATATAAGGTCCTACATTATTAATCCGAAATATTTGTAGGGGTGAATCTACTCGTCATAACAAACAACATACTATGGTACTATGGGACCAACCCTGAAATCGCGAAAAAAATATCTGTTGGTCCCTATATGTATTTGTGTACACTTAAATCGATAAAATGTAGGGACCACTTGATTTTTTTTTTGCGATTCAAAGGTTGGTCCCATAGTAAAGGTTGTTCATAATGATGAGTAGATTCACCACTTCTAGGACCTTATATATGTCATGTATATAAATAGTAGCATGCGCTGCTTTAGTTATCTACCTACTTTTTTATTAATCTGTTTAAAATGCTTCTATTTTCATTTATAAAAAGTAACATAATTAATCTATCAACAAATGTACAATATTTTTCATTTAATATTTTTTCAGTTCTTAGCGATTGAGCAATAACTATTTGTTAATATCCTTCCTGTTGGTTTTTAATACCTAATAGAATATCATTTAAGAAACCACTATTTAATATAGGACATGTTTTGATAAACTAAATAATCATAGACTTCATGGAGACAAATCTCTTGATTTATCTCTTTAATTACATCCCACTCTTCATTTTCTCCAGTCTTCAATATTATTTTGAAAATATACCTGACTAAGACATACCGATACCATTGACCATTGACCACAAAACCCACAAGAGAGCGTCCTTTTTGTATCCTTTTTACACGCTTCAACGCAAGTCTAAGAAAGTTTGCTCACTTTAAGCTCAATGGCTTAAGTTAATATTAAGTGAGTGCTAACATCTAATGATTGGTATGCTTCTTTATCGGACAAGTTATGACTAACTCAAAAAAAGGAAAACGTACAATCGACCTCACGACTGTGGTAGCTGTTTGACCTTGACAGCGTCTTTATTTCGTTAGCAGTAAGGGCGGTTTTCATAATTCAAGTGTTACCACTGACGTGCGGTTGCCTATACCTATACAACGTGTTTTTGAAATAACTGAAAATCTCATAAGGGGTCATTGTACTCATCAGTATGAACAACTTTTACTAGGGGACCAACCCTGAAATCCCGAAAAAAATATCTGTTGTACAACGCGATTTTAGGGTTTTACCTATAGTAAAAGTAGTTTATACTGATGAGTACAGTGACCCCTTAAGAGGTTTTCAGTTATTTCAAGAACATTTTATTTGTATTGGTATGCAGGGTGGCTCTCTGAATGACTCATGAGGGACAATTACAGCTAAACGTAATTAAATGAATGTCTGTTATTGTCAAAAAAAAAACACTATTCAGCGATTACTTTATATTTAATGCAAGAGTTAGAAGGACGCTCCCAAAACGTAATTCCCACCCTCGCACTCCCCTTACACACCACAACTGCGCGCCGCTCTCGTCAATTTTATGCGAGTTGCAATAGAACTCATTTTCGAGAAAATCATTCTCGCGTGTTTTACCACGGAAGTAAATAAATAAAATAACCTTCTACTTTTTGAAGTCGGTTAGTAAAACAAGTAACAATAATATTGAACTAAGTTTACGGGACTTGTCGCGCACAATTAAATCAAAATATGACAAACATTTTGACTAACCTCGACGTTTCGGTCAAGTCGTCGGTCGGTCGTTTTTGTCTGCTCGTGACCACGGCCAATGCAACTTGACCGAAACGTCGAGGTTAGTCAAAATGTTTGTTATATTTTGATTTAATTGTGCGCGACAAGTCCCGTAAACTTAGTTCAATATGAGTGAAATTCGCGAAAGTTTAAAAAGTAACAATAATACAAATAAAACAGTATAAAGTCTGCTAAAAATAACTGCAATATTTTTAGCAGACTTTATACCAATAGGCCATCGCGATACGTAGCCTCAGAGGCACGAGCTGTCATATTTTAAGATTAAAAATCACGTAAGTCATCGGAAACAGATTGTGGCTGGAGTTCCCGCGACACTTATTAAAAAGATGAACGTTTATACCGCACACCGTTATGTGATCACGTCATCGTAATCTCCATTTTCGCGACACGAGAATCCATAAAAAAAAATCTAATAAAAACACGTTATTATTTCTAATTGACAGCTATTTTTCATATCATTGTTATGAAATGTTATCTGGACATTTTATCGTAGTATGCGGTTACCTTTTAAGGGTCAAATCGATTTTTCATGCTAATATTTTTTGTTAAATATTGAATATTTGTATATTATAATCAATTTTTCACGCCGTTTGTGCCACCTGAATGTCCTCAAAGTAAACAAGTATACTACCTGGGCTTAGTTGGGTAACCTAAGCTAACAGTTGATTGTAACCATATACATATAAGGTCCTACATTATTAATCCGAAATATTTGTAGGGGTGAATCTACTCGTCATAACAAACAACATACTATGGTACTATGGGACCAACCCTGAAATCGCGAAAAAAATATCTGTTGGTCCCTATATGTATTTGTGTACACTTAAATCGATAAAATGTAGGGACCACTTGATTTTTTTTTTGCGATTCAAAGGTTGGTCCCATAGTAAAGGTTGTTCATAATGATGAGTAGATTCACCACTTCTAGGACCTTATATATGTCATGTATATAAATAGTAGCATGCGCTGCTTTAGTTATCTACCTACTTTTTTATTAATCTGTTTAAAATGCTTCTATTTTCATTTATAAAAAGTAACATAATTAATCTATCAACAAATGTACAATATTTTTCATTTAATATTTTTTCAGTTCTTAGCGATTGAGCAATAACTATTTGTTAATATCCTTCCTGTTGGTTTTTAATACCTAATAGAATATCATTTAAGAAACCACTATTTAATATAGGACATGTTTTGATAAACTAAATAATCATAGACTTCATGGAGACAAATCTCTTGATTTATCTCTTTAATTACATCCCACTCTTCATTTTCTCCAGTCTTCAATATTATTTTGAAAATATACCTGACTAAGACATACCGATACCATTGACCATTGACCACAAAACCCACAAGAGAGCGTCCTTTTTGTATCCTTTTTACACGCTTCAACGCAAGTCTAAGAAAGTTTGCTCACTTTAAGCTCAATGGCTTAAGTTAATATTAAGTGAGTGCTAACATCTAATGATTGGTATGCTTCTTTATCGGACAAGTTATGACTAACTCAAAAAAAGGAAAACGTACAATCGACCTCACGACTGTGGTAGCTGTTTGACCTTGACAGCGTCTTTATTTCGTTAGCAGTAAGGGCGGTTTTCATAATTCAAGTGTTACCACTGACGTGCGGTTGCCTATACCTATACAACGTGTTTTTGAAATAACTGAAAATCTCATAAGGGGTCATTGTACTCATCAGTATGAACAACTTTTACTAGGGGACCAACCCTGAAATCCCGAAAAAAATATCTGTTGTACAACGCGATTTTAGGGTTTTACCTATAGTAAAAGTAGTTTATACTGATGAGTACAGTGACCCCTTAAGAGGTTTTCAGTTATTTCAAGAACATTTTATTTGTATTGGTATGCAGGGTGGCTCTCTGAATGACTCATGAGGGACAATTACAGCTAAACGTAATTAAATGAATGTCTGTTATTGTCAAAAAAAAAACACTATTCAGCGATTACTTTATATTTAATGCAAGAGTTAGAAGGACGCTCCCAAAACGTAATTCCCACCCTCGCACTCCCCTTACACACCACAACTGCGCGCCGCTCTCGTCAATTTTATGCGAGTTGCAATAGAACTCATTTTCGAGAAAATCATTCTCGCGTGTTTTACCACGGAAGTAAATGTCGTAAATCTCAAAACAGTTTTCTTTTTATTACAAGATTACTAAACAATCTATACAAATTTCCTCTAGCTAGTATTTAATAAACTTTATTATCTTCCTATTTGCATACATTTTATATAGCTAAGTTAAATAATAAAGTATAAATATTCGAAAAATCTCTAAAAACGCATGATTTAAAAAAAAAAAAAGTGTCGAACAAAAATCAACTAATTATGTAACACTCTAGTCAAACGATGGACAAAGGTTCAAAAAAACATATATCTAAATTTGACATTCATCAAGCATGTGTTCGACTCAGCATATGTTTTCAAAAAGTCACCTCATTTTGGGAGCCTAGCCTTAAAAATAGCTATGTATAATGTCGTCATAACTTATGAACTTAATTATTAGTCTCGAGTGACTTAAATAACAAAATTAAACAATTAAGAACACTGTTCCAATCTAGTTTTCCTGTTTCTTGAAACATTTTAGCCAACCAAAATTTTAACGAGCAATGCAAAAACTTCTTGCGAATAAGGAGGCAAGTGACTATAAAATGTAATGTTTCATGATGATATAGTTAATGACTTACAGCGAAAAGATGCCATTTTGAGAAGGTAGGTAATTATTAAAAATAATGATTGAAGCATCGTCTTGATGGGTGAAGAGTCTTTGTTATAAACTGCAGTCTAGACAGTTTGAAAAAATCAGGTGTTGACTATTATATAAGTTGATTTTTTCTATACTATGGAGGTGTAACAACAAAACATACTTGTCATTCTTAATACATAGGTACGGTCGACCGCACGTCAGTGGTAACAGTTTGACATTAACAGCGTCTTTATTTCGGAAGCAGTAAGGGCGGTTTTCTAATTAAAGTGTTACCACTATCATGCAGTCGACTGTACATAAAATTGGCAGAATTTGGCGAATGGGCAGAAACTATGCTACAGTCAGCAACGAAAGTAAGTTGAGGTTCACACAGTCCAAAGTTTCAAAAGTGATTTATGAATGACAAAATGTTTCCCTCGGCTTCGCCCGCTTACTGAAATAATATATAGCCTATGTTACTTCTGGATAAAGTATGTTTCTAATGGTTAAAGAATTATTAAAATCGATTCAGTAGTTTCAGTGTTCATCGATTACAAACAAGCAAATCTTACCACTTTATAATATTACTAGCGGCCCGTCCCGGCTTCGCACGGGTGGACATGAAAATATAGCCTATGTTACTCAGGGTGAATGTAGCCTTATAATGGTGAAAACATTTTTGAAATCGGCAGAGCAGTTTTTGAGTTAATTCATTACAAACATACACACAAAAATACAAATCTTTCCTCTTTATAATATTAGTGTAGACTAGCCTATGCCCGCGACTTCGCCCGCGTGAATGCCGTTTATCACGCATCCCTCGGGAATTTTTAATCTAACCGGGATAAAAAGTAGCCTATATGTTAATCCGGGTTATGATCTATCTGTATACCAAATTTCATTAAAATCCATGAAGTAGTTTTTGCGTGAAGAGTAACAAACATCCATACATCCTCACAAACTTTCACGTTTATAATATTAGTAGGAAGTAGGAAGGATGGGAAGTAGGATAGTAGGGTAGGATAATATTGATCACTTAGCAAGTACTTATATTTTTTATACAAATAATTATAGGGTAGGGGTAGACAATACTTTAATGAATAACATTTTTATAAGTAGGTTTAGGTATTTAAAAAACAACAATTGGTTTCTATGATATCCTACTAATATAATAAATGCGAAAGTATATAATTATGGATGTTTGTTAATTTGTTTATTTGTTAGTCCTTCAATCACAATCATGATGTAACGGGTGAAAGGATTTCGATAAAATTTGGCACACAGATAGACCATAACCCTGATTAACATAATTATAGACTACTTTTTATCTCGGGAAAATAACATTTCCCGTGGGATGCGGTATAAGTCTTTTCGTGATTAACCGAATTATACGCGGGCGAAGTCGCGAGCATAGGCTAGTTAATTAATAATAATAAAAAACCGGCCAAGAGCATGTCGGGCCATGCTCAGTATTATAGGGTTCCTTAAGTAGGTGTACAAACGAATCAAATCGAATATTAATCATGGCTATTTCAGTTTTTGCAATAATCGGCAGCATTCGCGACTCAGAGCGTGTTGTTAGTAGCGCCATCTAGCGATAAATTCAAGAAGCCAAATTTAAGAAGTCTGATTGATGTCAAAGTTACTTTTTGTGATTTTTTCAAATAGAAAGTAGCTAAAGGAGCATTATTTGCCAGGATATTTTTTCTCTAAGGTCAATGACCTTTGAAAAAGGACGTTTTAAGTATTTTTCAGTTTTCTGTCTATAACTCAAAAAATTATAATCACATTATACTCGAAATAATTTTAAAAGAGAGTTTTTACAAAGGTCTATCAATGTGGAAGATTATAAGTTTCTAAGTTGCATAGTTTAGAAATGGCAGGGGGGGGGGACACATTGCAAGCCACTTTGGCGGGCTATATTTCGCAGATGGTACACCTGATAAAAAAGTGGTGTATGAAACATTACCTTCATTTTAGTAGACCTATTCAATGATACCCCACACGATGGGGTGCAGCGAAAAAAAATATTTTTTCCCCATTTCACATGTATGGGCGCCACCCCTAAAGAACGTAAAAACTATTTTTTTATTCTTTTAAAATTGAGATCTATATGCAGAGTATTTTTTAACAAAATTTCATTTACTTATGTTTATAACTGTAGAAGTTATTAAGCTGTAAAGGATTAGGACAGACGGACAGACGGACAGACGGACAGACGGACAGACGGACGGACATGACGAAACTATAAGGGTTCCTTGTAGGACTTCGGAACCCTAAAAACGTAATAATTATCGACTTATGTTGCTGTCTTGCTGACCCTACTATTTCGATTCTACGATCCCAATGTATATGTTAAAACAAACTAATCAATTGACGGCTGGAATAGCGCAGTGACTGATTGACTTCAGCGCTAAGACTCAAGGGTTCGATTTCCGCACGGATTATAAAATATATATTTTACTAGCGGACTCGGCAGACGTCCTGCCCGTAAAAGCAGCGCCATATTATATATGATATTTTATGTGTCAAAGGTAACACACTGACTGCAACGCCACCTACCGGGTCCATTTCTGAATTCAAACCTTACAGGGACCCACTCGAACGTACACAAATAATATCATTAAAATTTTCCCTGCCTTTTAGGAGAAGATCAGTGACATACCGACATCAGCGCCACCTACCGGATCCAATTGTGTTTTCAAACCATTCAGGAACCCAATGAAACATACACAGAAAATTTCGTCCAAATCGGTCTAGCTTTTTAGGAGGAGTTAGGTGACAAACACCCGTACAGAAGAATTTATAACAGATATTTGTTCCGGTTCATACAACGTGTTGTTGAAATAACTGAAAACCTCTTAAGGGGTCAATGTACTCATCAGTATGAACAACTTTTACCATGGGACCAACCCTGAAATCGTGTAAAAACGTGTACCACATTGTATCGTAATAGTATACTATTAACGAAACTAAACTAAACTAAAACTTTTAAACTTACTATAGTAAGTTTTGGATTTGAACATGTGAGATTTAAAATGTGTCTATAAACGCAACCACGATACATTGTATGAAAAGTGTATATATGTGTGGAGAAAGCCGTAAGGTTTGAAAAAACTGAAAATTAATAGATCTACTTTATACACTTTTATAGATCCGTTCTATTGTCTTCAATACTCTATGTAGGTAATAGATATTTGCGGAATAGAAATGAACTGAGCAGCCTAATTTATTGCCTGTTACACTGTGTCAGTGGTCCAAAGCAAAGTTAAGCATTGTTTACATCAAAAGTGTGTATGTATATAATGACTCACTGTTAACAATTTGTCAAAAACATTAGGTTTCAGTGCCGACCATGTGTCTTACATAGTAAGGTGCCGATCAACCTTGACTTGACAGTAACCTCTCAATATCGAGGTGAATGATTCGTGTTTAGTTTCTGTAACAGGACATTATAGAATAATATGCGTTGATAGAACAGTCTTTTGTTTTTGGGACCTTGGCATAGGTATATCGGAAGGGATAACACAGTTGTTAGTATTCACATGAGAAGGGGCCTGCCTACTAGTGGCGAGCTGGGTACTGTTGGAGGTGGATGGTGACTGCAGCTTGTATCCCACACCCCCGGCCAAAGGTTATAGTCGGTAAGAGTCCGACACAGCTCCGTCACCCCGGTGGATTGCGTCCGTGAGGATTTCCCTACGTAAAAAAGCTGTTAATATTCTCATAGGTACTGTGGCTATACGGGTATGTACAATCGACCGCACATCAGTGGTAATACTTGAATTATGAAATCTGGGATTTACTGCTAACGAAATAAAGATGCTGTCAAGGTCAAACTGCTATGCGGTCGACATTAATTGAACCAGAATTCACTGCTGAGTACAGCCATCCGCAAATTGCACCACTACCTTTCGGTCCTGCGCCTACCGGTATTCTAAGCCTTATCGTCAGTCCGACTATCGGGGCGTACCAAAATACACTTATGCTGGTTCGCAGTCTCCCTCAGGGAATCGTCTACTTCAGGCAATCGGAGCTTCGATAGATGAATGGTTGGTGGATTGTAACATAACCACTGCTGGCCATGGGCGTTAGTCCACCACGCTGGCCTAGTGCGGATTTACAGACTACACACCATCAAAAAAATATGGAGCACGTGAAGTAAGGTCCTAGGTATGCATGTGAAGTAAGTCAATGTCAATTTTTCCATGTTTTTTTCAGCTAATAACAATATGAATCGAAGAAATAACTAATGGTTAGACAACACGTGATCATTATCTTCAAATCCGCGTAAATCTTTACCTTTGTTTTTAACCACGCTTTTAACTCACGTATTACAAATTCCACCATATATCATTGTGTTCTTCCGTATTTTTACATGCAAATTTCTACTGCATACTCCTAACATGTCACGTTTGACCCAATTCTGTGAATCCGTGAATCAAAAATAAAACCAAAGATAAACGCTCAATCTTTGATGCATGGAACACTTGACCTATTTAAGGTTCTTTATGGTGGTTGCAGTTTTAACGGGTGATGGTAAACGGAGCATATTCATCAACTTGATATGGTTTTGCCGGGCGACCACTTACGCGCGTGTCAGTGACCTCGCAAAACATTTAGGGCGCGGCCACACTGTAGATAGGCTCACGATAATTCGTGCGAATGTATGTGTTGAAGATTTATCCAAAACAATTAAACTAAATTAGTAAAATTATTAAAATTGGTTTTTGTTGCGTTGCGCACTTGCGCCATGTTTTACGTTTGTCGCGCCATGTTTAATTTTGTTGCGCCATCTTTTACATTTGTCGCGCCATCGTTTACGTTTGTCGCGCCATGTTTTACTTTCGTCGCGCCAACGTTTACGTTTGATCCGCCATCTTTTACGTTTGTCGCGCTATCGTTTTCGTTAGTCGCGCCATCGTTTTCGTTTGACGCGCCATGTTTTACGTTTGTCGCACCATGTTTTACGTTTGTCGCGCCATGTTTAACGTTTGTCGCGCCATCTTTTACGTTTGTCGCGCCATCTTTTACGTTTGTTGTGCCATCGTTTACGTTTGTCGCGCCATCTTACACGTTCGTTGCGCCGTATTTTACGTTCGTTGCGCCATCTTTTACGTTCGTCGCGCTATCGTTTACGTTGGTCGTGCCATCTTTTATGTTCGTTGCGCCATCGTTTACGTTTGTCGCGCCATCGTTTACGTTTGTTGCGCCATCTTTTACGTTCATCGCGCTATCGTTTTCGTTTGTCGCGCCATCTTTTACGTTCGTCGCGCCATCTTTTACGTTCGTCGCGCCATCGTTTACGTTTGTCGCGCCATTTTTATGTTCGTTGCGCTGTCTTTTAAATTCGTCGCGCTGTCTTTTACGTTCGTCGCACCATTTTTTAAGTTCGTCACACACTTTTTTTAGGGCTCCGTAGTCCTACAAGAAACCCTTATAGTTTCGTCATGTCCGTCCGTCTGTCCGTCTATCCGTCTGTCCTAATCCTTTACAGCTTAATAACTTCTACAGTTATAAACATAGATAAATGAAATTTTTGTTAAAAAATGGTTTAGATATAGATCTCAATATTAATAGAACAAAAATCGTGATTTCGTATTTTAGGGGTGGCGCCAATACATCTGAAATGTGGATGAAAAATTTTTTTTCGCTGCACCCCCTTGTGTTGGGTATCATTGAATAGGTCTACTAAAATGAAGGTAATATTTCATACACAACTTTTTTATTAGGTATACCATCTGCGAAATACAGTCCACCAAAGTGGCTTGCCATTTCTAGACTATGTAACGTAGAAACTTATAATCTTCCACATTGATAGACCTTTGTAAAAACTCTCTTTTAAAATTATTTCGAGTATAATGTGAAATTTTTGAGTTATAGAGAGAAAACTGAAAAATACTTAAAACGTCCTAGTTCAAAGGTCATTGACCTTAGAGAAAAATGATCTAAGCAAATAATGCTCCTTTAGCTACTTTCTATTTGAAAAAATCACAAAAAGTAACTTTGTGTTATGTTGACATGACACACTTCTTAAATTTGGCGCCATCTAGCGGCTACTAGCAACACTCTCTGAGTCGCCAATGCAGCCGTCTATTGATATTTGGCACTGTATAGCGCTATCTAGCGGCTACTAACAACACTCTCTGAATCGCCAATGCTGCCGTCTATTGCAAACACTGAAATAGCCATATAGCCATGAATAATATTCGATTTGATTTGTTTGTAACACCTACCCGCGAAAACTCCGAAGGATCCACCTTGAACACTACGGAGCTGCCCGGGCGTAGTGTGCCCATCTGGGAGCCCTTTTAGTTGCATCAAATTGTGCGCGCGGATTTGAGTGTGGCATTTAAAAATAATCGCGACTTGGCGTTGAAATTTCAAACTGGTAAGCACTGTAATTCTAGTAACACTGGAGTCTAGTCTACGCTGCCGTGTCACTCGCAGGTCTGTTATCTTAAGATACATGAGTTACGCGTAACAGGTCTAAATCGTATTTTTTCATGATCCTCTATCACCCAGTAAAATAATATTTTAATTAACTATTACCAATTAGTCACAATTGCCTATCACTTAACTCTTGAAACTATGATTTTGCCATTGTTAGTTATGGTAAAATGCTGTATCTTAAGTTACATCAATTACGCGTGATAAGTTGCGAGCGCATCGAGCAAATCCTAACTCTGCTAACTACTAGATACAATATTTATCCGTGACTGTAGTGCGCGTATTAACTGATGATGATGTGGATATTATGAGAGCTTCATTAACAAACATGGTTCTAAAAGTAATAGCCCACGGCAACATGATATTATTTATGGACCAGCTGAAGAAAAATAACTACCTTTCTGAAATCAATAGGTGGATTAAAAAAATCGCGGTCGAATATGCAGGAGTAATGTTCACAAACCTATTTTTGTTGGTTAGTATATCAGCTTGATATATCTCATTTACCGGGTTTTTGAAAAGTGTACGTACTTTAAAATAATTTTCAAAAGCCTTCAAAATACGCACTGTCTGTGGTTGGTTTTCCACTGGTTATTTTATGAAAATGTGTGTTAATCAATTATTATTTTATTACACAGGAAATTGAAGTAAATAGGTCCTAAACAAGGCAATGAAAAGCCAACTGGCACCTTAAATTATGGATTTCAGTCATGGTTTCAGAGTTTCAGATAATTTCAGAACGCTCCAATTGTACTTAGATAAAACAAAACAGTTTTTAGTAACTTCGTTGGTAATTTTTGCTGTTTGACGTTTATTCAATAACTACAAATTTTTTATAAAAAAGTGCAGTTATAAATGCAGTTTATGACGATACCCTTTAATCAGCTGTCGACTTAGACCCAAAAAACTGCCACCATTACCTTATTTTCAAAATAATCACCTTATGTTGCTTCGAGGCTAGTAGTTCTGGTCTATACTTTTAGTATTTTTTGGTCTTACTATTCTGTTGTCTTAGCTGGACCCTAGTTTCATTTATCACAACTAATTTGCGTAAAATTTCTTATATATCGGCATCAAACGAAATAAAAATTTGCGTGAAGTGCTTAGCCGGTTGTGTTTTTGTTCGACTCAAAAAGGCATCGGTATCTTTCTCTTAGATACCCTGGGAAATCAGAATTTATGGCAAATATAAATAATAATAATAATAAATTCTTTTTATTGGCACTAAAAATGGTTTAACAAAATGAGTTTAAGTAGGTAGGTACATACATATTGCTTCCTTATCACTTTTAAAAAACATCTATTACCTAGCTATCTCTTTAATATTTCATTATTGATTTCCTACTATCAGATTCAATATGTTTTCGGTGTTATGTGCTATAGTGGAAGTTGAAGGCTATTTACAGTAGAGGACATATTCAACGCTCTGTCTACTGGGATTTAATTCAGCTAACTGATCTGAACTACAGCATCGGATGCAATAGACTCTCCTTATTCCGTCACTATGTAGTTTTGTGCTATTTTGGACAAATTTTAAAACGGACACGTACTGACAGTGCATTGTTGAGATATATTTTATTCGGATGCAAGAAATTTATCACCTGGCTCTGATTAAATCCTTCTAAGTCTGGAAGCAAAAGTAATAAAACAAAGAAAAGCGTAAAATCATCTGAAGGGTTGACGATTATAATGAGATCATGCATGATGATGATGCATTTCGATTGCATTATTATTTTTATATAAGACCGCGAACTTTTCAATCCACGTATTTAGGCATTAAGAATAGTTGAATTTTGAAGATGCTCAACTTACATAATCGCCAAGAAATCATACACTGAAAAATAATTCAAAGATTTGCATGTGTATTGCAAAAGTGTGTTGGACTTAGGTAAAAAAGAAGTACCCCGGGAATTAAGGCGAAGGAGTGTAAGTGCAAGAAAGAAAGCAGACTTAGATGCAGATATAGATTTAGATAAGATCTTATATCTAACACCATCATCTAAGATCTTAGATCTTTATCTTATCTAGGATTTAGTTTTTTTTGTATCTAAAATAATTTTGATAATACCAAGTTCTCATTCCAATTTTTATGTTAGTTATGAAGTTAATTAAGTTTATTTGTTTTAAAAGTTATCGAATCTTGGTTAGAAGAAGTCTGAGTTTTCGTTTTACTTTTTGACTCATTAAAAAGGTTATTTAAATGCATTAGAAAATTTGAGTTTTTACTAGATAAGTCATAAGTCATTATTCATTTGTTTAGATGAGTACTATTTTTTCTATTCCTTTATAAACTAATTTAATTTAATACTAAATAATCTGTCAGACAAACTTTATTTGAAGATACCTGTGTTTAGCTAAACATTCCATATTACACTTGTTGCGGCTAAGTCACGTATCTTAAGATACAGAGCACCGCGTAACAACCAATGTATAGAGAGCTTGTTACGCCTATCTCTGTTATAGTTAATAACTCTGAAAATTTCGAAGTTTTCAAAAATCTATAAATTGCCCGGTTTTCCTCAGACTTTAATACAAACAATTATGTAAAAATATTTCCCGAAAGTTTTGAAACATTTAAGATAATCGCAATTATCTGTAAAAAACTTCAAACGGTGATATCTCAAAACTATGTTTCGTGAGATACAAGAGATAGGCCTGACACGGCAGTACGATATAATCATCAACGAAATCTAAATCTGACTTATAGTATTCTCTGATTTAACGAGATTTTTTTTCTATTCCTTAGGTCATCAAATAATTTAAGGCTGAAAATGCCAATGCATTCCACAACATTTTTTGACAAATCCTTTACGGTTCAGGCTGCTCGTTTGTGGAATGCATTGCCAGTGCCTATTAGAAGAGCGCAATCGCTGCCAGTGTTTAAGAGGCTTGTGAAGGAGCATTATTTGTCGCTATGAACATGTTTCTTCTCCTGTATGTGGTCGTTTTTAATTACTTTACCGTTGCTTATTATTTATATGTATATATGCATATAGTATTTATGTATTAGGATTTATAGAATATATTTTTGTTGTTATTTTATAGTAGTAGTATAGTATTTTATTTTATTACTAAATTATGTATCGCAATTGCACATCTGACAACCCCATTTTCTGTCCAGTTCATTCTTGTCCATCCTAAGGTTGCCTGGAAGAAATCGCTGATCGCGATAAGGCCGCCATTTGTACAATAGTTTAAATACATATTCAATGTAATGTCTTTTATGGTGTACAATAAAGCATATATAAATAAATAAATAAATAAATAACGAGGTTTTTAATCTGAGGATTTAACTTTAATCGACTTCGGGTAAAGTCAGTGAGTTGTTTGTCAATGGGTAAGTAAAGTCCCTCAGATTAATAACTAAAGTACCTATTTAGTTATTAATCTGATTAGTAGTAGCTTAGCTTCTTAAAACGTTGGGGTAAAATAACTGAATTGGAAGAGTTTGAACTTTGACTATCAAAGAGTTGGAATCGTCTAAAAGTTTTTTAATTGGTAACATTTAATATATATTATATAGGTTATGGTTTATGGCACAGTTATATTCTCTTTGGTTTTGATATAAGTATATTATAGGGATGGGACTTAGCTGTAAAAAAATCGATTGTTAAAAAATCGATTTATTTTTGAAAATCGATTTATTTGTAAATAATAATTGATTTTTCCAACAAATTGATTTTTTTCGATTAAATAAATGAAAAATATCAAGAACAGATCAAATCAACTTCACAACAGTAATTATTACTTCTGGGCCAGAGCTGAAGCTGTCGTTTATTTTCATATTTTTTTATCACGTATTGCATGGTAAGAAATTAAGAAACAAAAGCTTCGGCATTCTATTTAGTTTGGTGCTAGATATTCTGTGCACAAAAAGAACCGTCCGAACACGAATTTAGTTTCGAAAGAAAACAAAATGAACGATCCAAAGAACGTGGAGCGAGAACTTGAGATTGGAACTGAACATTGGAACAAAATAAATGAACTCGAGTCAATAAAACAGTAACTTTTGGCTTGACCTTGACGAAGACATAGTAGAAAAAAATCGTAAACACACGAAACTATATATAAAAATTGATTTCTGAATAATCGTTTTTCTCGAAATAATAATATACCCAAAATAATCGATTTAGTTTTTTTTTTTTTTTTTTAATATACGATTATTATTTTCGCATCCCTAGTATATTGTCTATGGTTTTGATTTCGAATTCCGGTTCCGATGAGACGTCAACGCTAAATTTATCTTATTTTTAGTATTTTGCTTACTAATTTCCGTCAAAGAATAATACTACAGTCAAATAATTACTTATTAGTCACATAAAACAATAAATAATACATAAATTCAATCATGCCACGCGGTAAGTGTATAGTATACGTGTATTTTCTCAATGTCGTCCAATGTTATAAGAGAATGTGCTCTCAACAAAATTTCTTCACGATTCGTCACTCTACAGTGAGGAATATAACAAGAATTGTCTAATTCAATGCTAATTCAATTGTATGTTGGAAAAAATCCATGAATGTTTTGTCTATTTTAATATTATTGATTGTTTAGTTTGCCTAACCTTTGTGACGAATATTTTGTTTGTGTAACGTTACAGGTAAATTCACGAATCATAAGGGCCGTAACCGCAAATTCACCAGCCCAGAAGAGCTGGAGGAGCAGCGGAAACAAGAAGAGCAGAAGGCTAGGCAAGTGATTCATTAATTAATAATGATTTCTCTATGATGCAATTAACTAATCATAGATTCGACGCCAAAGCGTTTGGTACACAAAAGATAATAATTAATTAACATTAGCATGTCCTCAATATATGTCCTTAATAATGAATTATTTGAATGATCTGATGAATTGTAAATAAAGAATTTGTTATTAATTCTAAGGTCATTTACTTGAATAACTGTTGTGGTGTGTAATTTATTTATAAACTTCTTATTATAGCTATATATCTATGAGGATTGTGTGATTATCTTTCCAATAAGATGTCTGTATCTACTCATTTTGTGGAAACCACTGTCCTCTACAATACCTTGGTTTTGGTAGACATTAACTTTTACAGAATATAAATTTAATTAATTTTTGGTGCTGTCACTAAATGAAAATTACAGTTTGTTTCACTCAGCATAAAGTATCACAACGGAAAAGTTGAGAGAGACTAGCTGTAATTTCCATTGTGCAACAGCGCTAAATATTTGGTCCTTACCCATACCTGATTCCTATTTCATTATCATTATAAGAAGCATGTAACACCACTTATGACTCATATTAAAACATAAAGGTGTGTCTTATTCTTAGGAAGATGAGATTGTTTTCTGAATATTTGTTTTTATAAATAATTATTGTATTGGTAAAGTTCTACTCCTGCCCATGGTCTTAATATTAACACCTACTTAAATAATAAAAAACTGCCGGAGTACAGGAGATGCTTCTCGTACCACAAGCCCTTAATCTCCTTTATCAACTGCAGCCATAATGTAGGGAATTCCCTGCACTATGCGATGCTTGCTTGATAAATGCTATGATAATGCTAGATGTTTGCTAAACCCGGTGTTCTAATTACTGTATGTAATAAAACAACTGAAGTGATTGATTGAGTTTATTCAACTGTTTGTGTAAAAATAATAACATAGATTTATATTTAATACATAATTTCCTTCATAATTATGAGCTCCAATCACAGAATCGCCACTATATTTTTAGGTGGAGGAAAGAGCATGGAAAAGAAACCTCGAGTGAAGAGGAATCAGAAGATGAAAAATCTGGCTCCAGCAGCGACGAGGATAGCGACTCGGATGATGATGTAATTATATTTTGTATGTTTTCTTAGTTTTGACTTTTGAATCACATGCTATTTATGTATTGTGAATGTCTGTCTTCGGAAACCCATTAAAACCCACCAACCCAACCAACCCATTTTGATAAAAAAAGATAATGCTTTTTAAAATAAGTATAATTATTTAAAGCTGCTCTTAGAGTCAAAGCACACACAATACTTTTAGCATCGGCGATTTTGCGTCTACATCAATGCTGTATGGCGTTTTGGCGACTTGCTGCGCGTTTTAGTGAATGCAATGTTGCATCTCCTTTTGATGACTAACTACGTTCCATTGCAGTTTCGAAATAATTTCAGTCGCTGCATCAAACATCCAATAAGAGACTAGATCACCTCAACTGGAGTTTGTATGTGTGGATTAAAGCATTCGGATGTTGCATTGAGAATCTGAAAAGCTACTAAATTGTTGATTGCCGATGTTAAAAGCAGCAAGTCTGCTTTGGCCCTTACCGGTGGTCTGTGAAGGTATCAAGCCATTCATCATCAACATACACCTACTGATTTAGAACAGATGTGATACAAACATAGTCCATGCACAAGTTCATTAGAATCAAGGCCCGAGTTCAATGAATGTTTGGAAAATTACAGATAGAAACACAACTTGTTCTTTTCAACCCTATAACTGTATACAGGCTACTTTGTAATTCGACCTATTCCATGAAAGGGGTTATACTAGAGCTCATTTGCAACTAAAAAGATCCCGTGAACCAAGGGGCGCCAGTCATTTGTTTTCGAGTTAAAGATAGAAGTTTTTAAAATTTCGCGAATTTCACTCATATTGAACTATGTCGAAACGTCGAGGTTAGTCAAAATGTTTGTTATATTTTGATTTAATTGTGCGCGACATGTCCCGTAAACATAGTTCAATATGAGTTGAAGATATTTTTGATATTTTCCGACTTCGGATGGAAAAATGCTAACTGTGAAAAATCTATCCTACTCTGGGCACTCGATTGACACTTTCCTGAAAGCTGATGATGACCTGCAAATACTATCATACAAAATTCATGCCCAACATTTTCATAACCTCGAAAATAAATGGTCATAAATCACAAATTATAAGACAATATTATCTAAGTACCCTTTACATTACAGAGAATTACTCGGAAAAAATGAATGACATTTGGCATACAAATTACGGAAATAATTTACTCATTTTATTAGCTATCCATAATGGTACAGATGTGGTCAAATTTCGCAAAGGCTTGGAAAAAAATGCAGTAATAGCAGAATTGAGAGCACTTTGCTTGAAGTCATTTTCTAAATTTATGTCTCGTTCTTGGCGAATTTGGTTATTCTGTTGTGTAATATAGGTTGTATGAATTTCTGCGGCATGTTTTGGTCAATCGGAGATCATTGTAGTCCATAAAAAACCAATAAGTGGGATCGGAAGACAGGAGTTTCTGCTAAGAGATGAAGGCACTAAGATTGCAACAGTCTCGTCACCTGATCAGGATTAGGTGGCGGGTAGTCCAGGCTACCACTACCACCTACCACAGGACCACAGGTGGTGGTTGCGTACCACTTTAAAGATTAACGAGGTCTTTTGCGATTACGAACTGTCCGAAACATATTAGAGACTTACATCAAGCAATCTCTGAGAGAATAGCAGCATAATGTAGACAGTCTTCAAGTTGCACTACATCTGGGTCTCCCATTTTCTTTAAAAACCTTTATATTATAATGTTTCAGAGACCATCTAAAGCCAAGGGTGTATCAGGCCTCATTGAAGTAGAAAATCCTAACCGTGTAGTGAAGAAAAACAAGAAATTGACCAACTTGGACACTTTAGGTGAAGGAGAGAAACCTCAATTATCAAGGTAATTCATTTTGCTTTGTCATTGTATGTTATAATATTGCTGTCATTATCATGTACATTTCAAATTACGTTGGTATAACTTCTAGTCTAATAGTTCTCTGGTTAAACGACCATTCAGTTGTTCACCCATAAAAGCAGTAGATTTTTTTAATATTCGGCTGTTTCATCAGAGAAATAATGTTGATGAACACTGGCCTTTTTTTTGCCGTGGAGAAATCCTCATGGACGCACTCCGCCCGGGATAGGCAGAGCCAATGTCGGACTCTTACCAACTAAAACCACCACGGTGTTCCTTCATCTACCTTAGCCGGGGGCGTGGGAACCCGTGAGTATTCACACAACCACCCCCGACAGGTCCTGGCCTGCCACAAGCAGACGAGCCCCTTATATATATACCAGCTACGCCAACTACGCGTGCTGTGCCAGCTACGCCAGCTGTGCCAGCTACGCCAGCTGCTGGTCGGGCAGCATACTGCCCCGAGTCTGCTGCTCGCAGGCCCCATCCTCCCGTAATTTTTATATAGGTTTTCTTCCTCGCGGTCCGGGCGGTAAAGCCAAGACCCTCGGTCCCAAGAGGCGCGAGAACACTACTCAGCGGGCACTCCTGGGGTTACGAGATCAACGGGGGCAGGGAGGGACAGGCCCCCCGCTGCCTGCCCAGTGGCAGGGTGAGTGCACACCGGGCCCGCCCCTGCTCCTCCACTGTGCCCTCTGCTGGCATCAGACGGACACGTGGAGCAACTCCCCAGTGGCCCTCATGGGGCCTCTCCTGTACCAGAATATTCGCCACAGGCAATAAGATCCCCCAAAGGTTAATCCCTCAAAAGGATTCTATTGCCCGTACCCAGGATGCACCGGCCTAACAACTGCCGTTCCCTCCAGATGTGTTCAGAGGGACAAGCAGCCGTCAGACACACATGGAGGTTTTCTGGTCAGCACCCCTGATGAACACTGGCCTAAATACTGCTATCCTCTACTTATTATAACTCCCTTATCAACTTTCTGTGCGAATTAATTAGTAAGAATTTTAATTAAAGTAATTGTTAATTAAATCTTAATCAAACTTCGCAGAGTCTTCTCGTCGCCTATAACGCAAAGTTTGAAGACAAAGTTCTTCAACCAGTGCGTCCTGCCTGTCATGACTTCGGCGCCTAGACGTGGACACTGACAGTTGGGCTAGTCCACAAATTTAAAGTCACTCAGCGAGCTATGGAGCGAGCTATGCTTGGAGTTTCTTTGAAGCATAAAATCCGTAACGAGATTATTCGGAGAAGAACCGGAGTGACCGACATAGCTTGTAGGATCAGTAAGCTGAAGTGGCAGTGGGCTGGCCATGTCTGTCGAAGGACCGATGGCGAAAAACGTGGCTGGGGGGGACTGGATGCGGAAGGCAGAGGACCGAGTGTTGTTGGCCTATGTCCAGCAGTGGACTGCGATAGGCTGAGTTGATTGATTGAATTGTTAATTAAATGCTTGCAGGCGTGAACGGGAAGAGATAGAAAAGCAACGCGCGGCGGCAGCATACCAGAAGTTGCACGCGGAAGGTAAAACCGACCAAGCGCGGGCCGACCTCGCGCGGCTCGCCATCATCCGCCAGCAGCGGGAGGACGCCGCCAAACGCAGGGAAGCTGAGAAGAAAGCCAAGGATGAAACACCTAAGAAAAGGTAACGTGTCACTGGTGTACAGTAGCCCTAGCAGGAACAATTTTGACGTATCGAAACGTTAGTGTAAGCGTTTTTTTTTTATAAAAAACTGGCCAAGTGTGTTTTTTTTTCTTTCTTGTTTTAAGGGCTTTGTTGTTTAGAGGTGCATTAAAAGAGCCTCCACGAGTGACGACATTTAATGATTGTCCGGCGCACCTTGGGCAATCAGCCCCGCTACCAACATGCTGATTGGCTAATCTTTTTCTCACGGCATGAGCCATTTATTATCTTTATGTAGCTCATGTCGAAACGATAGAAGAAGAGCTTTGTTTGTTTGTTTTTTTTTTTTTGCTTTGCAATTGTGAGTTATACTCACGCAGTAAGGGTTCCGTACCACCCATTGACCTGATACTCTATAGAAACAGATTTAATTTACGACAATTCATCAAAAGACAGAATTTTTGCATCTATTTCTACGCAGGTACCACCACATATGTCTATGTTTGCCCTATTTTTAGTATTTGTTGCTAAACTACATAGTAATATGCACTATAATCGGACTAAGTTTGACGCTTTACCGTTTTGTAGATAGAGCAGGAACAAAAACGTTGAAAGAATTGCAATTTTTTCGAGGTTTCTTGTATGGGGACCCCCTTTGGTTTTTTTTTTAGTATTTGTATTTGTCGTGATAGGCACTATAGTAACACATATTTTGTGAAAATTTCAACTGGTTATCTATTACCGTTACAAAGATACAGCCTTGTGACAGACAGACGGACGGACGGACAGCTTACCGAGAGTAATAGGGTCCCATTTGCACCCTTTGGGTACAGAAACCTAAAAAAGAATACAGTTGAATTGAGAACCTTCTCCTTTTTTTGAAGTCTGTTAAAAGTACATCAGTTCTATACAGTCAGTACAGTTCAGTTCTGTACTAACATAGGATAAGTTGCATTTCTTACTAACACATTATAGACCAATTTGTTGTCGTTGTTTGTTGTTTGATGAATAAATAATTTTGATTGGATTTTGATTACATTTTGGTTTAATTGTATGCATCATCATCATTTCAGCCGTAAGACGTCCACTGCTGGACACAGGCCTCCCCCAAGCATATATTGGGGGGATATGCCATAATCGCCACGCTTGGCAGGCGGGTTGGCGTTCGCAGTTGGTTGGTTAAATACTCGGAGAACGCTGCTGCCCATTCTCACATTCATATTCATATTTTATGCATAATGCACATCTATGGCAGTCGTTACGGGTAGTCAGAAGCCTAAAAGTCTGACAACTGGTCTAACCTCCGAATGTCAGTATTACCCAGTAACTGGGTTGCGGGGGTCTGATGGCTCGCTCCGTGTAAAATACTGATATTCAGCCGCATCTGGCTAGACTGGAACTGGAAGCCGACCCCAATATAATTGAGAAAAGGCTCGGAGGATGATGAATGCACACGTATCATACTGAGATATGGCTAAAATATTCAATACCAGGCCCCTCAGAAAGTATTGCGAAAAAAAGTTTTTATATATGGGAGACTGGCCAGTTATAATGTTTTTCGAAAATATGATTATTTATAAGTAAAAATAAGTAAGTTCCAATTTCAAAATTTCCCTCCACATTTTTTGCGAGTTAATTCAAAGTATTGTGTCTCACTGAAATATGGATCTGCGCCGGGAACATTTTAGAGCTACGATTTTATACGATTTCAAGTGTCGCCTGAAACCGGATGAATCGTACGATAGACTTCAAATGGCATTCATGGATGAAAGCCCTTCCAAGGCAACCGTGTATCGTTGGTATAACGAATTCAAGCGCGGTCGACCAACTTTGGGGGATGACGAAAGAAGCGGTCGCCCTTTGACGGCTGTTACCGAAGAAAACGTGCTAGCAGTGAAAAATTTAATCCAAGACAATAGGCGAATTACATATCAGGAGATTCAACACATATTGAAGATTGGATCGGGAAGCGTTCACGAGATTCTACACAGCCATCTTCGCGTGAGGAGGATAGTATCACGCTGGGTGCCGCACAACCTCACCGATGCTCAGAAGCAGGCCCGGGTGGAATGGTGCCGTGATATGCTTAAAAAATTTGAAGCAGGCTCGTCTCGGCGTGTTTACGACATCGTTACAGGTGATGAGTCCTGGATTTATCAATACGACCCAGAAACCAAGCGCCAGTCGACTGTTTGGGTGTTTCAAAATGAGCCAACGCCTACCAAAGTGAAGCGATCTAGAAGCGGGGGTAAGATTTTGATCGCTAGCTTTTTTAATTTGACTGGCCACTTGGTATCAATTCCCTTACGGGATCAAAGAAGCATTAATGCCGAATGGTATACTACCAAATGTTTGCCAGAAGTTTTCTCTGTTATAAGCAACAAGCGACCAAACACAGGGCTCCGCGGGCTACTGCTCCACCACGACAATGCACCTGCGCACACCGCACTCAAAACGAGGGACTTCCTGGACAGCACGCCAGTCAAACTCCTGGGTCACCCTCCTTACAGCCCTGATCTAGCACCGTGTGACTTCTTTTTATTCCCAAAAATAAAAAATCAGCTCAAAGGGATACAATTTTCGTCGCCGGAAGATGCGCTGGCTGCGTTCGAGCAGGCTGTAAACGAGGTGTCTGCGGTGGACTGGAAAAAGTGTTTTGAAAACTGGTTTAGGCGCATGAATCTTTGTATAGAGGCTGGTGGAAAGTACTTTGAAAAGATTTGATAAAAATATATGTACGTATAGAACATTTTTTTTTAGTTTCGCAAAACTTTCTGAGTGTCCCACGTATAAAATAATTATATGTCTCAATCGAATATTTTAGATCCAAATTTCACTTACATTTACGTTTCGATATGTCAAAATGTTTCGTGCTAGTGCTACTGAACCCACATACCAGGTTCCCTATTCACGTAATTTCATGACGCGGCGATCAAGTTGCAGTTACGCTGCAGTTCGTTTCTGACAGCGATCGCCAAGCATTGTTTTGATCGAAACTTATCTGCAACTGAACTTCTTTAGTTATGTGAATTGACCTACTGTACAGTACGCGTAATATTTTCTCTACGCACGCTTGACTTGGGGAGTAAACTGGTGAATGTGTTACAAAAATGGTGAATGCGTTACAAAAAGTGTGATCGGGCGAGATAACGGAAGTTTAGAGGGAGATATAAGTTAGTGAAGATAGATAGAGAGAGAGTTAAGCCGGAATTACATTATTGTGTCGTGGCGTGTCGTGATGCGCCAGAAGCAATCGGTTTCATACATTTAGTATGGTCAGAGACACTATATGTCGTGACGCGTTCCACAATAATGTGTCTCTAACCATACTAATTGTATGAAAGCGATTGTCTTCTAGCGCGTCACGACACACCACGACACAATAATGTAATTCCGGCTTTACGTTTCGTATATTACTGTAGGGGCAAGAGAGGTGCGAGCACACATTTTCTTTCTCTCATAGCCAGTTACGTTTCGTATATCTAAGACACAGTGCAGGCTTATTGTCTGTATCACACTGTAGGAGCAAGAGAGAGCAGTGCGTGCGCACATTTTCTTTCTCTCTTCCTCTCATAGCCAGTACTTCTTTACGCACGCTTGACTTGTGGAGTAAGCTGGTACATGTGTTACGAAAAGAGTGATCGTTTTTGAAAGCACACTCTTTTTTTTTTTAATGCCACTTGTTTCTAATTACAGGTAGACTAACGAGCTGACGAGGTGCCGATTCGCTGTTCGCATGCTCATAATCTCAGGCTAGGTGGCTTTCAGAATCACACTCCTATTGAATATTGTGATCTTTTTATCAAATAAATTTTTTTGCATACGGAATTGTTCGGTCATGTATAATGCATAATACATTTCTACATCTTTGATTTTGTTAAGCTTTCCTGGCTGTGACTTCATTTGACAATCTCGACGGCTTTGAATTTTCAAAGTGGCTGGTCATCAAATTCTGGGTCAAAAGTCAACAAAAAGTTGCAAACTGTAAATCAAGTGTGTATTGCCAATGTGTTGAATGTTCACGTAGTCTTGTTGTTTTTATATGTCTAGGTAAATTAAATGTTATTATTTTACATGATGTAAACAGCATTAATTTTAATCGAAATGGCTTATAAATGTCTATATTATAAATAAAGGTTAAACGCTGTATTAAGATACAAGAAGTGTGTTTTATTGACAAAGTTTCAACTGTAAATGCGTTGTAAATTTAATAATGATTAGATATTGTTTATGAATGCTTTGCCTTGCATTTAAAATGTAGACATTAATGAGAACATTGCAATATTATGTTATTGCCATAATTACTTAATTCCGTCAGCATAAAATTTCAATTGTATTTTACCTCAATTATAACAGCAATATATAATGATTTTGCAATTAAATGTAAAACAAAATAATGTATATGTAAATTTAAATATATAACTTATAATAAAATATGTAATAATGAAGGATACGATGTCTACATAGTTTATATTTTGAATTCCACCGGAATATTAGTTGCTTTGTGAAATTTTCATTGTAAATATAGTAGTCGGCAAATAACTTGAACATGCGCAGAGATCGATTTAAACGATTCTAACCTTTATGTCATTACAGTACCATGCGTTTCGCAGTGGCACCATCTTTGTTATAGGTTTTTGCTGACTACTATACCTCATCTAAAAACACTTATACTTACTACTTACTTACTTACTTACTTAATGTTATTGGTGTACAATAAAGAATATTCTATCTATCTATCTATCTATCTTATATCTCGTAATAGATTAGTAAAATCGCCAATAACTCAACTTTATCTAGATATTATTTACAAACTTCATTCTGGGCTTTGATGATTTCATAAAGCAACGTAAATGTATGAATTTGCTTAGGACTAATTGTTAGATAGTTTCACTAGACAATTTTTATAAAGCAAATGTGTATCTATATAATAAAAAAATTGAAAATAATTCTAATATTTTCGTTTGCTTGTATTGCCTTAGATCCAGTTTACTGTTCATCCCCACCATATATCCCTCCCCCGCACGTTCTACGTCGTGGGGCTTCCATGTATTTGGGGCTATGTAGAGCTACTCGATCCGGATAGGTCCAAAAGGGGAGATGAGTGAAATAAACAAATCTCACATACACAAACACCTAGAGCTGGAACAAATCACCCCACAGCTTTGGTGCCATAATAACTATTGCTCCAAATGAACAGGAAAAGGCCCATTTTGAATGATATCCTTTGACATAAGCTCCATATAAATTATGTAAAATTTCTATCCCTAGTAGGTAAAATTCTGGTTAGATAGGTAATAAATTTTGGCCGTATTAACGGCCAAAATTAATAACCTATCTAACCAGAATTCGACCATTAGGTGTCGATTCTCTTGTTCACGAACTAAACTTATTTTAAACTATCGCTCTCTTTTACTAATAGTAGATACAAGAAAGGTATGGCAACAATTTTAGAACTGTCAAATTAGTTTACGTGTCACATTTCTTTGTATTTTAGTGGGCACATTCCGAGATCACGACTAAAATTGTATGGAAATCTAAATTCTGACTTATTACGGTTCTAAAATTGTTGCCATCCCTTTATTCCTTCTACTGTTATATAGAGTAGAGAGCGGTAGTTTAAAATTAGTTAAGTTCGTGAGCAAGAGAATCGACACCATTGTCTATAACTAAAAAAAAAGACAAGTTTAGATAATGTTTACTCCTGTCAAATTAAATTAGGTAGGTAATCCACTTGTTTTCTAAGTGAATTTAAGCTGAACGCAGCATCGTACGCTCCGCATTTGCGGAATATTGAAGAAAGCATGCTGATGATGTCATATCATGCGGCGCATGCAGTGCGGGTGAAGTGTGCGAGGCAGCGAGGTTCCAAAAGATTTACCTACTCGTTTTAGACTAAAAACGAGTAGGTACTATGCTTACAAATGAGCGTTCAGCCTTACAGCCAAAATTAATATCCAATCTATCCACGATTTACCCTACTAGAGATAGAAATTTGACATATTTTGTATGAAGCTTATGTCAAATTTCTATCTCTAGTAGGGCAAATCGTGGATAGATTGGATATTAATTTTGGCCGTTAGTCGACATCTTTATGATCTTTATAGTTTACGACTATTTTCCCTCTGAATTACAAGTGCATAGACTAGTTAGTAAGAATGTGATAGAGGGTTAGGTATAGGTACAATATAATCGGCACCACTCGCCCCTCCGTTTTCCGGCTGCCGCCGCACCGTCAGGCGTTCATAAGGTAAATAAAGGAGAATTTGTCAAATTTTGTCATAATCACATCACAACGCCAGCAGTCAGTTTCTGTTTTTATCAGATAAGAGAATGCCACATACCTTTACCTTTAACTTTGGTCAATTTGAAACCAGCACATGCATTTATTTATTTATTTATAGAAGTACATCCACATCACGTACATTAAAATAATCACTATACTCTTAACTAATCTGTAACTGTTATTGAAAAAAATAAGAAGTAAACCTAACCGGTTTTTCGTTAATCCATTTTGTTTTGTACAGTAAAATAGAGCCAATCGACCTAACACGTTACTTTAAAGTTGTAACCATAGAAGTCAAAATAATAAGGTAATAGAAGTGATAAAGGCACGTGAACTTGTCGCCGCGTACAGGTGTCTCATAGGACACCAGTTCGCGAATCGTTTGCTTGTTTGTCTGCTGTTTTGGACGCAGCGAGTCACTACAATTGTATTTTGCAACATATCTAACAGCGGAATTTGTTTTTTGTATTTAGCATTAAATGCTAGAAACATAGTGGGCGTAATTGCTGATTTATGTGTGTTGGTTGGTAGCGGAAAACCGGCGACATGCGTTCCGACCACAGAAATAGATAGAATGGTTGTAATCACAATGTTACTTGCGATTCATGCGTGGCAACTTTCGAACAAGCTACGCC
This sequence comes from Asteroscopus sphinx, assembly GCA_949699075.1. Lineage (NCBI taxonomy): Eukaryota > Metazoa > Arthropoda > Insecta > Lepidoptera > Noctuidae > Asteroscopus > Asteroscopus sphinx. The sequence continues at coordinate 14,560,559 of OX453010.1, forward strand.
TCCCATATTGACGTCATTAATTTTAAAAAATTAACTTGAATAAAATGTACTTTACAGCTTTTGTTTCTGCAGATAGAAATAGCACAATAAGGCATTTTTGCGGGTTTTTCTTACAGTATTTACAGAAACAAGTCATAAGGAGTACTGAGAAAGGCTTTGAAATGCCCTGCACTATGGTACAGAGTGTTGGCACGCGCGCCCTGCCCACTTGGCCATTCTATTTCTGTGGTTCCGACGACGGTTAAAATACAGTAGATAACATTTCTATTAATCATTAATCATTATCATTTATTGCTTTCATGGTGTTCAAAAGGTGTTACAGTAGAATAATAGTATCAAACATGAACCCTGCTAGGGCACAGCAACATCTGGCGTACCAGATTCTATAATCTAAAATTAACTAAATTAAATACATTTCTGACAAAATTATACCTACTCAACATAGTTTTAAGTCAATTAATTATAATAAACCATATCTTGTTGACTTGTTGTTATTATCTACATATTATGTGTATCTGCAATTGTTTCCAGGTTGATTATATACTGTTACAACCATAGAAATCTAAATAGTAAGGTAGATAATAACAACAAGTCAACAAGATATGGTTTATTATAATTAATTGACTTAAAACTATGTTGATTCTTCTCAATATTTAGAAGACAATAAAGGAAAACAGTTAAAAGTCAGTTAGAGGTACTGTACAAACATTTTTGTAACGATGATGCTCTTTACTGTTTTTGCCCATTTATATAAACGTTCAATTTACTCTTAGGTATAATTACCTACTTAGAAATAAGTTTCGGTTACTGAAAAAATCTCACTGTTCAAAAACAGTAGGAAGTCAGGTTTTACTTTTTTCAGTGTGGCATGGATGGTTTTGTAAAACTTGTAAACTAATGCCGCACCGCATCTATAGGTATCGATCACACGTCAGTCACATTGCCACGTGGGAAGCATTTGCGAACAAAAGACATGAACGCGCCATTTTGCACTCCGCTAGCCTAGGTTTGATATGCGTCGGACCTTATGACACCTGTCACGGGTGGGAAAAGGGGTCCTATTCTTTGTCGGTAACCACACGGAACAAAATATTTTGTTATTTACACATCTTCATAATAGGATGCTGACATATTGCCGTATTGATCCACCCATCACCTATTTGGCACACTTCTGCCGTTCATATGATTAAATCAGTGTTGGAGCTGAAAAATGCATAGTTCACGCATCATTATCCCCTGGGGGGGTAATGTGGCATCCCACCCACGATATTCTTAGATGTATGCGCATATTACGTCACGACCTCGTCTGCCTTACACTTATCTATTCCTGTTTTTGCTTTAATGTCTTATTTTTCGTGTTTAGAGGTCAACGTTACCAGGGTTTCTGAAGACTTTCCCTTATCATCAAAGAGTACTTAAATCGTACATATAGTTATACCTATATTGTATTTCGGTTAGTTTGTTCTATTCTGTATGGATAACAACGGCGGTGTTGTATCTATACCTATAGCAATTAATTACCTACGCAGTTACCTATTCCGGCTGCCTAATTGCGTAACTCACTCGCGATCGCATTCATTCGGATTTCAATGTTCATTGCTCTGTGTGTTTTGACAATCCGTCATATTGACAACTACGTACCACGCAATGAATATTGCTGTAATTTCAAAATGAAAGCTGATGTCAATGTGAATGCATCCACAGGGAAGCGAGACCTAAGCTATCGCTGGTTTGCAAGAACACCGACACAACTCGAAATTATTCAAATTTTAAATAAGTAGGTATTCACATAACGAACAAAAATCACTTAATTTTGTTCGTTATGTGTACTTAGGTACCTAAATCTAAACATTTAAAACAAAGTCGGGTTAGTTACACCATTTATAACTCAAGAACCGCTGGACCGATTTTAATAAAATTTGACATACAGATATAACATAACCTGGATTAACAAATAGGCTACTTTTTATCCCAGGAAGATGAATAGTTCCAGAGGAATGTGTGATAAACGACATTCACGCCGGCGAAGTTGCGGGCATAGGCTAGTTTTGAATAATTTGAAGTTCTGTCGGTGTTCTCACAAACCAGCGCTATGTCATAGCAACATGGTCATGTCGTATGCTCAGTATGACCTAGGTAAACAACGTAGGTGTTTTCTTTCGTAAAAATCTGATCATTTTGCAAATAACCGTGCAATGTTGTGGCCTGTAAGACTAATATAATCAGAGCTTATATTAACTACATAAATTTTGCGCCTCGGTCCCCTTCGCTCTGATTTCGCGTGACTCGGATATAACATCATTTACTTAATATGCGCATACATAACGTTCTTTATGATACAATATTTTCATGATAAAACACACTCTGTAGAAACTATCCGGAATACGGAGGGAGAATATCTATGGTGCTCCTTTCTGGCGACATTGTTGTGAGTTGACAGACTTCGTATTTTTAGAAGCAGAAGCCTTTGAAGTACCTTAATATAGGCATTTGTTTGAAACAAACTTACGAGTACTTATTTAAAAACAAATTAGGTAAGGTTTGGTGCTTTAAACACAAACTGCAGTGCAAGATACAAATCACTATCGTGTCGACATGAGCTACATAATGATAATAGCTAATGCAGTGCGAAAAGATTAGCCTGTCAGCAGGTTGGTAGCAGGACTGACTGCCCAGGGTGCACCGGATGATCAATTAAATATCGTCACTCGTGGAGGCTCTTTTAATGCACCCCAAGATACAAATAAGTAAACCTAGTGAAGTAATTCACCTTTGAAGTACCTTAATGGTCATTCGTTTGAAACAAACAGGAGTAAATGAAATTTTTGTAAGTAAGATTTGGTACTTTAAAGTTTAAACACAAACTGCAGTGCCAGATACAAATATGAAACACATAAGTAAACCTAGGCGATAAGGCGACTAAGGGATTCACCAGAGGATGGGCAGCAGCGTTCTCTGAGTATTTAACCAACCAACTGCGATCGCCAACCCGCCTGCCAAGCGTGGCGATTATGGCAAATCCCCCCTTAATTGGGGAGGCCTATGTCCAGTAGTGGACGTCTTTCGGCTGAAATGATGACGATGATGAAATAAACCTAGTGAAGTGGTTCACCTATGAAGCTACTAAATAGGCATTTGTTTGAAACAAACATAGGAGTTGATAAAAAAAATTATAGGTAAGATTTGGTGCTATAAACACAAACTGCAGTGCAAGATACAAATATGAAACAAATATGTAAACCTGTACCTTTGGTTTTCTTAAAATTACTGTAACCAATGGTTGTCTAGATTGTCATCCTCTTGCCCCTAGATTGTTATTTCAATTTGTTTGGGGTCGGTCATATCATGACTTTTTCTTTCTTTTAGCTGTCTAAGTAGATATCGTAAGTTACTCTATGTAAATCTTTTTCAAACAAAAAGCTTTCCTCTTTATTATAAAACCATTATTTTCATCCCTTTATCCGAGAACAGGATAATACACACGCACATTATTTTAAAGGGGCTCTCCCACAAAACAGAACAAAACAATTACCTACCTATTTGTTATTCACGCATCTCCCGGCTTCCCCTAAACATTTGTGTATTCAAGCTACTTATGCACACTGTCCGATACCTCAAACCTCGTATCTGAAACACACCCCTAATACCTATCTATCACGCGTTCCCCAAATGGAAAGCTTTTGGGATCGAATTTACGGGAGTACTCCATTACAAAGTGTAAACCCTAACGCGGCCGTAAGATATCGGCTGCTCAATTTTTGTAACACAAGGGTGCAGTCAAATTGCCGGCTGATAAGCGTAGGGGAGCACGTAGGGTTGGACGAAGGTTGATGGAGGTAAACGCGAATGTAAACCGCAGATAACATCGGCATTCAGCTCCCTATCTTGTGAACATCCTTAGGTAGATGATGTCTCACCAATTTTAAGGCTTCTATCGCTCTTCAGCCTTAGTAACCCGGTTTAGTACTAGGACCTCCTTTAACCCCTATAAAGGAGTGTTGTAAAACTGAAGTGAGGTAAGGTTACGGCAGTCTTCAATCTACTTTCCTTTTCATGTACCTAAATTCAGTTGTTTCGTTTATATTATATCTAACCCTCGAAAATTCTGTCGTAACAAAATCTACAAGTCAAGTGTTATTACTTAGATAAACTTCAAGACATAGATAAACATTGGTTTACGTGGAGGCTTATACAAAGATTATTACAGAATAAAAATAATATTTTATTCAAGTTCCTGTTTCAAGCTCAAGCTCAATCAAGCTCTTCTTGAAAGAGTTTGTTCATCTAAGTGTGCTTTTAAAAAACAAATTTTTGAATTTGATATTCGTAATATTTTACAAATTGGCGAAAAATTCGTATGGAACTGAGCAAAATTTTATTAGGTACTCGAACAATCATTGACAGATGGATATTTTTGGAGGAAACACTGAAAATGGGTGATACTAGGTATCTTTTAATGTTTTGTGGATGAATAGAATAATTAAGTATATTAAAGTCTTTGGAAAATAAACACGAAATACAAATCAGTCATGTTATTAAATAAGCAGGCTATATCTACAGGTAATGACTCAATGACATTTTAACGATCGATTGTATGAATTTGTACATACCTACCTACCTACTTTTTATCATCATTAGGTTATTCGTCACGAAAACTACGATCCTTACAATAAAAGGAAGGAGAGAACGTAGTTTTGGTCGTATCGTAAAACAAACTGTGCCGACCGACTGGGAGGGCTGGCCGGCCTACAATGCAATTTGCTTATCGTGTTGCTTGTTGTGAGAACTAGGAACAGATTTAGATAGTAAGTTGCTTGTGTTTGTTGTTTACTCTTTTTAGGGTTCCGTACCCGAAGAGTGCCAAACAGGATCCTATTACTCTCGCTACGCTGTCCTGTTCGTCCGTCCGTCTGTCTGTCACAGGGCTGTGTCTTTTGAACGGTAATAGATAACCGGTTGAAAATTTCTCGGAATATGTGTTGCTGTGAGGGGTATCACGACAAATACTAATAACAAAACAAAATTAAAACCAAACGGGGTCCCCGTACAAGAAACCTCACAATACATGCATTTTTTTTTTCAACGTTTTTGTTCCTGCTCTATCTTCAAAACGGTAATACATTCCAGCGTCAAACTTAGTCAGATTATAGTGTATTATTATTTTGTTTAGCAACAAATACTAAAAATAGGACAAACATAGGTAGACATATGTGGTGGTACCTGCGTAAGAAAGAGATGCAAAAATTCATATTTCGCGCACTGTGCGTTGGTGTCTTTTGATGAACTCTTGTAAATTAAATCAGTTTCTCTGGGGTATCAGGTCGATTGGTGGTACGGAACCCTTACTAAGCGAGACCGACTCGCACTTGGCTGGTTTTTTTACGAGATATAGATCTGCTCTTGACCGCAATCTAGACAGCTATGTGAAGATAGATACTGCTTAAACCAAATTTCGAATGAAGGGACTTTCAGTTAAGCTTTCAGTTAAGCTCCATTTACGTTAATATATACCTATGACAACTAGATTCTTAACGTTCTGAAAGAGCATGTAAATTTTTGAATTAAAAACTTTTGAATTTAAATTTTCCAGATTTCATAGTGACTCTTGAAGATGTAGTAACGATAAAATATAGTTATAGGCACAGTATGTAGCTGAGAAACTTCTAATAAATTACTATACAAAAAATAAATAAAATGTAAACACCAATGATTGACTCTTATCTCGTAGGAATAGACGATAAGATAAGACTTGCTGCCTGGCGGCAGCTATCGCTTTCGCCCAAGGTATTCCTTTACCGTCCGCTGCCAGCGAACGCTTTAGTGGTTAATAACACGTTCCTTGTCCTGACAACAGGTACAACAGTTAAAACAATCGCCCTGTATCATAATTGACTCATTGGATAATTAGGGAATCGGTTAAGAATATTTAAATCTCACTTAGAAAACAAAATATGGTAAGCACAAACATGGTCAAATAGATGAAGTGCTGCAAAATCATAGTGAAGCCAACAAAACCGTGCTCCTCGTGTACAAACCAGCGCTCACGCACTCACATGTACCTCAAGCCGTGCTCACCGCTCAGTACACATGTCGCGGCATCATCAAGTAAGCATCGCGAAAACAAATATACTTCAGGTGCATGGTGTGTGCGTGAGCGCTGGTTTGTAGACGGAGCAGCACGGTTTTGTAAGCTTCACTATAATTGTTCGCAGCACTTCGTCTATATTTTTTACTATGTCTGTGACGGTAAGTAACTAAGTAACCCTTTATTCCACAAACTAGTCATAAATCTAGATCTAGACTCTAGACAGTCCCGAAACGCAGAGATATTCCCAATAGCGAATAAGAAACATGTTAACACAACAAGGGTTTACCAAGTACGTAGGTAGTTTCCCAACTTATACACATAAGCAACTCTCGAGCGTAGCCTAAGTTATTGTCTGCCTGCCTAACATATAACGGCTACGTGCCCGAATATCTAAATGCGTCGGGGGCATCCGTAAAGCAGTAAATTCTCATTACCGGTCTGCCCGCGGTGTGCCATCGAACTACGCTATGCTAATTTAACATACATCCCCCAGTCGGCCGGCCGAAAGCCGAACGTGTGCCGTACCGTGAAAAGTTACTACTTGAAAATCTTTGTCTGTATTATGACATTGTTGGGATGAAAGTTCAAGTGGCGTAACTGTAGGTACTCTATCTGTCATCGGTGGGTGTTACGGAAGCACCATGACTTTTACTCCATTACACTAGGTTTAATTAGGTATAAGATTAGAATAAGGATTTCTGTATATATCGTGGTGTTTTTGCATGTTGATAATGAATAGTTAAAGGAAACACCACGATATGGAATGTTGTGAAGGCAGAAATCTGGGAACGTATTTCGGACAATGGTGTGCCCTGCCAACATGTGCACCGCAGGTATTTCCTACGAGTTTCGGTGGCCTGTGATTGGCGGGTGCATTGTCATTGTTTCGATTTAGTGCAGTGGTGGGCGCAATTTGTGCGACCCTTATATATACGGGACATGATAATTTTAAGTTGTAGTTCGTCGGTTATCGTGGTCTGAAACGTTTCAATTGTATTGAGCCCATCGCGCTGCTCCAATAAAGTACCACGCATAAGTAGTAAATTCATAGTTCTTTCTAAGTAGTTTGTAGTTATTATTGTTCGTATTACTCGTGTAAACTGTAAAATAAATCGTGTGTTATTGTGCTCAAGACTCGTGTTTCTCTTGGTTTAAATGCCTGTCATTGAACCCTGCGCCTGAATCCTCTACAAAATTGGTCCTGTCGAGCCGGATCGGTGCATTGAAGAAACATGAGTGAAAGGAGCACAGTAACCACCCGTAGTAAGCTGCGCAAGTTAGCCGCCGAGATGAATGCTCGTCGGGCTACAGAAGAGCAAGTGTCAAATTCGGGTGTGACTTCAGAATTACCGCTGAGCTCGCCATCCGTCACAATATCTCCGTCGTACGCAGCGTCTGCTCCAGTTATTCCCTTGGTGAGTGATCGCATTATTGAGTACAGTATTATGCAGCCACCAGCGGAATTGGAAAAAGAACCGGAGCAAGTCGTGAGAGCAATACGTCGGAGCTCACGTTCAAGCCACGCGTCCTCCAAGAACCGCAAAAAGAACGCGGAGTATCTGCGTAAGCGTGCGGAGTACGAGGCTGAGCTAGAACTAGTGCGGATGAGAGAGAGCCTTGTGAGGAAGAAGCTCGATGCTGACCTCGCTGAGGTAGACGCAGCTGCTGAGGAATCCAGTTCTGACGAGGAAATGACTACAAGAAGAGTCGAAGAATGGATCGACACTACGCCTAGAGAAGTGTGCCATAGTGACAGTCGCGCGCCTGTTGTAACCTCTGAACTTTGCGTGCCGGCTGTACACAGTGAGCTACGCGATAGTGCCGTAAACCGCGAACTTCCCGTGTTAAGCGCCCGTAACGCGCCCCGCGAGCCGACCGCGTCGCATGCGTGGCATGCGCCTGAAATATACCACGCTCCCGTGTTTGCTGCGACCCGCGCGTCGCTCGCGCCCGCACAAGTACCTGTGTCTGGGAATATACAACCTACGGTGTTTACTTCGGTCGTATCAAATCAGCATAGAATGTCGACCAATATGTTTGATAATGAACACGTGCAACGACCGCAGTATGAAAAAGAGCATCAAGGGGACACATCAAACGAGCGCCGCCGTGATCCAAATATCGATCAACTGGCAGAGGCCATAAATAACCTCGCTAGACCGAGACCAGTGCCGAGACAAACCTACGAATTGCCATACTTCAATGGCAACCCAACAGACTGGATCTCATATAAAAACATGTATTGGGAAACGACCACGATGTACCATTTCAAGCCTCATGAAAACTTGGCGAGATTAAGGACGTCTTTACAAGGCGACGCTAAGACTGCTGTTGAGGACTTGCTGCGCACATCTACAGATCCTTCGGACATTATGAAGGCCCTGGAGGAAGAATTTGGGCATCCCAATCTTATACTAGAGTGCGCCCTACAAAAGGTTAGGGATTTACCCAAAGTAACGGAAAGCGGACGTGAAATAAGAAAGTTTGCGACGACAGTGAGAAATTGCGTGTCTCTACTTAAAAATATTCGTGCAGAGGGATACCTAAACAGTCCTCATCTGGTAAGTGAACTACTGAATAAACTCACTCCAGTACAACGTGCACAATATGGAGAATTTGCCATGGGCCTAGACAATGCACAAGGAGTGGATTTACGCGTGTCTCCGAACCTAGAAATTGTATCTAGCTTCCTAGCCCATTTAGCACGCATTTCATCATATTACGTTCAAATGAATGTAGCGGCCGCCGCCGCCGCACCGCCTGTTGTTAAAACACAGAAAGGCGGGCAACCATTTGTGCGTCAATCACATTACCCGAGACAAGTGCAACGGGTGCATGTTCAAGCTGAGGATAAGATTCCGCCTGAAGGTGAGAAGACACCTGAGAAGATTACAGAATGTGCAGTTTGTCATGGAGAGCACGAAATAATAAGATGTCCAAAGTTCACTGAACTAAACATAGAAGAACGATGGAACTTAATTAAGAAGCAAAAACTGTGTTTCAAGTGTCTAGTGAAACGGCATTCAAAAAAGTATTGTCGTGCAAAACGGTGTGATAAGTGTGGTTGTGGCCATCATGCGCTTCTTCACACAGAAAGGACATCTGAAGTTAGTACGGAAAGTGTTACTAATGTAGGCGAAAGCCAAGCAAGGGCCCTACTGAAAATCATGCCAGTAACCATAAGTGACATGAGCGGAAACACGAGGGGTTGCTACGCCCTATTGGACGACGGGGCCACCGTGTCATTACTGGACAATTCACTCGCGGACAAGCTAGAAGGACCCATAGTGCCGTTGACTATCAGGAGTGCGCGTGGACATAAAGTGTCGGACTTTACGTCACGAGTAGTAAAAGTGAACGTTGCGGGTCCAAACGGACAAAATCATCAAATAAAGTGTCGTACGTTATGCAATTTGGATTTACCGCCGCAATCCGTTCCTGCCGCAACAATGGAGGAAAATGCTCACCTCCGCAACTTGGGTTGCGAGGAAATGAAGGAAGCGAAGCCACTGCTTCTATTGGGTCAAGACAACTGGGAGCTACTTGTCAACGATGATATACGCCGTGGAAAGTCCGGTAAGCCAGTCGCTTCTTTGACCAAGTTAGGTTGGGTTATTCACGGTCCTTTAGGTAATAGTAGTAGCATAAGTCATTCTGTTAATAATAATTGTACTTCAATTTCTTTACCTGTTTTGCATAATACAGTTAAGGCTCAATTCGAACTAGAAGCGATAGAAAAAGTAGAAGTGCCTCGTAAAAATCGCGATATAGTTAGAGATATAGGTATTTTGGATAAGATCAGTAGTTTTATAAGTAATAGATCTAGATGGAAATCAGGGATTCAGTGTAATGATAAGCTGAAAGATTCCAATGTGCAAGTATGGCAAACATGGCTTTACAACCTGTGTGTGCTAAAAGAAATTAGGATTCCTAGGTGGTACAACCTGCAACCCGGAGATCTGGAATTACGTGTTTTCGGGAATGCTAGTGAGTACGCTTATACCGCCGTACACTATGTAGTAGGGAAAGATTCAGAGAGCAATAGGAAATCTGCGATAGTCACGGGAAAAGCCCAAGTAGCACCTCAGAAAATTCTCTCTCTCCCACGCTTAGAGTTACAAGCTGCAGTGTTAGCGGCTAGGGTAGCTACAACGGTAGAGTCAGAACTAGGTTTAAGTATAGGTCATAAGTTTCTGTGGACCGATAGTAAGACAGTCCTAAAATGGATTAGGTCGGAAACATATGGATTACGTTTTGTTTCACACAGATTGTCCGAATTCGTTAGGAGGTCAAAGAAAAGCGACTGGCGCTGGGTGCCATCGGCTGATAACCTTGCTGATAACGCTACCTGGAAGGATTGGTCTAATATTTGCGATAATTGGCTTTCGGGCCCGTATTTTCTTGTCAATCCACAGAAGCGGTGGGGCGTCCTATACACGTGCCTAGTGACTCGTGCCATTTATTTTGAGTTCGCATTGTTGTTGAACGCTGACTCAGCCCTACGGCGGCACTATATTGCGCGTCGCGGGAAGCCGACACATATGTGCTCCAACCGCGGTACAAACTTTGTCGTAGCAAGCAACGAGCTACGTGCAGCGCTTAAGGAGGTCAACCTCGCCTGCCTCGGCATCTACTCTCGCCAGCAGTGGAGGAGGGTAAAGGCCCTGGCCGACGTTTTTAGGAAACGTTGGTTACGGGAGTACCTTCCCACGCTTCAACGTCACCAAAAGTGGGCAAACAATGTGCCAAATGTAAAAGTGGGTGATATGGTAGTGATTGTAGATGAAAAGTCGTAGTCAGTGGGTCAAAGGGACCATCGAATATGTGTATCGCGGTAATGACAATTTTGTGTGTTGTAGATATTAAAACTATGAATGGGGTCCTGCAACGACCAGTAGTAAGGATCGTGGTGCTTCCTACCGACGGATATGTAATCGGTTGAACCCTCTTACGGGGGGTGGAATGTTACGGAAGCACCATGACTTTTACTCCATTACACTAGGTTTAATTAGGTATAAGATTAGAATAAGGATTTCTGTATATATCGTGGTGTTTTTGCATGTTGATAATGAATAGTTAAAGAAAACACCACGATATGGAATGTTGTGAAGGCAGAAATCTGGGAACGTATTTCGGACAATGGTGTGCCCTGCCAACATGTGCACCGCAGGTATTTCCTACGAGTTTCGGTGGCCTGTGATTGGCGGGTGCATTGTCATTGTTTCGATTTAGTGCAGTGGTGGGCGCAATTTGTGCGACCCTTATATATACGGGACATGATAATTTTAAGTTGTAGTTCGTCGGTTATCGTGGTCTGAAACGTTTCAATTGTATTGAGCCCATCGCGCTGCTCCAATAAAGTACCACGCATAAGTAGTAAATTCATAGTTCTTTCTAAGTAGTTTGTAGTTATTATTGTTCGTATTACTCGTGTAAACTGTAAAATAAATCGTGTGTTATTGTGCTCAAGACTCGTGTTTCTCTTGGTTTAAATGCCTGTCATTGAACCCTGCGCCTGAATCCTCTACAGTGGGTCTGTGATTTATGTAGGTGCCTATTCTATACTTATTCTTAGAGAGGTTATTAACAAAACAAAGTTGATTAAATCGCGTATATTATTTAAATTGGTTTCCCTGAATATACGCGATTTAATCCGGTTAAACTTTGTTTTATTATAATGTGTAGTGATCGCGAAAACCTAAGAAGTTATTAGGTTATTAAACTTCTGATAAAATAAAATAAAAAAGCCCTTTATTCTACTACTACCTATAAGAATTTATATTACATGCATTCTTTCATTAATTGATTTTATAATTATATTCCTTTATTTATTTATATACATATTATTTACATTTTTAAATATTTCTATAAAAAAATATAAAAAAACATTTAAAAATATAAAAAATAGTAGCCCGCCGGCATCGGGAACAGGGTCCAGACTACCGGTGGTCAGGGCCTCAGAGAGAGGAACTTCCTGACGATACGCGCCGTATCCAGGAGTACCGCTTTCTGTATCAAGCCCTTGACCCAGCTGCCCAACGCGAGCCTCCTAAGATGTAGATCGAGGCTCTTGGCTATTAAGCCATTGGCCGTAACAACAATCGGCACAATGACTGCTGAGTCAAAATCCCACATGTCAACAACCTCGTGTGCCATGTCAAGGTATCTGTAATTATATTATTATTATTATATTAATTAAGAATATTTCCATTGTTACATTATTTGATTAGAATATTATATTATTTAATTTGTAGTAGTCGCCCTTTTGGCGTAGGCCTCCCCCAATTCCCCCCATAATTTCCTGTCTCTTGCTTTTTGCATCCAATTTGATCCACACTCTTGTACAAATACATCTCTCCACCTCTTTCTTTGTCTTCCTATTTTTCTTTTATTTTCTCGTGGGATCCACTCAGTCACCTTCTTGGTCCACCTTGTACTATCCTGTCTACATACATGACCCGCCCAGTTCCATTTGAGTAGCCTTATACATTTACACTTCTGATACCAACCTTATAAACTATAGCTGTGCCCGCGACTTCGCCCGCGTACTGAAATAAAATATAGCCTATGTTACCTCTGAATAAAGTAGCTTTCTAATGGTAAAATAATTATTAAAATAAAATAGGTTATAATAAAACAAAGTTTAACCGGATTAAATCGCGTATATTATTTAAATTGGTTTCCCTGACGTTTCGAAAGCTTTGCAGCATTTCGTGGTCGCAGGTAGACTAAGATGACAAGTGTCTTTACAAATATTTCTAAAAAAATTTTTTAATCTACCGTACAATATTATTAATTAAAATCGTTTCGATGCACGCAGTAATCACTCACAATATCATTATCTTTTACAGTGTTGCGTGCTGTTTGGGACTTGATTATTTTAAGGACTGGGTTCCAAACAGGTGGTAGCTGCCAACCATCTTCTCTATTAAAATTAGGATGTTTTTTAATTTCAATTGCCTCACGGAGCATTCTAGGTACATATCGGTTTTCCTTCGCCAGAACTTGTGGTTTATCAAATCGAAGAAAATGGTTGGGTTTGTCTAGGGCATGTTCACACACTGCAGACTTTGTGGAGCGTCTGTTCTTGACGTCAGCTATATGTTCTTTAATTCTAGTGGCTATACTACGCTTTTTTTGCCCTATGTATGATAACCCACAATCACAATCAATCTTGTAGACCCCTGCATCTTGTAAGGGAATGTGACACTTCACCGGTCTGAGGAGTTGGCTGATCTTTCTTTGGGGCTTGAAATAGGTTTTGATAGAAGCACGCTTCAAGATATGACCAATTCTGTCGGTGACCCCTTTGATGAATGGTAGAACAGCAGGTCGACGATCAACTGTGCTGGGTTTCAGGCGGCGTTTGCGATGGGGATGTGGAGCTTGCAAGTTATTATGCTTGAGAACATGCTTCACATGGTAAAGTTCCCCTGCCAGGTGGTCGGCATCGATTCGGTGATTACTGCGTGCATCGAAACGATTTTAATTAATAATATTGTACGGTAGATTAAATTTTTTTTTTAGAAATATTTGTAAAGACACTTGTCATCTTAGTCTACCTGCGACCACGAAATGCTGCAAAGCTTTCGAAACGTCAGGGAAACCAATTTAAATAATATACGCGATTTAATCCTGTTAAACTTTGTTTTATTATAACCTATTTTATTTTAATAATTATTTTACCATTAGAAAGCTACTTTATTCAGAGGTAACATAGGCTATATTTGAGCCAAGTGTGAGTTTTTTGTTTTCTTGTTTTAAGGTCTTTGTTGTTTAGAGGTGCATTAAAAGAGCCTCCACGAGTGACGATATTTAATTGATTGTCCGGCGCACCTTGGGCAATCAACCCCACTACTAACATGCTGATTGGCTAATCTTTTTCTCACGGCATGAGCTATTTATTATCTTTATGTAGCTTATGTCGACACGATAGAAGAAGAAAGGCTTTATAATAAAACAAGCTTTTTTTTTATAAGTTTAACCGGATTAAATTATTTAAATTGGTTTCCCTGACGTTTCGAAAGCTTTGCAGCATTTCGTGGTCGCAGGTAGACTAAGATGACAATCGTCTAAAAACTAAACTAAACTTTAAACTTTGTTTTATTATAATGTGTAGTGATCGCGAAAACCTAAGAAGTTATTATAAAATAGGTTTTGTAGTTTTAGAGTTTATCTATTACAAACAAACAAATTTTTCTTTCTCAGTAGCAGCCCGGAGTCTGGATTTGTGCCCGGTTAATGGCAATAGGCTCGCCCCCTATTACATGGGACTTATAACGTAACTGGCGAAATGTGGGTGTACTATACACCTCTGCCTACCCCTTCGGGGAAATACAGGCGTGATGTTATATTAAATCTTTCCTCATTATAATATTATTATTATATTAGTATTAGTATAGATAGACTAGACTATGCCTGCGGCTTCGCTCCCGTGTTTATTCAGTTTGTCCCACACATGGAGAAAAGAAGGGAGGTCCCACAGGACAGACAACGAGATAAAATATAGTGTAGAGTATATCAATTTTCAAGTTTAATCATAAGCTTTTAATCACAACCAGTTATTTCAAAATCGGTCTGTAGTTTTGCTCGAACAAACAAACAGACAACTCGCACTAGGCCAGCGTGGTGGACTAAAGCCTTAATCTTCTCATTCAGAGAAGAGGCCCGTGCCCATCAGAGGGACAATAATGGGCTCCTCGTGTTATTTAAAGGCGACGGGGATGCCATTATTTATCTGGACCTAAAACGAAACGAACTTTATTTGACCCCGCTACATTTTTGAACGAAGACCAATACTTGGATTCCTTGAACCATGTGTGCCATTGACCTACCTGCGCTTGGAACAAATATCCGTGGCCAAATACTTTTGATGCGGAATCCGAGCAGCAACAAAGGATTGTGACAACGCAGTGCAGCAGCTAAACGCATCTGTAGAGTTGTTAGATACTTTATACTGCAACTTGTATCCGTACCTAAAGGAGCGTACTCAGTACTCACCGCAAGCATTACATTACAATAGTGCGCCAACTCAACGTACTGTCCGAGGAGCATTCGCTTTTGTAACCGCTCCACATTGAACATCGCTTGTTACAAACAGCGAACATTCGTCTGTGTAACATGTATTCATTTATTTTGGCGTTATTTACAAGTAGTGCGTACTGTAGTGCTCGGTTCTGAGTTGTAAGATTTAAGTTTGCGCACTGTTAATGCTCGCCTTGACGTATTCTCCGGTGTAATACTCATGAGCTAGTACATTACACATGAAAAATCAATGAATACAGGCGAATACTCGCAGGTAGTAGGTACGCACTTTAAGGCTTATTTATTATTTATTTATTGTATTCTTTGCTTACTACTCTCACATGGTTTTGTCCGTAACTTTGTCCGCTAAGCGACATGTACAAAATTGTTTTACTACTGGAAGCTCGCTCAAAATATACCTATGCAATGGTAAAACATGTTATATACAAAAAAAAAAAATTTAAATCCTAATACTTTCTGAGGTTTTCGCGATCACTTCACATTATAATAAAACAAGTTTTACCGGATTACATCGCGTATATTATTTAAATTGGCTTTCCTGACGTTTATAAAGCTTTGCAGCGTTCGTGGTCACAGGAAGACTATGATGACAATTTAAATAAAATACCTAATAAGTATACGCGGTGTAATCCGGTTTAACTTTTTTTATTTTAAAATCCTATTGGATTCTGTTTCAAAGTTTTATTTTTCAAATTGTGATTCAATATTTTATTATATTTCTGTGTCAGAACTTATAGCAAAAACCGTTACTGAGTCACGTATACAGACGTAAAACTTCATTGAAACTTCATTTTCTATTTGCATAGCAAAATGTTCATTTTGTGCCAAGCACTGAGCCGAAACATAAAGTAACATGGAATGACGTGACGGTATCTTCTTTTATGACCAACTACCTAGGTACAGGTCAGTTCGGTACAATGAGGGTAGTTTTAAAAATACGTTCCGTACGGCTTATTCGAAACAAAGTTCAGGAACTGCGAAATAGAATTGTAACAGAATGTTTCTTTCGTGTTTCAATTCAATTAATTTAATTCAGACAAATCACAGTAAAATTATAAATCATCCACCGCCAGCTACCACCTCTTTGAAACCCCGTTCCAAAAATAATCAAGTCCCAAACAGCACGCTACACTGTAAAACATAATAACACTGTGAGTCACTACTGCGTGCATCGAAAGGTAAATAAAAAAAAATAAAAAAAATAAAAAAAAATTGTTCGATAGATTAAAATATTTTTTAAGACTTGTCTATAGTCTTCCTGCGACCACAAACGCTGCAAAGCTTTTGAAACGTCAAACCAATTTTAAACATATACGCGATGTAATTTGGTTAAAATTGTTTTATTATAATTATACATGTTGAAATTTTAATGGCTTTTTTCCCGAAAATTAGTAATTTTACTCATCATTATGAACAACTTTTACTATGGGACCAACCCTGATATCGCGAAAAACAAATCAGGTGGTCCCTACATTTTATCGATTTAAGTGAATACAAATGTAGGGACCAACTGATTTTTTTCGTGATTTCAGTGAAAGAAAGCTTCGGGAAAGAAGCCATTAAAATTTCAGCATGTATTAATCATCCATAACACAAACACAACACACAAAACTTAAACATACCCGTAGTGCGACTGTCCGAGTTCTTAATCAATACCCGGACGCGGGAATTACTCTAGGTACAAACAATTTAATTATCGGATTTTAATTACGTGTTCGCGTAATACTTGTAATTAATTGGTGCGAGCATTTGAATGTGCTATTTTTTTAAATGTGGGCCAAAGTGATTTCAGTGTTTGGGAGTAGGATTTGTTGTTTTCTTACACAGACCAGTAAGCCTCAAGACGCCACATAAACAAAGTTTTGCATGAGAACACAGTCGTAAAATGTTGGCGGGGACCGGGGGGCGGACGGCGCGTTATGATTGGTCGGCTCAAATGTTCAGTGATCTGATTGGTGCCACTCGCTGATGGAGTGACGTCCCGATTGGTGGCTTGGCGTGGGATATGCAGTTCTACTGCATATGCTTTGTGACCGGGGGTATCCGGCTAATAGGCGTCTAGAGGCTTACTGGTCTGTGTTTTCTTAGTATATTCGCAAATTAAGCAGTGATAGCCTAGTGGTTGAACGCTTGCCTTCCATGTAGGAGGGTGTGAGTTCGATCCCGGCCCGCACCTCTGACTTTTCGAATTCATGTGCCGATCTGAATTCGATTATCACTTCCTTTAACGGTGAAGGAAAGTGAGGTGAGAGTGCTCCATACAGATCTCAATGGTGTGTGTAGTCCGCCAACCCGCACTAGGCCAGCGTGGTGGACTAAGACCTTAGCCTTCTCGTACTGAGAAGAGACCCATGACCAGCAGTGGGACAATAATGGGCTGGTTGTTATGTTAGAACATTCATAAATGTGTAGATATAAGTAAGTATCGTAAAATATGAAATATTGAATAAATTGTACTTGAGTATTTAATCTTTATTGTTAGTTCTTGTAGCTCGCTAAGAAATTATCAAATAAGCTTAAAACTTTCAAAACACTTAACAAATGTCTTCGCGACTTGGTCACAAACAAACCTCCAAGGATAAAAGTATTATGCGATCTAATTGAATAGCTAATAAACAAAGTGTCTAAGTTTCCCGCCGTGCAATAAATAATAGATAAATTAAATGGCCGAGAGCCCGGCGAAACAGAATTAAAACTTTCCGGGCGGTTTCACGTAAATCACTGCTAGCTGATTTATATTTCACGCACCTTCGCCGAGTATCCGAGTCGCGGCTCTAGCGTGTATTCTATGAACATCTATCTCTATGATACCTATTTTACGTGCTTCCGAATTTGTAAAATTTTCCCGTTCGTAATTTTTATTTTTCACGCATCTTTGCCGATTATCCGAGTCGCGGCTCGAGCGTGTATTCTATGAACATCTCTATTGAAAGGAAACCATCAAATTAACTAAAAGTATGGTATTTTATAAGCTTACGAATTTGTAAAATTTTCCCGTTCGTTTTTGTTATATTTAACTCATATTCGCCGAGTGTCTGAGTCGCGGCTCTAGCGTTTATTCTATGAACACCTGTATGGTATTTTATGTGCTTCCGAATTTGTTTATCCCGTTCTTTATATTTCACTGGGCTGCTATGTCTGATTTTATCAAGGAATTATTATTTACTTACAACGTACCGTCACCTCCTTAAATATGGCACGCATACAGATTAACATGTTGTATATGCATATAAAATTATTCAATCATATTATTTATTGAAAAAGTTCAGCCATGTCGTTGTCAAATCGGTGCTATCGGTCTATGAATGTTTCCTCGTGGATGGATGTTCATCCGAGCGCACTTCCGCAGATAGAGGTGTGAATCCATAACACTCCCTTACCTTCGCAATGATCACATACGCATACACAATAATGTGATAGCACAAGCACAGATTACCTATAAGTTACCACAGATTACTATTATTTACACAAGTTCAACATATAAAAAATTAAGAATCAATAAATTCAGTGTTTTCTATCTCATAGGAAAAGTAGATGTGAAATGTACTTTGCGTTATCATTGATTTAAATAATAGGTACCTACCTCAGACCAAAAGAATAAGATAGACGGAGCGTGTAGAACTAGCGAATGAAGCCAGAGAGAAAGGAATACAAAATGGCAATGGCAAACCTATTATTCCGGCCACTGTTCGCGAGCCGCAATCTGGAGCGTACTACGTCTAATCCTCAAACTAAAAGAATAAGATTGACGCTCCTGACCGCAGCTCGCGAACACTGGCCAGAATAATAGGTACTCCTTTGCCATTTTGTATTGCTTTTTCTGGCTTCAGTCGCTAATATTCCATGAGAAAAGCGTAAAGGTGGAAAAGTCCGTACATTGAGGTTTTTTTTAAAAACCGGCTAGGGGCCCAGAAATACGAAATAGAAAACAAATCAACCATTTTTTTTTAATTATGTCCGTCCGTTTATCCGTCTGTTTGTCTGTTTGTTACATCATTTTCATTACGTAAGAATAAATACTGAATATAAGCTACGTGATTTGGTAACACTTCGAAGAGCTTCCCCAGCAGCTTTTTTCTACAGTAAGCTGTTGGTCATAAAAACTAAAAAAAATCCCATTGATCTTAGAAATCTTCTAGTTTTTTTTATGAGATATAGATCAGCTCTTGGTCGACGATGGAGCGAGCAAACCTATTAGGTGCCGATTCACTCCAGCTTTAAAGGCGTTAGGGTTGTAAGTGCCCGAAAATACAGTGAATTCCACAACTTGGCTGTGCGCATTATGAAAGAGTTCTCAAAGCACTTGGTCCTGATAGTAGAGATTTCTACCAAATGTCCTGCAGTGCGTCGTGTAGTCCAATGAAAGAAAGGAGATGGCGGGATTAGCTCATGGAGCTTTTGCGCACACTTTCCAAAGTACAGCTTGTAGAACACCGACAAACTGCAACTGTAAGTTACATTATATTATGCACACATACATACACATATTTACATTGTGCTATTGTTTAATTTGTAAACAAACAGCTAATCATAACAACGTTATCGGGACTACGAATTGCCTGTAGCTGTGTACAGTATACACAAATTTAGTTGCTGTCAGTTCAGCCGTCTGAAACGAGATGAACCCGTAGCGGAGTGTACACCGAGTTTATTTGTTCCTTTTCGTACTGAAGCGAACTAATTGAGCTGTACTAAACTTCCGCTCTAAATTTGTTTATACTGCATACACTATATTGTTCAGAAATATTGAATGCTTTAATTAATTTCCGTTAACTTTTGTGAAGTTAAATTTCTTGAACAGTTGCACTTTTCTAAAAACACAATACATTTTAAGAATGTGCGCTCAGACCAAAATAATAAGATAGACGGAGCGTGTAGAGAATAAAGCCAAAAAAAGGAATACAAACGGCAAAGCAGTACCTACTATTCCACCCCCACTGTTCGTTAGCTGCGGTCAGGGGCGCTACTAAGAGCTAAGTGGCGCCCCAATCAGTAAAAAAATAATTACTCGCTGAATACTGTAAATAGTAACTGTAATAAGTAAAATTTGTTTTTACCAATTGAAGTACAGCCCTAGCCAAGTTGACAATCTACAATCGTCAACGCTATAGAAAACAATCAAAATGTATGGGTAACTGTACTGCAATTGATAAAAACAAATTTTTGATAAATTATGTACTCAGCGAGTAATTATTTTTTTAGTGATGGGGGCGCCACTTAGCGCTTATTAGCGCCTTAAGTTTGAGGATTAGACGTACGCTCCAGATTGCGGTTCGCGAACACTGTGGGCGGAATAGTAGGTACTCCTTTGCCATTTAGTATTCCTTTTTGTGGCTTCACTCGCCAGTTCTACGCGCTCCGTCTATCTTATTCTTTTGGTCTGAGGATGTGAGAGACTGAAAGTTTACCATTACTTAAATATAGGCCTATTTCCCATTGGGTTTGGTAGAAATCCATATTTCCACCTGCTACGATCCTAAAACACTTCTTTCGCTTTATCTACGTCCATTAACCTCGTCATGCATGCTCGTTGGTTTAGAGTGCTACTTTTTTGAGCATGTCCGTGATTTGGTTGCGGTTACGCTCGTCGAGGTTGCCCCCTGTTGCTGCTGTTGCTGTTTTATTAGGTACACACTTATTTCGTCAATCTCATATCGTCCATCATCTCTACATGCCCAAACCATCATAACATACCTTTCTCAATCTTTGTCAATAGAACATCTTTCACTCCACGACTCAAAAGAAAGCTTCGTTTATATCACAAATATTTCTGAAGACATTTTTATTGATGACAGTGTAAATGTCTGCCTGAGTTTCCTGGGGTTTCCTTGCGTCGCCGCGTCACCGTCATCGCCCGTCGGCGCTTCGTTCGTAGACGACTAGCGTAGGTAACATTTGTTTGTTTAAGTAATTTTCATGGATGGATAGTGTTTAACATACTTTCGTGTATCTGTTCATATTAGCATAAAAATAAATACTACAGGCACCACTATTAAAATTCAGTCCTCCTAAACGCTCAACTCGTTCGTTGTCCCGTTTCTGTAGCGCATCAAGAATGTTTACCGAAGCCCGAGTCGATTTTTTCTAAATCTACGATGCAAAAATGTTTTTTTTTTCTCTTTTTTTATTATTAGGGAGGCACTTATACAAATGTACATGCCAGTCCCATCGTACCCTATTACAAATGAAAAATTAACTAAAACGTAATGTTGCAAACTTGTCGTGGTCGCCCACAAACTGAGATCTGGTCACATCATTTCAGCCGAAAGACGTCCACTACTGGACATAGGCCTGGTCTGGTCACATGCCGCTCAATAAGTTTGGATTTTTGATGAAGAAAATTCATTCACCTAATTGTGATGTATGTGGAATCTACGAAGATGTCATCCACTTACTATAAGAGTGTTCTAGATTTCAGTCTGCCAGAGACGATCTTTTAAAGGAGTTAAACATTCATGATGTGAGTATAGTGATTATATTATTATCTTTGGTGAGTATGTTTCATCATATAGGCTGCTTATATATAATGTATTGAAGTTTGCGAAAAAGATGCGCTTCCCTGGTATGCCGAGTGCGGGCCAACCCCAACGTTATACTGCGCTGTATAGCGAGCAAGCTCGACTGCTTGTGTGTGAACAGCTGCTGCAAGCTCTCTACCTTGGTGCTCAGCTTGTAGCAGGGATTCGCATACCATACAGTACGTTTAGATTAAGTGCGAAGGAAAGGAATACTAACAAAAATAAGTTAAGTTAAGTTAAGTAAAATATTGTTACTGACACAGGGAGTCATTGTTACTAGTCCAATTATTATTATTAAACAATCTCACTGTGAAATAACACTAACAAACTAACACTGGCCCCCTAGATACAAGCAAAATACACCATTTTGTTGTTGGCAACTTTAAAATAAGTGTTATTTCCTTCAAGTAAATAAAAAAATATCTTACCATAACAGGTTATTTTTAAATTTTCATCTAGGCACTCTTAGATTTTTGTGCTAAAATATCTTACAATTTTATTACTTTAGCCCTCCGATCGTGATGAGAAAATCGCCGAGTTTGCATATAGTTGGGCCAGACATAATATTTCTGAGTGGGTTGAACATTCCCAGGCAAATCTGGCAGGTTTGAATATAAAATGAATGAAGGTTAAGTCACTTATGCAAATGGGAAAAGTTCCGGAACTCGCCTTTGATATGGAGCCCTAGTTCTGTAATAGAAATGGATACCTTTGACATTGTTAATTTTATATTTTTGTCTTGACAATTTAATTTCAAGGACTTTAAGTTTGTTCAGCTTCAGCCAAGATTTTAGTCCTCAAGGTAATTCGAATTTGATTGTGTGTGTGGATCGATCTTCAAGGCTAAATGTTGAATTTTAGAATATCAACCCGTTAGATGCCTGGTGCTAGTGGAGGTTGTCCCAAAAATGTTAACTCGGCAGTCTAAATGTCTAGAAAAAAAAACAATCATCCGTCACGTTGAATAAAATAGTACCTAATGCATTAAAAGAGCCACCACGCGTGACGATATTTAATTGATCTTTCAGCTCACCCTAGGCATAGAATATATATGCCCAGGGCAGCCCTGCTACCAACCAGCTGTTTCCCAGATGGCATTAGCTATTATCATTATGTAGTTAGTTACCAAAATAGTGCTTACAATGTATCTCGCTACTTTTTAAGAGCATCGTTAAAGTTGTAACTTATTTTATGTAGGTAACAAACTAAAAGGTCCTTAATTCCATTAACAGCAATCTTAAGAACTTTAACCCTTAATTTACCTGAGATAGGTTAAGAATGATTAACAAATAAGCCTTTGGCTGATGCTTCGCCGCGTATAATTTATCACAGAAAGACGTTATCACGCATCCTTAGGAAACTATGTACCTTCCCGGGATAAAAAGTAGCCTATATTTTCATCCGTGTCCGGTCTATCTTTGCGGTCTGACCATGCGGAAGCGGGCCGCTTCTCTGGTGCGCAGAGTGCGGGCCAGCTCTAACACCGCCCTGGCGATGATCGCGGATAGGCTCGACTGCCACATAATCAGGCATTGTTGCGACAGGCACATCGCAGTACAACTGCCGCAGAGAAAGCTCTAATAATTGTGATATATTTATATTTAATTTTATTTCTCTGATTTTATTTTAATTTTATTGTATTTTACGGTTGAGACTGAGTTGGAATTAGTTGACATTGTTTTAATTATTAATTTGTAACTTGATTATTATTGCTTTTAAATGTGACATTTATTTATTATTACTTTGTTTGTTTTGTTGTATATGGGTGTAATTTGCCTGAATAAAGATGATTTTAATTTAATTTGCTTCAAATTTCATCGAAATCCGTTTAGCGATTCAGCTTGATTGAATGACAAACAAATAAACATCCATACTTTCGCATTTATAATACTTATTAGTTGGATATTGGTACTAAGCTCTTTCCGCCCTTTCCAATTTAAAACACAATCTATAAAGTCAATCTGGATTAGTCATGTCCCTGCAGTTCGGGACTGCTGAGAAACAAAGAACGCAAAATTTATATTCCCGTAGAAATTAAATACAAAACCACTGCGCCTTGCACAAGATTATATCATTTTTCTAAATGGATAAGTATCCAAAAAAAATGTTGTGGAAGGTTGGTTTGCAAAAGGATACGTTTATGAATAATTGTTTGATTTAAAAGTGATGATAATGATGATGTGGAGTGTTGATGATGAGGAGGAATGAGGAGCATGTTACGAGGAAACTTTTAAATATGAATGTGGATGGCTTTAAAAAAGAGGCAGACCGAAGAAAACATGGATGGATTGTGTGAAAGATCATATGAATAAAAAAATTGTGAACACGAAGATGAATGCCGATAGAGACGAATGGAAGAAAATACTTGAAGCGCTGACCACAAATAAATTGGGATAAGGACAGGAAGATGATGATGATGGTGTTTGCGAAGTGTGTTTGTGAAAAGTTTTTGTGAAATGCCTTAAGAATCACATCAACATTGATCTAAAACGCTCCAGCAAAGGTGACCACTTATCATATTTCCCTACAATACACCTAATTTCCTGCTTTCGCTTCTATCGTGATTGCATAATTTTCTTTTATTTATCATCGTCTACAAAAAAAAAACAAGTGAAGCAGTGGCGAGCGCTTATTCAGCTACCATTAGTGAGCGCGCCCGGCGAGGAGCCGACAAGTCAATAAATCATTTCTCGGCATCGGCATCTCTTATCGATTCTATTGAATAGCGATTTATTCGCTCGATGCTTAATCACCGCTTTTCGAATATGAGTAGGCTTAAGGCACCTAATATGTCTGCGGAGAATAAAACCTCGCTTGTAATACCGCCGGCCATTGATGTGTTACATAAACATGTCTTGAATAGAGCATATTATATGGTGTTGTGAATTGTGAACTCTTCCCAGTATTCATGATATAAGAAACTAATTTTATCTCACAGGCTAGCAATATTAAAATCATGTAATGTGCATCTCTACATTTTGCTACACTTTTCAGGAATGAGTTTTACATATTTTATATTTAAGAACAAAATATACTCTGCTACTTTCTAGTCTTGACTTGAAATTACGTCTTTAAAATACTTAAATAGAGAGGTTCAGGTTGATTACATTATTCTTTCATCAAGGGTAGAAAATTTACCTTATAATATTTTCTAGAAACAAAAAACAACAAAGTGTAGACTTCGGCTTCAGCTATTCTTGTAGATAGGTACTTTTAAGGCAAATCGATCGTATTGTGCAATACGATCGATTAAATTTATTATGCACGTAGTTTATTCGTATTTGTAGCTGTTTATTACCTTAAAAAATATTTTCTACAGTTGCCATCCTCGAGCACATTATAAGAGACTTTGCTCGAGCAGTTCAATGTTTCCGTGTGCTCCATTTCTACAGACTATGTTATGTCTATTTTAAATGGTAGTCTGAGAAATAAACGATTATGAACTGGTGATCTACGTTGTAGCTTAAAATACATGCATTAGATAATGTACAGAAATGAAGGAAGGAAAATACTCCAACATATACATAGATATAACGGGTAGGACGGTTACTTTTAAAATAAGACAACATAAGCGTAGGACACATAGCCTTTGCCCTGCAGTGGGTCACTACAGGCTGATAATAGAAGGCACAAACAGTCCATATTGTCCCTATACTATTAGATATTCTGTGCTATAGTTCTGTCATCTACACGACTATATTCTGTGCTATAGTTTTGTCATACTATACTACACGACTAAAGTCCCTACAACAAGGCCTGAACACCTTAAACTACGTCTCCTGCGACCATATTCTTGTTATTTCTAACATCTAACATGTATTTCTAACAAAATGGGGACGTGGCCGAGCTGTTTGGCTACTTTTGGCCTAAGCAAAATTTTGGCATGTTTTTTAGATTTTGGTTGCAGGAGACCCAACACAACACACGCTTACATATAAAGTCCTACATTATTATATACTCCACTCCATAAAGCCACCATTCCGAAAATTATTTTATTTAGATTAACATCTTTTACACTATCATCCACGTATTCAATTTGTTTTTTTTTTTTTTTTTTGTAATTTTTTTTTGCTTGCCTTCTTCCCGCGTATGAGGTTCTTTGCCCTCCCCAAAAAAGGAGAAAACAAAGATGTATCAAAATAATAACACACAAACCAGCCCATTACTGTCCGATTGCTGGGTACGGGCTTCTTCTCGAGTGCGAGAAAGATAAGATCCAGCATTTTAAATTTCACAATTTTTGTATCAGGTGGAGGGGCTCGTGACTAAGTAATAATAATAACCGTAATTGCAAGATTTGCGAGATTTAGCTGCGCTGGTCATGGTCAGTTCTTAGATGGGTGACCGTTTCGTTGCACATCGAGACCCCTCCGTGCCTCATAGAGCACGTTAAGCTGTCGGTCCGGTTACCATACGAATGTCTATGGCAGTCGTTACAGGTAGTTAGAATCCCGAAAGTCTGACAACTGGTCTAATCTTGGGATATCGGTATTACCCAGTGACTGGGTGGCCATCTTGCAGGGTAATTTGGGATCGTGGACGCTAAGAGTGGGGGTACTCGAGGCGTCTAAAGAACCCTGGGGAGGACGGCAGTACGTGGTGGTCGCGTGCTGCTGTGGGGGAAACAATATTGTTTTCCCAGGGCGTGCCAAAGGCATAGCACTGGAGGGGCACCAGCGCGGCGCGGTCCAATGGAGTTTCCGGAGCTCCTCTATTTTGTGCAGAGGATGGCCGCCGTGTGGTTTTAGTCGGTAAGAGTCCTACATACCCCACCGCCGTCTCCAAACGGAGGGAATCCATGAGGATTTTTACCCAAAAACAAATGAAAAGGTCTGATGGCAGTCGTTGAAAAATACTGATGTTCAGCCGCATCTGGTTAGACTGGCAACATCATTGGGAAAAGTCTCGGTGAATGTTTTGTAATATCAGCATACCTTATATCGAAAGTTAAATCTTAATCTTTTCTTTTTATCTTTTTTTTATCTTATTTTAATCTTAGTTTCTTTATTTTGCCTCGTTGGTCTAGTGGTTGCAAGCGCGACTGCTGAGCGTGGGGTCCTAGGTTCGATTCCCGGGTCGGGTAAAGTGTTATTGGGTTTTTTCATTAGGAAATTCTCATTAGCAGCCCGGAGTCTGGATTTGTGCCCGGTCAATGGCAATAGGCTCGCCCCCTATTACATGGGACTATAACATAACTGGCGAAATGGGGGTGTACTATTAAAAAAAAAAAAAAAAAAAAAATTATAAAAATTTTATTGGAACAGAAAACACGTTTACATACAATATGTGTACGAAAATGACCGGGGGGGGCCCCGTTTTATTAAACTGTGTTGCAGTCATTAACGCCCATTTCAGATGGATTGAGGCGACAGCGTTCCAACTGAACTGAAATTGTTAAGTAAGTATGTGTATGTGGAGGAGTCCGTGGTCGGGGGGGTATGTGCGTGTGTGAGTGTGTGTGGGGGGGGGTGTGTAGGGGGAAGAGTGTGATGATTTTGCGTGGGGATGTGTGTGCGCAGGCGGGTATCAGAAACATGAAGTTACGTTTTAACAAATATTTCCAATTCTTCATATGTAAGCGTATAGAGCCATTTATCAGTGAGTATTCGACACTCGCGAAGAGTGAGCGGATATATGTTGAGCTTCTTATTTACTTTATTATATAATACTGTACTCAGAAATTGGTACTGTCGTCTCACGGCTTTAACTTTTGCAATACACACACCTGCCTACCCCTTCGGGGAAATACAGGCGTGATGTTATGTTGTGTTATGAAAGTTAAATCTGACGACAGTTTGCCCTGACGTTGGGCTTTCTCGTTTAAAACGAAAGAAAACTATTCAAAAACCATTAAAGTTTGTTGCAGGAGATGTGACTAGGAATTGTATTGGATATGCATAAGTTCCACATGGATGCCGCTCAGGTACGCTCCGGGGACCGAGTTGCATTCACAAGTAATATTTGAAATTTTAGTAGAAAATGTTCTGAAATAGCGCTTTGAGCAATATTGTGGGATTATTGTAGGATTTAGAATCTCGATGGGCTTAAAAGGCTTACCGTAAGTGATTTTATAAGTTGTGACAGGTATAATCTGGTGGTATTTATGGCATGAGTGAATATGTTTTTGCTAGTGCATATCGGCGTTTCCTCGCCGCAAGTGTAGTCCGAGTCCATTTTGGGTATTAGATGGATGCGAAACAATACATTAAATCGCAATAACTGTTTATTCTTATAAATAAGACACACTGCACATACAGACGCAATTACAATGAATAATTACATTCTAAATACAATATTCACTCTGTGACGGATCGCAATCGAATGACCTCCCTGCTTACTTTTTTTTGTTTCGAATGGGCTCTCGCAGGTGGGACCGAAGTCCCATCCCTGCTTAACCGGACTTAGTTGGCGGAGAGTCCCATGTGGGACTCCATTCGCCGAAGTCCTCCCTGCTTACAATAATCGTCTTTTTATATACCCTCAACTAACGTCACTTACAATCATGAGATACTGTTAGATCTATTTAATGTCTTGTTAATTAAATTAAACATTTCATGGCAAATCAAAAATCTTAATTAGGTAAATGAAATAAATTACGAACTTTGAACAAATTTAAAATGATAAAAATAACATTATCTTATGGTCAGTTACACGCTTTTAAATATAAACAATAATTCTCATTTAATATCAAATTTAAGTTAAAATAATAAATACATCGTTTAAAATACATTTTATAATAAAATGAAAAGCATATATCTAAATTAATTTAATTTCAAATTCATCCGCGCCCACATGCACAATCGTCTCAAGATCGCTTAACATCAGGTGAGGTGGCGGTCAAATCATATCATCTTCCTCATCTTTGGGTTCGGCTTCCAGTTTAACCAGATGCGGCTAAACATCAGTATTTTACACGGAGCGACTGCCATCAGACCCCCGCAACCCAGTTACTGGGTAATACCGACATTTACAAACCAGATGTTTAGATGTTTTGCAACCGGGACCGATTGCTTAACGTGCTCTCCGAGGCAAGGTCAAACCATAGAAATCAAAATAATAAATAAAAGATAAAATAAATATTTTTGCGACATTTTTACACAGCACCATCTAGTCCCCAACTAAGCAGAGCTTGTAATATGGGTACTAGACAATGGATATAATACTTATATACTTTTTTTTTCGTAAATACATACTTATAATACATAACTGCCTCGTTAGTCTAGTGGTTGCAAGCGCGACTGCTGAGCGTGGGGTCCTGGGTTCGATTCCCGGGTCGGGCAAAGTGTTATTGGGTTTTTTCATTAGGAAATTCGCAGTAGCAGCCCGGAGTCTGGATTTGTGCCCGGTCAATGGCAATAGGCTCGCCCCTTACTGTATGGGACTATAACATAACTGGCGAAATGTGGGTGTACTATACACCTCTGCCTACCCCTTCGGGGAAATACAGGCGTGATGTTATGTTATGCGTTATAATACATAAGAAACACCCAGACCAACACAAACACTTATGTTCATTACACAAATATTTGTGCCCTGTGGGAATCGAACCCACGACCTTGTGATCAGCAGTCCGACACTTGAACCACTAGACCACAGACAAACAGAATGTAATAGAAGTGGTAAAGGCGCGTGAACTTGTCGCCGCGTGCAGGTGTCTCGTAGGGCACCAATGCGCGAAGCGTTTTTTTTTTATTTGTACTTAAAACACAATACAGAGCACGAGGAACAACAGCAGGTTGCTTGATAATCAGTGTTGTTTTGGACGCAGAGTCACTAAAATTGTGTTTTCAGAATATTTATCAACGGTTTAGCTTAATTTTTTTTGCATTGAATGCTAGAAATATGGTGGGCGTAATTGCGTATTTATGTGCTGGTAGCGGCGAACCGGCGACACGCGTTCCGGTAGTAAAAGACAGTGTTGACATTTCTATTACCTTATTATTTAGATTTCTATGGGTCAAACGCAAGCCCATTTCTGAATAAAAAAACCTATAAAAATGTATACTATAAACAATGTACTATATATAATGTATGTATATGTATGTATGTATGTGTACTTTGTACCATTTTTTTCCCTGCCTGTAACTTGATAATTAAAATTATTTGACTTATACTTTGATTACTTTGTTTGAAAATTTTAATTGTAGTATTAACATTATTACCACTTTACTCGAAGAAGTAAACTCCGAGGTTAATGATACCTCTACGTAAAAATTCAGATTTTCCGAAAACGATTTATTTTTCTTTTTGTCGACACTAACAATCGATTTTATTATTATTGATATATAATCTTGGTTTTTCGTTATACTGATAAGTTTCTTAAATATACTGGATAACCATATAATTTGTGACAAGTAATTGAAAAATTATGTACAAGTTGTAGTCCCACTAGTTCGTTTAGTTCCTTCTAACCCGGGAGTAACTAACAAAAATCTGAATTTATTGCTTGGCATCGCAGCAAAGAACGCCAATCGATCAACCAGTATCGGTAATCGGATCTTTTGCCCGCATGTCTCAATACATAACGTTTTGCGGTGTGACAGAGGGTTTGCTACGTAAATAATCGCTCCACATTTATTTTATATTTACTTTCACTGTTTCTTTTAGTGTTAGCAAAAGCAAATAGGTAAACTAGATAGTTTTATTAGAACTGTAACAGCTCCTAGTATTAAGCTTTACTAAACATAGTTATAAGGTCTTTCTTTGTGTTTACTAACCTATTATGGATGTTACATATCTGAAATAAAGATTATTTTATTTTATTTTATTCTATTAATAGTATCTTAATAAAGTGCAAAAATGTATCTAGGGTTACCAGGAATAGATCATTTATTTCAATTTAATGGTTTTATTGGCTTTAATAATTTAATGGTTTTATTGGCTTTAATAATTTAATGATTTTATTGGCTTTAATAATTTAATGATTTTATTGATACTTACTTATGTGATTATTTCTGATATTTATTATAATTACTATCTGTGTCTTTGTATCTACTTGACATTATGTAATATCTGCATACATATAATAAAATAATCTAATCTAATCTATAGATAGATAGAATGTGCTTTATTATGCACCATGAAAATAGTAGTAAACAGGAGCAACGTACAAAATTATGGGTACATTACTTCGCCGATTGCACATAACAATTTTTAATAGGCTTCTCCCAAAAAGGACACATATTGTTGAGCTTTTAACTATTATAATGATGAACTTTTTGAAGTCTTGTTACTCCATTTTCCTAAGTTCGAACCTGGCCCGCACCTCTCATCGTCATCAGCTCAGCCTATCGCAGCCAATGCTGAACATAGGCCTCTCCATAACTGCGCCAAAACAGTCGGTCTTCTGCCTTCCGCGTCAAGTCAACCCCAACTACTTTTTTCAGGACGTCGCGGCGTCGGTCCAACTGGATGAGGGGCACCCTATGCTGCGTTTGCCAATTCGCTCCACTCAAGGACTCATCTACTACAGTTTCACTCTGCCCACTGCCACTTTAGCTCACTGATCCTAAAAGCTATGTCGGTTACTCCGGTTCTTCTTCAGATAATCTCGTTACGGATTTTATCCTTCAAAGAAACTCCAAGCACAGCTCGCTCCATAGCTCGCTGAGTGACTTTGAATTTGTGGACTAGGCCAACTGTCAGTATCCACGACTCGGCATCGTAATTCATGACAGGCAGGACGAACTGGTTGAAGACCTTTGCGGTATAGGCGACGAGAAGACTTGGCGAAGTTTGCCAAATGCTGCCCAGCCAAAACAGTTCCTTCTGTCGGCTTCTTTCTCGAAGTTGTGTCTACGAAGCATTAGGTAAAAAAATGTTATTTAGTGTGTTAAATTGTTAACATAATTATTATTGACGAATTGCATTAAAAATACATGCCAAGATTGTTTGCTCAATAAGATAAGTAAGAAAAAACAATGTGTAAATAGTTTAGTTGTGATTTGAAACAGTCATGTTGATTTCATTGTGGTAATTATTTTCTGATGTTACCATTTAAGAGAGCATCTAGTATCGGTGTATTGAATAAAGACTTCGATAGTGATTATGGACTGTAACTTTTTATTTGTAAGTAGGTACATGGGTTTTTGTAAAACAATAATAATTTGCGTGTATCGAGGGAGGTTCTCGAAGAGCAAGTGTTCGTGAGATTCCGTCCTTAGTATAGCTGCCCGCGCGCGTTGCGGTGCCCCTGCGACGCCTGTTGTCTTGCGATGTATGAATGGGTAAGCAGATAAGATGGTTGAGTGAAACATATTTTGAACATGCCCCGCGACGTTGGAAGGCCTTCTTCCAACAAACTGGATAATTTGTAGTCTTCAATGTTCAGTGGGCATATCTTATTAAATGCCCTACGTATAACGCCCTTGCTGGTGCGTATATCTGCAACTCGACCAACGCCGTCACGTTCAAGATGAACTTCCTCTATTCGACCGAGACTCCACTTCATTGGAGGTAAGGCATCGTCCTTGATGACCACCATGGTTCCCTTCTTCAACTGTTCCTTTTGAAGACCTCTTCTTAGTCTTCTGTTGTATTTTATTGAGTTCTTCTAGTTTTGGACTAGGTAGTGCAGTTAGAGGTTGTCCAACCAAGAAGCGACCGGGTGTTAATGGATTGAGATCGTTTGGATCAGGAGAAATGTGAGATAAGGGACATGAATTGAGTTTTGCTTCTATTTGAATTATACTAGTTGTATATACTTCTTCAAAACTTAAGTATGAATTACCTAAATAATATGATTTCACTCCTGCCTCCCATAGCCCTCCAAAGTGAGGAGTGTATGCAGGAATAAACTTGAATTCAATGCTTTGATTTGCCATATCTTCAATTAGCTCAGATGAATGTTGCTTGAATAATCTACAAATTTCATTTTATGCTCCTACGAACTGTGTACCATTGTCCGAATACTTGACATATGGTTTGCTACGACGTACTATAAGTCTACGGAGAGTAGCGATATATGTTGCTTTTGTCAAATCACTCACCAATTCTAAGTGTATTGCCTTGATGATGAAACATACGAAGACCGCTATGTATGCTTTGATAAGCCTACATCCACGCCCTCTTCTGTCAGCGACTAGCAGAGGACCAGCGTAATTGACACCCGTTGTGTGGAACGGGTACCCAGGATTGACATGTGAACTTGGCAATTGTCCCATAATCGGACTGATCGTTTGAGCCCTCATCCTAACGCATATGACAGAAGTAATTGAGTAGCTGCATGAAGCAGGCCCGTGATGAAATACCTACGTAGTATGGAGGTAGTGCGAGTGGTTGTGTGAGTGACTTGACTGTGCGTGTGTGAATGGATGTCGTGTTGAACTCCGACATGTGACCCAATAATTATTTGTATTCCAAATGAATTCTCTACAAAATTGTAACTTTGGTTGTCTTTGTAGAAACGTTCCAATGATAAAAGACAGGCTTTCGCCCATGGATATGAATCTCTTAAACACGATTCAGGCTTCTTTAATGCTATGGCTACCGCAAATCTGCCGTCTGGCAAACATGTATAATTTTGTATAAATAATGATCTTCATAAATATCTATTTTCTTGAGTTAAATAAATATACTTTGAATAAATTGGCAGTTCTTCAATAGCCCAAAATTTGCTAATGTTTCTTAACTATTTGTTTGTATGTTTGTATCATTAATATGTTAATTTATCTTGACCGTTTAAGACCGTCTGTAGGCCTGGACACAATATAGTTTTTTTTTTTAATACTGGCTTATTTATTCTTAAACGTATTTATTTTGATCTAGCAGGTCCATTAAAATGTCTGCGCCCAGTAACATGTCGTTACTAAACGGACTGAAATACTGTAGATCTGCTAGCTGGACGTGTGTACTAAATCTAACTTTTGGATATTTATGCTTCCTTTGCATGGATATGAATGTTTGGTAATACTAACGACGACACTACTTCTGCTGGATATGTATATTTCCTTTGCATGGATATGAATGTTTGGTAATACTAACGACGACACTACTTCTGCTGGATATGTATATTTTCTTTGCATGGATATGAATGTTTGGTAATACTAACGACGACACTACTTCTGCTGGATATGTATATTTTCTTTGCATGGATATGAATGTTTGGTAATACTAACGACGACACTACTTCTGCTGGATGTGTATATTTTCTTAGCATGGATATGAATGTTTGGTAATACTAACGACGACACTACTTCTGCTAGATGTGTATATTTTCTTAGCATGGATATGAATGTTTGGTAATACTAACGACGACACTACTTCTGCTGGATATGTACGTGGGACACTCAGAAAGTTTTGCGAAACTAAAAAAAATTGTTCTATACGTACATATAT
This sequence comes from Asteroscopus sphinx, assembly GCA_949699075.1. Classification (NCBI taxonomy): domain Eukaryota; kingdom Metazoa; phylum Arthropoda; class Insecta; order Lepidoptera; family Noctuidae; genus Asteroscopus; species Asteroscopus sphinx. The sequence goes on from OX453010.1 coordinate 14,594,546, forward strand.
TTTTATCAAATCTTTTCAAAGTACTTTCCACCAGCCTCTATACAAAGATTCATGCGCCTAAACCAGTTTTCAAAACACTTTTTCCAGTCCGCCGCAGACACCTCGTTTACAGCCTGCTCGAACGCAGCCAGCGCATCTTCCGGCGACGAAAATTGTATCCCTTTGAGCTGATTTTTTATTTTTGGGAATAAAAAGAAGTCACACGGTGCTAGATCAGGGCTGTAAGGAGGGTGACCCAGGAGTTTGACTGGCGTGCTGTCCAGGAAGTCCCTCGTTTTGAGTGCGGTGTGCGCAGGTGCATTGTCGTGGTGGAGCAGTAGCCCGCGGAGCCCAGTGTTTGGTCGCTTGTTGCTTATAACAGAGAAAACTTCTGGCAAACATTTGGTAGTATACCATTCGGCATTAATGCTTCTTTGATCCCGTAAGGGAATTGATACCAAGTGGCCAGTCAAATTAAAAAAGCTAGCGATCAAAATCTTACCCCCGCTTCTAGATCGCTTCACTTTGGTAGGCGTTGGCTCATTTTGAAACACCCAAACAGTCGACTGGCGCTTGGTTTCTGGGTCGTATTGATAAATCCAGGACTCATCACCTGTAACGATGTCGTAAACACGCCGAGACGAGCCTGCTTCAAATTTGTTAAGCATATCACGGCACCATTCCACCCGGGCCTGCTTCTGAGCATCGGTGAGGTTGTGCGGCACCCAGCGTGATACTATCCTCCTCACGCGAAGATGGCTGTGTAGAATCTCGTGAACGCTTCCCGATCCAATCTTCAATATGTGTTGAATCTCCTGATATGTAATTCGCCTATTGTCTTGGATTAAATTTTTCACTGCTAGCACGTTTTCTTCGGTAACAGCCGTCAAAGGGCGACCGCTTCTTTCGTCATCCCCCAAAGTTGGTCGACCGCGCTTGAATTCGTTATACCAACAATACACGGTTGCCTTGGAAGGGCCTTCATCCATGAATGCCATTTGAAGTCTATCGTACGATTCATCCGGTTTCAGGCGACACTTGAAATCGTATAAAATCATAGCTCTAAAATGTTCCCGGCGCAGATCCATATTTCAGTGAGACACAATACTTTGAATTAACTCGCAAAAAATGTGGAGGGAAATTTTGAAATTGGAACTTACTTATTTTTACTTATAAATAATCATATTTTCGAAAAACATTATAACTGGCCAGTCTCCCATATATAAAAACTTTTTTTCGCAATACTTTCTGAGGGGCCTGGTATATTTTCTTAGCATGGATATGAATGTTTGGTAATACTAACGACGACACTACTTCTGCTGGATATGTATATTTTCTTAGCATGGATATGAATGTTTGGTAATACTAACGACGACACTACTTCTGCTGGATAAGTATATTTTCTTAGCATGGATATGAATGTTTGGTAATACTAACGACGACACTACTTCTGCTGGATATGTATATTTTCTTAGCATGGATATGAATGTTTGGTAATACTAACGACGACACTACTTCTGCTGGATATGTATATTTTCTTAGCATGGATATGAATGCTTGGTAATACCAACGACGACACTTACTTCTGCTGTATATGTGTACCTATATGTTGAAGTTTCAACCTCTGTAGTAATGGTTCGGTGATGAATGATACTTGACTTGCTGAATCAAGGACAGTTCCGACTTCATGACGCCGACTGTCCTTATCCTTAATGAATACCACTGCAGTTGACAGCGGGACTTGCTCTGTCGCCTGGACTGAGAGCGCCGTGGCTGTGGCAATTGGCGGTTTGGTCTTTGACCCTTGTGTATATGTGTCTTCATATAATAGTGTATTGTGTCTGCGTGAACCTTTGGTGCAAGTGCCCAGTCTACTAAAATGAGACAAGACAATTAAGGCGCAGCCTTAAGTTACGGACACATTCGAACCTTTACTTGATTGACTTGCTTCTAAATGTATTGCATGCAAAAATACGATGATTTTCTTTGCATACTGGTCAACTGACTGGTTTATTTGGATTATTTTTATACCTGTCGCACAACAAATCCCAAGCGATAGTATAATTACTCGATGAGAACTCCAACGATCGAATTACCTGAGCAGCACCACCTTCCAAACACGCTATTAAATAATGCAATTTTTGTATTTGACTAATGGATTGGTTACTGTGAATCATGGATACAAAGGTGTCGCGAAACTCAAGCCAGTCCTCGTACTGTCCTCCAAACATGGGAATCTGGATAGTAGGCAACTTGATCCCATGCCCGCAGTTACCTTTCTTTGTATGCTTCACCATGGAAGACTGATTGCCTGCAACGTCAGATTTACAAGATGAGCTATCATTATCATCGTGACTACATTGTTCATTTCCTTGAATTAATTGCTGAGCCTTTGACAAAATACTGTAATATTGATTTTCAAAATTGATATTGATTCTCATTTTGGCAGCTAAGAAATGGGAGACCTGATTGAAACCAGTACGAATTGAAACCAGTACGAATTGAAACCAGTACGAATTGAAACCAGTACGAATTTAACTTGTGATTATATATAAAAAACTATTTTTAATTATCCCTGCTTACCCCTTTGCTATAACAGTATGAATGCCCATATAATTATTGTATTGAATGTTGTCTGCACTAATTGTATGCAATAATAACAAATGGAATCAATTCATCAAACTACTATTAGCATTTTACTAACATAAAACGTCTATCAGTGAAAATTAATTGAATCTTAAGCTAACGATATAAAGACTACTTGTTTACGCTAAATCGATGCAAAAGTTCATACAGAAAAAACGCATTCCAAAGTAGCCGGCCGACCGAGCTACGAAACAAAAGACACACGGCTCGCTACGATCGAATCGGTTTCTTGTGCTGCTAATTATGTTGTAAACATTACCGATGATTTAAAACTTTTTCATGTTGCTAAAAATTAGCATTATTCATTGATTATCTCACTAAATAATTAAATAAATTGATTTAAATCTGTATAATAATAATTGTATAAAGTAAATAATTGCGATTTTAATAATTAAAATTCTGTAAATATTTGAAAAATAACTATGTAAATAATATAATGACTAGCTTGTTTAAATAGGTAGGTACCTATACTATATTTAATGTATAGTTATGGGTGGTTATAGGTCATACACGACCATAAAATTAATGTAAAATTTAAAGCACCAATAATATCCCTAATATTAATAACAATGAATGTATTCACATGTATTGGATTTAATTGGACATTGGATAATATTTTCGGATTGGGTTAGGGAATTATTTCCGGTAAATGAGTAGGTAGGTAATAAATAATGTAGGATTTCACTTTAGGTTTGGTAAATAGGAATGTCTAGGTTCTTTCTTTGATTATAAAATTGGAATGGACTCACTCTGAACAACTCCCTCTTTGTCCTTTGTTTATATTTAAACACTTTAATCTCAATATTTTGGCTGAATGAATCCTTTGCTTCTGTATAGTTTTCTGGATGATGGATTAATTGGCTTCCTTTGGTTAACTGAATTCCTTATCCGGCGATGAAGGTCCACTTTGTATTGAATAAAGACTTCGATAGTGATTATGGACTGTAACTTTTTATTTGTAAGTAGGTACATGGGTTTTTGTAAAACAATAATAATTTGCGTGTATCGAGGGAGGTTCTCGAAGAGCAAGTGTTCGTGAGATTCCGTCCTTAGTATAGCTGCCCGCGCGCGTTGCGGTGCCCCTGCGACGCCTGTTGTCTTGCGATGTATGAATGGGTAAGCAGATAAGATGGTTGAGTGAAACATATTTTGAACAATCGGTACAGCATATTTTAGTCAGAAAAAAATAATTGGCTCCTAAGAACACCCATTTGCTTTATAGACTGTGTAAATAAAATATATCTACAATTTTATAATTAACTTTTTAAAAAATGGGAAATTTTACACATCACCATCTTAGTCCCAAACTAAGCAGAGCTTGTACTATGGGTACTAGACAATGGATACATACTTATAATATATTAGAAACACCCAGACCAACACAAACACTCATGTTCATCACACAAATGTTTGTGTCCTGTGGGAATCGAACCCACGACCTCATGATCAGCAGTCCCACACTCGAACCACTAGACCACAGACGTTGTCAAATAACTATAATAAAAAAAGTTTAACCGGATTACATCGCGTACATTATTTAAATTGGTTTTCCTGACGTTTCGATAAGCTTTGCAGCGTTCGTGGTCGCAGGAAGACTAAGAAGTAAGATGATAAGCGTCTTTACAGATATTTCAAAAAAAAACATTTTAATCTACCGTAAAAATTGTATTAATTAAAATCGTCTTGATGCACGCAGTAATCATTCACAATGTTAATCTTTTACAGTGTTGCGTGCTGTTTGGGACTTGATTATTTTTAGAACTGGGTTCCAAACAGGTGGTAAAAATAACTACGTGAAATACATCTCATTAAATTACCCTTTTGCTTTCTCCGTAAAAATAATTAAAATCGCAAAAGCTGCTGCATCTCATTTTCTGCGTTAACGAAAATTAAACGTTCCAGAGCATTATTCGACTGCGAGACTACGAGTAATATTAAATTCCATATGTATCATCGCGTAGCAGATTATATTAAAAAAAATTATTCGTTCATAATTTTTTGCTTTATTACATTCACTTTACACCAAGCGTTATTAATTCCGGACCGATTTTCATTTTCGCAACGTCGTGGGGCGTCGCGACAAAATTGCTTTACAATATAATTACGGCGGGCTGACTACGTAAGATGAGTGACCAGTAACCGGTCCCTAAACCGTCGCGAAATCGTCGCGCGATCGAGTTGCAGACTTGGTATTACGTACGCGAAACTGCCTCGGTCGCGGTCCGGTTTCTAATTCGTCGCTCACAACGAAATCTTAATAGAAACTAGCGCCACTGGCGACCGACGCGGCGACGGCAGTAACCGTTCAAGGTTTATTTAGTTTCATGTTTCAGTCAGCTGGTATCAGTGAAGTGAGAGGTGCGTTGTGAGAGTTATTTTTATAAATAATGATGATTATTTGAATACACACATGAGCCTATTAGTGTTATGTGGGGTCACAGTGTTCTCAATGTTTTATTTATATTCAACGAATTGATAACAATACGATAATGGAGCCACGATGTTTCTATCATTTAGTTTTAGTAACTAGGTACTTGTAACTATTTTCTCTCACTTCCTTTTCAGTCATCGCCTCCAAAAGTAAAAATGCCCTAGCCATAATCCAATAAACGTAAGTAGGTGCCTACATAAATGAAAACGAATATTATCACTAAACTGTTACAAAACAAAAGATTGAAATTGTGAAAAGAAAACATCGCTCACGAGCAGGATTCGAACCTGCGACTCCTGGCTACAAAACAATTTCACTAGAACACCACTTTTTGACCTGGTGAAGGTCGCGGGAATCCGCTGGATGCAGAAGGCACAGGACCGGTCGTTGAGGCGATGCTTGGGGGAGGCCTATGTCCAGCAGTGGACGTCTTTCGGCTGAAATGATGATGATGACGAACTTCTACTACTTTTACTTGATATAAAGGTCAAATAACTGAATAGAAACTACTCAGAAACTGCCATTTGTCTGGTTTCTCTTTGACAGTTCAAATTCCTCTACAGTCCCCGTCGCGTCGCGGTCGCTGCGCTTACGTAGTACGAATTTTGGAGCTATCGTAGCGATTTTCAGTTACGGTTCAGTTTCTGGTTTCGTTTTTAGTGTCTTAGTTACTCGCTTGGGGCAGCACAATCGGTAACTCGATCCGTGGTGCGAATTTGATTATGACAGTAACTATTTCGTAATTATCACCGGTCGCTAGGTGGTTTCAGCTTAGATAGTCAGGGTGCCGAGTACTATTGTTCCGGAATCCGCTGGCTATGCTTCGGGACAAATTTCGTTCAAATTGTTCGACTAGCTTCACTATAGATTAAATTGTGGCATTTCTTGTCGCATTCTGTGTATTAAATTAAATTATTTTTATTACAATGGTAGTCATTTATTTGCACTCTTAAGACGCTGACAACACCTAAAAAATCAGACCTCTGCGGTCACTGTCATTTTGTACAGAACTGAAAGAGAGGCAACGAGCGTAGGGACGTCGGGTGCGCCCCTCAACTTGAATGAAAATTAACAATATTTTTTTTTAATAAAAAACTAAAAGCTCATTTGAAAAACAGAAACAACTATGTTTTAGATTATTGTCTTTCTTAAATGTTTTCATTTAGGTATAATATTTGGTAAAAAATAGAGATCGTTTGATTTAAAGCATGTTTTAAGAGGTTAGTTTACCATTCTTTTCGATCGAGAAAACTTCAAGAAAACGTGTTTTGGGCACAATAGAGTTTTAGAAAACACGATCAAGATTAACATGTATTTTTTTCACTGCTACAAACTGAATAGATACAGCTAAAAATGTTTTTAAAGAACCCTATTTGGGGTATTTGGCTGTTGTCAGCGTCTTAATACAATTGGACGACGTCTGTGGTCTAGTGGTTCGAGTGTCGGACTGCTGATCACGAGGTCGTGGGTTCGATTCCCACAGGGCACAAATATTTGTGTAATGAACATAAGTGTTTGTGTTGGTATGGGTGTTTCTTATGTATTATAAGTATTTATTTACAAAAAAAATGTATATAAGTATTATATCCATTATCTAGTACCCATAGTACAAGCTCTGCTTAGTTTGGGACTAGATGGTGTAGTGAAAAAAAAAGTCCCAAAAAAAAAATTTGAGGGAAAGCTCCTAGAAAGTTGGACTATACAAATTTTGTCTCGTGTTCGCACGTTTTCGTGGAAAAAATCTTTCATGTAAGTACGTGTTTCATTCAAGTCAAACTAATTATTATCTACCTATTATTTTCCAACACAAGCATTGCCAAAAATCAATATTAATGGTATTTCTGCAGAAAATCTTTCGTTTCTTGTCTCGTGTTCGCACGTTTTCAGGGAAAAAAATCTTTCATGTACTTACGTGTTTCAAGTCAAACAAATTATTATCTACCTATAATTTTCTAACACAAGTATTGCCGAAAATCAATAACAATATTTCTGCATAAAATTTTTCGTTTCTCGATAGTCAGTTGACTTGGTTCCATAAACTAAATCGTAATATAAAGTGAAAGTGTCTCTCATAGTCCAAACAGCAAACGCTATACGAGATATCCATAAAATCCGATTATGCAAATGATGAGATCTAGACAATTTCCATACGTATATTCGCACACTGTCGCCAAATAAATACATATTACCATAACGTGCATTATTTAAGACGAACTAACAATAGTTTGCCGTGAGATCTTTATGAACAAACTGTTCTGTAACTTTCCAAGTGACATAAGTGGCGATTTCATCAGCGTCTTGTTTTGTCCTGCTGTTCAATTTATTTCAGTGGAGTGTGAGACAGAACTTTTTTATATATCTTAAACTAGTAAACAGGCTGACGACGGCCCATCTTTTAGAAAGTGGTAACCGTGTTTGACAGTTGCAATACCAAAAGCCCAATTGAAGACGCTGACAACAAAAACATTTTTAGCTGTATCTATTAAGTTTGTGGGAATCAAAAAAATATATGTTTATCTTGATCGTATTTTCTAAAACTTTATTGTGCCCAAAACACGTTTTCTTGAAGTTTTCTTGATAGAAAAAAATTGTAAACTAACCTCTTAAAAAATGCTTTAGAGCAAACAATCTCTATTATTTACAGAATATTATAAAGGAAATTAAGAAGACATAAGACAGACAATAATCTAAAACATAGTTGTTTCTGTTTTTCAGATAAGCTTTTAGTTTTTTATTAAAATAATATATTGTAAATTTTCATTCAGTTGTGCGGCGCACCCGACGTCCCGCCTCTCTTTCAGTTCTGTACAAAACGACATTGACTGCAGAGGTCTGATTTTTTAGCTGTTGTCAGCCTCTTCACCATCATCACAGCCAAAAGACGTCCACTACTGGAAATAGGCCTCCCCCAATTAAGGGGGGGATATGCCATAATCGCCACGCTTCGCAGGCGGGTTGGCGATCGCAGTTGGTTGGGTAAATACTCGGAGAACGCTGCTGCCCATCCTCTGGTGAATCCCTTAGTCGCCTTTTACGACACCCATGAGAAGAGATAAAGGTGGTGCTATTCTTTAAGTCCGGCACCACACGGACCAGTCAGCAACCTGTCAGCCTCTTAAGTCTGCTTATTTTAATAAAATAACAAACTGTCACCATCCCAACGACGGCGACGACCTAAACTTACATAGATTCAATTAGGTACATAATATTATCGACACTCCATTAAAGCATTTGTAAATTAGCTGACTTTAACCAGGAGGATTGAGTAAGGAAGTTGTTGATGAGCCTTGTCACGTAGCCACTTGAGAAAATCAAGACCGGTACTTCATTCCAGAACTCAACCGACCGCGTTATTTGATAGCAGAACAGTTGCATACAAATACGAGAAACGATCTCTTTGTTCATGCTTTGTTCGGATGCACTTCAATAATATTACTGTTTCTGCAATTGTCAATCTACTTGGCAAGTCATGCAGGGGCCTTACTCCCGACTGTTTCGAGCTCTGAATCAAATCGTGCAAGAGTCAATTCCTAGAGGAATTTACAGTAAAACCTTGATTAATGTACAGGATCTTCAAATGAGAAAGAAAGGACACACAACTGACTGGATTGACCCCTGTCCTCTATTTTTTACGAGTCTTACTTATTTTAGAGGAAGGTGTTCAGATAGCCAAGTTGTTTGGTCTTATTTATGTAATGTTGTACATTGTTATGCCGATACTTTTGTTCCAAAATTAATTCTAAACCGCTAATTGTACAATAAACAACAATCTATCTACAGTGTATAACTAGGTAGTTTAAGACCATTTTTGAGAATAATAAATAAATTATAATTATAATAAAACCTCTAAGGAATTGACATTATCTCGATTTGGTTCAAAACTCGAACCAGTCGGGAGTAAGGCCCCAGATCTACGTAGCACTGTTTCGATATTTTTGTTTGGATGATCTATCCGGGTTGTAATAAAGAACAACATTTTGGTTTCACTAAAGATTTTTATTTCTTATAATACAAATAACGTTATTTACAATATGTTTATTACATTATCGTTACAATATCTTATTCTAATAGTATTTTACACAGTACTATGTCATCACTGCTACTTTATTATGGTTTAGTTAGTTTTGAAAACGTTTTTGCTTTAACGTTATTAGCTTATGAAATTATAACCCATAGGATGAAATTGTGTCTTATTTTCTCGTTTTATGTATGACACGTATTTTTGTTCATTTACTCTGTTATTTAAATTTCAACTTTGTGTTCATGTTCGATCTAAAAAGTTTTGTTGAGTTTGACTCAAGGTGTTGACTAAATATTCCTGAAAAGGGCACGTCGTGATTTCCTTTTAAAACATCTCATTTTGTAAATTTTCATCAAAGTTTTGAATACCTATTTGTGTATAAACTCAATTATATTAGAAATAATAATGTGTAATATTCTCTACAATATCAATATTTACAGGGTTGTTTGTCAATCGTTTTAATAAAATACTGTTAAAATTATTAATGTGATTCATCTTAATTGCGGTCACAAATAAAATAAATAAGTCTAAGTAAATGAAGATGTGAACCACAAAGAAAAATTAAATAGTAAAAAATGTAGGATAATTACAACAAAAAATGGTTTATAGGACACCAACATTAATTATATTTTTCATGCAGAGCTAGAACAATAGAACTGGTTTATTAACTAAAACAATTACTACGAATCGTGATATAGAGGGCGCCACTATAGCGGGTTTCTGTGACGTCATTTAAATTAACATGAACCTAGATATTTATAAAAAGACATCCTAATAGACGGAAGCGAGAAAGTTACGATATCTGTCTCAAGGTTTAATAAGTTAGTTTTCAAGCAAAATGTTATAGAAAAGAATAACTGTTTTAAGGTATTAAGTCTATTTACAAAAAAAAAAACTAATAAACAACCATTGGCACTACATGAATAACAAGTTCTTTAGTTGTACATCTCGGTGAAGGATTTGGTTTCAATGATAAATCGATCGTTGCATCAACTACTTATTTATTCATATTTAATCCTAATATAATTTGTATCAATTGTATATACACGGCACATATTTTGTTAAATATAATTAACAACACTATTCAAACGAAAAATACGTCAGTGCTTTTAAATATTTACACAATACTTATTATAATAAAATAAGGTACTTCAAACCATTACATTTTAAACAGAGTTATACAGAAACATAAAAAAAAAACAATTTTGTTTTGAATGAGCACTATCTTTTATGCAGTACCTAAATATAAGTTATTTATGTCGAGAAAATTTTAAGTATGAAATCGTCTACTTTTCATTATCTAGTTTATCTAGACTTGAACGTAATTCCAATCGCAATATCTCACTGTCATTCAAAACAAAATTATCATGCCTCTCGAATATAATCGCTAAAGTTCATTCTGCAAATTATTTTACAATAATTAACCTTTTCACTTCTATATTAAATCACTTTTCGCTTACTTTTCTGTACACGAGTACATCGTCAATCACGTCAATCGTTGCTACAATCACCAACCAGCCTTCGGAGCGCTTGCATACAAACTCCCAATCAGGAACCTCCACGGAGTTGAATACTGATTGGATTTGTGTCTAGTTTATTTCTACTAGAACGTTTAGTTCGTGTATTGTGCTAATGCTTGCTACGTTATAAGTGTGCTAGTATGTCGATTTCTGAAGGTGGCTGTGTGTGCGTATCGTTGAGTGCGGGGGACCCGGATACAGTTACTATGACGGGTTGCGAGTCTGTGTGTACTATAGTGACGAGATGTTCGTCGGGGTCTTTCTCCTGTTCGGGTTTGGGTAAAGCTTCGATGGTGTTGTCGCCGTATTTGAGGTCTATGGGCGTGATGGTGGGCAGGTTGTCGGTGACGGTGACGGGGGGGTCTGCGCGGGGGGCGCGGTATGAGGGCGGCCCGCTGTACTCGGAGCCGCACCACGCTGCACCCGTTGATCCTCTGCTGGGAACATGGAAACAGTTTGTGAAAAAAGTTTTTATAGACAAAAGTTGCTAAGCATATATATACTAGGATTTGACGAAATTTTGAGAGCAAAAAGTTTAAATTTAATATTATCTTTATGAAGTATACTGTATCCACTTTATTACAAAATCGGATTTAGGAATAAGTTTAGCCTTTTCTTTTGTTTTGGGGTGGAAATCCTCATGGCTACCCTCCGTCTGGGGAAGGCGGAGGGGAGCAATAGGTTTCGTCTAAGCCGGGCTTAAACCCCTTTTTTAGGACGCGGTCCCATTGAGAATATTAACTATTAGTTAGTGAACTATTAACTATTAGATAGTAGACTAATACACTATTAGCCAATGGCGGTCACATTCATTGGTGAGCTTCTATCAGTTAAATATCGTAGTTATGTCCATATACACCAAGTAGCGAGCGAGTAAATACTACACAAGTCACACTGAGCTAGAATTTTTGTAGTTAATAATGTGACCTGAAAACTAGTAAGTAAACTATTACATTGCAATTTCTGTCTAACCTTGTAGAACAAATTGCTCCTCTGTAAACTACAAAATAGCTCTTAGCTACTACTAATTAATATACCTAGCTCCTAAGAATACAGAAACATTCTAAATTCTATGCCTAGCTCCTAGCTCTCGATGGGTCCCCGCGCTCTTATGTATGGAGTTTGTTGTTAGACTCAGTTTAATTAAACAAGTATCTAAACACGGTCTAATAATTTTTTCTTGGAAATAAATAAATAAACTTTTGTAATAAGGGAGTATAAATATTTAAAAATAATTGATTTTATCGTATTTCTAAAGAAAAACCAAATATACAACACAAACATGCTCCATATTTCTAAATCAAACGTTTCAATTTCCTTCGCAATATAAGACAAACGTAAAACACTCAAAACAATGTATTTTACCGTCCACATCGTAACATCCGTATTTGATAACAGATCGAGCATTTTCCTTCCAATAACGAAAAGCAATCGAAGACGAAACAATCTGGCGTTGTGTTTCAGATTGCAATTGTATTTATTGTTTTTGGCCACAAAACACCGAGAGTACAGAAGTAAAGCTTCATACAATGCGCGCTCGAGCAACGCACACATAGGCCCGCATTGCAGAACGGTCCTCAAGCGTTGATAACTAAAACTAAAACTAGCGTTTAACTAGTTTTGAGTTGGGATTGAATTTTACAATATTCCTCAAGCATAGATTCATTGATCACAGTTTAACTGAGTTTAGCTTTATTTTATACTGTCACCTATTTCGGTATTTGAGCAAAGATTTGATCTGTAATAATAAAAAATAATTATACTTTACACACATTTACACATTATTATTACAGTAGGAAAGCTTATGTACATCGGCGAGCTTAACTCAAATCACTCAAGTGTAGTCGAGACAACGCTTGCTTAGAGATTTCTTTCCTATTTCAGGTAAAATTCCTGTGCTGTTGTTGAATTGAACTTTATAATTACCGTATTTGAATAACACCGATGCTCAAGTAATTTTTCTATCCTTAAGTAGTGATCAGTTTAGAAGATTAGTTTTTACGGGCCATAGACATCGCTCACGGATACGAAATCTCAGAACACGTTCAAACTGTGGCTAGAACAAAACGAGCGCGAACGCAACCCGCTATGTCGGTGTGTGTGTTACACAGTTCAGCGGTACATACATGAGCTTTACTTCTGTACTCTCGGTCTTTTGTGCTTTGGCCGTACCTGACTAGACTGGCTGAGTTTGATCTGTAGGTCGGGGGCGGCGACACGGCGGGCGCACTTCTGTCTAACAGAAGTAACCTGCAATTAAAAATAACGGACGGTTTATTTAAGAAAATTGCACGAACAGGATTTATACAGGTTCTGGCTGACTACCTATATATTGGGGACACACAGACAGAACTAACTACAGATAGTCCCCTTACAAAGAGAATAGTCTTAACTCTTAACTCCTAGGGTTTTCCGACCTCTTATTAGAGTCAACAAGAACAAGAACAGAATTATCACAAGTACCTACATATTTGCACACCTGGTGACCTGTTAAGGTAGGATATGGTAAAAGATTTTTTGTGTATGTAACACCTCACCTATGTATCACGTCTTGTATATCCGTATTCAAGCAAATAAATGATTTGATTTGATTTGTACAATAAAGGGCAGGAAAACAGTTAGGTCATCAATCGTTATGTAATCTACTGCGCTCAGAGGGCAACGAAATCCTACTAATATTATAAGTATATTTGTTTGTTCTTCTATCACGCTGAAACGGCTGAACGATTTTGGATGAAATTTAGCACACAGCTATACCATAATCCGGTTTAACATATAAGCTAATTTTTATCCCGGGAACATAAATTTACCTTAGAAATGTCATAGAATGGCTAAAAACATAATTAAATTTAAACTTCGAAGATACCCTTTGTATTTTGATCTGATAAAAAGTCGATACGTTTTTATTATTTTCCCTCTCCTTCAGTTTCCATAATTTTGTTTTTGTTTTGAAGATAACCTACGCTGCTGACTTGAAATTTTGAAATAATATCAATCTTTTCAAAAGTATGTTATATGTGTAATAAAATAATACTTCTAAGAATAACATTAAATTTATTTTATGTGAGTACGTAATAATGCTCATTTATTCGAGTATGTTGAGGAATTGAGGAATGGTAAAATAATAGGTATAATAAAATTCTAGGTGTCGTTAAAAGCAGACCTTTGATTTGTCTATATTGGTTCTTAAACTCTGGAGGGCAATCTGTAATCCTCCTTGCCTTTTTCCCAATTATATTGGGGTCGGCTTCCAGTCTAACCAGATGCGGCTGAACATCAGTATTTTACACGGAGCGACTGCCATCAGAACCCCGCAACCCAGTTACTGGGTATTACCGACATTCGGAGGTTGTGCGAGTGAGACGCACATAGGACAATACAAGCGCTGCCATTTCCAATACCATTATTTATCCACACGTAGTATATTCTAAGCCGGGTCGTTTTATTTCACAGAAATAATAACTGCTGCAAACCTGAGTATCTATTCTTGGCTGAAGTCTTCTTACATTTTGCCTTTTAGAGCAGCAGCTCAAGTACTAAAAGAGGGAAAAAAGTTCTACGAACCTAAATCTATATTCTTGCATTGAAGCCTGGCAGGTTACAGGCCTTAAAGCGCTGCTTGGACTGCCTTCGTAGTTTCTTCTATTTGGTCTTCTAGGACACCAGACCTCGTTACTAGGGCGAGATAATGGAAGGTTAAAATAAGAATATTGTTACATACCTTACATTTAGGAGACCAAGTCTTGGTATTAGGACTGGACAGTGAGATTCAGAAGGGTTTAAAACCAACCTGAGTCTATATTCTTGCATTGAGGCCTGGTAGGTGGGGGGTGGTGGCCTGTAGTGGAACTCAGGGTAGAGCATGGCCGCGTAGGGGTGGTGCGGGCGCGCGTAGCTTGGGGGCAGTCGTGGTACGAGCCTCCGGCACGATGCGCGGCGCAGCCCTAGCAGCGCGCACGGAGCGTCGCGCGCGCCCAGCCGCCACGCCAGTCCCGCTGCTGTTACTAGCACTACTCCTATACCTGGAAATAAATTATACCATTAATATCCAGTGGTTAAGACGCTGACAACAGCCAAATACCCCAAGTAGGCTTCTTTTAAAAACATTTTTAGCTGTATCTATTCAGTTTGTGGCAGTGAAAAAAATACATGTTAATCTTGATCGTATTTTCTGAAACTGTATTGTGCCCAAAACACGTTTTCTTGAAGTTTTCTCTATAGAAAATAATTGTAAACTAACCTCTTAAAACATGCTTTAAAGCAAACAATCTCTATTATTTACTAAATATTATAAATAAAATTAAGAAAACATTTGAGAAAGACAATAATCTAAACATTTGTTGTTTCTGTTTTTCAAATAAGCTTTTAGTTTATTATATAAAAAAAATTTTGTTCATTTTCATTCAAGTTGAGCGGCGTATCTGACGTCCCTCGGCTCGTTACCTCTCTTTCAGTTCTGTACGAAACGACAGTGACCGCAGAGGTCTGATTTTTAGGTGTTGTCAGCCTCTTAACAATTGAGTTAGGTATTAAATAAAAACAGATATTGGGTCTATCTATTCATCATCAGTTTGTAGTGTGTGACGCACCTTCTATGCTATAAACGTATTTACTTAAAATCCTATCCTACTAATATTATAAACGTGAAAGTTTGTGAGGATGTATGGAAGTATGGATGTTTGTTACTCTTTCACGCAAAAATGATTGGATGGATTTTAATGAAATTTGGCATACAGATACAACATAACCCGGATTAACATAAAGGCTACTTTTTATCCCGGTAAGATGAACAGTTCCCGAGTGATGCGTGATAAACGACATCTACGCGGGTAAAGCCGCGGGCACAGGCTAGAAATATTATAAAGAGGAAAGACTTGTTTGTTTGTAATCGATAATCTCTGGAACTACTGAAACGATTTTAATAATTCTTTTACCATTAGAAAGCTAAATTATCCAGAAGTAACATAGTCTATATTTTAGTTCAATACGCAGGCGTAACCGCGGGCAAAGTCTAGTAGCATAGAATAGGTAATAAAATAGCTTATTCTCATATAATCCTACGTATCGGTCAGCGAGTGGATGTGTGATCTGATTACGGACAAAGATATGGAGATCTTTAGTGCTGCTGATAACTGTCCTGATTTAATAATAATCATCATCATCATTTCAGTCGAAAAACATCCACTGCTGGACATAAGCCTCCCCCAAGCATCGCCACAATGACGGGTTCTGCGCTTCCCTCATCCAGCAGATTCCCGCGACCTTCACCAGGACGTCGGTTCACCTTGTGCCCACACTGTGCCTTTCAGTACGCGGTCGCCACTCCAGAAATTTTCGGCCCCATCGGCCATCCATTCTGCGAGCAATGTGCCCCACCCACTACCACTTAAGTTTGGCAAAGCTTCGGGCTATGTCGGTTACCTTCGTTCTCCTGCGAATTTTCTCATTTCTGATTCGATAACGCAGGGATAGCCGATAGCTCCGAGCACAGCCTCTCCTTGCCCTTTGGATGACTTTGAGCCTTCTCATCAGGCCCATTGTGAGCGATCACGTTTGCACGTTTCACGTTTCATTTCGTTTCGTTTCTGATTTAATAATCCCTCGCCAATGTCTAACTTAACTCATGATATCAATCTACAATACCGAGCTTGCAATATTCGTATTGCGTAGGCATTGTGAAACTAGACGTAAGCTTTGCCTACGAATCAATGGCAGCAATCTACTACGGAGCCCTATAGGTATAATGGAACCCTAGGAATTAATGAAGTCTTAGTTTAAATAGCCTAAATCAGTGGACAGTGGCAGCGGTTCAACCTTTCAAAATAGCATATTTGCGTAGGTTTTGCAATATGCAGATATGCAATGTAATAAACCGGGTCAAAAATTTGGGTTATAAAAGTATTTTTAAGATTACATAAGACTGCTGTATTAAAAACAAATTTGAATTATGCACAAATTATGCACATCTGCGTAAAAATCTGAGTCACGTGGACTAGAAAAAAATATTCGAAAGGGTACCAAATTAAAACTCTTGTTTTGAAATAATATTTTACAAAATGTAGACACGGAATATTTCAGCAACTTCCTGGTTAAAGAAACAGGTACCTAAGTGTTGATTGTTTATACTGTAATACTGAATCCTTGACATAATCTGATTAATTTGAGGAAAAAATATACAAATGCAGGTAATCTTCGATGTATACGCGAGTCATACTTTAAAATGAAATTCTCAATGAAATTCTTTTATAATTTTTTTACCTTTAATTAATTGCTTGGGTTTTGTTTAGCTCTTAAGCAGAGGGTATTGGGGAATACAGAACTGGAGAAGATCTGATATCTAAGTAGTTCTGAATAGAGGCTATTCCTCTATTCAGCTCTTCAGTTGTAATGTAGTCTCTAAGTAGATAGTGAATACCGATGCTACCTACTTAGTATTAAACTTCGTAAGTATTGGATATTATTGCTATGAAAAAGTTTTATTCCATACGAATAGTTGCCAAAATATAATTAATAAAAACGTTGCCATATTCTGTTGTTGCGTTACCAAACTCGTGACAGGTCACCTCGTTCTCATTGGATGTCAACACTGAGGTACTATGGACGTCTTTATTTAGCACATACGGTTCAATACAGGCATGGAAATAGAAGACCTAGGCATGACCCAGAATGACCTTACTTTAGACAAACGAGTTCGTACCTATAAACACATCCCTTGTTTTAAAACTTCCATTATATTTTGATGTTTTGTTTATGAATACACGCCAGATGTCATCATGACAATAGATATTATATTTGTCAGAAATTAGCCACAGATAATAACAGCAACTGACGCTTATTTAGCAACTGTTGTTAATTACTTTCGTGCTCGTGATCACGAACAATATGTTCCGGTGTAATCCGTCGGGCTGCCATTGACTTTGTACATGGTGTAAAATAAAATTAATTTCATTAAACTATATCGTTTATTTTATTTGAAAATAGAATACATATAAATAGACATCATTCATTCTTTTAATTCGTCAAACTGAAAAAGAAAACAGAAAAAAAAGCGTTCAGCTAGATTTGAATTTCGAAATTCGAATCTAACTGCAGCCCTTCCCTTTATTTATTAATTCCACGAGTTTCAACAGGATGTACAGAGTTATTAATTAGTCAACGCTGGTTGATAAGCGCCTTATGCTAAAACAGTGCAGATGCGTGAAGTTCCACCGTTCGCGGTGAGTGACGCAGACAAATTGGTCCGTCAGCACAACAATAGATCACTTGCCTGTAACAATATCATCTGTCCCTAACGCTAATGAAAATCCAATTAATTCCACTCTAAAACTCATTTGAACTTTAATTGAAAACTCCAGGGGCGATGTGAATGATGTAATGAAATTTCGGCCAGACTTGTTATTGTCATATGCATAGCGAATAATAAATGAGCCACTGCAGATTGTTTCACGGTTAATTGCATGCTGTGTGGACCGTTCCGGTCAATTTTATGAATATTAGAACTTGAGCATTAAATTTTATGCACATCTGCAGGCTAGCGGATGAATCTCGCCTGCTTTCGTTTCGTCGGCTCGCTCATCGGACCGGATAATTTTAATCAGCTATGAAGAAAAAAAATACGCTTTAGCATGAAATGAGTTGCGAACTGTTAAACGATCAAAGACTTTGATTATAAAGGGTTCCGTTCTAATGAGCTGATACAACGATGCTGTGTTAAATTTTATAATCTTTCCAGACGGATTACGAAGTAAAGCAATTGATTTAACTATTTTATTCTACCACATTAGTTAGCTACCACGTTTTTAAACTTTTTGGGCAGTCATGTTCAGAGTTAAAACTCTTTTTACCCAGCGACCCCATGGAGGAGAGTTATTATGTTTTTAATGATGATTATAATCATGTCAGGTCTTCAGTTTTCTCAATAAAGTCATAATTAAAAGTAAGATTTTTTTCATAAAAAGTGGTTGAGTCCGTGATGCAGTCAATGTTTCACAATTGGATCAACGTTTTCCCGACACGGTTTCGATTCAACATCTGAGGGCCTAGTTCACTAAAACAATAACCTACGTATGTCTGTCTGTCATATAATTTTTTTAAACGTCTGTTTACAAATAAAACATCTGTTATTTTTTGGTAGACTTGGCCTTTAGACTGGAAAGTTAAATGGTAATCTCTTCATGAGTTGGTCGCTAGAGTTGGTCAGTGGCAGAGAGCTATATGTAGTTGACACAGCTGGCGTAGCTGGCACAGCTGGCGAAGATGGCGCAACTGGTAAAGGTCAGTGAGGTGAGGTGGCGTGCAGTGTTCCGTGTGCACCACCGAGGAGAGTACGGCCGACGTTAGGCCGCACGGGGAGAAGGGGCCTGCCTGCTTGTGGCAGGCCGGGACCTGTCGGGGGTGGTTGTGTGAATACTGACGGGTTTCCACGCCCCCGGCTAAGGTAGTTGAAGGAACACCGTGGTGGTTTTAGTCGGTAAGAGTCCGACACTGGCTCCGCCTACCCCGGGCGGAGTGCATCCATGAGGATTTTCCCACGGCAAAAAAGGCGCTATATGGAGGTAGTAATTCTTAACAACTTCTATGAAGCTTACCTATCATGAGTAGGAGTAATGTGAGCGGGGCTCTGGGGTGAGGCCTGAGGGCGCCGAGCACAGCTCCTGCGGCGACCAGGCAGGCTCCCACCACGCCAAGGAACAGCACACAGAGTCGGAGCGGAGGCCGGCCGCAACACGACTTGGGAGCGTTCCCTTCACCCTCGGAACAAGCGTACGCAGCGCCTCTGCCTGATCTGTAAACAGAAAAAGAAGCATGTTAAAAACATGACAGACTCTTTGGTAGCGATTGTGATGCTATACGAAAACTTAAGTTCCAATTATACGTCAATGAGTAATTAATGATATTTTTAATTAAATTTTCTGCTAAATAGTAAACTGGATGTACCGCAGTACCATCTTTTAAAAACTTTCAGGGAATTACAACCCAGAAGTCGGATTCGGTTAGCTGACGTTTTTAAAATGGATTAAGTATTTATTTATTTCCACAAAAAAAATACATACATTTGGCAGATACAGTGTAGAACATAAACCAGTTTAGGTTTTTCTGTACACAGCTTGGTCCGTCGACATTCATTACAACAAGTTGTGGGTGGGTGAACACGACGCATCGCGCTCGCTCGCCCCATGCAAAAATTCTCAAATACCCTCGACTAATTTATAATTTTCTTTCTCAATAGCAAATTGCTTACAAAAATACAGCATGTTATTTTTTTCTTAATGCTATAAAATTATAAGTCATTATTAGGTTTTAATTCCTCTAAAGGGTGTTTTTTATGTTTAGATTTTATGTTGTTTCGTGTTATGCCGTTTTTTATTTTTGGTGGTAGTTTTATTTTTATATTTAATTTATACTTGGGACAAAATAATCAGATTTGCATGTAAAAATTCAGGTTTGACGCTACTATCAAACTACTACTGTTCTCTTGATATTTAAAACTAGCTGTGCCCGCGGCTTCGCCCGCTTACTGAACTAAAATATAGCCTATGTTACTACTGGATAAAGTACCCTTCTAATGGTGAAAGAATTATTAAAATTGGTTCAGCAGTTTCAGAGTTTATCGATTAGGTACAAAGTACAAACAAACAGTAATAGGTACTAATGTATTAGTAGTAAGTAATCATGTATTAGAAGTATATATTAAATACGACCACCAAACACATTATATTACATATTTCTAAACACGATGGCTTATTACAAGCAAAATTGGCATCCTGCGGATGTAAGATAGTACTGAATACTAATAGTCATACCAATCCTTTAGAAATTACCGGCATGACATTCATGTAGTATTTTTATTTTGAAGGTTTAATTTACATAAGTTGTAAGCGAGAGAATTTCATTGTAATGATAGCTTCATTCCGTGAAGCCCCATCCACGTCGGGGCGTATAAACTTTTTACAGCAAAACCGCTCGTTTATATTTTATGTACTGCAAAAAGTCACATTAAATAGCACCGTGCATATTCAGACCCTTTTTTTATAAGCTTTTCGTATATTTCAGCAAAAAGTTAGAAAATCAGGGCGGCAGAGACATAATTCTTATAGAAAAAGTGTTTTTACATGCGTAGCGGTAGCCATAAAAATTAATTACGGGGAAACTTGGTTTTTCGTAATGGCACCACAGAAAGGTGACTTAATCTTTCTAAAATTTTAAATTTAACTATACTGTTAAAGTAACGTTCGAATAAAGTGGAAAACATTCGCTAAGAAAATACATTTCCCGTTTTATGGCATTGCCGCCGAGAATTTTAAGAGATGAACTAGTGACGAAATCTTGACGACTTTACGCGTGTATATTAAAATTCCAACGTTACCTAACTTCTTTCTTCTGTTTCAGGAAAAAGTATATTGCAAATGGATCTTTCTTTCCCACGAAGAATCACTGAACTCACTATGTGAGAATCTGTCTGACGTAAGTAGTCGCATGGACAGATTAGTGATAGTCACATGATCAGTTCTGTTGCTTTTGCCTTACTTTTTACTGACTAGACCCTGGGAAACCAGTATTAAAAAGAGAATAAGATTTTTTAAAAGGTAATTATTTAAAAAAAAACTGCTTTTTCATAATGTTGTATAAAAAGATATCTGGCGCACTCTGCATTTTTTATTAAAAGCACCGATGATTGTTGTACTTACGCATAAATAACGAAAGTGCTTGATTTTATTTTTGGGCTTTTTAATAACGATAATGGCAATCAATTTAAAACGCTGATAAAAATACATAAAATCGTAGCAAAACAAGGGTTAAAATTGTAAAATCTCTTTTGCAGCACGTTAATGTAAATGTGCTAGAATAAAAACAAGAAACAAAGAAATCTTATAAACTTCTTCATACACAAAGTAAAAAAAAATAAGCAAGCAATATTAAACGCAAACAATCTGAGGATAGCCTACTTATACAGGGATATTGTTCGCGGCTTGCACGAAGCTTGCTCCGGCACGGCTTCTAAATAACCCTATTATTGCTCATTCACCGTTTGTGCAGCCTTTATCTTCTAGTTAACGCAAGAACGAGATGTAGGTATAGCGCACCATTTGTATTGCGTGTAGTGATGTGCAAGCATTTTGGGAATTGTACCAATTATTGTTACATTTCCGCAAGAATACATGAACTAAATCTTAGCTTAAATGGAAATGTGGGAAAATGTTGGTGGATTAGTTTAATCTTAAAATTAGCTTCGTAAATATTATAGGCTACGAGCTACCGCCAATAAATCTCCTGTACTAAATTGATATAACTCATTCGATCACGTGGTCTCATTATGCAAATATTGCAGTCCACTACTGGACCGGCCTCTCCAATGTTACACCCGGTTTTCCGTCATATACATCCAATATGGTACACTTTCCTTTCCGATTGTCGGTCATAGACTTGAGCACCATGAATCGTCTTGTCCAACAGACAGGAATTCTTTAACAGATATGACCGGCACTGCCCACGAATTATTTCCATATGATCCCGTAATTCTTATCATCATCCTCCGAGCCTTTTCCCAATTATATTGGGGTCGGCTTCCAGTCTAGCCAGATGCGGCTGAACATCAGTATTTTACACGGAGCGACTGTCATCAGACCCCCGCAACCCAGTTACTGGGTAAATACTGACATTCGGAGGTTAGACCAGTTGTCAGAATTTCAGGCTTCTGACTACCCGTAACGACTGTCACAGATATTCGTATGACAACCGGGACCGACAGCTTAACGTGCTCTCCGAGGCACGGAGGGGTCTCGATGTGTAACAAAACGGTCACCCATCTACAGACTGACCGCGGCAAGTGCAGCTTAACCTTGCAGATTGTACAACCTGCGCAGTCGTTGCTTCGCTACGAGCCCCTCCCGTAATTCTTATCTGTTTAAATATACAATGTGTAATTCGTTTAAAATGGTTTAAGGTTGTCTAAATAGTAATATGGCTATGATATGATGATGATTTGATATGTGATATGTCTAATATGGTTCTTATTTTTTTGGGTATATAATCATTGATTTCTATTACTGGCTTGACACCCGCTCGTCAGTCTGGGTTGACACTCAAAATCAGCGCTGTGTTGTGGTTCATGTTATGCAACATCATGGGATGCTGAGTGTCAACCTCTTTGCCGCAGCTACGACATGCAAAGTTACTTTTCTTATGATGTTACAACTATCACTATAATTCCTATAAACTAAGTTTTTTTTATTATGTTCACCTACCGATACCGCATGTCTTGTTGTGGTCATACTTTCTTTTTGATTTTTCTTAATCCTCAAATTGCCGCGTTTCGGTTTCCTCATTAGCTGGTAACATCACTAAATAGTCTGAGTCGTCATCAACGCGGCAACTGGCTCGCGCCGCTTTGCATTATGCATGCCAGTAACAGGCCCCGTTTCATTCTCACATGATATGAGGCTTACTACCTCTAAACCAGCACTAAACCAGCACTAAACCAGTGACAACTCCATCTACGTCCCTGTTACTGAAATGAGATGGGAATTTTATTGCTTTTAGCAAGGGTTGCAAGAGTATGCATTCTGGAAACGTGTTTCGATGTCCCCTGTAATGTAAACTAGTTTATCCTATTACTAGCGACCCGCCCCGGCTTCGCACGGGTGCCATGCTGCTATATTATGCATTTATTATACATATAAACCTTCCTCTTGAATTACTCTATCTATTAAAAAAACCGCATCAAAATCCGTTGCGTAGTTTTAAAGATCTAAGCATACATAGGACAGACAGCAGGAAGCGACTTTGTTTTATAGTATGTAGTGATAGTGATAGTGCACCCAGTTTTTTTTTTGCTAAAATCAACTTGATTAAATAATAAGTGTAAGTGTTTGTGTTGGTCTGGGTGTTTTTTATGTATTATAAGTATGAATTTACAAAAAAAAAAAAAAAGTATCTAAGTATTATATCTATTGTCTAGTACCCATAGTACAAGCTCTGCTTAGTTTGGGATTAGATCATCAATCAATCAACTCAGCCTATCGCAGTCCACTGCTGGACATAGGCCTCTCCCAAATTGCGCCACAACGCTCGGTCCTCTGCCTTCCGCATCCAGTCCCCCCCAGCCACGTTCTTTAGGTCGTCGGTCCACCTGGCAGGGGGGCGCCCTACGCTGCGTTTGCCGATACGCGGTCTCCACTCAAGGACTCGTCTGCTCCAACGGCCATCGGTCCTTCGACAGACATGGCCAGCCCACTGCCACTTCAGCTTACTGATCCTACAAGCTATGTCGGTCACTCCGGTTCTTCTCCGGATAATCTCGTTACGGATTTTATCCTTCAAAGAAACTCCAAGCATAGCTCGCTCCATAGCTCGCTGAGCGACTTTAAATTTGTGGACTAGCCCAACTGTCAGTGTCCACGTCTCGGCACCGTAAGTCATGACTGGCAGGACGCACTGGTTGAAGACCTTTGTCTTCAAACTTTGCGGTATAGGCGACGAGAAGACTCGGCGAAGTTTGCCAAATGCTGCCCAGCCCAGACGGATCCTTCTGTTGGCTTCTTTCTCGAAGTTGTGTCTACCAAGCTGAATTGCCTGCCCTAGGTAGACGTATTCCGTTACAACTTCGAGTGCCGACCCTTCGACGAATATTGGCCTCGGCATGACATGCATATTGAACATGACTTTAGTCTTGTCCAGATTCATGCCGAGACCGACACGTCGAGAGGCTCCGTTTAAGCTGTGCAGCATTTCGCCCAGTTGTTCCAGCGACTCAGCCATTACAACGATGTCATCGGCAAAACGGAGATGTGAGATGTTCTCGCCGTTAACGTTGATACCCTGTCCAGTCCAGTCCAGCGTCTTGAAGACGTCCTCCAACGCGTTAGTGAACAATTTCGGGGATATTACATCCCCTTGTCTCACCCCTCTGCGCAGTTGGATTGGCTTCGTCTTTTGGTCCTGAAGCTGAACAGTCATGGTAGCAGCATTGTATAGGCATCTCAGCATCTCTATATACCGCTCATCAATGTGACATCGCTGAAGAGCATCCAGAACTGCCCAAGTTTCGATAGAGTCGAAGGCCTTCTCGTAGTCCACGAATGCCATACACAGCGGCTGATTGTACTCTTCAGACTTCTGTATGATCTGCCGAACAGTATGGATGTGGTCTACGGTGCTATAGCCTTTTCGAAACCCAGCTTGCTCTGGTGGCTGGAATTCATCGAGTCTTCCGGCGAGACGATTCGTGATGACCCTCGAGAACAGCTTGTACACATGACTCAGGAGTGAGATGGGTCTGTAGTTCTTCAGAAGGGTTTTATCCCCTTTTTTGAAGAACAGTACCACCGCACTCCCGCTCCATGCCTCCGGTGTAGAGCCTTGTTGGATGACGGAATTAAACAGACTCTGTAGTTCCTTCAGGACCGGAGCCCCGCCTGCTTTTAGGAGTTCAGTAGTAATGCCGTCATCGCCCGGAGCTTTGTTGTTCTTAAGCTGCTCGAGGGCCGCCCTAATCTCGCCCTGGTCAACGTCCGGAAGATCCTCGGTGTAATGGCGCGTGAGCTGGGCTCTTTTGTCGTCATTGCTAGGAACCGCTGGTCTCGCCGTTTTCGTGGAATACAAATGCCCATAGAAGTTTTCGACCTCATCAAGCATCTCGATCTTAGAGGTGACAATTTTGCCATCCGCGGCTTTCAGTTTCATCAGATGGGTCCTCCCTAGCTGCTGAGCGAAAACTTTCGACCCCCTATTTTGCTCAATCGCAGCCTCAACGGCGCGGGTGTTGGAGCGGCGGAGGTCACGTCGCATCAGCTTCCTAATCTGTAGGTTTAAGGACCTATTATCTGATGAAAACGAATGCGCGGCTGACATTTCCCGTCTTTTCCTCATCAGATCGAGAGTCTCAGTCGAAAGCTTGGGCATCTTGCTTCCACGCTGCGGCGGAAAGAATTTTCGAGACAGTTCCTGCAATGTTTTGACTATGGTGTTGGTTTTCTCCTCAATATTGCCAGTGGTTTCCAGCGAGTCGAATCGATTTTGAAGTTCCGCTTGGAACCTTTCGGAGCCCAAACTGGTTTGGAGCGGCGAAGGTCGGAGAGTAGACTTAATCATGCGCGTTCTTTCAGCTCTAAAATTGATATTTAGAGTGCCTCGGATAAGTCGGTGATCGCTTCCGGTGTTGAACCTATTGATCACTATTGAGAACCTATTGATTGGGATTAGATGGTGATGTGTAAAATGTCACAACAACATTTTTACATTATATCACTAAGATTGCGATACAATAAGAAATTTAATTCTTTTACTTTAATTCCAACAAGTATCTAGTATTTATGCATATTTTTTGTAGCATGTTGTTTCATGTAGGTATCTTTTTCATTCAAGTTGTCAGCGAATAGAGCAGGGCAGTTTGGTATGTAAATTGCACACGAATACGCTAAATGCGGGCTCTTCACCAATTAGGCCTAGATTGGACACGGCCCTCTATGCGCTAATGGACTTTTTATGTTATCTGACATTTTCCACACCACTGCGTACTTTTAACTTTTTTATACTCCCCTAGTACACTCGGCATCACAGATTACAGATCTCCCCCTACACTCGTGCTCTCATGTCTATGTGGCTACTTAATTTGCTTATGGTAATACTTTCGAATGTACGTCCACCTATACATTACGACTTCGCATCAACTCTAGATCCATCTTTTGTGCGTAGTTCATATTAACGACCGTCATTGAAAGCGATCACAGCTGAATGCACACGAGTTTGTCGACCCCACATCGCCTGACCCCTAAAGGAAGAGGGTTCTTATAGCGTTAATAGCTAATAGCGGCGCACGTACAGATAAAACTTCACTTTTATCTCTGTCACGCTTCACAATCATACTTTTGAAGTTCGAAGCCATTTACTCATTCACTATTTGTGACTGCTATTGATCCAAGAATAGTCAAACAGGCTGCAGTTAATTTCTTTCTATTAAACAAAAACAATCGAGGTCAACAGAAGCCCTCGAAAAGCCGACATTAGTATTCAGTCAGCGTGATTTGACTTACTTAAGAATGGAAAGCCGAGCTGTCAAAGGTAAAACATTTTGTCTTTTCCAGTGCAGTGATCCTAATACGATGTTTCTTAAGTGTAAAAGCAATAAGACTGGAACGATCTCATTGGTTAAAATTCGTATAAAGCAAGCGGTGAAATAGTAAAGTTGTCGGGCGGTACGGTTCAGACATTTTGATAAATTACTATTGGTACAATAACATTCATTCCGTTGCTCGCTCGGTTCTCTTCTGTTTTTTAATTTGACTAGTCATCGCCGACCTCAGCGCTGAGTTCGATGAAAAACACGTTTTCCATTTCTACTTCACTGGATAAGACCTTTCATAGCAGCCGAGTTTTTTATTGAAGCTCTCGGATGTATTATAATAAATTATGGTATATTTCAGACTCATTTTACTATCGGAGCCGTTTATCCGCTCGATAGCATCGCAGTAGTGGGATGAAATGAAAAAGTTCGCGTGCCAGATGAGATAGTAACATGGCAATACAATAAAGTGCATCGAATGACGCCATGTGTGCCGGAGATCGGCTCGATAAGCGGGGACGAGATGACTCAGTTTATGTCCGTAGTAATAGCCCGCGCCATGCAATACGGGAACAATTGTTGTGGAACTGTAATTATGTGCGTAGTTTTATCACTTTTATAACCTTTTTGTACGTCGAAAAAATGTATTCACGGTTTTGTAATGTCATACAACCAACAATACAGTGACTGTTTTTTTAAACGTACACTTTTCATGTGGGCTGCCTTTGCCGTTTCCTACATGGTCAGTCATCATGACATTGTTGTGTTACATGATTGTGTTATTATTCAATTTTATAAGTAAGGACAAAAAGCTCATTAAATCAACTACTTCTGTACATTATTGTCTCACGTTTTCAAGATTACGTCAAGTTACGCAATAACTGTAAGGATAACGCAGATTAACATTGTCTCGTACTTAAGCCACATTAGGCCTCCAACACTTACTGACATAATTCCACCGGCAGACATAGCGTTGAGTGCGTTATGCGCATATTAACCCGCATCTCGTCTCGAGTGGTGTGCTTCGGAGCGCAAAATTTATGTCGTTAATAAGGGCTAGGAGGGGTTAATTAGCTGATTTATGTTGCCCATATTGCGGTGCGCACTCCGGATTATGACCCTCTGGCATTGACAGTTTAATAGCCTCTCTATATAACACGGTGAGTCGTCACGGAGGGCAATTACGATGAACAAAGATTCGCCAGTGATGCGTGACGAACCGGGATGGATTCGAAGAGATTTTTTGATTATAAGTGGGCGGTTTGTAAAAACAGTGTTAAATTTTTGTTTAACTACTAAAGAAAAAACTTTTGCTGTACACGGATTTAAGTAAGACGAATTGCGGAGAAACACTGAAGATCGATGTTGAATTGTGCTTGTAATAGAAGCAACATGCACAATTATCTTGTTAATTCAAATATGCGTAACATTTTCAAAAGCGTAATGTTTCTAACTTTATTTACATTTGAGGAAAAAAAACAACACAATATTATTTGAGACAACCACCCTCAAAAACTATTGCAAGTGAAAATTAACAAAGACGTAAATTATCTAACAAAAAAATCAAGACACACCTAGTTACCTAAACTAGGTAAGCACTTAAGTGCTTAGATAGGTTGTATGTACAACTGACTCAACAAAGAATACATTAGAGCATACACGACGTATAGGGTATTTGACCAAATAAAATCACAGTGTATATCCGCCGTGTAAATAAACGTATTTGCGGTGTGACGTGACGCGATGGGCGACGTCAAGCAAGTAATGCCACGATATGATCGCATCGCGTGCCATAAAAATGCCATTTTTTTAACAAACAACCGTGGCCCCTCGGCACCGCCAGACGAGACGGGCAGAGCCACGCTCCATCAACCTTAGGACGTATGAAACCTAATCAACGCTTGCGTAGAGCATGCTGGAAATGATACAGTTTTTTATATAGAAAGTTATAGTAAGACTGCTTATACACCAAAACTTTATGCCTGCTTAGACAAAAATGCATTATGGAAAATAATACTTTTATAATCTAGCTCTGTTAAAAATAATACAAAATGGTCTTTTGAAGAATTATAAGACTTTATTTACGGTCACATTTTAAAGGATCCGCCATCACGTTCTGAGTTTTCTTATTAAACTGATGAAGAAATAGAATCGACATAGCTGTTAGATGTAATAAGTTAATAACAATCCATGTTATAGCTATGATTTATAAAAAATGGTGGTCCAACTCACACCAAGCTTAGGTACTTTTCTCTAACTCTTTACCTAGATGTAGTATATTAAAAGCCATGCAAGCCGGACGATCAGTTACCACATCTGTCATAATATCCCATCCTTGCGCCTTGTAGCTCCAACAAGCGTGCTAAAGCAAACCTATTTTCCACACACGCTATCTCATTTAAGAAATGTACATAAAACCTTTGTGTCATCATCATTTCAGTAGAAAGACGTCCACTGCTGGACGTAGGCCTCCCCCAAGCATCGCCACAATGACCGGTCCTACGCTTTCGGCATCCAGCGGGGATTCCCGCGACCTTCACCAGGTCGTCGGTCCACCTTGTGGGGGGCCTACCCACGCTGCGCCTTCCAGTACTTCCATAAAACCTTTATGTATAAAACCTCAAATAATTCCCAACTCTTCCTATCTCTTCTATAATTTCTATAGCATGTCTACCATAACTGCAAGCCGCACGGACGGCCGGCTATCGCGACGTCTGTCATTCCCGCCCCACATCCTGTGGGTGCGGACTGCGGCGTGCTCCGCCAAGCGTGCACCTAGCTCAAACATATCGCACCAGCCGCTAGCGATTTGACATTTGATTCGATGTCGATATTGCAACACCCCGGTAGACTAAAAGCTTTGAGCCAAATAAACGGTTGGAAGAACTGTCTGTATCCAGTTTGCACGTTGGATTTTTGTTTTAGCAATCCATTAGTAGCTTACAATAATTGACTTTTTTGCCGTTACTGCACTTACCTACTTAGTTACCTATCTTATCACTATTGTAAGGTTTATGATTTTTATAACAATTAATAGAACATTTTTATATTCTAAAACCGAATGACGGTATAATCGAAATGGGTAATCGATATCATGGGTCGATGACATTCGGCGAGCGCGGGCATTCTTGTTTTGACAGCTGTACTGGACGGACGTGGGTTGGTTATTATATGCTTGCTGAGGAATATTGGAGGTGGAATAAACGATTATAAAGTACGGTGACCGGAGTATTACTACACGAGTAAGGTTAGTGATATCATATTATTGTATAGACTCTATTAAAATACTACAGACAGAAATGTGTTGCTGGGGAGTTTGTTGCGCCGTTTCTTCTCCCCAGCTCAAGCACTAGGAAGCGGTGACGGGCGGGCGATTTTGGAGCTGTCTCTATTGTCGACGATGCCATATTGATCTAGCAATAAATATTGTTATTGCGTTGATTGATTAGTTGTTTAAATTATACGTGGGACACTCAGAAAGTTTTGCGAAACTAAAAAAAATTGTTCTATACGTACATATATTTTTATCAAATCTTTTCAAAGTACTTTCCACCAGCCTCTATACAAAGATTCATGCGCCTAAACCAGTTTTCAAAACACTTTTTCCAGTCCGCCGCAGACACCTCGTTTACAGCCTGCTCGAACGCAGCCAGCGCATCTTCCGGTGACGAAAATTGTATCCCTTTGAGCTGATTTTTTATTTTTGGGAATAAAAAGAAGTCACACGGTGATAGATCAGGGCTGTAAGGAGGGTGACCCAGGAGTTTGACTGGCGTGCTGTCCAGGAAGTCCCTCGTTTTGAGTGCGGTGTGCGCAGGTGCATTGTCGTGGTGGAGCAGTAGCCCGCGGAGCCCTGTGTTTGGTCGCTTGTTGCTTATAATAGAGAAAACTTCTGGCAAACATTTGGTAGTATACCATTCGGCATTAATGCTTCTTTGATCCCGTAAGGGAATTGATACCAAGTGGCCAGTCAAATTAAAAAAGCTAGCGATCAAAATCTTACCCCCGCTTCTAGATCGCTTCACTTTGGTAGGCGTTGGCTCATTTTGAAACACCCAAACAGTCGACTGGCGCTTGGTTTCTGGGTCGTATTGATAAATCCAGGACTCATCACCTGTAACGATGTCGTAAACACGCCGAGACGAGCCTGCTTCAAATTTGTTAAGCATATCACGGCACCATTCCACCCGGGCCTGCTTCTGAGCATCGGTGAGGTTGTGCGGCACCCAGCGTGATACTATCCTCCTCACGCGAAGATGGCTGTGTAGAATCTCGTGAACGCTTCCCGATCCAATCTTCAATATGTGTTGAATCTCCTGATATGTAATTCGCCTATTGTCTTGGATTAAATTTTTCACTGCTAGCACGTTTTCTTCGGTAACAGCCGTCAAAGGGCGACCGCTTCTTTCGTCATCCCCCAAAGTTGGTCGACCGTGCTTGAATTCGTTATACCAACGATACACGGTTGCCTTGGAAGGGCCTTCATCCATGAATGCCATTTGAAGTCTATCGTACGATTCATCCGGTTTCAGGCGACACTTGAAATCGTATAAAATCATAGCTCTAAAATGTTCCCGGCGCAGATCCATATTTCAGTGAGACACAATACTTTGAATTAACTCGCAAAAAATGTGGAGGGAAATTTTGAAATTGGAACTTACTTATTTTTACTTATAAATAATCATATTTTCGAAAAACATTATAACTGGCCAGTCTCCCATATATAAAAACTTTTTTTCGCAATACTTTCTGAGGGGCCTGGTATGATACCTTTCTGAGGTGTGTTACTACACTATATACATCACAGTTCATTGCAAGTTTTGCCGGCCACTCACGATTATGATCAAATAGGCTTGTCGGTGTCGCAATTTTCAGAAGGACATCATGCCGCAGTATCATGCCGCTGCATCCAGCGGCATGATACTTTGTTGATGATGATGATGTGTACTTTATTTTACTTTGGTGATGATGATGATCTCGGAACGTGCCCACTAAAGTACAAAGAAACATAACACGTAAACTAAATTGACATAATTATAATTGTTGCCATCTTTTCTTATATCTATTTTTATTAAAAGAGAGCGATCGTTTAAAATGAATCAAGTTCGTGAAAAAAAGAATCTACACCAATACCGTAAGATGCTTTTTTTTGATTGATCGATTGATTGATTCTGTAAAAAATTATGTTTCACCAAACACTTTTTTTTAATGCTGAACATAAATCCATCAAGCCTATGTTACATACACAAAACGTTCCTAGTCCACACCTTTATGCTTTTAGTTTACTCACACAAAGCAAATACCAACAATAAAGTAGGCATCAATTTACCGATTACACGTGTACGGGGTCCGTGGCTTCATGCATCAATTCAATAGAATTACGAAGAATAGTCCCTTTGTGAAAACCTAGCTACGGTGGAACAGATAGGGTACTCTACTTCTACTATCTCGGTTTCTCGGCAGATGGGATTTGTATGTGGTAAACTGTCATATATAAAAGATTTTCTTTTTTAGGGTTCCGTACCCAAAAGGAGCCAAACGGGACCCTATTACTCTCGCTACGCTGTCCGTCGGCGTCGGTCCATCCGTGCATCCGTCCGTTTATCCGTCTGTCTGTCACAGGACTGTATCTTTTGGACGGTAATAGGTAGCACGTTGAAATTTTCTCAGAATATGTGTTGCTATCACGACAAATACTAAAAATTTTAAAAATCTACAACCAAAGGGAATACAAGAACCATACAAGAAACCTGAAACCTCAAAAACATGCATTTTTTTCAACGGTTTTGTTCCTGATACCAGCATCAAACTTGATTTAATTATAGTGCCTACTATGTAGTTTAGCAAAATATAATAAAAATAGGGTATACATAGATGTAGTTGTGGTACCTGCGTAAGAAAGAGATGCAAAAATTCATATTTCGCGCACTGTGCGTTGATGTCTTTTGATGAACTCTCGTAAATTAAATCAGTTTCTATGGGGTATCAGGTCGATGGGTGGTGCGGAACCCTTACTGCGTGAATCCGACTCGCACTTCGCCGGTTTTTATTCGAAATTATATTTTGCCAAGCTTGCAAAAAAAATTGCAGATAAAGCAATATAACGTGAATACTAAAAGCGTCGTTTGTTATTTTTAAAACATACACACATTTCAAATCATTCTGAACAATATTCAGCCGAGAGCAGAAACGAAAAAAAAAGAGAAAAACTAACAATACACTATCCACATTTGCACAGTGTTATCAGTGTTACAGATCCAATAAATGGTTATTCAAAAAGCTTACGCTTTAAAAATCCAATATAATATCTAAAATCTTTTAAAATGAATGGAGGCTTTGCTTTTATGAGGCGTTCGTTTCATTGAAGCCAGTTTTAATGAGAAAAGTGCTTAATATTTTAATACCCATGAAGTGTTCCATATTTTATAGAAAACGATCGCTTTATTACTGACTAATTAAACGAGAGGGGATATTAAGTGTGTAGGTTGTAAAACTGACTAATGAACGCTTAAAGACCGTACCATCGGATGGCAAATATACGTTCCCGTTATATAATTACAGCTAATTAAGTCTAACGTGTATCGGCAGGGGTTGGAACATAATAAGATTCCATGTCAAATAGTCTTAATTATGTAGGCCCACAGATATAGTAAAAAATATAGACGTAGAGCTGCGAACAATTATAGTGAAGCCAATAAAACCGTACTCCTCCGTGTACAAATCAGCGCTCACGCACACACATGTAGACACCTCAAACCACAGTATACATACAGTACGGAAACTACGTACAAACGCTCGAAACGACGCACTCACACAGACGCAAGCGTCAACAAGGCCCCTAAGCGGGTTGTTTGCACTGACAGCACTGTGACGTCCACTTAGGTTCTTGTTGAGGCGTGCGTCTGTGTGAGTGATTCAATCCGGTGCGTTACAACGTAGTTTCCGTACTATACCAGGCCCCTCAGAAAGTATTGCGAAAAAAAGTTTTTATATATGGGAGACTGGCCAGTTATAATGTTTTTCGAAAATATGATTATTTATAAGTAAAAATAAGTAAGTTCCAATTTCAAAATTTCCCTCCACATTTTTTGCGAGTTAATTCAAAGTATTGTGTCTCACTGAAATATGGATCTGCGCCGGGAACATTTTAGAGCTATGATTTTATACGATTTCAAGTGTCGCCTGAAACCGGATGAATCGTACGATAGACTTCAAATGGCATTCATGGATGAAGGCCCTTCCAAGGCAACCGTGTATCGTTGGTATAACGAATTCAAGCGCGGTCGACCAACTTTGGGGGATGACGAAAGAAGCGGTCGCCCTTTGACGGCTGTTACCGAAGAAAACGTGCTAGCAGTGAAAAATTTAATCCAAGACAATAGGCGAATTTCATATCAGGAGATTCAACACATATTGAAGATTGGATCGGGAAGCGTTCACGAGATTCTACACAGCCATCTTCGCGTGAGGAGGATAGTATCACGCTGGGTGCCGCACAACCTCACCGATGCTCAGAAGCAGGCCCGGGTGGAATGGTGCCGTGATATGCTTAAAAAATTTGAAGCAGGCTCGTCTCGGCGTGTTTACGACATCGTTACAGGTGATGAGTCCTGGATTTATCAATACGACCCAGAAACCAAGCGCCAGTCGACTGTTTGGGTGTTTCAAAATGAGCCAACGCCTACCAAAGTGAAGCGATCTAGAAGCGGGGGTAAGATTTTGATCGCTAGCTTTTTTAATTTGACTGGCCACTTGGTATCAATTCCCTTACGGGATCAAAGAAGCATTAATGCCGAATGGTATACTACCAAATGTTTGCCAGAAGTTTTCTCTGTTATAAGCAACAAGCGACCAAACACAGGGCTCCGCGGGCTACTGCTCCACCACGACAATGCACCTGCGCACACCGCACTCAAAACGAGGGACTTCCTGGACAGCACGCCAGTCAAACTCCTGGGTCACCCTCCTTACAGCCCTGATCTAGCACCGTGTGACTTCTTTTTATTCCCAAAAATAAAAAATCAGCTCAAAGGGATACAATTTTCGTCGCCGGAAGATGCGCTGGCTGCGTTCGAGCAGGCTGTAAACGAGGTGTCTCCGGCGGACTGGAAAAAGTGTTTTGAAAACTGGTTTAGGCGCATGAATCTTTGTATAGAGGCTGGTGGAAAGTACTTTGAAAAGATTTGATAAAAATATATGTACGTATAGAACAATTTTTTTTAGTTTCGCAAAACTTTCTGAGTGTCCCACGTATGTTATGTTTACTGTGCTCAAACCGTGCTCACCGCTCTCACATGTCGCGGCATCGTCCATTAAGCATCGCGAAAACAAATATCTTTCAGATGCATGTGTGTGCGTGAGGGGCTCGTAGCGATGCAACGACTGCGCGGATTGTACGATCTGCAAGGTTAAGCTGCACTTGCCGCGGTCAGTCTGTGAATGGGTGACCGTTTCGTTACACATCGAGACCCGTCCGTGCCTCGGAGAGCACGTTAAGCTGTCGGTCCCGGTTGTCATACGAATATCTATGGCAGTCGTTACGGGTAGTCAGAAGCCTGAAAGTCTGACAACTGGTCTAACCTCCGAATGTCAGTATTACCCAGTAACTGGGTTGCGGGGGTCTGATGGCAGTCGCTCCGTGTAAAATACTGATGTTCAGCCGCATCTGGCTAGACTGGAAGCCGACCCCAATATAATTGGGAAAAGGCTCGGAGGATGATGATGCATGTGTGTGCGTGAGCGCTGGTTTGTAGACTGAGGAGCACGGTTTTTGTTGGCTTTGATTATTCGCAGCACTTCGTCTATATTTTTTACTATGTCTGTGTGTAGGCCTTGCATTTCTTTCTCAAACATTCAACCTGTGTAAGGAAAACATCATTGATACATTCTTCTATCCGGTGCCTCACAATCAGTGCTTACGACAATATACGTCGATGTCGATATACATCACCCCTCTTTTTAACAATGTGCGAGAGGCTTTAACGAAGGAAAAATACTATTTCACTCGGCCTTAGTTACGTTGGTACTGGTACATGATCCCCTATGGAAAGTTTTTGTTCTAGTTGTTACCATAGGGGGATTACAAGGAAGAGGAAGCGACAAGATCGCGACTTGGACAATCCGTTCACACGCTTGTTCGCACTATTAGCAACGAGTCATTTGCTGTCACCACTGGATGTAAAAGAACCTTAATTGATGCAACGATTTCCTTTTGTATAACGCTGTATAGACGTTCCCGATTTGCTACTGTTGTTTTGTATTCAGGCTCAATTCGATTTACTACTAGACACTATCTAGTATTGTTAACAGTCTTAGGTCCGTATTATAAAACGTTCCTCAAGTACATTTTGATCTTTAATCACCATCAGTACTTAATCATGGAATCGTTACTCAAGCGTCAATCTTATTCCAATACGGTAATTATAAATTTCAATTCGACAAAACATTACACGAATATAACCCGAAATAGCAAAGAAATCTGCACTTAAGCGTAGTCTCAACCTAACTTGAGTGATTAGAGATCAAATCTCTGCTCAAACACCTAAGCAGGAGACAGTGTAGAATAAAACTAAACTCAACTGAATTGTGATCAATTAATCTATGCTTGAGGAATATTCTAAAATTAAAGCTTAACTCAAAACTAGTTTTAAACGTGTGATCAAAGCTCGAGTTTAGTTCTGTAAAACGGGCCTTAAACTTCCTTGACTCTTTAATGGATTAAGCACCAGATAGAAAACATGTTTATACTTCTACTTTTCGGATACTTTTATACTCTGGGATTGCATTTCACCGACACCTCACCTCACTTTGTAGTACCTTATTGCATTTTAAAAAGTATACTTAAATATTCCATGTTAATTTTTACACTTAGGTTCGAAAATTATCAGCTTTTCCGACGCCACTATACCTTTGTTCGATATAAATCGATAGCTCATGTAAAACAAATATCTAGAGAACAATGAACTATTATTTATGATTTCATTGTAACACGTTCCGTTTCAGTGAATTTATTTAGTGTTTTATAATAGGCCACTAGCTTTATTGTGCACTTTTCACTTTATTCCCGTATATTGAAGTTACAGTATTTGTTAGAATTTTATAGCTTTTTAGTTCAGTCGCCTGCATGACAGTGTAACACTTGAATTAGAAAACCGCCCCTTACCGCTCACGAAATAAAGGTGCTGTCAATGCCAAAATGTTACCACTAACGTGCGGTCGACCGTACCTATTGTTCATATAAGCTATTAACTTGAAAGTGTTTACTTTGTAGAAATGTTGTAGGAAAGGGTTTTTCGATTATTTGTTTAAATTTTTTTCACCATCATTCTTGAAGTGTTCCAATAGCAGTGTAACCACAGATTACCTATTACTTATGGTGTAACTGCGTCATAGCTTTGCGCCTAAAGTTACCACCTAATATAATTGATCATACTGTTGAAGACCGAGTACCGACTGATACATAATCTGTGGTTGGGCATCAATATTTTACGTTGTCTGTGGCGTCATGAAGTTGCTTCGATATACATGAGCCAATTACAGCTGCGTGCTATCACGTGAAGGTAGCAATATTGTTCCTTTCTCCCTCTATCCTCGAATCTTGTGTAATATAATCACTACGTTTAAAATATACGCTTGAAAGTTTTGGCAACGGACACATCTGTTTTATTTTACGGTTCCCGAACAATCCTGAAGAAGTCGAAGGCCAATAGGAGGCGATCGCACAAGCCCCTACACATACAATTATTGCGACTGCTGAGCGTGGGGTCCTGGGTTCGATTCCCGGGTGGGGCAAAGTGTTATTGGGTTTTTTCATTAGAAAATTCTCAGTAGCAGCCCGGAGTCTGGATTGGTGCCCGGTCAATGGCAATAGGCTCGCCCCCTATTACATGGGAGTCATGGCTGAACTGGCGAAATGTGGGTGTACTTAAGTGTAATATTACACCTCTGCCTACCCCTTCGGGGAAATACAGGCGTGATGTTATGTTATGTGTTATGTTGTGTTGCAATTATTATCATTGGTTCATCATTTCAGCCGCAAGACGTCCACTGCTGGACAAAGGCCTCCCCCAAAGGGGATTATCATTGGTTACCATACGAATATCTATGGTTGTCCTTAAACTAGTCAGAAGCCCGAAAGTCTCACAACTGGTCTAACCTTAGGATGTCAGTTTTACCCAGTAACTGGGTTGTGGGACTTGCGGAGGTCTGATGGCAGTCGCTTCGTGTGAAATACTGATATTCAGCCGCATCTGGTTATACTGGAAGCCGGCCCCAACATGATTGGGAAAAGGTGAGGAGAAAGAAATAATTATTATCAAGAGTCATCATCATCTAAGGGCCGATTTTTCAATCACCAGTGAGCTTTTATGGAATAAGTTTGACATTTTGTCAGTTGTTTTATAGAAAATCTGTCAAAACGTCACATTTTTTCCTCAGCTCAGTGTTAAAAGTTTTAATCACAGAAATATAGTTTTAATATTGCGTGTTCAACGGTACAAAGTGACTGTTGTCATGTTGTCTGTAATCCGCTCTCTGAAATTCTTGTTTCCCTATGTAATCGCAGTTTAATGTCTCGTAAACAGCTCTAAGAAGCAAGACCTATTACATTACATCGGTGTTAGATGTAGCCGCTATGTCGGTAGTGTGCCAGGCAATGGCCACTTTGATAAATACTCAATAAGTCTTTGTTTTGCTTTCTCAGTAAATACGATCGATCAATCGATCTATCGAAACGATCGCCACATTATTCGTAGAAAAAAAATGACGGTGACACTATTCTCTTTTACACAACAGATACTATAATTATTGCTATGTTTTAATAACGTGCAAAATAAGATTACTAGAATTTTCAGAGCAACATTTTGTTAGTTTTATTTCTATTAGAACTCTAGCATATTTAGTATATGTTCTATGTCACTAGCAAGCTCACGAATCTGCACAGTGAAAAGTAGTAAAAACATACGAAATTAGAGATTTCACTGCGGATACAGGTGTGAGTTCGACAGTGAGTTATTTCAGAATATCCACGCTGTCATACTTTACATGGTAAACTTCAGCGTGTTTTAGACATGGACGAATAAAAAAGGTGGACGGAATCTCGCTAAACAATAAGTTAAGCACCCATAGTAAGACGCGGGCTGGCACGCACACATTCACACCCATAGTAAGACAAAAAGCCGCGATTACGCAACAAATCTCGTGTGACGGTAGTTATTGTCGTAGTGTCACAAATAAAATAACAATATCTGGTGTGTTAAAATGCTGTCGAAATTATAGTGGGTTTAGGAAAAAATTCAATGCTTCAATATTTTCTTAGCGAAATTCCATCCACCTTTATTTATTCGTCCGAGGTTTTAGGTAGCATACTCGAATCAGCTAGCGAATTGTGTAACTCTTTCGCGATCGCATGTTGATTTCAATGCTTATTACTACGTATGGTTTGACAATCCGTCTTTTCGGCAACTATGCTCCAAGCAATGAATATTGCTGTAGTGTCAGAATAAAAGCTATTGTCATTGTGAGTGCGTCACACAATTACTCCACTGTTCGGCTTAGTTCTACATCTCAAATTTTCTTCCATTTCTTGTTTTATGTGCAAATAAAACATACATTTTTTTTTATAAGTCCCTACTATTAGATACGTCGTCGGTTCCCAAAAGAATCGAGACCTTTATGAGACGTCTATGACAATGTTAGGCGGAAATCCCGTTGAAATAAATTGGGGCCACGATAAGCGCTCCCTTTGACGAGCCATGTACGGATTAAGTTGTGAAAAATGATGGCTTAGGTACGCAATGACGGGTACAGTGCGAACATTTTGTCGCTGGTACCTACACGGTAATAGGTGCGTGACATGCCCATCATCTTGGGATATGTTACTACTTTATTCGCGGCGAGATAATTGAACATCAGGTTGAATTTTTGCTTGTTTGTTTATCTAGATGAATATTATGTACTTCTGAGCGACACCTATACCACTAAGTTTGAAGACGAAGGTCTTCAACTTGTGTGTCCTGCCTGTCATGCCTTACGGTGTCGAGACGTGGACACTGACAGTTAGGCTAGTCCACAAATTCATGGTCGCTCAGCGAGCTAAGGAGCTAGCTATGCTTGGAGCTTATTTGAAGGATAAAATTCGTAATGAGATTATCCAGAGAATAACTAGAGTACTGTCATAGCTTGCAGGATAAGTAAGCTGAAGTGGCAGTGGGCTGGCTATCTCGGTCGAAGGAAAGATGGCTATTGGAGCAGACGAGTCTTGAGTGGACACCGCGAATCGGCAAACGCAGCGTGGGGCGCCCCCACATAAATAGATAGAATGGTTGTAATCACAATTTTACTTGCGATTCATGCGTGGCAACTTTCCGAACAAACTACGCCTTACATTTTGACGTGATTATTTTTTAAAACATAATTTTAATCAAATGTACTATACATCTTTTGTTTCTGCAGTTGGAAACAGCACAATAAGGCATTTTTGCGGGTCATAAAGCGAGCTGAGAAAGGCTTTGAAATATCCTCCACTATGGTGCATGGTGCTGCCACGCGCGCCCTGCCCACATGGCCATTCTAACTATTTCTGTGAGCGCCCCCCAGCCATATAGACCGATGACCTAAAGAACTGGGGTGGACTGGATGCGAAAGACGGAGGACCAAGTGGTGTTGCGCAGCTTGGGAGAAGCCTATGTCCAGCAGTGGACTACGATATATATACGATAGACTGAGTTTATGAGCAACAGCCTTATAGTTTGGAGGACTTTGATTAGGTAAATGATAAGATGCTGCTGTTTTAATTCGTAATCCTTTTTAAAAGTATGAATGCCTGTGTTACCTTTATACATACGGCCGAAAAAAGCTAAATGTGTCTGGACTTCTGGAGTGTTACAAATTAATAACAAAAGATTTATATTACGCGATGCGAATTTTGTAACCGTTTTTTGCTTTTGGCGTTGGGTCGTACCCGCAGGTCGTACCTAAATAAAAATACAAAGCCAGGCTAAATCAAGGGCCGGCCATATGCCTATTTGGCCAAATCCACCCGCAACTGTGAGTGGATGTGTGCCGGGGTGACACATGTCAAAATTCGCAATTTAGAGCTCTTTTCACAATGTTTTTTATGTCATAGTATCAGCTTTTATTAAAAAGCATATTTCATGTTTCAGTTGCTTTGTTTCGAATTACGGAATTATACAGAGTGCTATTCTTTGGAAATTCAAAAAGTTAAATGTAATTGGAAAGGATGTTATTTTGCGGGAAACAATACATTTCCCACGCTGATATAGGTAAATATTTTTGCAACAAATATAAATTTATACTCGGACGAATTAAAAAGGCGGACGGAAACTTACTAAACAAAGACTGAATCACTTAATTTTTTCCTAAACCTACTATAATTTCGAATACCACACCGGATTTATACTGTTATTTTATTTGTGACACTACAACAATGCCTACCGTCACACTAGATTTTTTGCGTAATCGCGGCTTTTTGGCATAGGTACTGTGGATGTGAATGTATGCGTGCCAGCCCGTACTTTCAAGCGAGCGATACTATGGATGCTTCATTTATTGTTTAGCGAGATTCCGTCTACCTTTTTTATTCGTCTGAGCATTTATATTTTTCTCTAGTAGTATCCACTTTACGTAGGTAACAGTGCTGTCATATGTTCGCCCTTCCCATCTCGAGCAAAGTAACTAAGTTGAGTAAAATATCTTGTAAACATACTAGATAAATCTACGTAGCACATCTGTTTCGTCTCGACGCGCGTCTTGGGGTTCTCGCACAATTAGTCACCGGATGTTTACATGCATCATCGTTTATCTCTTCAGCTGAAGTAAGACGTTTCGCCGGATAGAGGAGCAACGTTTACATACTTGGGGCCTGTAAACGTCTACTGTTAACTTTACTGTTGACATTATTGTTACATTTGACGACGTATGTGGTCTAGTGGTTCGAGTGCTGGACTGCTGATCACGAGGTCGTGGGTTCGATTCCCACTATTTCTTACAGGACACAAATATTTATGTGATGATGATGATGAACATAAGTGTTTGTGGTGGTCTGGGTGTTTCTTACTTGTTTATTCCAAGTATAATATATATAAGTGTTATATCCATTGTCTAGTACAAGCTCTGCTTTGTTTGGGACTAGA
Source organism: Asteroscopus sphinx (assembly GCA_949699075.1). NCBI lineage: Eukaryota > Metazoa > Arthropoda > Insecta > Lepidoptera > Noctuidae > Asteroscopus > Asteroscopus sphinx. Next base: position 14,636,355 of record OX453010.1, read on the forward strand.
TGGTGCTATGTAAAATGTCCCAAAAATATTTAGTTTATTTATTGGTGTACTGGTCAACTACTGGAATGATAAGGCGCGAGATAAATGTTAAATAACGTCGCCATAATATCACTACGTTTTATAAATACATTCACCAACGCGCACTAACTAGGCCAGCATGGTGGACTAAGGCCTTCTGAGAAGAGGCCCATGCCCAGCAGTGGGACAATAATGGGCTGGTTATGTATGTTATAAATGCATAGGTATACACCACTATATTTTAATTACCAAAAATTATTCAACGGAGTTTCTACACATCATTCTGCACAACTTTACCTAAGAGACCAACTCTGAAATCGCTGTTCCCAATGACATTTTATAAGAGAAAACGTCATTGGCTGTTCTGTTGTGATGTTGGGTTGACACTGAAAATCAGCGCTGTGTTGTAGTTCATGTAACAACACAGCACCATGCTGAGTGTCAACCTCTTTGCCGCAGCTACGACATGCAAAGTTACTTTTTTTATGATGATACAATCACTATACCTAAATCCTAAAATGTAAGAAGTTATTTTGATATGCACTAACCACATGTCATCTTGTTGTGGCAATAAATCATTTTTCTTTCTTTTCATAAAATTTAATCGGGCTAGCATAATGACGTTTTTTAAATATCATGAGTTAGGTATCCACTTATGTACCTTGGTAAAAGTTGTGCAGAATGATAAGCAGAGAGTACCCTTAGTTTAGAAAAGTGGTGTATTTACTACAAGTGAGTGTGTGGAGCGAGCTATGCTTGGAGTTTCTTTGAGGGACAAAATCCGTAACGAGATTATCCGGAGAAGAAGCGGAGTGACGGACATAGCTTGTAGGATCAGTAAGATGAATTGGCAATGGGCTGGCCATGTCTGTCGAATGACCGATGGCTGCTGAGTCCTTGAGTGGAGACCGCGAATCTGCAAACGCAGCGTAAGGCACCCCCCCTCCACCAGGTGGACCGACGACCTGAAGAACGTGGTTGGGGGGGGGGGCTGGATCGCAGTTTGGTGTTATATAAGACTTGTAACGGCTCCAAGGATGGTGTTACGTGCTACCTATCTTCTTGACATGATTTAGTACAGTGACACTCACGAGAAAGAAAGGGAAATGTGGGAAAGAGGCAATGACACAAGGGATGTTTCAGAACAAACAGTACACGCCAACTAGGTATCATTTTAACAAGAATCTAAATCTAATCTAATCTTTTCCATTGCGATAAAGTAAAATTTTCATAAGATCATTTTGTAGTATGTTCGTCTCGATTAATGACATGAACATAACAGTATCGACGCAATTTGATCTTCAATATCCACTAACTGATATTCAAGTTAATGCATTTACATTTACTGTCAGCGATGATTGGACGATATCCAAATTAGCATTAACCGACGCCATTAACTCAACTAATGATAAAATGTTTATGCAAATTGAAAATTTACCCGCAAATGCGTACTCAGTAGCCCAAATGTTTGGAACATGTATCGAGTATAATTTCGATTCTATTCTTTATTCATTCGCGCCGATTTCCATAGAAAGTGTGGAGCGCATTTGAATTTCTTACGGGAAATACTCGCTATTGATAAAAATATTTATTTTGTTTTCTGCTCGATTCGCCATACTGGATGTCACTGGGGATACATTTTACAAATATCTGGCTGGATTTACGATTTTATCTCGCCTTGTCTCGTGTACTTGTAGTCGGTTCACATGTAACTAGGTGGAGTGACCACACAAACAGTTACAGTTACTGAATGTCGAAGACAAAGATTTGCTTTTGTGATACGTTTTAGTAAGTTTGAATATAGTACAACTGAACACAGCCCCTCTACCAGCTTTGCTACCTAGTATTACGACATTTGAGAGTTATTACCGTATAATATTCATTGGCATCAGCGTGGCGTATTCTGTATAAAGCTTGCTAGTGAGTTCTTAGTCTTACAGTTTAGTACCATAGCACAGAGAAACGTTTAATAGACTCCCTTCCTTCCCATTCAATTCCATTTGTTTCAATGTCAATTCTAGTGTCATAAACATTACAACATCTAAAACCCCTTTGTGATTATTAATATTATAGGAACTTTTACCTATCGAAACAGGTCAAATATAAAGTGAAAGAAACACGGTGTAACGATTTGATGTTACTACATGACATTCTTAGTAACAAGTTTGACTGCTCTCATCTACTCTGTAGAATAAATTTTAATGTACCGCGTAGACGCACCAGACCAAAGACATTTCTATACTCAGTATAATACCTTTATGCACCAGACACACCCCATTATTAGCAGTCCCTTCGGCCTCTTCTAATTACCTAAAGTTGTCACCATTCATTCGTATTCCAGCATTGTATAATAACAAATTTTCATCGCTAGACCCCTTTAACGCCTCAAAAATAACGTGAAAAAAACAAATCCTTCAAACGTCATCACAGGTCAACTCCGCTTAGTGCCCGAAATTACACGAATCTCACGTATACCTCACTATCCATCACTTCACCACACACATTTTTCACACTCTTCCAGTACACACACACTCACACTACCAATATTAACTAGATATTGTATAAATGCCCAAGAGGCTCTCTGCATAGGTTTGTGAATTTAATTAGTTGTGTGCTTCGTAATTGGCGTAATGTCTCGACTAATGTATTGAATAAAATATTGTAAGCTGTGAAGTTACCAATAACAAATAAATAAAAATAAATAAATAAGTAAACAATATCAATAAATGTATTCAAGTAATAGTAAAGATATTGAGAAGCTTGTCTACCCATATCATTTTGCTAACATTTTATTAAGGTATCGTGTTCGAGTGGCTCAGGTAGAATCCTTTATATTAGCTGTCTTTGTGGGCGTAGATGACAACGAAAAAAGGCATGTCCCTTCCTAGGGGCTTTCAAATCGAACCCGAGGGTTGCGCTCTATTGGTATCCTTTAGGGATGTAGGTACTACGTTCAGGCCCGTGTCTGGTTTTTGTACGAATTTACAAGCATAACACAGCTGTTGAATGAACAGAACC